>JAQPPZ010002848.1:11417446-12126169 GCA_028583015.1 Wollemia nobilis
CACCCATCTACATTACAATCATCATCTACATTTGTGTTTGTTTCCCTTCACCTAGTCATTTTTTAGAGGGTGTATTTAGGGTTTTTAGTCACTCAACCATCTCTAGTTTTCTTTTCAGATTTTATAGAAATCTAGCCTAATTTTTAGAAGGTAGAGTCTTGCTTTGATTATACCTTGTATACATCAAAATCCCAACACATTTTCACACTAATAAATCCAAGTTTTGCACAAGGAAAGATGAAACCTACAAAGTGGTCTAGGTTACCTTAAGTGAAAATTTTACCTTGCTCATCCCCTTATGTGAATGGTTCAAAAATGCTGAGAATTGACAAAAGGACAAGCTCCTCCCTACCCAATTCCCCAAAATAAATAGTGGTTTTCACCACTATCAATAAGAAAAATCCCAAAAGCAAAAATCAAAAGCAAAATAAATAGTGATTTTCATCACTAAACAAATCCCTTGCTCAAAGAAAATAAAATACAAAATAAATAGTGATTTTCATCACTAAGTATGAGCAAGTATCCCAAATAAAATAAAATAAAAGAAGGGAGTACTGAACTTGAATCCCTGGAATTCTCAACATTTGACAAACCATGAGGTGATCCTCATTACAGGTTAGGTGGCATCAAGCCTGCCTAGCAATGGTGGTATCCTTACGCATGATGATATGTCTATCACATTAGCATCTTGCTTTTGTATAGACCAATGTTTGCATGCGGATGAGCTAGCTTTTGGTAGCCTGTACTACCTAGTGGTCTAATCCAACTATGTACAAAACCTAGGATCATGATACTCATAGGGTGATCTTTAGTACAGATGGGTTGCATCAATCCTGTTTGGCACTGGGGTAACTTTATGCGTTATCATAATAATGAACTCACTTGCACACACAGGGATATTGAGTATCTTGGTCATCCTAGAAGATTCATACCTTGTCAAAAAGTCTTGCATGGTTAGTATATAATTTTTGATTAGTTGACTAGAGTGTTTGAGTCTCATGAAAACCTCAAAGACATCCTATAACATCTTATTATTCATTCCATTCCATACCATTTCATCACATATATGTCAGTTTACATTTTCACAAATCCATCACATAGTCTCATGACAACATTACAAAATGAATCGATGAATTCTATACAGTCTATGGTGCTAACATAATGTGTCAACTAGTATCCATATTTCATCATATAGATCAACAAATCATCCATTTCATTATGCATCTACACATATCCATATCATCAAACACATCATATTACAATACATGCATCCATAAAAGCATCAATAAAGCAAACATAAGCATTGCATACATCCAATAAAGAAATAAGGCAACACATGATGACAATAATAACAACTCATATATATATATATATATATATATAAAAAAAAAAAAAAAAAAAAATATATATATGTATATGTATGGAGCAAAAGATACATCATCATACAAAAACTACCTGTAGGCTACAATAAAGTGGGTCCTCAGACCTCACACCCCCAAAATCCAAAAAGAGCCACAGAGTCCCAAAGGCCATGGTCACACAGGACCGGCACCATGACTCTCACCCCCACCCTCAAACATCGTCCATTGAGAACTCCCATAATTTCTACCCCTTACCCTGTATACCCTCTATGTAGAGCTGGGAGCCTCCATACTCATATATGACTACCCTATACCACTCCTACTTTGGTGTGATCCACTAGTAGAAGTACGGGTTGGTAAGAACCCCCTAAGGTGCACTACCTCATCCTCCAATTATTGGGTGTACACTCGCTCCTCTCGATAATGAGCTTGGAAGTATCTCAATAAGACCTAGAGCTATGTCACCTTCTCATATAACCTAGCTATATCATCACCACTAGATGTCACATGGCCTAAGCTCCTTGAAGAAACCTATGATCGAATCCTGACTATCTCTATCGCTTGCTCAACAAGCTTGGTCTCATGCCCCTCAATAAATTATGTCTATCGGTCAATCTCTACCTATGTGATCTGTACCTATGCCTGTAGGATAACCCTCTCCTTTATGTACTCCCTCCACTCATGCCTCCCCTTGATCAACTCACCCTATAGCTCAACAATGGTGGCATCTCATGCTACCAACTGTACCTACAATCCTTGCTCCTCCTAATCATCCTCATCATAGACCCTTGCTAGCCCTTCGCATCCATGTGGTCCATCCACTCATCATCTATCTAGTGATGCACATGTCACTCCCTTGAGTCTACCTCCTCATCAGGTCACTCTCCCAAGCTTGGCTCCTCCTTAGCTGGAGCCTCATTTGGAGCCTCTATGTGAGCCTCCTCTGGCCCTATAGCCATGTCACCCCCTATTGGTCCATTCCCACACCATCGGTGCATCACCCACTAGGAATCATACTCTACCATGGTCCCAATATCATCCCCCTCAGTAGTAGCCTCCATAAGATTTGCCTCCTCCCCAACTACCTCCACTATAGGCCAAGCCAATGTCCTCTCATCGCCATGATATCGGTAGATAACTGGCTCACTAGGTAACCCCTAGCATATCCCAAACTACCGTAGTACCCAAGCATAGGGGAAGTACTCTTACTCGATATTGTGTTGACCAACTAGCCACCTCCCTCATCGTACCCATCGAAGTTGTGCCTCAACCTCACGCCATACTGGATAGTATCTGTATGGTCTCCAGATAATGGCATCTACCCTGAGTCATGCAAATGAATCTACATAGTGCTCAATCGAACCTACCTTATGATGGCTCTAACCCCTCTCTTGATCCTACTACCATAGGATCCCATATCCTATCTCCCTATTCGCAAGCTGTGCTCGCATCATCCAAGGTAGCCCCCATGGTCGATCCATGGCAATATGCTGCCATCCCCACATCTGTAGTAGAAAGTTGTAGCCTATTCCCTTCTGCTTGTGATAGTGGATCTCATACAACTCATCATAGAGTTGTGCTAATAATGTAGTACCCCATGCCATCACTATAGGCCTCTCTGTGGTGCACTCCACCAGTGTAAACACTAACTCCAACAGGTTCCATGGGAACTTGGCTCCTGATGAATCCAATAGTAGCATGTTAGAGATCAATGTCATCATCAAGGCATGTCTCACCTACAAGACCTCTGCGTCATACCATAAGTCCACTAAGATGTCACTATTTTGAAAATCTCGTAGTACCTCAGGCCAATCATGTCTGAAGTATCTCTCCAAACTTGTATCTCTGAGATCCTAGTGAGTTGATACAATCAAACACCTCTCTATTGAAACATGTAAAATATGGTAGACATCCTCTGGGGTCACTGTCATCTCCCCATTAGGCAAGTGGAAGGTGTTAGTGCATGGATCCCATAAATCTATTAGTGTAGTATGATAGGCTATGTCACCCATCACTGGATCTAGTCGTGTCACTTGCTTAAGCCTGATGGCATCAAGCCATTCCCAGTCCTTCTATGTCAGTAGGTCATGAGTTCCTAAAGAGATTCAAAAATTGATACCGAATATTAACCACCTGGTAGGCGTAAGTAATTTAAAAAAAAAAACCAAAACAAAGCAAAAAATAAGCAAAAAGTCACCCAAAAACATCAAAAAAGAAGGAAAATGAGTCGATAGAAAAATTCACCTGGAAACAATGAAAAAGAAAGAAAATGAGTCGATAGAGGATTTCAATAGGAGATTTTTCAAAATCAAAAATAAAATTCCCATAGGATTAAGGCCTAATGATGATTAGTCAATTTGTTTCTATAAGAATGCATTTCCTAGGGATTTTAACTATGAGTTAAGACAACAAGCAACAACCACCATTGATGCATGTATGAATAGGGCTATTGAAATTGAGAGAAACATGATTGATAGTGGGAATATGAAACCATACTCATTAGAACCCAATGTTCCTAACAAGAAATCTAGAAAGGTTGGGTTTAATATTCTCAATAAAATAGAGCAATGATCCAATATATAAGATCACTAAAAAATTGAGCTCTATGTCTGAAATGTTTAATACTATGAATAATAGACTAGCCAAAATTAAATGAGAAAAGGGGATAATTTTGTACCTTCATAGAATCAAGGAGATAACAAATATAAAGCCAATAACAAACCTCCTTTTAGAATAAATTTCAACAAAAATTAGAATAATAACAATAATTGAATAAGGAAAGAAGGGCAAAAATATTTAGATATTTTTTCCAACCCTATTCCAATTGCTAACATAACTTCAAATTTTCCATTTTACTATTTTTCTTGTGATGCTCCTCACAATTCAATAGATTATGAAATTTACTTAAGTTTACATTCCAATGTTAATCTTAATGATGAATTTGAAGAGGATATTAGGATCAATGTGTTGGAATCAAGAGGATAAAGCTAGAGAACAACAAATTGAGATAGAAGTAAAATTTTATGCTTCAAATCACCAATAGAGGGCTTTAGTCCTTGATAATATGGAGATCCTACAAAAGCCAACTGACTAGATTTTAAATAATAAAACTGGGTAAGATAGCACTTGTTGTAGAAGAAATGGAAGCACTAGAAAGAATACATGCAGTAAATCCGAGAAACATAACAATGCTAGATAGAGGTGATAAGAAAACTGCTAATAAAAATAAAGGATAAAAAAATTAAAATAATTTTGTCCCTAAGGATAAAAATATTAAAAACAAAATGATAAAAAACAAGAAGTCATACTTAAAGATCTTGATATACAAGAAGATGATAATAAAATAAAGATGAAACACTTAAACAGGAATATAGGAAAATAACAGATGTTAAGAAATATGAGTTTGATGTTGGCCTATAGATAGCTAAACCGAAAGTTAACATTACATTTGGTGAATTGATAATTGTTCTAAAGTATAGGTATCAATTCTAAAAAGCATTTGGATTTATTGATCAGATAGAAGGATAAACGTACAACCCCTCTAGGCTATAAATTCATGAGGTCAGAGCTCCATATTTAGTACTTCTATTTTATATCTCCTTTAGATACACATCAAATTTAGGTGATCAATGTCATCTATAAATACATGCTAGATAGTGGGGATTCACATAAAATTATGCCTAAACAAGTAGTTGACCAATTGGGACTCAACTGTACTAAATATGACCCTTTTATTTTAGTAATGAATAGTAGACAAGTTCCATGTGTGGGGATCATAACTGGGTTTCTTGTTTACCTAGATCAATATACTAATAAAGGTATTGTCATGGATGTGGTAGTAGTGGATGTAGATCCTTTCTTTTCCTTATTGTTGAGTAGACACTAGGTTGAGCAGTTAGGGGGATCCATTCAGTCATATTGGTATTACACTACCATCTCCTTAATATAAAAAGAGAAGACTACCCTCAAAAGAGAACCTTTCAATAAATACTCTATTGAATTGAGGAGGCCTAATGACACTATGATCAACCTTATTTATTCCATTGAGGGGAAATATATGGGAGTATACTCAGCATGGCATACACCTTTTGTTGTAGAAGTCCCTAAAGTAAGAGATATAGATCCTAAGACTAGATCTAAGGTTGATTTTGAATCAAATAAGATTTTAACTTCTAAAATGTGGACCATGAATTTTGATGGAGTAAAGTCATAAACTAGAGTAGGCATTGGGGTGAATTTGATTTATATTAAAGGTAATTACTTAGGTATACCTTATAGACTTGATTTTTCTTGTACTAATAATGTTGTAGAGTATGAGGGTTTATCATTAGGACCTAGAAAAGCTAAGGAACTAGACATCAATTACTTAACTGTCAATGTAGATGCTAAACTTATTATTCAATAAGTTAAAGAAATATATCAAGCTAAGCATCCAAGGTTAAGATAGTATAAATAGGTCATCCTTGATGAAATTGATAAAGTTTTAGCATCAATATTATTTTATATTCCTAGGGAACAAAATCATATTGTATTTTTATTAGTTGTGAATGCATATGGTGCAGATTGTGTAGAAATAGATACATAATACATGGATAGGTTTCCTACCATTTAAGTTTATAAACCCTCTATTTTGGATAATGTTGTTTAAGTTCACAGAGGATGCTATCAAGGAGGAGAAAAAGGACCTATACCAATGTGAAACCAAGGACGAGGAAGAAGCCTCCACACAAAAATAACATCCTTGTGCTTTTTACTATTTTTGCTCTTACAGCTACCCTGCGTGGAGCCTATTTCTTTTTTTTAGGATGTTTTGCTGGTTATGCGACTACCCTGCATGGAGCCTGTATTTTTTGGTCATAAGGAATGCTCTTCCTAGGATAAGTCCTATGTCCTCTTCTATCTTGATATTCGAGGATGCATCCTCATTTATTTTCTTTATGTTTCAAGGTCAGGGTTGCATCCCTTGTTTAATATACACTATGTTAACAATGGCTGCTACTGTATCAAGGTTTTGGGATCCTTAAAAACCCATTCAGTAATGAAATCTTTTAACTTACCAAAAAAATTTGTTGTTTAACTTAAAATTTTTAGGATGATGTAAAAAAAATGTATTTCATGCCTCTTAAAAGTGAATTTGTTGATGTAATATGTGATGAAGAATATGAGGAAAAGTTGAAATATGTTATTGGAGAGCCAACATAAGTCATTCAATTAAAAACCAATAGAATCCCTAGGGGTTTTGTTTCTTTGTAAAGTCTATTTGATGAATTTGATAGGACATATAAACCATTATTCGAAGAATTTGAAGCAAATGATGTCAAATATTGGAAGATACGAAGAACCCAGGTTCATAAAGATTAATAAGGCCCTATCAAATAAAGAGAAATAACAATACATTAGATTATTAAAGAAAAACAAAGATGTTTTTACTTGGAGTTATGAATATCTGAGGATGTTAAAATTTAGAAATGATGACTCATATAATACCTCTTCAAGATGATGTTAAACCATTCAAGAAAAAATAGATAAAATTTTATCCTACTTTACATATGATAATGCAGAAAGAAGTTTAAAAGTTGTTAGATGTAAAAATAATTAGAAAATTTAGATTCTCCTCTTATATTTCCAACTTGGTACCAGACATAAATAAAAAAGGAGATATAAGACTATGTTGATTTCAAAAATTTGAATAAGAACGCACTAAAATATAATTATTTGCTTCCCAAAATGGAGCAGTTGTTACAATCAGTGGTTGGGTTAGCTAGAATGTCTATGTTGGATGGTTTCTCAAGCTATAATCAGATACTAGTAAATCCAGAGGGTAGGTACAAAATAATATTTACCACATTTATGGGGAACATTTGAATATCGTAGGATGCCACTTGGCTTAATAAATGCAGGAGCAACATTTCAGAGAGCCATGTATTTTGTATTCAAATGGTTAATGTTTGACATAGTGGTAGTGTACCTTGATGATATGCAAAAAATCTCGAAGATCATTTTTACATCTAACCAAGGTATTTGATAGATGTAAGGAATTTGGCATATCTTTAAATCCTAAGAAATATATCTTTAGAGATACACAAGGAAAATTACTTTGAAATGTTGTTTCCAAAGAGGGTATTAGCATTTATCCACAAATAATAGAGGCTATTGATAAAATTCCTCCTCCTAAAAATCTAAAAGGAGTTAGATCTTTCTTTGGTAAGATAATTTTTTTTAGAAGGTTTATTCCTAATTTTGCTGAAATTGCTAATCCTATTGATGATATGATTAAGAAATATGGGAATATAAGATGGACAAAGGAGAATACTAAAGCCTCTTAAAATATTAAAGATGCAATTACCCAAGTCCTTATTTTGAATTGTCTTGATTAGTCCAAGGATTTTAATATATACTCATTTGCTTCATAGCATATAATTGTTGTAGTCTTATCTCATAAGGATGGAGAGAAAAATGAAAGACCCGTAGCATTTATGAGTACAGGATTGAAGGGAGATCAATTAAAATATTCTTTGATATAAAAATAGGCTTATGCTTTAATAAGGGATTTAGAACATTTTAAAAGTATACTTGGATCAAATAAAGTATTTTACAGTAACCCTTACATAGCCATAAAGAATATTTTTACTTATTATGAACCAATAAGAAGTTCTACAAGGTGGATGGTAAAATCGTTACAGTATGATGTAGAATTTAAAGCAATTTAGATTGTTAGAGGAAAAGGATTGGAAAAGTATATGGCTAATAGAGAAGGGGAAGTAATGAACAACACTATCATGGTAGATGACCAACATGAAGCTAGGATAACATAAAATTCTAGTTGTAAATGGTATAATGACATTCTTTTCTATCTCTAAAACTTATCATTTCCTAAGGATATAACCCAAAAAAAAAAGAGGTCTAGCAAATAACAAGCCAAAATATTTTATATTTAGGAAGGTAGATTGTATTGGAGGCATCCAGATGATGTGTTCTTACTATGCTTGTTTGAAAAAAATATCCCTCGGATTTTGAAAGAATATCATTCTGGATTTTGTGGAGGCCACTTTGCACATAGAGCCACTACTAATAAAATTATGAGAGCTGGATATTAGTAGTCTTTACCTATTTTAATATGTTTATAAATTTGTTAGAAGTTGTCATAATTATCAAATTTTTGTAGGAAAGAAAAAGTTGTCAACTATACCTCTAAAACTGGTAATTGTGAATGTTACTTTTTATCAATGGGAAATAGATTTGATTGGTAAGATCAATCATAACTCTTCTAAGGGTCATATATGGATCATAACTACTACTTATTATTTTACTAAAATGGGTAGAATTAGCACCCCTCAAAAAATCAACTAGTGAAATGGTAATAAAGTATCTAAGAGAAAATATCTTAACCAGGTTTGGGGTTCCCAAGAAAATAGTTATTGACAATGGTAACTATTTTATTTCTATTGAAATGATTGAATATTTTGATAAGTAAGGTATAGATATTTCTCATTCTACCAATTATCATCCTCAAGGAAATGATTTGGTTGAATCTTCAAATAAGAATCTGATCACCATAATCAAAAGATCATTAGGCAAAAATAAAAGGAGTTGGGATAGTGAACTAAAATTTACTTTGTGCATTGATAGAATATCAATTAAAATAAGTACATGGAAATCCCATTATGAATTAGTATATGGAGAGAATGCTCTATTATCCCCTAGCTAGAAATCCATGCTTTGAATCTACTCCTTCAAGATCATGAAAATCTAGATGTTTTATAGAGAAGGTTAGATCAAATTATGTAGTTGCAGGAAGACAAAGGGAAGCCCTACTACAAATAATAGAGTAGGCTCAGGGAAAAACACAAGACTTCAAAAAGAAAGAAAAAGGTAAGAATTATATAGGTTATATAGTGATATATTGGGATTCCAAAAATGATAAACATGGTGAAAAAGAAAAGTTAGAACCCAAGTGGCTTGGTCCATACCAAACTGTTCAAATAGTTAGCCAACATAACTATAAATTGTAGACTTTAGAAGGAGAACAAATTAAGACCCTAGTGAATAGCCAACATATAAAAATCTACCTCACATTTGGGATCATGAGATTGTGATTATTCCTATGTATAAAAAAATGTGCATGTTTTCCTTTCCAGCCTTTTTGTTTCTAGGTCTTTAGGTAGAGTGTATTAGTAAGTTTGTTTGTATTTCAGTCATTATTTCATAGTGTTAGGTGATTAGGTAGAATTTCAAGTCCATATGTTCAATAGGATATTCTAGGGTTCTTAGGAACTTTGAGTTCACATTTTCACCACCTGTCACAGTAAGAGCCTATGTTGGATCCTCAAAATTCAACATGAATTTTACCCCTAATTCCAAAATTCAATATGTCTTATGGGATCATAGATCTAGGTTATATTCATACTAGGTGTATAGTGGAAGTTTAATTTTTCTTTATGGTATTTCAATTTGTAGGTTTGATACATTTGTTTAGATCATTAGGAATCTTCTTTTTATTATTAAGTCTCAAATCATTTTTTTTGTAAAGTCCATTTCATACCCTTTAGTCAATTGGTCTTATTATTCAATTTTCAATATAAATATATCATAGAGTATGCCATCCATTAGTTTCCCCATTCATGTCATTTATCCTCATATTTACTTAGGTTCAAGGGTCATTTATACATTGAAGAAATATCTCCCCTATTTCCAAGCTAAGGACTATGTTTGATACATCGTATGCATCCCCCTTTTATTAAAGACCATGCATCTTCTTTATTTCCTATGATCTGCAATTTTCTTCACAACTTATCCAAGCCATACAAAAAACATTCCCCCATTCATGATCATTTTGTTTCCCTAAGGTTCCTAAACTCTTCCATGCAAATATTAAATCATTTATTAAGGCTCCTATGTTCATAAGTATCAAATTCATCCCCTTTTATTTTCCTAAGTTTTAAGTCCTAAGTTGCGAAATAAATAAAATTTAAATTTCCCCTTAGGCTAACTATATGGCTCAGATTCACCCATGAAAAGTACAACACTTGAACATGATTGACCAAAAAATGTGTGGCCCATTTTACCCAGATAAAGCTAAGCACTCTCATTCAATTAGTTGAGAAATGAATTGTTTAGAAAACCCTCTAGCAAATATATGGCCCAAAATCAATCGAAAAGGCACCCGTAATCAAATGGCCCATGTTCACCTGGATAAAGCTAAGCACTTTGATCTGATTGATCAATAAATGAGTGGCTCAAATTCATCCAAAAAACAAGATAATAAATCCGATTGGCCAAAAAATGAATGGTCCAAGATTTTTCAGATAGATTTTGATAGCTTAGAATAATTAGAAAAAAATATTTTAGAAAATATGTTGCTCGTATTGCTTCAAAAATACAAGGTGCTTTAATCTAATTGGGCGATAAAATCAATAGTCCAAAATTAATCCGTAACCAATGTTTGGTAGAAGATTGTAGCTCAAGTGGTATTTTACATGTAATCCAACTCTTGAGCTCAGGGTTAGGGTTGCATGGAGTTTTTCTTTAAATGACATGGAGCCATGTACGAATGTATATTTTTGCAAATTAATGAAATATTAAAGGAGGTTGCCCCCTCGAAGAGACCCACAATTCTGAGTTATTTTATGAGATTGTTTCAATTCTATAATTAATTTATGCATAGTGTTATTATTGTACAATCCCAGGAAGCAATACACCTAATCTACTTGCAGCATAATATCAAGCGTGAAACCATGAAAGCATAAAGACAAATAATTAACAAGAACACAAGATCTCTTTTATTAATTCATGGTGCAATCTGGTTATAGATAGGTCCCTCTTAGGGATACCAAACATTTGATACAATGATTACAAGTAGAAATGGGCCCCTGAAAGGGGATGGTGCACTCCGTAGACCTCTTGGAGTCAACACAAATTTTCTCAAGGGCTTACTGATGCCTTCTTCTCCTTCACTTGCTTGGAGGGATCTAACATCTAAAATTATTTGACTTGGTCCATGAACCTATGATCTGCATACAAGAAATAATAGAGAATGATTAGTAGCATATGTGGCCTCTCATGATGAGGCTTTCTTTGAAGATCTGCAAGAAATAACATTAAAACATAATAGAAACATAATGAATCAAATATAGGCAAAAATGCATAAATAACTTGGAAATAACCATGCAAATGCAATAAAAAATATAGATCTATGCTAATATAATTGATAAATCCCAAAAGTAATGAGAAATCTAAGCTAAAACTCAATAAATAATTCTTCAAACTCTAGCCATTGTTGCTCAGGGCAATCGTAACTACAAGATGTTGTCGAAGATAGCGATTGCTAATTGTGATCTTTTGCCTTGAAAACTAGGGGTTGCAACACTCAATCCTTCATCTGAATTAATGTTCAAAAGCTGCCTTCATATCTAGAGACTAATTGGTGATGAAAAATGTCTTGATCTGAATGCTTTGATGGTGTGTAGTCATTGCTCAATTGAACAACACTTAGTTACTCCTTAAAGGGGTGTAGAATCGCTCTCCAATTTTCTAGGGCTTTATTTTACAAAAACTCTAATATTAAATATTCTTTTTTTTCTTGGTAGGAAGCATAAGTATACCTCCCAAATCTAGATCTAGATCCAAATATTGGCCTCCTAGAGAAGCAAAGATCTAGATATGCATGTAACTGACCATTAGAGAGGAAGGCTTAGTCACAGATTTGCATGGAAGGGGTAGTCAAGAGGAGCTTTGGGAGATCCATACCAAAAACCACTCGTAAACAATGCAAGTGCAATAAATATCCATGATTTAGGCCCTCATTTATGGCTAGTTTGTGTTTTAGTGCTAGCCGATGTTAAAATAAACGGCTAGTAGTGACCGCTCTGAGCTTCAGCGGCTTGTGTTGATGGCCACTCTAGTCGATAGTGGTCGAGATTGAATGGGTTAGAACTACCCCTTGTGAGTGGTTAGGACCACTTATAGATCTTGGAGAGGTCCAAGATCAGTCATATGGTCTTCGGATGTGCCCATATGAGTAGTCTCCTAAACATGACGTGTTTTAGGTATCTATAATTATGTTTTTTGATGAATTTCTATTTATTTTTATTATTTGTGTGAGTGAGATTTATTTCAATAGTAGGTACCTAAAAGGATCACATTTGAATCTTGACCAAGTGATTGATTAAGGGGGTCTTATGTAAATAATATAGATTAAGGCTTATGTTAAAATCAATGGTTCACTATTCAATAGAGTATGAGATCAATGATCCGGGTGGTTACAATAAATCTACATCCCATGAGAGGATATTCTAGATTAATGGTCCACATGAGAAGTCTAGAAATCACCAAGAATATTAATTAGTGAGGTCTTATTGAAGTAATATTGATTAAGGAATAAGAAAAAAATTAATGGCCCGCAATCACTATCGATTAAGATGAATGGTTCAAAATTATCAACGAATTGTCAAAATCTATCAGAACTATCAAGATTGCCAAGATTGTTAAAGTTTGCTCTAGGTTTAATATCCGAAAATTTTCCCTTAAATATGTGTGGTATGCATTTGTTAGTGCTATATCAATGATCTACATTGCACCACAAAAAATCTTGTTAGCTTTTGATAATGTATGATATGGGAGAAAGCAATCACAAGATCTAAAATATGTAGACAAGTAAGATAATGGAATTATGCAATAAGAATAAAATATGATATTAATGGAAACTCATGAGAATAGTAACTGAATACAATAGATGGAACTCTACTCTATTAGTGCATGCTATGAGCAATGCACACTCACATAAGATTACAATGTGAAGTCACAAATATATACTAGTATGTGACTCCTGCATGATGGGCACTTGTTCACTAACTGAGGACACTTATCCTTTTATATTATTGCACATTCTAACACTTGTGCATTTATTACTTCTTCCTCAAGTAACTACCTAATTTTACTCTAAAGTAAACTCCTACTCTAGCTATGTACCCAAGAGGGTACATTGAGATGACCCAAATTATATAATATACTCTAACACCCCCCTATATTACATTATTTTGGTATTGAAGACTTTAGTATTCAATATGAATCTTCATCTTGGTCTTGGAAATTGAGCTCTTCTCTTCTGATTCCTTCATAGTCTTCTTTGTCTAAATTTGGATGAGTATCTTCATCTTGTTTAGGTTCTTCTTTGTTTGGTTTAGTCTTCAATTTATTTTTGGAGCTCATGTATATTTTCTCCTTGCTCCAATCTTCTACCTTCCTATATACTTGATCAAATGAATGGTTAGTATATTTCAATCTTTGTGGCTTCAAGATTATAAGTCTCTTGAGCTCTTTCATAGTCATAAAATTCTTGTATAAGAATTTTTATTTTTCCTTTGTTCCTAGAATCATATTATACTTTAATTTTATGTCTAGAAACTTTTTCTTCATCACTTCCATTATTTGATTCTTGTGTATGAATATGGAAGGTAAATTTGGATCACAATTGATCCATTCCCTGTAATTTGTTTCTCAAAAAATCCATTAGTGTTGTCTTGAACAACAATATCTTGAGTGAACCCAAATAAATCTAGAGCATATGTACCATTATTAATAAGTCTTGTAGCTTCTATTTCATACTTGAATTCTACCATATTTATGCCTTTAGTTTTTTTGGTTACTGCAATGGAGTTTGTAATTAGTTCTCTCAAATTAGAAATATTTGAGACTTTAAGGTGATCATACCATTGTGGATTTCCTATTGTATGTTTACTTGTTTTTGTATCTATAATTACTTTAGCTTTGAATATTCTAATACTTTGAAGTTGACTTCCTTATGGCTCCCTAGTGGTTAGAATATGCTCTAAACTTGATAAAGTGTGTATCAACTATTAGTTCAATTTTGGGTTGATTTTGTAAAGTTTTCTAAATAACAATAATCAACTCCTACTTCACCTTATTTCTCCTATTGAACTATGCACTTGTGAATTTGATGGTTTGATACCTTTTGCATCTTTAATGTGACTATGAGATAAGTATAAGCAATTAATTCAAACTCTATTAACCAAGCAATAAATTTGCTTCAAAAACCAGATGGAGAGGGAAGAAAGTAGAGAGGGGAGGGCTCTGGTCCCTCCCCTACTCCCCCTCCCATGGCTCCTGGTTCTGCCCAGTCCCTGGCTCAACCCAGGTCATCCCTCCTGGGGAGTGGTTGTTTGCAGATGATCTCCTGGGGGGAGATCCTTCTCCACTATCTGCGCCCCTCCCGGTCGGCTAGGGTTTCCTTGGTTGTTTTTTCGGACTGGTGCTTCCCAGGGATCCCTGTTTGGTTGGGGATCCCTTCCCTTTTTCCCTCAGGCTTCCCCCTGGGGTTTTTGCAGGTTTTTCGCGTGGATCTGGTCCCCTGCGTTTCTCGGTGCGATGGAGGTGACGGTTTAGGGTTTGGACAGCTTCCCCATTTTTCTTGTGAATTCTCGGCGGACTCTATGCTTGGACGGGATTCTTGGTCCCTGCTACTGGGATCCTCTTCTATTTTCTCGGGGCGGGTTCCTTGTGGTGCAACTCTCTGGTCACTTCCTGATGGGTTGGATCCTCTCTGTGCTGGTTGTCGGCTTCCTGCAGGATGGCTCTCCCTGAACTGAATGTTTTCCCGGTGGGCGGGATGGTTTCTCCACAGGGCGGGATCCGCAAAATCCACCGGTTTTCCCATGAGGCGGGATCCTTTCTTTTCTGCTGGTTTCCCGGATGGCGGGATTTCCCTGTTGCTTCCCGCTAGGTGGGACTGTTTGTGGTGGTTTTGACTGCTTCCCGCGAGGCGGGATTTTATTGTAACGATTTTTCTTTGCTTCCTGCTGGGCGGGATCTTCTCGATGGTGGTTTTTGGCTACTCCCCGCTGGGCGGGATCTCCAAAACTACTTTCTTTCTTATTTGTTTGTTTCCCGCTAAGGGGGATTGTTTCATGCTTACTGTTACCGCTGGGCGGGATTTCTGTTTTGGTGTCCAGTTTCAAGGGATTGATGCCCTAGGTCCATTGCTTATGTAATCAGGTTTTGGGATCCTTGTTAAAACCCATTATAAATACAAACACTTACCAAACAAAAATAAATTTGCTTCTCTATACTTAATTTCCAATGATTCAATTTTCTAAATTCCAATTGACTAAAGCTTGAAGTAGCACTCCTTATATCTCCCTAATTTTGGAATATTAGAAATTAATAATATTTGCAATAATAATGTTTGGTTTCCAAGTAGAAATTATTTTAACTCCTATGAAATTAAATGCATATATTAATGTCTTGTATTTCAACTAATGTGTTTTTGAAATACTTGTTCAAGGATATGAACTCCTATTTTGATTCAATAAGGTTGGAAACTACTTATATATTCAATGCAATAATAAATTCACCCTTATAAAATGCACCTTATAACTCCATGTAATATGGAAATATAAATATTAAATAGTGTAAGATTTTACCTTCCTATGATGCGCTGTGAGCTGATTGATTGAGTGAAAATAGGTAGTTATATACCCTACAGTTTGACTAATGGCTAGTTTGTAGTGTATAGTGCTTTTATCGAATTCTTGATGTCTGTGCACTCTGATATGACTCATGGCTATCTCAAATAGTCAATTAATAGTTTTGTATGTTGCATAGTGATTCATTATTTAGTTGTGAGGGAATGGATATTGTATATCCACTCTTTAATGAAGCATTGAGTGTTTTTGTAGAGATTATAGTAAGATTAAAATATATTGGTTTACCTTCATAAATAAGCTCCTTGTTGAAAAATGTTGTATGGTTTTAGAGTGCAACAATTGTGGTCAATGTTTGACCTCCTAAATATGCTTCAATAGCTATGAATTTCATGCGTGGGCCCCAACGGCTACACTGCACTCCACGTATAAACTAGACAAATTTGTTGTTTCCTTCAACATATATTTTAAGGATGAATTCATTCAAGGTAATAGGTTGAGTGAATACTAATTATAATTGATCCAAGCTCTACTCAACCTATTACGATAGACGTATAGATTTTCTCAATGATGATGAACATATGGCTTTCCTCAATCCTTGATGATGGACATATGGCAGTGAGGGTAGCAAGCTTACTCTGAGTATGTATACTACACTGTGTTACTCCTAGATGCACAATCTCCACCAGAGCTCCTCTAAACTGTTTCCTCCTACATAAGCCAAATATGGATCCTCTGTTGTGCTATGCCTTCAATTATTGTGTGCTTGAATTCAGATTTTTACTGTGTTGTGATAATTGTATGGGTTTCAACTACTAAATCATCAATAGCTGTCATGTTGTAACGTTACTCTATAGAGTTAAACATGATGAATATCTGTTGTCCATGTTTTAGTTTGAATCTTCCACCCGTGTTTACTTTCAACTGAGCTTCACCTTTGATTCCTTGACTAGCACCTCAAATATACCTTGACCTTACCTTAATTATTCCCTTGCTTCGTGCTCACTAAAAATGTTCTACACCTTACACAAATAGCTATACGAATGCTTCCATTCTCTTGTCATATGTGCCAAGAGGCACAGGCATTATACATACTTATCGACTCCTCTTAGGTGGCACTAGCATTAATAAAGGTCTTTGAAGATGGTGTGGGACATAGAGCAATACTCCTTATGCTGGTGAGCACTTAAGATTTATTCTTGAGCATTGAATATAAAAGAGTGTTGATCACTCTTCTTTCTTGAGTGCATGTGTTAGGGTTTGTGTATTCACTTACACTTTGTGGCAAGTGATACAATACTCCCTCTTTACTTAATACAAGTAATAGAGATTTCTTTGCATGCACTTCCTCCTTAAACATATTGATTTACAAGACTCTTCAACGTACTCTTTTCCAACTATTGTAATCTTGGTTTCAATGTATTCTTCTCTCCTTTATGAAAATAGTTTGTGAGATGGCTCCTTCATTTTTCTAGTGTATATGGATGATGATGAGTTCTCCCAAGGTTGGCTCTAGCTGTGAAGACTCTAGAGCATTCCAATAGTGGTCATATGGTGCTTTTTTTTGGCAGGTGGTTCTCTTGGTAATGTACCTTATTTTCTTTGCTTGTTTCACTTGCAATATGTTGTACTTTACATAGATCTTGTATATTGTAGGTTGTCATCATCTTGTATGTTGGATGATGGTGTATTCTAACACCTTAGTGGGTGGATTTTTGAGTCTAATGGATGGCTTATTTCTTAAGCATATTTTCTAGTATACCTCATGAACAACAAACGTTGAGCCCCTTTGGAGTAGATCATCTTTAGGCACTATTGATAGTGCTAATGGCTAATGTTGAGCCTCTTTGGACTGGCTCCTTGACATTGGTGATGTGGTCACTTGTATATAGAATTATATGCTACGTAAAGTGTCCTTAAGACACTTGTATTTTTGTCTCCCTTTGATGTAGTAATAGAGATAAATTTGGTGCCTGTAAAACCTTTTGATTTGCACCTATAACCTGAGACTCTCCTAGTCTTGTTTTGTAGCTCTCTTAACTAGTTTTGATGGTGGATTTTCTTTTGCACACCTTGGAGGATAGTTGACCTATTTAGTGGATTCTATAGGCCATAAAATGGTGCAACCCTTGTGCACTAAATAGTATCATTAGATACTTTTATAATATGTTGGTTTTATACCCTTGACCTTAACTTAACAATTAATACACAATAATATTTGAGAGTAACTAGTATTAATGAATAACTAGAATAGTGCATTAGTAATATCTCTAACTTAATGCACTTTAAGGATAACAATAATCTCACCTTATTGCTCCTATAAATGAACCTTAAATATTGTACTAGTAATTGTTGTAACTAAATGTAGTCTTCTATGTAGTAACTTAGAAAATAGGAAGGTGATATTTTCTTTCTATCGAAATATATCTAACTCCTATTTTAATGTGCAGGTAAAACCCTTAAATGAAACTTTATTCTACACTCTTTTGAAGAATAAAAATGAACCCTTCTCCTTGCAAATTTTACACTCTAATAAGGTGCTCAATGAACTAAATAATGAACTGAATATAAGTTTTCATAAAATGAACCCTTTGCACCCAAGTTGCTTACCTTTATGATCTGTAGATGAAGGATTGCAATGTGATTAGACTCACCTTATTACTACCTTGAAATTGGATGAATTTGTAGCTAATATTGACTATCTAAAATAGTTCTCTAACTCACCAAATTGCAGATTTGAAACACTTTGAATTTCTGCCTTGAACCTAAGGTATGGTGACTTGATTAACCTTCCAAATGAACTCTACAACTCTGAATTTTTATAGCTAGTAATATTGTCCTAATTGCTACCCTTTTAGTAGTCAATTATTTCACTAAAATTTACCTTCTTAGCTATGAAAGGTAATCTTCAAATCTTCTAGGATTTGGTAGGTTCCTTCTATTTGTGATCTCCTTCAACATTCTTATCGAATTTTAACTTCAAATATGTCCTTCTTCTCAAGAGTTTGAAAGTCTTGAGGTATTCACTGGTCTCCTCCAAAATTTGGTAAAATGCTTACCAAATCCTTCTCCTTTGGGTTTGTTTTTGGATGGTGATAATTTTCCCAAATCCTTCACTATCACGAGATTCTCCTCAGTAGTGAATTTCTCCGATGAGTTCTAGGAACTTCTTTAGTAGCTTCAATGATATTTGCAATAAGGCTATCCAAGCCTTCTCCTTGTTTCTTCTTTAGACCTTTCCAAGGCCTTCTATCTCATAGCTTCTTTGATCTTCTAAATGAGACCTTTCCTTCAATATTATAATATGGAAGTGTTGGCAATGATATCTCCTTCTCAAATATCTAAAATCTACTGAAACTAGAATCGGTTATAGGACCTTGCTAGTACTTCTTCTCTTTCAAGATTGGAAGTTATTCTATAGACATTTTGTGGGTATCTTAAGCTTATTCTGAAAGAAGTCTTCAATCTGGAAGGGAGATCTCCAATATCCTACTTCCCATGGAAACTTCTCTAGAGTCTTCTTCTAGAATCTACAGCAAGGCTTCTATGGCCTTTTCTTCTTCTACAATATTGCAGGTCTGCAGTATCTAGCAATGGGACCTTTTCTATAGACCTCCAAATATATTATCTTTTGATTGTTGCTTATGGCGTTGGATTTATTATTAACATGATTTTATTCCAATCTCTCTTTAGGAAGCTTCACAACTTTCTCTGAATATTATTTTCCTACAACAAAGTATTAGGACTAAAATCTGAATCTAGAAATTATGAATCTTCACTAGTTGATTTGTCAATCTAGTGGTATGAATGTTGAGTCCTAGTCTGCACAATTTTTCCTATAACTCTATGGAAAGACTCTATCCAAATGCAATATCTTAAATTATGGAAATGAGATTAGTTTCTATCCTCTCTTTTAGATCTTTCTATTCCTATTGATCTATTGTAGCTTTGATACCACTGTTAGCTTTTGATAATGTATGATATGGGAGAAAGCAATCACAAGATATAAAATATGCAAAAAAGTAAGATAATGGAATTATGTAATAAGATTGAAATATGCTATTAATGGAAACTCACAAAAATAGTATCTTAATACAATATATAGAACTCTACTCTATTAGTGCATGCTATAAGCAATGCACACACACAATATTACAATGTGAAGTCACAAATATATACTAGTATGTGAATCCTGCATGATGGACACTTGTTCACTAACTGAGGACACTTGTCCTTTTACATTATTGCACATTCTAACACTTGTGAATTTATTACTTCTTCCTCAAGTAACTACCTGAATTTACTCTAAAGTGAAATCCTACTCTAGCTATGTACTCAAGGGGGTACATTGATATGACCTAAATTTTGTAATATACTTTAACAAAGACAAAAGACATAGACCTCAATAAATTGTACCACATTAGGTTGCTTAAGAAAAATAAAATCTAGATAGATAGTTTGCATTGTTTGAAGATAGAAATGGATGACCTACATTCCTTCAGATCCCCCAGGTCACACAAAGGAATATGATACCTGTGGTAAGCATTAAAAGTGCATTATGAAAAATCAACAAATAAAAATGTAAATGGAGATAAAATATTTGTACCCTGTTGGAGAAAAAGATAAATAACTTAGGCCATAGGGGTTAATGCTAAATCCATATCACAAACTATACCAAATATAGACTATAAGTCTTGTCAATAAAAAAATATTTCTATTTTGGCTAACTCTTGAATGATTTCTTTTGGAAAATCCAATGAAATATTGGGCATAAAAAAAAATCCTTTTTAAGAAGACAAAGGTAAGAAAAGGTTTTAACTGATTTGAAACACATGTTAAAGGTTTCTATATGGCTCAAATTCGATCCTTAAATATTAAAAACCAAAATTTAAAAATAGTATAACACACTAACAAAATCTCTTCAAGCCAATAGCAACTCAAAGAATCACCATATTGTTATAGTTAATGTTGTTATAAAGAGTAAGGTAGAGAAACTGAAAAGGTAAAACAAAAAATGTAGTTGGCAATAATAAAAGTTGGAGCATGTGAATCCATCTATAAAATTTTATAAATATCCATGTCAAGTATCTAAACTTAACTAAAAATGAGCATTTACAGAGAATAGGGTGCGGTTCCCTAAAATTATAAAACGTTAAGGTTCGAAAGAACTCGCCAAAGGGTTTCCTATTACTATCAAGAAAATATAGTGGTAATGGCCTCTACAAGTGCTTTCTTGGTTTATCCATCATACATTATGGTTAATATTTCAAGATTAAATAAATCCCTACCGTACCAAGAACTAAAAGGAAAATTTATTGCTAGAGATGCAAAGGAATTTGGTAAATTATCAGGCCCAAATAGAGAAATTACTCCTACCCAACAATCGAAAGTGGAAGATACTACTATTTTTAGATATAGACCGATGAAATAGAATTACCAGTGTCATCCAAAACTATTAAAAGGACTTTTCAAGAGGGCATGGAGAGATCAA
Source organism: Wollemia nobilis (assembly GCA_028583015.1). Taxonomy (NCBI): domain Eukaryota; kingdom Viridiplantae; phylum Streptophyta; class Pinopsida; order Araucariales; family Araucariaceae; genus Wollemia; species Wollemia nobilis. Next base: position 11,438,737 of record JAQPPZ010002848.1, read on the forward strand.
AATAGAGCCAATTCCTACTACAATAAATGCACAAGAAACTTGAAAAAACTGATATGCCCCAAGTTTTACTTCTCCTCATATATTGTCTTGGTTAGCAGCAACCTATGATCCTAAGAATAGAGTAATCAAATATCATGCAAATCACTTAGCATTTAGAATCATGCCAGAGAGAATCAAAAATGTTTTCCAACTAAGGGAAGCTATGCTGGTTTTGAATAGAAAGGTAAAATCGACATGATATCAATACACGCTCAGTACATCTTTCTATACTAAAATTTTCAATCACAAACAACCAGTATCATATATCTTCACCATTCATAAATTTACACTCCACCCCTAGGCTAGGGATTATGTTGATATGATAAATATTGTATTGGGGGTTACAAAATTGAATTGGGTTAGTAGGGAGGTCATGTAATTGATTGTTCAATGTAATAGGAAAGGGCAACCATCAATGTATATATGGGAGAATATGATAAGTGATACTATAGATAAAGAGTTGAGAGAGCTACAAAAAGCTATTAAATAATAGTGAGAGTTAATGCCCCCTTTCTCATATTATTCATTTCTTATTCACTTAATAGTGGGGCACATGACTAATCAATTGATTAAATAATAAGGATTAGATGTTGGTCTTATTCAAGATAGAATCCCTTAGATTTAGGAAGGGTGGTCTAGCTATACCCAATTCTTTGGAAGATTCCTTCTAGCTATTCATTTGAAGCTTTGTGACCTTTACCCTAGTAGGATTGGTTCTAAAATAGCTAGATTCTTGCATGAGAAGAAGGTAGGAGACTATTTATTTGCTGAAGAATTCACTTATATAAGATTATATGGGTCAAAAATCCCCCCAAAGGCATTACCTAAATATTGTCCCATGTCTATAGTTGCATTGGAAATTACTAGACAAATAGAAGAGGAAGCTAAGATGAGAGTAGGGAAGAAACAAGCGAGAGTTTCATGGATAAACCTCCTCTACATAATGGTACATTATGTGTATAATGGATACTTTAGTTTATTGGGAGTTATATGAAAAATGAACTCGTATGGTTTTATTAAAATTACTTGGTGATCATATGACCCTTTTGATAATTATCAATAGTTTGTTGAGAAAATGACATACACCTTGGTAATTCACTAGGGATATCTTTTTTAAGATGCAATGCAAAGAGCTATAATAAGAGAAGAAGCTCTAGATGTCATATGGAAGGAATATCTGAATAATAGACTTCACATTAAGATAGAACTGGTAGAAAATTATCCAACTGGGCTGAGAGTCTTACAAAGTGCTTCAGTGAAGACAATTGCCCATTTAGTCCCTATTGTATGACCTAAAGAGCTTCAAGATCCTATTTTAGAGGTTACAAATCAAGAGCCTAAAGAAGTGGAGATATTGGTAGAAGTTATTGACTCAACTAAAATGAAAACAAGGGAGCCTTAAACTACTCAACCTGCTCTTGGAACTATTGAAGACACAGGTAAGGGCAAAGAGATTGTTTTTTTTTCTTTTGCAAAAGTCCAAAAAATTGTCTTGGATATTGCTCAAATATCAATATCTCTTTAATGTAAGCTTGAACTAGTAATAAATCTTCCTGTAAGTAGTAAAAATCATGCATCTAATCTATTTGCAAACATGTAACAAATTGACAATATGAAATCATGTAATCATTGCAAGATAAAATATAATTAAAAAATGAGTGCTCTTTATTAATCATAAAAATACTTGATTACAATATTTCCCTCTTATAGAATATATCAATTTGATACAATTATTATAAATGTTGTGGCCTCTCAAAAGGAAAATATGCATTGCAATTATTTTCACTCCTCCACTACTTTACTTATAAGAGGGCTTATTAGTTGCCTCCTTATTTGATGTCAAGAAGTATGATCTTTAATATGCTCTTGGATCCTTGATTGTCCCTATCACCTGCACACAAGAAAACTCACAAAACATTAATAGTAAAGCTTAGCCTCTCAATATGAGGCCATTTTGTGATGATAGCAATATGTAAAGGAAATGCATGAAAGAATGATAAAATGCTTATAAATACTGAAATAAAAGCATGAAAGAATACTGGAAAGCCTGTAATCTATGATAAAAAAGCAATTGAAATACAAAAAATATAAAATATATGACTAAAATGTAGGAAATGACCAATCAAACCCTAGCCGTTATTGAGAAAATTATTTGACTCTACTAGCCACTATCAAATTTTTTGGTTGAGACTAGGAGCCACTGTTAAAAATAATGACCATGGGAAAGGAGTTATTTCCTTTGAATCCCTAATCTAAAATCGGTCAATTCTCTTGCTAAATTGATGTTCAATGGTCACCTGTGTCTCAGAACACATATTTTTGGTGGATTATCTCAGATTCATGAAATATTGATGGGGAATAGTAAGCTTACTCCTTAAGCCTTTGGAATATCCATTGATGTAGCAATATCTGTAATTCTGTAATTAGACAACACCTCACTACTTCTCAAGGGATGCAAAATCACTCTCCAATATGATAGGGCTTCGCTACAATGAATTCAGGATCAATAGCTCTCTTTGGGAGGCCTATAAATAGACTTCCCAAATCCTCACCTTGGCTTCTCAAGGAAGCCAAGATCAAGAACCAGTTGGTATGGAGTAGTTAGGGCAAGGCTTCTAGAATATTTGCAAATAAAACCACCCAAGAATCATTACAAATTGGTTAAATGCAACTGATTTTGCTTGGCTCGAGGAGCTTGAGTTGGTTATAAGGCTATCCACTCTCACTCAGTATGGCTAGGGGTAAGCTACCCTTAACCACTATCAATAGGTGCAACTAGTGCTTAGCCACTCTGATCGTTAGTGACTCAAATCTTAGTTGTTTATGTCATCAATGTCAAGAGTTGCATATGACTAGACTACCCTAAATGAGTGGTTAGAACCATTGTTGGGTCTTATCAAGGTCCAAGTTCATTTATATGATTTGCAAAGGTGCCCATATGAGCAGTCTCCTAAACATGATGTGTTTTAGGTGTCTACAAATACCTCTTTTGGGATGCGTTGTGGTAAAACATGATGTTGAGAAAAAATAGACAACCTAAAGCCATATTAGAGGATAATTGGTGTTCTCTGATCTGGTCAATGTTAGATGCCCCAATCCTAGAAAGGATGCATATCTCAGAATGATTGCTTCCAATGGGATGGAAGGCTTAAATTTGTGCTTTGGCACATGTGGGTATAATCAGGTAGCATTTAAGTTATAATAGGTCTAATAAACGAAGAGACAAAGGCTTAGCTTATTATATTTAATTTTTCCCCAACAAAAGGATAAGCTTGTAATAGTTGTTAGCAATGATTCATAATAAACATGATTTACATGATTAAGTGTTTAATTTTTTATTTTTATTATGAATTTTTTGATTATGATTACCCCCTCAAATGATGAGTCGGTGAGGAAAAGAACAAGTGATGAAAGCGATGAGTCGCTTGACCAAGATGATTGATTTGGATAGTTCAAGATGATTAAAATTGTTCTAAGGTAGGTCCTATTATAGCTATGATTTCAACCATTAATAGTATTTGTACATCTCTATCCTATGGAGCAGTTCGATCACAATGGCCTTCTTAGGAAATCAAGATGATATCAATTCAATTAAACATGTGATGATTCACTATATTCGATGATTTGATGAAATTTCATAGAAGTGAAATGAACACCTTGTTCCCATGGAGCAGTCTGATTGTAATGGCCTTCTTAGGGATTGAAGTGAGGACATTTCAATTTGATGATGAATAATTTAGTTCAAATGGCCTTATGGTAATTTACTCATCTTACCGGATTGTATGGAGTGCAAGTCGCTACAATCACCAAGTGTATAGGGTAAATAGTTGGATATAAAGCTTATTTTAAAATTTGTTGTTATTTGATTTTTTTAATAATTTTTTTTTGAAAATTTTGGACCGTTAGATATTCTTAGATGTCCATTTGAAGCTCCTCACAGTGAGAAATTTAGAGTATTTATTACTTCTTACTAGCCATTGTCAAAATTCATAACTGAGATTTGCAAATTCAATAACCGCTATCAACGTCAGTGGTCGGGGTTGCCCTAATATGCACCTGCTATCAAAGTGAGCGGCTACTAAAAATATAAAATATATATAGGAATTTTAGTAATTTTTAGTTCATTATTTCTATCTTGCAGTAGATAAAGTATGAGCTCCGAGGGAAAGGAGAGAAAACTTGGTAAGGAATGCTGCCAAATTCAAACCGTACCACTATGTCAGATCAGCCTGAGGCATCTACTAGTGGTGGATCTAGAGCTCCTAAGGTAGAATCTCCCACCCTCATTCTAAGGAATTGAGCATTAAAATGAACTCATTAAGTAATGGGATAAATTTACCTCACTAAATTGTTGGTAAAGAGCCTCACACCATACTTAGGTTTAACATTAGGCTAGCTTAGGTGGGTTAGGTTTTAATTTTAGGTATTTTTGGGATGTTATATAACCTCACGTGGGGTCATTCCCATAGCCTTCTTTAGCGATGGTGACTCCCAATCTGCCAAAGGGGGACTGTTGTCACTGTAGGCGACTAGGTTCAAACTCCAATGGTAAAAAAAATGATCGTTGGTGGTTAACCGTTGATGACATCTATGGCGGTTGTTGTCGATGTAGGCAGCTAGGAAATCTTAGGAATAATTTTGAAATTTTTGATTAATTTTTGATTTTTTGGAATTTGAGGTTGATTATTCTCTTTGAATTGCACATTAGACCTTGACAGCACAGGTGCGAGAGCCTGATTTATTGATCTAGCTGATGCCCTAGTTAGATGATGTAGACTAATATTAGTTTGGGGTGATTAGCCTCAGTTATGTTGTTAGGTTGCCAACAGTGATGTCTTACCAGTAATATCTCATAGCCCTAGCCCATCAATGGTATTCTAGAATTAATACCTTCCATCTCCCCATGGGAGAGATGATGGTGATTTTTGAGGATATCTACCATATATTCAGTATCCTGATCAATGCTTGGAGTATCACATCTTCTTCGACTATAGTTAGAGATGTAGTATTCACATAGGTGTTTAGAGATAGAGTGGTTACATCACTAGGGGATATTGAGCATGGTGAAGTTCTAGTTGACCATTGGTATCGGGAGAATGTTTTCTCTCAGTGCAAGGCACTATTGATGCACATTATATTTAATGTTCTACTCCCCAATACTTCAGGAGCAAGGTTACCTTGGAACCTCTTGGACATGGTACATGACCTATTGGAGAGCACCATGTGATAACCTTTGATCAAGGCATGGGGGAGCACACTTCTAGATAAAATCTATGATGAGCTATACCATATCACTCAGTAGGGGTGAGTAGGAATTGGTGCAGCCTACTTATTTAGATCTAGGTGTGGGAGCACATATGGATAGACCGACCAGGGATACTACCCCTAAATATAGCAACACTAATAATCAATGATCAGTGCTATGTTGCACGATGGCCATGGGAGGCAAAGACAGATCAAATATGATCCCATGCTAGAGATCTAGACCACTATATGAAGTCTTTGACAAAATTACAGGTCAACCAAATCATATCGAGACCCTACTTAGACTATCCTGCATAAGAGGAGGTTGTTAGATACCTGACCCAAGTTAGGTGCAATTGATGGTTGATTGGGTGCTACGGGAGGGTGAGGGAGTATTTCCACTAATCTTGGGTCACCCAAATTTTTTGTGTTGACATGATGTGCTAGAGTATCTAGTCCTCTATCATTGTATAAATGTGGAGGTATAGCTTCCAACACTGCAGATCATAGAGCTCTCAACTGAGGTATGTCTAGTTATAACTAATGTAGGTGCAATGGATCTGAGGACTACAAAGGCCTACGATACTTGGTGGATCTCTAGAACATGGTGGGGTGGTGTTATCTTAGGTTTTTCTAGATAGGAGGTAGCAGCAAATGGTTGCGATGATGATCCTCATGGGTAATGAGTGCATCATAGGATAGAGGGTGAGTGGGGACAGGCTACAAAGCAGGTGAACGATTCGTAGGATGATGAGGAGGGGGAGTAAGATGCCCTAGATGATGACGTATCCTAGCTATAGGCTCAGGTACATAGTATACAAGAACATATTTAGATAACCCAAAGATATATCATGGAGTGGGATACATCTCTCACTACTACACAGATCCATCTTAGTGCAGGGTAGAGGTAGTGGTATGGATTCACAAGGGAGAGGACCACTCTACAGGTGTAGGTGGATTCAACTCAAACTATTATATATAAGGTCACTACACAAAGGGATCTTTTGTAGGTACAATTGGATTCTAGGATTGTTGAGAGAGATGCTCTTAGAACACAGCTAGGGGCTATTCCTATTGGGTTAGGATAAGCGATAGTAGGATAGGTCATAGAGGGTATACCTATTGCAGGAGATATCATAGGATTGTAAGCTCAGGTGGCTAGAATGTAGGATTTGATCAGTCAGTGTGATGCTAGGTGTCATTTTTATGGTACATATATCAAGTATCTAAAGGGATAGGTGGTCATGCTTGGTGGTACTCTACCTATGCGGTCTACTATAGGAGGATCTCATAGGAGTTGGCAGACTGAGTCTAGGTAGTCATTAGTGCATCCTAGTCACAAGTCAGGTGCTCGATCTAAGAGATCGATGGGTACTAGCTCTAGATAGCCTCGTAAAGAGGGAGCTGAGGGTGGAGGCGACTCAAGGGATGTAGGCCCTGTTTGATACATCATGGTGAATTGTACCATTTTTGAGTGTAAGGTCTTATAACCTACAGCATTGTAGCCTACGGGTATTTTTGTACCATTATGTACATTTTGACACTCTCTCTCTCTCTCTCACACACACACACACACAGACACATATATATGATACTTTACTTATTTTTCATTATGTGCATTATGTCTTTACTTTATGTTTATGTGATGTAGATATGGATGCAATGCTTTTATGATGCTTTGATTTTATTAGGCTACATGTATACGATGTGCTAATGACATGCACTAGCTAGATGATAAATGTATTATTAGATTCTATGATCTATATGTGTAGATGCACTACTATATATGCATATATGGATGCAATGATTTATATTCACTGCATGTTTAATTTATTGTAATTGTTTATGCATTTAGTCTATGTGATATGATATGATAAATGATATGCGATGTAATGCATTAATTTCATGTGGATGACCTAATGCAAATGAAATTGTATGTTTTAATCACTTAAATCATAAGGAATGAATCTAATATGTGTTACAAACTAATGGAAGACACCACATAATGTATAAAAATCATGAATGAAAATGGTAACTCTTATCATAAGAATTAATCATTTAAGCATCCATATGTGAAATGAGATTGTAGCACCCTCTAAAATTGGCGCAGTCAAATTGGAATAATTACATTCACCTTAGTAAATAAATTTAAATTCAAATTTAACCTCCCAAACCGCCCGTTAACCGTCGAGAAACCCGTTTCCCCTTTTTCCATGCCATTTTTAGAGGTTGTTTTGACCGTTGGACGATATCGTCGCCGATCAGACGATATTGCCCCAGATTTGACGATTTCGTCTGGACTAGAACGTCCAGAAGATTTTGTCGTAAAACTGAATTTGCATAGATAGACTCTGTTCCAACGGGTCTCCAATTCGGGCAGAAGCGTGTCTGCGCTGTTGGGACCCTTCCCCCGTTGGAGATCTCCCAAATTGGGATGATCTCCAACCTCCCAACAACTCCCTTATGCATATTTAAACTCTATGACATTCCCTCCCCAACCCCTGGCTGAATTTATCTGCAAATTGAATCCTTCCGCGCTAAAACATCATAATCTATCTTTTGCACTAGTCCTATAGCCATTTTTTTGTAGGTACACCACTGATTTTCAGCCGGAGCCAGCACCCATCGTCGCCGATGAACCTGTCCAGATCAGAGACGATCTCATAAAATTTGAGATGATTTCGTACTGATGCGAGATGATCTCGACTGCAGTCCACATCGAGGCAGTCAGTGCCTGGAGTTTTCTTTTCTCAACTTTGTCTCTGTTATTTTGTTTTGCAAATTAGATAATCTATTTAGTTTTTATCCTATTTTGCATTTGGAGTTCACCCATCTAGTCTAGATTGCATGTTAAGCTCATAATCTGCCATTAAAGCACAATAATTTGCATTAATTTTTGTTCTTGAATAGTTTTCAGCATTCATATTATCATTTGGTGTAATTTGCCTCTGTTAGCATAGTGTTATTTCTTGCATTTTGCATCTATTCTCTGTTTTGCAGTGTTTCGACGAATTCGTCAGATCTCGTACGATCTCATCTGATTGCAGGCGATTCTGTAGAATTCCAGACGATCCAGACTGCATCAACCGCCAGAATCTTCTTCATACATCCGGATCAGGTATTCCCGATTTTCCTCCTGCAAATTCTTTGTTTTCTGCTTTCTACTCTGTTTGCTGTATTCATTTAAATTGCATTTTCATATAGATTAAGTTAGATTCATTCGGAAAAACCTAGGATGAATGCTTAAGGATAAAACAAACTCATCAAAACACATTCCAAAAACCTAGGCATGGAAACTGTCACCAAATGTTTCCTGGTGAACCCACCATCCATCGAAAAATCACCAAAATACACCTCCCTTGAGAGGCGGGACCTTCGTGAAGTCCTCTTGTCCGAGGTACCGCACCATCCTTTTCCCATCCTCCTTCTGGGTGCGGATTCAATAGCCTGAAGGTAGGGATGCAAAAAAATTGGAGCGATACATATTGGTGAACCCGACGTGAATGCATCATAACCTTTTGAAAACCAAAAACAAAAACAAAAAAAAAAACAAAAAAATATATATATACAAGAAAAACAAAAACAAAATCATCATTTCAAGTTTGTATGTTTTATATTCAATCCTAAATAGTAGATGCTAAATATTACTTTTAGAAGTACTAAAGAAACCATGAGTTTTTACTCAAATCAATATGAGTCCATCAGCAATGTTGGAAGAATTCAGCTAAATACATTTGTTGATTATGACCAACCTCATCCCTATTCAACACCACCTCCATCACACTCTTCTTATTTTTCATCCATAACCCAACAAAACAATCCCTTTGCCAATCCTCTTCATAATGATATTATCTATTCTCCCATATATCCATATTATGTCTATCAATCCACATATAATCCTCCACCACATTTTCAATACTCTTCTTTCAATACAACACATCCATTTCAACAAGAAAATACTTATTCTTCCAATTCTACCATGCACTCACCTCCTACATCGCAATCTTCCTGTCATCATTCTACCCATAATAAAGAAAGTAGAGGTGAGAAACCATTAGGTCATTTTATGACAAAATTCCTAAGGCATTTATCAAAAACCTCTCAAAAACCTTCATCACGTAAATTTACTAGGCTTAATCAACCAATGGATATAATTCTCAAGTATTTACTTGACACAAATATTATTGAACTTCCTTCCATAAGACAACTCTGATACCACATCGGATTGGTTTAAACCCGAGCTACATTGTGAATATCATAGAGTAGATGGACATATGACACAAAATTGTAAAGATTTAAGATGTGCAATTCAAGATTTGATTGATAAGGGTCTTTTTAATATAAAGGAATTACAATCTACAACTGATGATAAATCTCCAAAAAACAATCAAACTCCTACACAACAAATACCAATAATCAATCAAGACATGGGGATCTCCCAAGAACCCCTATTCAATTATCAACAACAAGAAACCAATCAAATATTGCATGTTAATGTGTCCCATCATGATGATATTATTAATATTGTAACATAAAATACAAATGAGCAACCTCAAGTTCAATCCACTCAATCTGATATTCTAGATATGGATTCCTCATTTGACCAACCTTCAAAACTATCTTTGGCTTTAGAGAATGATACAAAATGGAATGTAAGCATAGAAAGCTCATCTTTAGAATCAAAATCTCAATCTGAAATCCACTTTGATAACCAACAACAAGTGATTAATCCTCAAGCAAAGATATCCCTTTTAGAAGTATTACAAATTTATCACAAGGAAATTTTGTTCAAAATACCTAGCCAACAATTTGTTCCTCATCATATTTTCTCTAAGAACATAATTAATGGTGTGAACCCTCTTGAGGTTAACCATATTTCATTCTATGATGAGGATATTCCTTCCTCTACTTCACAAGAAGACTCCTATCTTTACATTATCGGATCTAGTAAAGAAACATCTATTAAAACTATCATGCTAGATAATGACTCCTCTCTTAATTTATGCACTTATCAATTATTTCAAAAACTCAAAACAAAGGAAGAAGATATTAATGAATCAAATGTTCTTATAAAAACTTTTAACAATGAAATTCAAAAAGCTCAAGGTACTATAATTCTTCCCTTTAATATTGGATCCAAGATCCTGGATACTTTATTCTATGTAGGATATTGTCCTTCACCTTACAAACTACTTCTCCAGAGTCCTTGGATTCATACGATGAGGGTTTTCCCTTCCACTCTTCACCAATGTTTGAAGTTTGAACTTACAAATAAAATTGTTACCATACATGGTGACCCAGAACCATTTGAAGAATATTTAACGATTGAAACATCAAGTTCTATACACTCTCTATTATCACAATTCTCTTCTATCCATCACTTTTTTTTATCCATATATGATCATCTTTGTTTACCAAATAACATCCATGCATATCTTTCACATATACTTTCTCTATCTTATCAAGACTTGGAAGATAATAATAAGAATGAAGAACCTTCTTATCCTTCTTACATTTTATTTTGTAACATGATCAATTTTACACATATAAAAGTCAAATATTTTGCTACATTATTTTACATTATAACAAAGCTTTTGTTACCACTACCTTTTATTCATCACTTTTTATTCTTACCTTCACCTCAACCAGATTATCCTTCAAAACCTCCTTTGATTTTGAAGCAACCTTAGACATGCTATACTCAAATAAACCTTGTATAGTGTATATAGATCATCTTGTATATACCACCAATTTCAATTCATAAATTAAAATCAAAATACAAAAAAATCAAAATCCTCAAGAAAATAAAAAAAATACAAATGCAACCAAAGAACTTAAAGGTAAATTTGAGCCCAACTGGCTCGGACCATACATTATTACTGCAAAATTTGAATCAGGAGCATATAAATTATCTACCTTAGATGGTAAAGAACTTAAAAAACACATGAATATTTTACATCTCAAACGTTACTATGCATAAATTTGGTCATTTCATCCATGTATATATTTTTTTCAAAATTACTATCTTGTATTTCTTTCAATTTATTCAAAAACATCAAAAACATTTATAATCATCCAAAAATCTTCAAAAAACTATCTATTGCATTTATTTAAAGCACCAGTTAAGTTCCTTTTTGCTCAAAAACAAAAATCTAAATAAAAATCTAAAAACAGCTATATGCTTGACTCTTTCGAAACCAAAACAATATACAGAAGAAAGAGAGAGTCAACATTCTCCAACTTCTCAAAAATCGTTTATATATATTTTCTTACAATTATTGCAGTTATATGTTTCAACTTATTTTGGATACAATTAGCATTTATTTGGCATCCCTCACTTGCACACTCACAACAATAAATATCTTGATTTTATCTGGCATGATTACTAATCTCTCTTATATCAAAGTCCACAAAATTCAATTAAATAAAGTTTGAGCATAGAGAATTGATCTTGTTATTTACTTAAACCAAGCATATATTTTCACAATAAAATGATTATATTTGTAATTTCCATGTTTTGCTACATAGTAGAACTGATTTCTTGAGCAAAAAGTTTCCCCTGCTATCCTATCATGCACATGGTCTAGAATCTTTGAGAATTGGCAAAAGGACAAGCTCACCCCTACCCAGAATAAAAATCCCTTGCTCTACAGCTAATCCGAGCAAGTATCCCTAGCAAAGAAAAAGAGAAGAAAAATTCAAGAAAAAAAAGAGAAAAGAAAAAAATGTTCTTTTATCATTATAGCAATGTTCCAAGCATTATCAAGCAAAAGAAATACAAAAAGAAAAATAAGCAAAGTTCAAAAGAAAGCAAGAAAGCAATAAAATCCCTTTCCCTACCCTTTGAAAAGAAAAGAAGGGTTGATGAGCTTGAATCCCTGGAATTCTCAATTATTCGAAAATTGTGAGGTAAGCCCCATAACAAGTGGTTTGTGCCCAACCTACTTGGCCTTGGGTAACTCCTAGCATGGCGATATGTCTGTCACATTAGCGACCTTCTTTTGTACAGACCTATGTCTGATTATGGATTAGCTAGCTCTTGATAATCTGATCTACATAGTAGTCTAATCTGGTTATATGCATCTACATCATGGTTAATGAACACTTATTTGGTTTCTTCAAATCACTTGTATCATAGTATCTTGCTCAAACCTGGTAAATGAACCATACAATTGCACACACATTTGTATTTGAGAGATTTTGTTTATCATTAGGATAAATCAAGATAGGAAATGAATGCACATATACACATGGGATTCCTTATAAATCTAATTTTTGTTTTCAAAATACTTTGAAATATTATTTTGCAACTTGTTTGGAATAATCAAGTACAATTATTTTTCATAAAGACAACTATATAATAGAAAAATCACAAATTTCTTTCAAAACATATCATATATATCATATCAACTTTCGCGACGATGGTATAGTTCTAAAACCAAAATTGGAATTATATGCCTAGCGCAAGTCCTCATTTTCATATTTTTTGTTCATCAAAATCAATCATGCAATAAAACTATCTATTTTCTTTGATTTTCGCGATGATGGTATAAGTCTATACCTACATATTCTATGCCTAGCGCAAACCATTCTAACAATTTTTATTCCCCCATTTATCAAAACTCATAAAAACCATATGACTTCATTTTATTACACAAATTTTGCTTTTCAAAAGAATGCACATTTTCATTATTTCATGTCATTATGTCAACCTCCAATTTTGCAATGACGGTATAATTCCTAAGGAATTATTCAACAATTTTATCACACTTAGGAATTTATGCCTAGCACAAATCATTTTTTACAAATATTTCATGCATAATATTTTTATGGAAATCTGAAAATAAACCATCATCATCATCATCATTTGCATCATCACAACAAGGTCTTAAGACAGTCTCTTAAGCACTCTTTCACTTTTCACAATATTTCTATAAATAGGATTAGCTTGACGACCGAGTGAGCAACGACTCCATGAAATGGTCTATAATAGCGACAATGTCCTTTGAAATTATTGTTAAAAGTCCTCTTTTCTTTTATCAAATCATTGCATCACAAACAACCAATTTGTTACATCAGATTATTTCATCAATATTACAACATGACATCAAAAGGTATAAATTCTTTTCCAACGACATAATTACAAGCATTATCAAAATCAATCAATCAAAGCATCATCAATATACTCATAACATAAGTCATATGATCAAATATATCTCATCATATATATCTCAAAAATATATATGTACATCATATCAAAAACAATTAAAAACATTTTAATAATTTTGCTTTTTCGTGTTTTTACCTCAAACGTTCGATTTGGGTAAAAACACGGAGGGGGCACCATAGTAAGCTGTCGTACGATTCGACCAAGAATCGTCGCCTAAAAATGGGAATAATTTTTGCTTTCTCGTAGATCGAGAAGAACTCTTCTTTAACGCATTTTCTTTGAAAAATTTGCTAAATAGGGGGCAAAATGTAGCACCCTAAAATTGGCGCAGTCAAATTGGAATAATTACATTCACCTTAGTAAATAAATTTAAATTTAAATTTAACCTCCCAAACCGCCCGTTAACCGTCGAGAAACCCGTTTCCCCTTTTTTTGTGCCATTTTTAGAGGTTGTTTTGACCGTTGGACGATATCGTCGCCGATCAGACGATATCGCCCCAGATTTGACGATTTCGTCTGGACTAGAACGTCCAAACGATTTTGTCGCAAAATTGAATTTGCATAGATAGACTCTGTTCCAACGGGTCTCCAATTTGGGCAGAAGCGTGTCTTTGCCGTTGGGACCCTTCCCCCATTGGAGATCTGATATTCTCACAATGACACTGAAAGGGGGGGGGTGAATCAGTGTAACTACTTAAAAACTTAAATCTGCAACTTTTAAAACTAATAATGCAAGCTTGAAACTAGATAATGCAAGTATCACACAAGAGCATCACACAACACAGGATTTTACGAGGTTCACCGATGTGGCTACTCCTAAAATAATGACTATTTGGACTTCAATCCAAATCCAATATTTGCAAGGATTCAATCTTTACAAAAAGTTTACCAGCACCCACTGGAAGGAGCACCAGCCCCTGATTTATCTGCTGCAACAGATAGGAGCACCAACTCCCTTTACCAAGCACCCACTTGGATTTCAAGTTGTAAGCACAAAAATGACATATAAAATGCCTTCTCTTTTATAAGACCCTCACTGGTCTTTCACTTACAAATGAATCTTACAGAAGCATAAAGAGAATTGTTAGAGACTCAATATCTTCTATTTCTATCTAAAACCTCTCTCTTGAATATTCAACAAAATTGCAGGTTTTTGTTCTAAGGCTGTTTTCATACAGCTCTCATACACAACTGAGACTTTTGATATGCACAATAAAACACAGTCACAGTTACAGTCTCACTATGCTAGTTCAATCCTTATATCCTTGATTTCCTCGAATGGCTCAATTTTTAAAACGGTTCAAGTTTCCCTCCAATCTTTCATGTACTTTCAGCTACGATCAATGCATTAATCCTTCTCTGACCTGATCCGCCTTTTAGCCTCTTTCTTACTGACATTTTGACCATATTTTTCTCTGCATATTTTGCATATACTAACAGTCCTTCTTCTCTACACATTCTGCACATATTGACAGTATTTTTCTCTGCATATACTGACAACCCTTATACGCGTTTCGATGCTCTATTATCTTGTTCTTCCAAAATCTACGTAACTGCTCTTTCTAATTCTTTTGCACTCTTTTCTAAACGATGTCGATCCTTCTATTCTACCCGTTACTTTCTTGTGAGTCAAGCACAACCATCGAGAGAATTTCTTGTTTGCAGAGATTATCTGAAAAACTGCTCTTTATGCCAGCTTGCAGCATCACGGCCCTACAACAGCCGTTCTCTTCTTAAATGCAATGCTTTTAACTTCAGCTCACAGCTGTAGCATTTTTCTCTAATATTTCCTCAACACCTGTCACTGGGAACTACAGATCTTACTCCAGTTAATTCTTCGTAACTGGCGCCTTTTTGACACCTGTCACTTTGAATGCCTCTTAGACCTTTTTCCCGCCAAAACATTACCTGTCGCGATATCGCGACATTTCTTTCGGTTTGACTTTTTCAAGGCTGTTGACCGCGAAAATCCTACATGTCGCGATATCACAATGTTTTCTGCCTCCTGGTGCTTTGCTCGACATACACCCGCGAAAATGAGACATGTCACAAAATCGTGACGCTTTCGGCTTTCCTCCTCTTTCCTTTGCTTGCCTCCGTGAAAATGATACATGTCACGAAATCATGACACATTTCGCTTTTGCTGACGTCATCCTCCATGTTGTCGTGAAATCGCGATGCTTCTGGCTTGCTAAGGCTTCTCTGGAAACTTGTTGCGATATCGCGACATTTTTTAAACTTGCTGACGTCATCTTCAAAGATGTCGTGAAATCGTGACGTTTTCGGCTTGCAATGGCTTTTCATTCACCCTATCGCGAAATCGTGATACTTTTTGGTTTTGCTAACGTCATCTTCTAAGATGTCGCGAAATCGTGACATTTTTGGTCTTGCTGACGTCATCCTCATTGCCGTCGCGAAATCGCGACGCTTCTGGCCTCCGTACAATTTTTACTCCATGCAGCCGCGAAAACCTTACATGTAGCGAAATCGCTACACCTTTCTGACTTAACATTTTTTTTTGTTGCATCTTTCGAAAATCTAACTTTGTTGGCTTGCTTCGACTTGCTGATCTCAAGACTTGTAGCGCAATCACTACCCCATTATGTTTTGAGTTTTGCACTTGTAGCGAAATCGCTACACCTATGCCCCTTGCTTTTCAAACTTGTGTCAAAGTCGCTGCCCCTTTGCACCTTTTATTTCAAACCTGTAGCGAAATCGCTACACTTTTCGCCTTGCATTTCGAAGCTGTAACGAAATCGCTACACTTCTCCGCCTTACATTTTGAGCCTGTAGCGAAATCGCTACACTTTGCTGCCTTGCATTTCGAACCTGTAGCGAAATCGCTACACTCTTGCATTTTGTATTTTGGACTTGTAGCGAAATCGCTACACCTTCTTGACTTATCACTTTTTCTTTGCTTTAGCCAGCGAAATTGCAACATGTAGCAAAATCGCTACGCTTTCTTCACTTTGCTGCTTTGCCTCCAACATGTCACGAAATCGCGACAATTTTTATGAACTTTCTCTCTCCTCATTTTTGTCGCGATGTCGCGACACTTTGCGCCCTTAGTGCTTTTCTTCCGAAACTGTCGCGATATCGTGACACTTTCTCATGCACTTTCTCTCTCATCCTTTTTGTCACGAAATCGTGACACTTTGCGCCCTTAGTGCTTTTCTTCCGAAACTGTCACGATATCGCGACACTTTCTCATGCACTTTCTCTCTCATCCTTTTTGTCGTGAAATCGCGACAATTTTGCTTGCGCCTTCTCTCTCCTCAGCCATGTCGCAAGATCGCGACAGAAAACATGTCGCGATATCGCGACAGTTTTCTTCCTTGTATTTTTTTGCAAATTTCTAGATCTGGGTCCCCTCTATTTTTCTTGAAATTTTTTGCACTTGATCTGACTGACCTCTGAACTGCATCAACTGCATCAATCTGTCTATGTTGACAACAATTACAATACTTGTGCACTGCTTTCTCTGCATCTTGTTCAACAATCTCCCCCTTTGGAATTGTTGGCAACACACTGTAACCTTGCTCAAATTCTTCTCCCCCTTTGCCAATAATGCCAAAGGGCTGCTGTAGACTCCTCCTGAGTCTATGCACAACATTCTCAGGCATAAATAACTTGAATGCTCCCCCTGAGAATGTATTTCCCATAGGTAGTCAGTGCTTGGGAAGTGTGACTACTCCCAACTTCTTCTGAAGGTATTCAAATACTTCCTTTGGTAAAGGTTTGGTGAATATGTCTGCTACTTGCTTTGTAGTGGGAACAAACTCCAATCTGACCTCTCCTTTTGCAACCTTATCCTTCAAGAAGTGATACCGTATTGCAATATGTTTGGTGCGGGAATGCATTACCGGATTCTTTGAAATGTTGATTGCACTAGTGTTGTCACATTTGACTGAAATGGGCTCATTGAAGTGAATACCTAGATCTTTCAATGTTTGTCTCATCCATAGTATTTGTGTGTAGCATGTTGTTGCTGCAATGTATTCTCGCCTCGATTGTGGATAGAGAGACCGATTCTTGCTTCTTCTTGTGCCATGCTACCAATTTATCTCCAAGGAAAAATGCTCCTCCACTTGTACTTTTTTTGTCATCAATGCATCCGGCCCAATCTGCATCGAGAATATGCAAAGAGAGTGAAGTCTTTTCCTTTTGGATACCACAGCCCATACTCCATAGTACCCTTGAGGTACCTAAAGATCCTTTTCACAGCTTTTACATGAGTCTCTTTTGGACTAGCTCTGAAATCTTGCAACCATGCAAACGACTTGTAAGATATCCGATCTAGTTCTTTGTCAAATACAACAAGCTCCTAATCATTGATCTCGTACATTGTTTGATCAACATCCGGAGATTTATCATCCTTGCTCAACTTGCAACTTGTTGTCATAGGGGTGCTCACTGGCTTACTATCTTCCATAGTGAACTTTTTCAGCATTTCTTTCACATATTTAATTTGAGAAATAAAGATCCCCTTTTCAGTTTGATTAACTTGTAATCCAAGGAAATAAGAAAGTTCACCTATCATAGACATTTCAAAATCTTTCTGCATTTTGTTTGCTATGTCTTTGCATGATTCATCATTGCTACTCCCAAAAATTATATCATCTACATAAACAACTAGAACAATGAAATTGCCATTTTCAGTTTTCACATATAAATTGCTATCCACCATACCTTTCTTGAATCCTTGCTTAGTGAGATAGCTGTCTAGTCTTGCATACCAAGCTCTAGGTGCTTGTTTCAAGCCATACAATGCTTTCTTCAGCTTGCAAACAAAGTTAGGATTATCACAAAGTTGAAAACCATCGGGCTGTTCAATATATACTTCTTCTTCAAGATTTCCATTCAGAAATGCTGATTTTACATCCATCTGATAAACCTTGAAATTCTTATGAACAGCTAAAGCCAAAAATAGTCTTATTGCTTCAAGTCTGGCCACGGGTGCAAAAGTCTCTTCAAAATAAATCCCCTCAACTTGGGCATATCCCTTACAGAATAATCTTGCTTTATTCCTTACAACCTGTCCATGTTCATTCAGTTTGTTTCTAAATATCCATTTAGTACCAATTATGTTTTTATTTTCAGGCCTTGGTACTAATTCTCAGGTTTTGTTTTTCTCAATTTTATCTAGTTCTTCATTTACTGCTTCCATCTAGCTTTCATCTGTGCTTGCTTCAATAATATTCTTGGGCTCAATACTGGATAATAGAGAATAGTTATTTACTACTCTTCTTCTTGTCTGAATGCCAACTGTAGGGTCCCCAATAATCTACTCTTTGGGATGATTTTTCTGCTAGCTGCCTATTCTGAATTTCCTGTTTTCTTCTCTTTCCAAATCATCTGAATCTAATTTTTGTCTCTCTTCCTTTTCTTGATCTTCATATTCTTCAATAAATTCTTCATAGGTTGGGTAGTTTTCATTATTGCTGATTTCTTGTTTCCTGCCTTCATCAACCTTCACATTCGCACTCTCCACAATTTTCTTTAGTCTTTTGTTGTAGCATGTGTAAGCTTTACTTTTTGTTGAGTAACCAAGAAAGATACCTTCATCAGCTCTATCTTCGAATTTTCCAAGATTGGCTTCAGTCCGTTTAATGTAACACTTGCTGCCAAACACTTTGAAGTATTTTGTTGTAGCCCTTTTGCCAAACCACAGTTCATAAGGTGTTTTGCTTTCATGCGGCCTTAACATACACCTATTCTGAATATAGACTGTAGTATGGACTGCCTCTTTCCAGAACCTGTCAGCAATTTTGCTCTCTGTTAACATGGTCCTTGCCATTTCCTGTATAGTTCTGTTCTTTCTTTCAACTACTCCATTCTGCTGAGGTGTTCTTGCTGCTGAGAACTGTCTTCTTATTCCATGTTTTTCATAGAATTCAACAAACTCATTTGAAATAAACTCTCCTCCTCTATCTGATCTCAAACATTTAATTCTTTTTCCAGATTGATTCTCAACAAGATTTTTGAAAGTTTTAAACATCTCAAAGGCTTCAGATTTCTGTTTCAGAAAGAGTACCCATGTCATTCTAGAAAAATCATCTATACACAGCATAAAATATTTGTATCCATTTATGCTTTCTATCCTCATGGGTCCACACAAATCAGTGTGAATTAGTTCTAATGGCTTGCTAGAGAAATATTCTTTTGCTTTGAAAGTAGATCTGGTTTGCTTCCCTTTTTGGCATGACTCACATAAACTATTTGATAGTTTACCAATAGTGGGTATGTCTCTTACAGCTCTTTTCGAGCTGATTTTTACTAGATTATCAAAGCTTATGTGACCGAGTCTTTTGTGCCACAGCCAGTTTTCTTCTTCTTTACCAACCAAGCAGGCTCCTTCAGAAGTCTCAGAGAGAGTGTACAAATTTCCAGAAGTTCTAAGTCCAGTGGCTATTAACTTTCCATTTCTTGTCTTTCTTACTTCATAGCCCTCCTTTTTGAAAATTACTTCATGACCTCTATCACAAATCTTACTTACACTCAGTAAGTTGTGCTTCAGTCCTACCACAAAAAGAACTTCCTTAGAGTTGATTTTACCATCACTTAACTTAACAGATCCTTTACCCACTATTTTTGCTCCATCATTGTTTTCGAATTTTATAGAACCACCTTCATATGTCTGTAGCTTGTCAAACTTCTGTTTGTCTCCTGTCATGTGATTGGAGCATCCACTGTCCAGAATCCAAGGAGCAGATTTATTCTGTGCTTTGAGAGCTGTTTGAACAATCAAATATTCCTTGTCTTTCATTGGTTGTTCCTTTTCTTTCCACTGAGATTTAATAGCAAATCTGGTCACTTGTTTTACTTTCTCCCTTCCATTGGTTTGTGACAGTTTTTCGGGCAATTTTCTGTACTGTTTTGATCCAGCTGAGTGATATTTTCTTTCCTGGTATTTATTTCCTGCAAAAGAGCTACGACAATTCCTTGCAATATGACCAAAGTTATGGCAGTTATAACATTCTACAGCATAATCTATCAAGGGAGAAAAAATATTTCTACTAGTAAAATTTCTTTATTCTACATTATATCTACAGCTTAAAATTTTATGACCATATGCATTGCACTTAACTCTTCAAGAGCAGCCACCAACTCACCTTCCAGATCTACCTCGGCCTCATCGTCTAATTTTTCTTCACACTCCTGGGTTTCTTCAGTTCTTTGTTCTTCGAAGGCCATGAACAAGGCTTCACCGGTTTCTTCTTCGAGTCCTCACTGGACTCGTCTTCAGAAGAATCAATTTTCTGAGAAAGGAAAATTTTCTTCTTGAAGTTCCTTTTTCTAAAATGTGGTTTATTTTTCCAGACATTTCTTTCTGGATGTGTTCCTTCATCATTTTTATTTTTCTCCTTCATTGGGCATTTTGCTGCAAAGTGCCCGATGCCTCCACAGTTAAAACATTTGAACGACAACTTACCTCTGTACTTTCCTTTTCCCTTTACTAACTTCCTAACAAAGTTTGCTTCAGTCTCATCTACAGATTCTTCTTCCTCAGATTCCTGTTTAGATTTTATAATTTTTTGTGCTTGGAAAGCTGCTTCTCTATCTGAGGGCTTAGTTTGACCAATCCTCATTTCATATGTTGTTAGAGAACCATGCATTTCATCCATACTAAAAAAATTTAAATCTTTTGCTTCTTCTATGGCATAAACCTTTGCATCAAACCTTTTATTGAGGGTTCTTAGTACCTTCTTCACAACAACTGCATCTTCCATTTCTTCCCCGAGTCCTCTTATTGCATTGATGATTCCATTTACTCTCGACGAGATAGGCTTCAATGTTCTCATCATCGGTCATCTTTAATGCTTCGAACTGGGCACGATGTGTTTGCAGCTTAGCTTCCTTGATTTTGTTATCTCCTTCATGAATGCTTTGCAGTTTGTCCCATATGTCTTTAGCAGATTTGCAGTTCATGATTCGTATCAACTCACTGTCGACCAATCCACACATAATAGCATTCTTGGCTTTCGAGTTGTTCTCAAACTTTTTCTTCTCAGCCGCATCTGTTGGAGGAATAGTGGGAGTGGTGTATCCATTTTCAACATATTCCTGTTGAGGAGCAACACACCCCCACTGAAAAATGAGATTCCATCCTCTTGAAAACTTTGAAATTCCATTTTGCAGCAGGGACCCTCTTGATCTTTTCAGGTTTTAAATCCAAATTTGCTTGCCTCCTTTTTAAAGTTGTGCTTTTTCTTGCATTCTAGCTTTGATTATCCCAGAATTCACTTTTTACATGCTAGAATCATTCATGCACAAGCAAAATCTTGCACCGGTACCGAGAAAATCCAGAAAACAGTTGCATAAATTCATGAAAAATCAAACTTTCCATTTTTGGTAGTGTCGCGATATCGCGACACTTCCATTTTCGGAAATGTCGCGATATCGCGACAGGTAAGTCAAAATGCAGCTAAGTCGGAAAAGTGTAGCGAAATCGCGACACTTTCCATTTTTGGAAGTGTCGCGATATCGCGACGTTTCCATTTTTGGAAACTGTCGCAAAATCGCTGCCGGACGGAGGAGAGAGAAAATGCATGAAAATCGGCTAAGTGCCAGAAAGGTCGCGATTTCGCGACATGTCGCGAAATCGCGACAATGTTTTGGAGAGAGAAGCAACGTACGGAAGGGCGCGATTTTGCGACATGTCGCGAAATCGCGACATGTCGCATTTTCGCGGTAGGAGAGAGAAAGTGGGCTGCAGAATGAAAAATCGGCTAAGTCGCAAACATGTTCCAAAATCGCGGTCAACGCGGTCAACGCATGCAGGTACGGAACTGTCGCGATATCGCGACGTGTTCTAGAATCGCGGCTGAAAATCGGGATGGCTGTACGGAGGCCAGGAGGGTCGCGATTTCGCGACATGTCGCGTTTTCGCGGTCGACGAGGGAAGAAGTTGCCGATGCGCTGGCAGGGTCGCGATTTCGCGACATGTCGTGAAATCGCGGCAGGAGAGAGAAAGTCTTGAGAGGGCCCGAAAGTGCATTTCGAGCTGAAACAGAAGGCATCCTGGGGTAGCGACACGTGTCAAAGCGTGAATGAGACAAACAGAAGCTGACATGCAAGCTTATTTTGCGGTTTTTAATCTGTTTTTAATGTTTTAAGCTTCGATTTAATTAAAATGCTAATCTAATGCATCTTTTTGTCTTTCATGCAGGATTCCACCTGGCACTTACGGGACAACCGGGAAAGGCCATAAAGGCAAAGTTAAAGTGCGGGTTTAGTCGAGGACCGCCATGCTAGAGGAGAAGAAGCCGGTAAAGCATTCAATAGCAAATTTATTGTAGACTTGATAGCATGAAGACAATTTCAACATAGGGATGGCTTTACGGAGACCAGATTTGAGAGAAGTGGTGACTCATCCGGCTCACCAGCAGAATTAATGGAGGCATTTATTTGCAGCTGCGGATGAATGCAAGTGGCATTAGATTTTATCTTCTCCATTTATGGCAGTTGACTCCCAGATTTGCCGAAGGGTTAAGTTCTATCCGGACTTTGATTTTTAAATGGATTTTTATTGTAAAACCCGGGTCCTAGGGTTTAAGTGCGATAAGATTTAGGGTTTGAAGAAGATATTTTGAAAAGATCGGGGTCTGTCCTGAGTCTATAAATACAGATTCTAAATGTAATCGCGGGAGGCGGAGACTTAGAAATAAAAGGCTTATAAGCAATTTCTTGCAAATTTTGTGAAATCCTTTGTTTTTGGACTTGGAGTTGATGTGCTTTAGCTTTTCTGTGATAGCATGGCCAGGAGCCTAATATTTTGCAGAGTGTGATAAGTGTATCTTCTTTTGTTATCCGTTCCATTTAAAGTTTATTAGATATATGCTGTAAATCTGAGTTATCAAGTTTAAATATGCTGTTAGGCTTCAGTTGTTCTTTTGTCTGCTAGGGGAAATTACAGATTTTAGGTGTAAGTTTGTTCTAATTGCTCTGTCTTCACTGTGTGAGCTAGGATGCCGGTGAAAGATACCAGTTTTAACCAGTTGCCCCTTGGATTTATAATTTTTTGCTAGATCTGTTTCACTCTGCCTTGTGCTCTTAGTTGAAAGTGATCTTAGACTGACTGGACACTTTCTTCTTTGATTTGTTCTGTTGTGAAGCTAGTAGCATAGATAAAATTGATGAGTTTAGGGTTTTACGAGTTGATGTTTGATAAACTTCTCTTTTACGCCCTACCCTACCCTCTCTTTGCTTTCGGTGAATGATCCATTTTTATTTTCTTTGTTTGTCTTTTATTTAAATCTGCTGACCCATGAGAGCTAGATCAAGAATTCAAGTTAAATCCGATTGTCAACAACTTTTGCAACCTATCGAACAAGTTCAAGAACCCCCTGTAAGGTAACGAGAGCGAGTCCATATTGAAATCTATTCCGGAAGTGGAAAAGAGTGAATTGCCATTCGACCCAACTACGTAACTCGCACCTTGGATAACTCGGCTAGATCCTAAAGATGAGTGGGATCCGTCCCGTGGGTGTCTCCGGAGCTTTCCTTGCTTCATCCTTTCCCGGGGTGTGCATGAAAGCCGGACCAACAACCTAATTGGCGCTAGAAGGAGGGCATGAACTCAGTTCAAGTATTGTAAGGGCATAACAGCAACATTTGAAGGACCCACAGTGAACTCCGGACAATTTTGTAAATTGTCAGTACAATTTTCTAAATTGTCAGTGCAGTTTTTAAATTGTCAGTACGATTTTGAAAGTTGTCGGTGCGAGTTTTTAAAATTGCCGGAGAAGGCCTCAAGTTCGAGGAAGAACAGTTCTATCATCACTTGCAGTTATCCAATTACAACTCAGAACATCACTTGTCGGCCAAGTAATAATGGCAAATTGGTTGGGCCCCACTGCTTTGAACATTCCGGGTATAGCCCATGACTTGCCTAGAAGCCCGGAAAGATATCTCCCCGGTACAAACATGATGGGACAAGAACTGCAGAAGAACATCTGCTAGCTTTTAAAAATGCTTTAAGATTATTGAATATACAGCATGAAGATGTTGCCTGCAGATTGTTCCCGTTCACTCTCCAGGAGGGAGCTTATGACTGGTTTTTAAACCTCACCAACAATTCCATTACTAGTTGGGATGATCTAGAGAAAGCTTTTATATCACAGTTCGGTGAAGTGATAGATCCCAGCATTTTATACCAACAATTTTCCAGCATCAAGAAAGAGTCGGGAGAAACTGTCAGGTCTTTCAATATGAGGTTCCAAAGAGCTTACGGTAGAATGACTGGCCATTACATCCCAAATGCAAATCTGGCCTTAGAAATCTACAAGAATGCATTGGATTCGGTGACCTCTATTTTCCTCAAGAGAGACATCAATATCACAACCCTGGCAAGGGCTTATAAAGAAGCCTTAATTCTTGAAAGACGAGTTAGGGCCTCAAATTCCGAGCAGTCCTTTGATATCCTATGTTACACGGAACATGCCTATTCCGGACCCCATTCCACATCATGAGTTAGTGCCAACATGTCATGCTCTACCCAAGGAGACTCCGTTAATCGTGACATCCACTCGGCATGTGCAAAATACGGAGAAAAGTTCTGACAAGTTCAAAGTGGAGGTGCTTGAACTGAACAGTTGTGATATGGCACCACCCAAATCTGAAGTTTTTCCTGGTGAGTTAAATTTTCCTAGAGATCAAAGAAATATTGATATTTCTAGTTCACCCAAAAATAGTACAACCAGGGTTTCGGATTCTTTCACTTTTCCTGAAGAGACGGAAAGTCTTGTACAGACTCCTGTGGATGAAATGCAAGATTTTCAACGAGTTCAAAAGGAGACAGTTATGACTTGAGATGTGAGAGTCCAGAACTTAATAATGATCCTTCCTCATCAGAGGATGATGAAAGTGAGATTCAATATCACTATGCAGAAGTAACTGAGGAGGATAACATCATTGAGGATATGAGGGAACTTAAAGTTGACATCACCCTCTATGAACTGCCTCAGATTGTTGAAAAGGTTAACTTGATTGAGGCTTACTATGGACCACCTGTTGGATTTCAAGAAAAGGAGGAAAAGATGGTAAATATGAATGTGGTCAGCCAACTTGGAATTGATGAAGCTGTCTCAACATAAGCACTGCAACTTCTGAACATAATGTCAAAGATAAGGCTATAAAGCGTGTTGATGCGAGATATTGGAGTTTATAATTTGGCAAGCGAGAAGGTGAGAACGATTACTGACTCTAAACCATCACAACCATGATGTTTGGATATTGCACATTGATGAGGTTAAATCTAAGCAAGGCTCAGGTGAAAAGGAAAATTGTAAGCATTCTTCTAGAGGGATAAAAATTGAAGTCCTGGATATTGAAGCAGTGCAGCAACCACAAAATGTTCAAGTTGTTAAGAACCAGGGCATACGGATAAAACATGATTTCTTTCAGTTGTCACATAATTTTGAAGATGTGGTGGTCTGGGTCTGTCAAGATTTTAAAGTATTTGATCCTGGGGGTTTTTTACATTCAGTCCTTTTGAAAGAACTCTGCAAACCCTTCAATTAGAAGCATAAACATGTTATCATATGATTTGTTATTATATGATTTGTTTAATTTGAAGGAGTTGCAGATTTGTTTTTCAAATGGGACAGGGAAGACGAGTAAACCCAAGTCTTTCCCGAGATAGCAAATTTTTGAAGCACGATGCGGAGTGCATTTCGTCAACGGGGACACGAAAGGTAATTTTTCTAAATTACTTGCACATGGTCAAATTTTTTTTAAGGCACCATTTCTCTGCTTTCCCAAGCTGCTGTATTTTTTGAGTATGAAGGGAAGTTGTAACATATGTATGCATTGTAAGTAAGCTTTGATGTTTTTCAGTTTTATTTCTTTGTCGGTGCGGTTTTATTTTTTTTTCTTTTTAAATCATTCTTTTTATTTTCTTTAATTGTTTTTCAGTTTTAGCTTGTGCGGTTTATTTCTTTTGTCAGTGCTTTTTATTTCCTTTCTTTGTCTTTTTATTTTAGCTTGCTTTTATTTTAGTCTGTACAGTCTTTTCTTCCTTGCGGTTCTTTTTCTTTGATGTCCGTACGATTGCGTTTAATTTATTTCGATTTCATTTATTTTATTTGCTTTAGTTGCTTTATTTATTTTATTGTTTTTTTTTTTTTTTTTTTTTTCTTTTGTTTCTTTTATTTATTTCTTTTCTTTTTATTTTTTCCTTAATTTTTTTCTTATCTTTCATCCTTTTTCCTTCTTCTTTTCTTTCTTTTCTTCTTTTTTTTTCTTCTTTAGTTTATTCTTTTTTATTTCTTTTCTTTCTTTTTATTCTTTCTTTTCTTTTATTTTTTCTTTTATTCCTCTTTTATTTTCTTCCTCTTTCTTTTTCTTTTTCTGTCTTTTTTTATTTTATCTTATTTTTCTTTTATTTGCAGTCTGTGCAGTTTTTATTCTGTTTTGCTTTAAAGCCTGTGCCTGTCCTTGGAAGCCTGTACAAAGTCCTTTGGCTTCTGAAAATTTTGTCTTTTAACCTTTGCCTGAGCAATCAATGAAAAGTCAGCCTGCTAAAAATTGTTTATTCTAAGCTGATCAATCCTTTCCATCCAATGCCCCATGGTTGTTCACCATTCTAATTGAGATAGTCTGCTTACTTTGAACGATAGAGCTATTTTGTTATTCAGGACAAAGGTAGAGAGATGATTGGATCTTGTGTCTTACTTGCCACGAGTTGTTTTAATGATAGAAAAACTGCTATCTTTGTTTAGTTGGAGGAACTCCCGGGGAATCCAAGAAAAGTCGGTTATGAGAGGGGACTATGTCATGCAATTATTTGGGTATCACCGAGAGGCTATCAATGCCTAGACTAAAACAGTTCCAGATTGATCAAATGATAAAAGAAAATTGTAATTTCTCTAAGGTCTTCCAGATAGTGATATATTTCAAAAAGAAGAGAGATAAAAAAAAAAAAAGAGAGAGAAAAAAGAAAAAAAGAAAAGAGTTGAACAATTAAAAGAGGCAGCCAATATTAGATTCTGCCCTACAGTTGTAAATTTGGGTCGTGTAAATCTAAAGGGTAACTCTGTCTAGGCTGTAAAAGGCTAAACTAGTAAACAGAGCTCTACTCGGTTTCCCCTTTTACAATCTAGAAAAGTTGATCGATCCAGAGTTTATCATTCAATTCAGTCATCCTTGAAGAAAGTTTTATACCTTTTGAAATTGCACATCAGAAATCTTCCTTGAAGTAATCCAGCCTAGTATGTCCTTGGGAAATTTTAACGACTAGGAGTTAGCAGTCAATTTATTGTGAAGAATGTCTGTGGCAAGGCATGATGCATGGTCTTTTTGTTTTGAAACCAGAGTCTTGGGTTCTAAAATAGTGCTACTATTTTACCCGCAGATATCGCCATTTGTTGAGAAGCAACACACCCCCACTGAAAAATGAGATTCCATCCTCTTGAAAACTTTGAAATTCCATTTTGCAGCAGGGACCCTCTTGATCTTTTCAGGTTTTAAATCCAAATTTGCTTGCCTCCTTTTTAAAGTTGTGCTTTTTCTTGCATTCTAGCTGTGTTATCCAAGAATTCACTTTTTACATGCTAGAATCATTCATGCACAAGCAAAATCTTGCACCGGTACCGAGAAAATCCAGAAAACGAGTTGCATAAATTCATGAAAAATCAAACTTTCCATTTTTGGTAGTGTCGCGATATCGCGACACTTCCATTTTCGAAAATGTCGCGATATCGCGACAGGTAAGTCAAAATGCAGCTAAGTCGGAAAAGTGTAGCGAAATCGTGACACTTTCCATTTTTGGAAGTGTCGCGATATCGCGACGTTTCCATTTTTGGAAACTGTCGCAAAATCGCTGCCGGACGGAGGAGAGAGAAAGAAAGCGTACGGAAGGGCGCGATTTTGCGACATGTCGCGAAATCGCGACATGTCGCATTTTCGCGGTAGGAGAGAGAAAGTGGGCTGCAGAATGAAAAATCGGCTAAGTCGCAAACATGTTCCAAAATCGCGGTCAACGCGGTCAACGCATGCAGGTACGGAACTGTCGCGATATCGCGACGTGTTCTAGAATCGCGGCTGAAAATCGGGATGGCTGTACGGAGGCCAGGAGGGTCGCGATTTCGTGACATGTCGCGAAATCGTGACATGTCACATTTTCGCGACCGACGAGGGAAGAAGTTGCCGATGCGCTGGCAGGGTCGCGATTTCGCGACATGTCGCGAAATCGCGACATGTCGCAGAATCGCGGTAGGAGAGAGAAAGTCTTCAAGTTGACCAGAAGTGCATTTCAGCGGAAACAGAAGGCATCCTGGGGTAGCGACACGTGTCAAAGCGTGAATGAGACAAACAGAAGCCGACATGCAAGCTTATTTTGCGGTTTTTAATCTGTTTTTAATGTTTTAAGCTTCTGATTTAATTAAAATGCTAATCTAATGCATCTTTTTGTCTTTCATGCAGGATTCCACCTGGCACTTACGGGACAACCG
Source organism: Wollemia nobilis (assembly GCA_028583015.1). Classification (NCBI taxonomy): domain Eukaryota; kingdom Viridiplantae; phylum Streptophyta; class Pinopsida; order Araucariales; family Araucariaceae; genus Wollemia; species Wollemia nobilis. Next base: position 11,467,642 of record JAQPPZ010002848.1, read on the forward strand.
GGAAAGACCATAAAGGCAAAGATAAAGTGCGGATTTAGTCAAGGACCGCCATGCTAGAAGGGAAGAAGCCGGTAAAGCATTCAATAGCAAATTTATTGCAGACTTGATAGCATGAAGACAATTTCAACACAGGGATGGCTTTACGGAGATCAGATTTGAGGAGAAGTGGTGACTCATCCGGCTCACCAGCAGAATTAATGGAGGCATTTATTTGCAGCTGCGGATGAATGCAAGTGGCTTTAGATTTTATCTTCTCCATTTATGGCAGTTGACTCCCCAGATTTGCCGAAGGGTTAAGTTCTATCCGGACTTTGATTTTTAAATGGATTTTTATTGTAAAACCCGGGTCCTAGGGTTTAAGTGCGATAAGATTTAGGGTTTGAAGAAGATATTTTGAAAAGATCAGGGTCTGTCCTGAGTCTATAAATACAGATTCTAAATGTAATCGCGGGAGGCGGAGACTTAGAAATAAAAGGCTTATAAGCAATTTCTTGCAAATTTTGTGAAATCCTTTGTTTTTGGACTTGGAGTTGATGTGCTTTAGCTTTTCTGTGATAGCATGGCCGGGAGCCTAATCTTTTGCAGAGTGTGATAAGTGTATCTTCTTTTGTTATCCGTTCCATTTAAAGTTTATTAGATATATGTTGTAAATCGAGATTATCAAGTTTAAATATCTTTGTTAGGCTTCGGTTGTTCTCTTGTCTGCTAGGGGAAATTACAGATTTGAGGTGTAAGTTTGTTCTAATTGCTCTGTCTTCACTGTGTGAGCTAGGCTACCGGTGAAAGATACCAGTTTTAACCAGCTGCCCTTGGATTTATAATTTTCTTGCTAGATCCGTTTCACTCTGCCTTGTGCTCTTAGTTGAAAGTGATCTTAGACTGATTGGACACTTTCTTCTTTGATTTGTTCTGTTGTGAAGCTGGTAGCATAGATAAAATTGATGAGTTTAGGGTTTTACAGATTGATGTTTGATAAACTTCTCTTTTACGCCTACCCTACCCTCTCTTTGCTTTCGGTGAATGATCCATTTTTATTTTCTTTGTTTGTCTTTTATTTAAATCTGCTGACCCATGAGAGCTAGATCAAGAATTCAAGTTAAATCTGATTGTCAACAACTTTTGCAACTACTGAACAAGTTCAAGAACCCCCTGTAAGGTAACAGAGCAGTCCATATTGAAATCTATTCCAGAAGTGGAAAAGAGTGAATTGCCATTCGACCCAACTACGTAACTCGCACCTTGGATAACCAGCTAGATCCTAAAGATGAGTGGGATCCGTCCCGTGGGTGTCTCCGGAGCTTTCCTTGCTTCATCCTTTCCCGGGGTGTGCATGAAAGCCGGACCAACAATTCCCAAATGTCATAACCCAATGCACATAGATAGGTCTGCATCCTGAGCCTCCAAAAAGAATAGTTTGTTCCATCGAACAAAGGAGCTTTGTTAGAAGAAAAACCTTCACCACCGGCCATTGTATATCTCCCAAGAACACCTTAGCTGATTAAGCTTATGCAGGTGCCTTGCTCTGATACCAATTGATATTCTCACAATGACACTGAGAGGGGGGGTGAATCAGTGTAACTACTTAAAAACTTAAATCTGCAACTTTTAAAACTAATAATGCAAGCTTGAAACTAGATAATGCAAGTATCACACAAGAGCATCACACAACACAGGATTTTATGAGGTTCACCGATGTGGCTACTCCTCAAATAATGACTGTTTGGACTTCAATCCAAATCCAGTCTTTGCAAGGATTCAATATTTACAAAAAGTTTACCAGCACCCACTGGAAGGAGCACCAGCCCCTGATTTATCTGCTGCAACAGATAGGAGCACCAACTCCCTTTACCAAGCACCCACTTGGATTTCAAGTTGTAAGCACAAAAATGACATAAAATGCCTTCTCTTTTATAAGACCCTCACTGGTATTTGTTAGAGACTCAATATCTTCTATTTCTATCTGAAACCTCTCTCTTGAATATTCAACAAAATTGTAGGTTTTTGTTCTAAGGCTGTTTTCATACAGCTCTCATACACAACTGAGACTTTTGATATGCACAATAAAACACAGTCACAGTTACAGTCTCACTATGCCAGTTCGATCCTTATATCCTTGATTTCCTCGAATGGCTCAATTTTTAAAATGGTTCAAGTTTCCCTCCAATCTTTCATGTACTTTCGGCTACGATCAATGCATTAATCCTTCTCTGACCTGATCCGCATTTTAGCCGCTTTCTTACTGACATTCTGACCATATTTTTCTCTGTATATTCTATATATACTGACATTCCTTCTTCTCTGCACATTCTGCACATATTGACAGTATTTTTCTCTACATATCACGACAACCCTTCACGCGTTTCGATGCTCTATTATCTTGTTCTTCCAAAATCTACGTAACTGCTCTTTCTAATTCTTTTGCACTCTTTTCTAAATGGTGTCGATCCTTCTATTCTACCCGTTACTTTATTGTGATTCAAGCACAACCATCGAGATAATTTTTTGTTTGCAGAGATTATCTGAAAAACTGCTCTTTATGCCAGCTTGCAGCATCATGGCCTTGCAACAGTCGTTCTCTTCTTAAATGCAATGCTTCGTAACTTTCCTTTTAACTTCAGCTCACAACTGCAGCATTTTTCTCTAATATTTCCTCAAAACCTGTCACTGGGAACTACAGATCTTACTCCAGTTAATTCTTTGTAACTGGTGCCTTTTTGACACCTGTCACTTTGAATGCCTCTTAGACCTTTTTCCCGCCAAAACATTACCTGTCGCGATATCGCGACATTTCTTTCGGTTTGAATTTTTCAGGGCTGTTGACCACGAAAATCCTACATGTCGTGATATCACGACGTTTTTTGCCTCCTGGTGCTTTGCTTGGCATACACCCACGAAAATGACACATGTCGCGAAATCGCGACGCTTTCGGCTTTCCTCCTCTTTCCTTCGCTTGCCTCCGCAAAAATGATACATGTCATAAAATCGTGACACATTTCGCTTTTGCTGACGTCATCCTCCATGTTGTTGCAAAATTGCGACGCTTCTGGCTTGCTGAGGCTTCTCTGGAAACTTGTCATGATATCGCGACATTTTTTAAACTTGCTGACGTCATCTTCAAAGATGTCGCGAAATCGCGACGTTTTCGGCTTGCAATGGCTTTTCGTTCACCCTGTCGCGAAATCGTGACACTTTTTGGTTTTTCTGACGTCATCTTCTAAGATGTCACGAAATCACGACGTTTTTGGTCTTGCTGACATCATCCTCATTGCCGTCGTGAAATCGCGACGCTTTTGGCCTCCGTACAATTTTTACTCCATGCAGCCGCGAAAACCTTACATGTAGCGAAATCGCTACACCTTTCTGACTTAACATTTTTCTTTGTTGCATCTTCCGAAAATCTAACTTTGTTGGCTTGCTTCGACTTGCTGATCTCAAGACTTGTAGCGCAATCGCTACCCCATTGTGTTTTGAGTTTTGCACTTGTAGCGAAATCGCTACACCTATGCCCCTTGCTTTTCAAACTTGTGTCAAATTTGCTGCCCCTTTGCACCTTTTATTTCAAACCTGTAGCAAAATCGCTACACTTTTCACCTTGCATTTTGAAGCTGTAACGAAATCGCTACACTTCTCCACCTTACATTTTGAACCTGTAGCGAAATCGCTACACTTTGCTGCCTTGCATTTCGAACCTGTAGCGAAATCGCTACACTCTTGCATTTTGTATTTTGGACTTGTAGCGAAATTGCTACACCTTCTTGACTTATCACTTTTTCTTTGCTTTAGCCAGCAAAATTGCAACATGTAGCGAAATCGCTATGCTTTCTTCACTTTGCTGCTTTGCCTCCAACATGTTGTGAAATTGCGACAGTTTTTATGAACTTTCTCTCTCCTCATTTTTGTCGTGATGTCGCGACACTTTGCGCCCTTAGTGCTTTTCTTTCGAAACTATCGCGATATCGTGACACTTTCTCATGCACTTTCTCTCTCATCCTTTTTGTCACGAAATCGCGACACTTTGCGCCCTTAGTGCTTTTCTTCCGAAACTGTCGCGATATCGTGACACTTTCTCATGCACTTTCTCTCTCATCCTTTTTGTCGTGAAATCACGACAATTTTGCTTGCGCCTTCTCTCTCCTCAGCCATGTCGCGAAATCGTGACAGAAAACATGTCGCGATATCGCGACAGTTTTCTTCCTTGTATTTTTCTTCAAATTTTTGGATCTGGGTCCCCTCTGTTTTTCTTGAAATTTTTTGCACTTGATCTAACTAACCTCTGAACTGCATCAACTGCATCAATCTGTCTGTGTTGACAACAATTACAATACTTTTGCACTGCTTTCTCTGCACCTTGTTCAACAAGATCTCCCAAATTGGGATGATCTCCAACCTCCCAACAACTCCCCTATGCCTATTTAAACTCTAGGACATTCCCTCCCCAACCCCTGGCTGAATTTATCTACAAATTGAACCCTTCTGTGCTAAAACATCATAATCTATCTTTTGCACTAGTCCTATAGCCATTTTTTTGTAGGTACACCACTGATTTTCAGCCGGAGCCAGCACCCATCGTCGCCGACGAACCTGTCCAGATCAGAGACGATCTCATCAAATTCGAGATGATTTCGTACTGATGCGAGACGATCTTGACTACAGTCCACATCGAGGCAATCAGTGCTCGGAGTTTGCTTTTCTCAACTTTGTCTCTGTTATTTTGTTTTGCAAATTAGATAATCTATTTATTTTTTATCCTATTTTGCATCTGGAGTTCACCCATCTAGTCTAGATTGCATGTTAAGCTCATAATCTGCCATTAAAGCACAGTAATTTGCATTAATTTTTGTTCTTGAATAGTTTTCAGCATTCATATTATCATTTGGTGTAATTTGCCTCTATTAGCATAGTGTTATTTCTTGCATTTTGCATCTATTCTCTGTTTTGCAGGTTTTTTATGAATTCGTCAAACGAATTCGTCAGATCTCAGATGATCTCGTCTGATTGCAGGCGATTCTGTAAAATTCCAGACGATCCAGACTGCATCAACTGCCAGAATCTTCTTCAGACATCCGGATAAGGTATTCCCCATTTTCCTCCTATAAATTCTCTGTTTTTTGCTTTCTACTCTTTTTGCTGTATTCATTTAAATTGCATTTTCATATAGATTAAGTTAGATTCATTCGGCCAAACTTAGGATGAATGCATAAGGATAAAACGAACTCATCAAAACACATTCCAAAAACCTAGGCGTGTAAATTGCCGCCAAATGTTTCCTCGTGAACCCACCATCCGTCAAAAAATCAACAAAATACACCTCCCTTGAGAGGCGGGACCTTCGTGAAGTCCTCTTGTCCGAGGTACCGCACCATCCTTTTCCCATCCTCCTTTCGGGCGCGGATCCAATAGCCTGAAGGTAGGGATGCGAAAAATTTGGAGCGATACAGAGATGATGTGATATGTATGGGATTTCCTTATAAGCTTCTACAAATTAAAATATATGCACAAAATAGTCAATGGTCATTTAAATATCATTGATGATATCTATCTGGTATCTATCCTATTCCATGAACATCCCTTAATAAACAAAATCTCATAAGGAAAATTGTGATTGCTTGATGAGATGATTTGTTGCTATAAGGGATTTTTTTGAGGTTTTCCATGAGACTCAAACACCCCAGTCGATCAATAAAAAGTTTTATAATGGTGACATGAAACTCTTAAAATATAAAAGCTTTTTTTATGAAGACTAAGATATTTATTATCCCTGTGTGTGCAAATGAAGATATTAGATGAAAAATAAGACTACCTCATTACCAGGAAGGATTCATTTAGCCCATTATTGTAATGAGGATCACCAGATGCTCATCATGATCCTAATTTTAGATGTATTTGGATTAGACAACTAGGTAATACAAGCCACCTAAAACTAGCTCAGTTGTAAATTGCTTAGAACTACCCAATTGCCAGGTGGGATTCATTCAACCTATTAATATAATGGGGATCACTCAATGGCTTTTGAATATTGACCATTCTAGGGATTCAAGCTCTTCACCCCCTTCTTTTCTTTTCATTTAGTGGGATACTTGCTCATGCTTAGTTATGGCAATCATTATTTATTTTATATTTTGTTTTGAGCAAGGGATTTGCTTAGTGATGATAATCACTGTTTATTTTCCTTTGTTTTGATTTGGGAATTTGCTCATTTTGTATGGAAGAAAGGGATTTCTTTTGGTAGGGAGGAGCTTGTCCTTTTTCCAATGATCAATGTCCTAGACCATGTGCATCATAAGATGAGCAAGCAAAAACATTTCACTTAAGGTGACTAGGGCCACTTTGTAGTGTTCATATTTTCCTTGTTCAAACTAGGATTATTAATGTTTACATTGTAATAGGATTTTGAAATATGTGAGGTACTATCAAAACTAGACTTTATATTATGAAAGTGAAGATAGATTTCTACAAAATCTGAAAATATAACTACGTATGGATGAATGACCAGAAAACCCTAGTATATTCTTTATAGCAACTGATGGGGTTGTGTTGAAAAACACCATTACTCACAAGGTTTATGGATGATTATGAATATAATTATGGATGATTAGCATACAAACATGGTATTGTTTGTAAGATTGCAAACACAACCTATCCTAATGCAAGTGCAATGGATGAAAATGCCTAATGCGATGCAATTAAATGAATGCATATGATGCAATAAAAATGTAAATGTTTTTATGTTTTTGATGTTTTAAGTTGTTTTTGAATTTTTACCTTTTCAATTGTGTTTGTATTTTTAATAATTTAATGATTTTTTTTTTGGATTTTATGTATGAAACATCTTTAGGTGAAGGATTTTGAGAGGCTCAGGCTCTTCAAAACCTTCTAGCGATGTTAGGTGTAGGTACCAAGTCCAATATTTTTTGAAATTATGAATGGACCTAACTAGTTGGCCGTAAATTTATCTCGCAGATGTGGTGACAAGTTTGAGTTTTTTTGGATATATTTGAGTACAAGATCCTCAACCTTAAAGTCCCTTAGGTGGACTTTGTTGTTATAAGATTGTTTTATATGATCTTGGTAAATGCAAATATACTCAAGAGAATTCACGTGAAGTTCATCAAGAAGTGTCAGTTGATCATGGTGAGCTTGTCACATAATGTCATCATCGATGAACTCCTTCAGTGTGATGCACAATGTTGGAATTTATAATTCCAAGGGCATGATGGCCTTAGTGCCATATACCATTGAAAATGGAGTTGCCCCAGTGGGTATCCGTATTGTAATCCCATAATGCAAGAGGCATATGAATATGCCAATATTTATGATTTTTTTTTACGGTTTTCTTTAAGATGACTACTATTATTTAAGGCCTCTACTTGAAAATTAGCCTATGGATAATAAGGAGTTGTAAAACTGTGTTGAATATTAAACTTGGATGTTAAATCCCTTATAGTTTTATTTTTGAATGAAGTTCCATTATCCAAGATTATTTTGGATGGGATCCCAAAATGATATATGATATTGTGAAGTATGAACTCCATAATATGTTCTCCAGTCATAGAAGTTAAGGGGATCACTTCCACCCACTTGGTGAAATACTTAGTTGTCGTTATGATAAATGTGTTTCAACCCAATGACAGGAGAGAGATCTTACCAATTAGATAAAAACCCCACTAAGAAAATGGCCAAGCCACCTGGATGGGTTGTAAGGCCTATGATGATAGGTGTATAATATTAGAATGGTGCTGGCATTTAACACATTTCGTAACATACACACAATAATCCTTCTCCATGGTGGGCCAAAAATAGCCCATTCAAAGGATGCGCTTGACGATGGCCATGCCATTGAAATGGCCACTGCATGTACTATCATGAGCTTATGAAATTTCCCAAGTTGATTCTTGGGGCTAAAGAAAATGAAGGATAATTCCCTTGTAGCTACAATGATACAAGATGTCTCTTAACAAGACATATTTAGTCACTTTTTGTTTGAATGCTCTTTTGATAGCATGCGATAATCCTATGGAATTACTTCAAGCTTAAGGAAATCATGTAATTGGGTTAACCAATCCTGATAAGCAACAACTTCGACAAACAAGATGACTTGTTCACATTGTAATTTGATGTTTATGAATGCAGATTAGGAAATAACCTTATGGTGATGGTAGTACCATTCTTTGCAGGACCCTGCAAGATCAAGGACACCAAGGGCACCTTCTTAAGAGTATATATAGATTTATAGAACCATTCATGGTTTGGTTCTATATGAATTATATGGATTAATTCTTGATTATATTGAGCCTCACGTAGCATCATAGATTACGAGAGTGTCTTCATGTGGATGGTAGTAAAGTCAGTAGATGGATTTTGAGGGATTAAGAATCCCAAAGATGCCATGGTGTCTACAAATATTTTTAACGTATGAGGTATTGCCTCAATGTCATACCATTCCAATTAGGCTAGGTAAGTGTCCACAAGTTCCTTGTATGCTTTCAATATGGGACACCTGCACTGATAGATTCCCTTAAATTGATTTACTATGAGAAGGGAGTCACCAAATATATTCAGCTTTTTGATCTTCATGGTGAGGATTATTTAGAGACCCGATATTAGGGCCTCATATTCAACATTGTTATTGGTGCAAGGAAAGTTGAGTTTAAATGAAAATAGCAATGGAGAACCTTGTGGAATGAAAAAAATAATCTCTACACCACCCCCTTGCTCGCATTTTGAACCATCAAAGAATAAAGACATCATCTTTATTATCTAGTTCTTTAGGTTCTAGTGACTCTGATAATGCAAAGATAGATAATGAACGTTAGCTGCAAATGGTTCATCATCGTCATATTCCATGGGTGAGCAATCTATGACTAGATCCAAGCCCTCATAGATAAAATTAGTTTGATTTGGTGGCACCCCCAGTGGTACCACCATCCCAATAGGAAAATAGGGAGCTTGAGGCCTCCCTATGTCTTGCATAGACTCGATAATAGGCATGAAAGTTATATTGTGCACAAGATACTGAGCTAACCCAGGATTAACTAAGTGAATCATCACCTATGGTGCAGATGATGTAGTTGATGACATAGGTAAGGCAGGTTGAGGTACCTCCTCGACTATATTGTGTGAACTTTCCTCCTCGATAGGATTTAGAATTTTCGCGATTAATATATTTGGGATCACCCTAGGTTCCTCTTCGACTAAAGGTGGTTTTAGCTTCTGATCGTCCTTTAGTTTTAATTATGTTGTAGGCTTTTCAAAAGTAGCTATTGTCCTAGGGGTTTATGGTAGTGCTGATGTAGAAGGATCGAACCACACTTACTTTGATTTACTCTTTGAATGTTTAATGGGAGATGTAGGTCGAATATCCAAGTGAGTATATGGGAGGATGAAATATCTCAGCAAGTCAACCTAGTTTACATATTTAAAAGACTCTTCATATGATAGAACCACATGCACCTGTCTCTCATGCATATAATTGATACATTGATTTAAAATTGAGGGGATGAAATGCATGTCCCTAATCCACGGATGACTTAGAAGGATGTTGTTGTGGATGCAAAGACACAAAACTTGAAAATAAAATGGCAGAATCAAATAAAGCAATGAGACAAAATAGATTGCACAAAAGAAATATATATTCAATGGGGGGGCCAATAGACTCCTTTGTTACAATCAGTATCCAATGCGGATATTTGATACAATAATTTACAGTGGAACTAGGGTTCTTCGAAATCCTAGTTAGATATAATAGAAGTGTCTTCATATTTGAGTGTGTCCTTGATCCCAAAAAGTTGAGTGGGATTTGAATATCCAATGTGGGGCCACTCTAGCTTCAACATCTATCAAAGAATATGTTGAATTCATAGATCTACATGCAAAACAAAACACAAGAGCATCAGTAATACCTATGAGGGCTCCACAGTGTGAGACCCTCATACATTAACAAAACCCTAGCATAAGAATCAATTTAAAATGCATGCCAAACCAACGAATAAATGAAATAAAACAATACTAAATATATCTTGCTTCGTTGTTGCAGATTTTATGGTGTAGCAAATTTAGATCTTCGTTTCAATGTCACAGCAAGCTCTGACACAAGCTTCACAAGCTCTGGTTCATACCTAGGACTGTTGCAGGCTCTGTAGTGAGCTTGGCAAGCTTTGGTGTGAACTTGCAGACAGGACAAGCTCTGGTGGGCACTTGGAAAGCTCTACAATGAGCTTCAAAAGCTTGACACAATGCTCACAGGGTAGGGCAGATTTGCAAAAATATATCAGGAAGGATGGCGACAAAGGCGATGGATGGAATATGGCTATGGCAGTGAGTGAGGATGGATGGATGATGGCTAGAATGGCAGAAGTATTTTTGGCTTAGCTAGGGCATCATATCTTCAATTCTCTCTATCGCCACTTCAATAGGACATCAACAAATGCTTCTCAAAGTATATCTCTTAATCTCTAGGTTCCAGTGTTTTGGCATTTGTAAAATGCCCTATTTATAATCCAACCTTGGGTTTTCTTAGGGTTTTAGCCTTGCACTTTTGATCGTGTCGCTAAGATTAAGTCATATCCTGGGGTTGAGATTACTTTTTGAAGGTGACATGGATTAATGAAAATGGATGGTGGAGATTAAATGAAATCGGATGGCTAAGGTTAATTGAGTTTATTTATATATATTTTATAATAAATATATTAAAATATAATAAAATATTATATAAAATATAAAATATTATAAAATAATATTAAAATAACACCAATTAGGCTAGGAAATGGCAGTAAGGTGGATTTGGGCCAAATAATTGGCAAGGTGGAATGGAAGACAAGTGGGTGGTGGGATGGTTAGGATGGAGGTTTAGTGACTGCAATTTGGTGTCTATAGATGCCCCTTTTTGTACCATGTTGTGTGAAACACAATGTGGTGCAAAAATGCAAGACACCTGCTTGGGCTATGGGTATAGAAGCAGCTTCTCTCTGTTGTTGGATTTGCGCACTGATGTTGAAGACAAAAGAATAAAGAATTTTTTTTGGAGTTTTTGTAGCTTACCCCCTCAATTGGCGAATGAGTTACGAATGTATCTCACAAGCCAATTGAAAATGAATGATGTAGTGAATTTGTGCAATTGATGAATGAATTATGTGAAATGCAAATGATTGTGGATGATATGAATGATATAAAATGTGATACCATTTTTGCCCCAATGGTGGGAAGGGGGTTGGTGTTTGATACCATGTGAATGTAGACGATATGAATGATGTATAATGTGATACCATTTTTGCCCCAATATTTGAGAGGGGTATTTGTCTAGTGTAGATGTTATGATTACGTGAGATGTATCCTGTCATGGAAAAATTATAATGTAACGTGGTTGCCCCAAATTTTGGGATGATTCAATTCTTGTTGAATAAGCTGCCACAATGGCATCATTGAGTATGCAATGTATGAAATATGCATGATGACTAATTCAATCGTAGGGGTGGGGTAGTGACTGTAGAAATTTCTTCATCAATTCCATCATGGAACCAATCAACCTACCGACATGTCCTATACTTTGACTATTGTCGAATGAATGAGTGTTTGAGATTTTGATTTATTTGTGTTTTCTTGCCCCATAGACAAGGACATCAATGATTTATTGTGAGCAAATTGTTCTTGGCAATGTTGCATTCAAAATGTGAGGTGCCAATTGTGATTATGATTTTTGATGACGAGATAATTGATTATGATCATGAGCAAGTGTCCTTATTGTACATTATTCATCTTATCGAATTGCATGGATTATCATCATTGTAATCGCCAAGTGTATAGAATAACATACTAGATACGAGGTTTGCTTGGATGGCTTGGACAAAATAAAAATGATGAATGATATATGCGTAATGATGATGGAAGAATGTGATGACGTAGATGATGAAGAATTGTGGGATGTTTATTTTGTGAAAATGTTACCTTGGTTGACATTTTTTTGCAATGCAATATATATTTGTGAAAAATTTTGATTTTTCTCGAAAAAAATACATGCAAAACTATTTGTAGTTTCACAAAATCAACTTTTATGATGTACATGATGTATGGATAAATTTTGGTTCAGATTTGATGATGGGAGCTACCATTTTAGGAGTTTTTGTCCTCATTCTCTTTTGCTTATAGGTGCGCACCTATGCCTGGCATGTTCTACAAGCATCTGCAATGTTCAGGCATAGCTATGTGCCTGAATGCGCTAGTTAAAGCTATAAAAAGCTTTCTGAGCAATTTTTAGGCTCATTTATGCACTGTAAACTTTGAGAAGCTGCGTCTGAGGAGGGAAGTGACTTAGTGAGCTAAGTGAGGCTTGTGAGTGTACGAAGGCAATGGCGGTGGGGGCCTTGGTGTTGGTGGTGGAGCAGAGGTGATATTTTTCCCGATAATACCCTTTGTTTTCTTTGTGCAAAAATTTGTTTTTAGTTTGTTTTTGATTTTTTTTGAATTTTTTGAATTTTGAAAACTAACAAAGTGTTTTTGTTTGTTGCAGCTTAGAGATATTGAGCCTCGACATCGCTTTTCTTCTTTCATTTTGGGAATGTGGAAGAAGATTTCAGAGGAGGATTGGGGATTGCTGAGTAGGGTAGGCCTAGATGGTGTGGCCCGATTGGATGTGGTGAGGGCTAATAAGGGCTACCTCTCAATTTTAATCGAGAGGTGGGACACAGATAGATGGACTTTCCAGATGCCGACTGGAGAGGTTACTGTCACTCTTGAGGATGTTTATCACATTCTCAAGGTACCAGTAGAGGAAGATAAGGTGATGGTGTGGAGGGATAATTATGTAGATATGGATAAGATGTTTGGGGATCAGTGGCAAGAGGCCTGGATAGGGGATGGAGGGATATTGTACCTAAGCATATACAAGGCAAAGGAGTTAGATGCACTCCCCATGTTGATAATGTTCATGCTGGTCAACATAGTGCTACCTAATAGCACTAGGTGTAGATTCCATTGGAACCTATTGGGCTTAGTGAGTGATCTACTGATGATCCTCTAGAGTACTCATGGTCACCTACTTTATTGGCGTAGCTATATCGAGAGCTATATGAGGTGGCACAGAGGGGGAGAAAGGGGATTAGATGTATCTTTCTCCTTCAATGCTGGGCTTGGGAGCATTTTATGATAGCTCGACCCGAGGGATTGCCATGTGAGTCATGGTGAATGGATGAGTCATATGCGAGGTGATGGGCTATGGATAAGGAGGTTCAGCCTATTCGAGAGGTATACACTGGGTAGTGGTACCGAGACATGTGGTTAGGCTTGGCTCGGGCGGACATGCGATGGAGGCCATGGTGAGGAGCTATGTGGGATGGAGATGGGAGACAGTTGTAGCAGGTGCAGTAGGGTCAATGGATAGTTTGGCGAAGGGATGAGGAGGTGGAGTACTTCCAATACTCACAGGTGCAGTTTGGTTTACCTCAAGGAGTTCCAGATGAGCCAGTGTTGTATCGGTGGGTGAAGGATAAGGTGACACTACCTTATCCCAAACCATGGTACGTGCCATTGGAGGACAATGAGCAGTTGGAGGTGGCTGATATGGATTATACCAGTGTGACTTAAGGGTATGCAGAGTGGTTTGGTGCCCAACTAGTATGGGTACCAAATGTGGCAGGTGAGTATGCAGCAATGGTAGGGTTGAGGTTGACTTCGAAGAGGACGAGGTATCGACAGTCGATGGGATGGAGACAGTCAAGGGTAGCGGCCCAACAGGCTTTGGAGGTGGGTTTGGTGACATGGGAGAGGGAGGATGATGAGGAGATGGGTAATATATTCGAGGTGGCTAGGCTACAGGCTAAGCTTGAGTAGCTATTGGAGGAGGGAGAGAATATGGTAGAGTCTCAGAGGAAGGCCAGGGTAACTATAGCTCAGGAGTAGGAGATATTTACGAGGCTACAGGCAGATATTTTGGCAAAGGAGCAATGATATCAGAAGGACTTGTGGTGACTTTGAGCTAGTGAGGCATACACACATTCCTTGTAGGATGTGTGTATGCAGCATCACATCACCTTGCCATATCCTCCTTCTTCATCTATGGTCGATCCATCAAGGCAGACAGAGTCGAGGTAGAGTACTAGGTCAAGGGATCCTATCCGCTCTTAGGGGTCTTCTCATGGATAGTTGATGTAGTGCTTATATGCACTCTTTTGTACATGTGAGCCTTGGTGCTCCCTTTTGTAGCCTTCTTGGCACTCTATTGTATATTGGATGCTTATATATATACATGGCCTTTTTATATATGTGTGTTGTATTTTTGTGTGGATGTTTTTATGTGTTATGCAATGCTTTATTTAATGTTTATGATTATGTATACAAGCTAATGACTATGATGTATATGCCTAATGTTTATTTGATTTGATGTATGTAAGCTAATGATGAGTTATTATTGTAAGTAAATGCATAACGACTGTAAACTATATGTAATATTATGAGAATTTGATATGATTAATGCAATTTAATCCTAAATGAATGCAGACTTACATGATAGGAATGCATGTTGTTCATATGATCTATTATAGTTCAAAAATACTATTGGCCATTTTTTTTGTCCATTATTTGACAATCGGGAGTACCCAGTTTTGTTATGTTTTGCAACTCGACTTACCATGAATACATGAATGTGCACATGTCAAAAAATATAGACGTTGATGTGGAAGAAAATATAGAATTTGACACGGAAGAAGATATGGATGTTGATATGGAATGAGTATGGCAGAATTTTCAAAGACTCAAACATACTAGTGTTATCAACCAAACTCACTTGGGTTGTCTAAATTTCTTTAGGACCAATGTGTGTGCAAGTGAGGTTCAATTACCAAATCTTTGAGTGTGACAATGATCCTATCAATCAAGAACCAGTGTGTGTGAATGTGAAGTTCATTGACCCACTATGAGTAAATTGGGCATGACCTGTTATGAAGATTACCTAAAGCTAGATTACCTTTATGTGCAATCAGAGGTCTTCTTGTTTGCCAAGGAGACATGTCACCCCGCATGAGCTTACTCCACTGCCAGTCAGGCGTCTATAGCCCCGGTGAATATTCACTCCATAGTCCAATGGGATTTTATATTTTAGGCCTTGGGGATGAATACCCATCCTTGTCAGGGGCATGTAGTACGAATCCTTATGACTTTAGGGATTAAGGGTATTTGGGAGTTTTATTTGTTAATTTTGTATAAAGCTTTGGGGAATCAGATTATCAACCGAAGTGTGATGATAATTGTGACCCTATCCTTACTACTCTATGTTTTTATGCTTATATTTGAAGAGTAATTGAGGTAATGGTGAAAACCACTATTTTTGCTTTGGACTATGTTGCATGATGGGAGAAGCAAGGATTTTTTTTTTTGCTTCAAGGTACTACCCAAGTATGGCACTAACCCTCCTTGACTCATAATGTTTTTAAGATGTGATGTAATGTGATTGGTTCAAGATTGCATTTGGAATCAATTGACATCACTCAAGACTTTCTTAGTGTGCAAATTATGCTTTTGGTCCTAAAGAAAATTGGAAATCCACTTGGATGTTGCTTTCGATACTAGTAATGGCTGAGTGACTAAAAATTTTAGGCTTTTGTGATTTTGACATATGATGTTGTTGGCTTATGAAAGTTGCATGATTGTTTCAAACTAGGTACCCCCAATTTCTATAACTTTGACTTTTTGTTTGTGGCCATATCATCATTACTATGCAGATCATTGAGCATGGGATGGGATGAATGCAAATGTGTATGCCTAGTGTAATGACTGTTAATATGCAAATGGAAATTGTACAATGTAACGGAATATGTATGATTGAATGTAAATGCCTAAATGCAAATGAAATTTATGCTATGTGGAAATGCCTATGTAAGAGCATGCAATTTTTTTATTTTTATTTTTTTAGCCATGTATATATACATATATTGTGTCACGTTTAACAATGGAATGCTTTTAAATGAAGAACATTAAGTGGTTCAGGATCCTCTTTACCCTCTAAATCGGCAAGCCTATAAGTACCATTACCCACTTTTTGAGTGATCACATATGGACCTAACCAATTTACCATGAATTTTTCATGAAGATGTGGCAACGCTTTGATGTTTTGTTGGTTCTCTTTGAGGATGAGATCCCCTACTTAAAATTACCGAAGATAGACTTTATCATTGTAAGCACGCTTGAGGCAGTCTTAATAAATTTGTAAATGTTCTAATGCGTTGACACACATTTCATATAAGAGTGTGAGTTGGTCAAGTCGTGCGTGTCTAGCTGTCTCATCATCTATGAATTCTTGCAAGGAAATTATTAAGGAAGGAATCTCGAGCTCAAGAGGCATAATAGATTTCGCTCCATAGACCAGAGAAAATGGTGTTGCTCCCATTGGCATTCGGATGCTTGTTTGATAAGCCCAAAGTGCCAAAGGGATTTGTGTATGCCAATATTTATGATTTTCTTTGACAAGTTTCTTAAGAATGGCAATTAAGGTCTTGTTGGTAGCTTCAACTTGTCCATTTGCTTATGGGTAATAAGGAGTTGAGAAACTATGTTGGATATTATATTTATCGCAAAGTGTTCTAACATCCTTGTTATTAAAAGACTTACCATTATCCGTAATGATTTTAGAGGGGATACCAAAACGACAAATGATGTGATAGAGTATGAAATCCATAATTCTATGTCCTGTCGTACTTGTTAGAGGGATTGCCTCAACCCACTTTGTGAAGTAATATGTGGTAGTTATGATGACAGAATGTTGTCCTAAAGAGGAGGGTGAAATGTTGCCGATTAGATCAAGGCCCCATTGTAAAAAGGGCCAGAGACTCTGTATAGGATGTAAACCTTGTGATGGTACATGTGTTAAATTGGCATGTGATTGAAATTGTTTGCAATTTTTGACATATGTGCAATAGTCATGTTCCATGGTGGGCCAATAATAACCTATGCATAAAATATTCTTTGCAATGGCCATTCTACTAAATTGACCACCACAAGTACCATCATGGGCTTCCTATATAGTCCTTTGGGCCTCTTATGGTTTGAGGCATCAAAGCAAGATTCCATTATAACCCCATTTATACAACACGTCACCCAAGAGAATGAAAAGAGCTACCATTTGCTTGAAGACATGTTTGGCAGATCGAGACATGTCATATGGGAGTGTTCAAAATTTTAAAAGGGCAATTATGGGGTTTGACCAAGACTCACATGATTTCGTGTGGATAAAGTAAACATCTTTTCCATCCTGTGGGTTAGCATGCTTCACGGTTGCTTTAGAGATTGTTGAGATTATTAGGGATTGTGCCTCTTCTAAGTCATTCTTTGGAGTCAAGGATACAAGATAGGCCATTGAAACTAAAAATATGTTAGTCGAACGAGGCAAGTTATTGATTTCATACGATTCAAATGTTGATAGCAATTTCATTGCTATTTCATGATAAAGCTTAATGGTAATTTCTTTGCATTGGTATTCTCCTATTACTTGTTTTACAACAAGTTGAGAATCTCTAAATATTCGGATATGCTTAATACCCATAGCTATAACTGATTGAATACCTAAGATTAAGGCTTCGTACTCTACTATGTTGTTTGTGCATGAGAAGTATAACTTGAATGATAAAGGGATGGGAATTCCCTGTGGTGTGTGAAAGACAACTCCTACACCTTGACCTTTTTTGCACTTAGATCCATCAAAGAATAATGTTGTCGACATCCTTCTTGAGAATGATATTTTTTCCTTCTTCAGTGACTGAAAATACCGAATCATCTAGGAACTCAATAATCAAAGGATGATCACTATGTAGTGGAGCTTCTGCAAGGTGATCAGCAATGACATGACCTTTAATGGATTTTTGGATAATGAATTCGAGATCAAATTTTGTAAGCAACATTATCCATTTAGTGGTATGGGTATTTTTATAAGTGCGAGACATCATGTAACGTAGAGGATTTTCTCTAGCTATGACAGGTTATTTGGCTTAGCATATAATATCAAAGCTTCTTAGTGGCTAAAACCACTGCTAAGCATAAATTTTCTACATAAGCGTATCTTGTTTCATAACTTACCAACATTTGACTCATGTAATAGATTACTTGCTCTCAATTTTATTCATTTTTATGTGCAAGCATCATCTCTAAAGAAACCTCTGTGGCTGAGACATATAGATGGAAAGGGACCCCCAATTTAGGAGGAGTTAAAACTAGTGGTGAAGTTAGATAACACTTGATGTCGTCAAATGCTTTTTGACATTCATCTATCCATATGAATGCTACCCCCTTTTGTAGCAGGTGGTTAAATGGCCTGCATTTATCAGAAAGTTGTGCAATGAAGCGTTTGATCGATTAAATTTTACCTTGCAAGCTATGCAATTCCTTGATGTTAGTTGGGGATGTCATTTCCATGATGACCTTAACCTTATTTGGGTCCACTTCAATGCCTCACCTGGAGACAATGAATCCTAAAATTCTACCATAGGTAACACCAAAGACACACTTTTTTGGATTTAACCTCACCTTGAATTCTAACAGCCAATCAAAAATCTTGTCCAAAACATCAATATGTTCTTGTTAGGTTTTAGATTTAGCCAAGAGATCATCTACATAGTCTTCAATTATTTTATGCATGTAATCATCAAAGATGTAAGTCATGGCTCTTTGATAAGTAGCTCCTACATTTTTGAGGCCAAAGGTTATAACCCTAAAACAAAATGTTCCCCATAGTGTTGTAAATGCTATTTTATGTTGATCATTAGGATTTATTCGAATTTGGTTGTATCTTGAGAAACCGTCCATGAAGGAAAGCATTTCATGGCCTACGTAGGTGTCGACAAGAGTATCAATTTTTGGTAGAGGGAAATCATCCTTAGGACACACTTTATTTAGGTCTCAAAAGTCATTGCAAATGCGTATCCCCCATTGGGCTTGTGAACGAGTACCATATTTGAAAACCACTCAGGATAGTAAATAGGGACGATAAAGTGAACATCTAGCAATTTTTGTATTTCCTCTTTGACTATGAGTGCTATGGTAGGATGCATTCTTCTAAGCTTTTGTTTGACCGGCTTGGCGTCAGGTCACAAGGTGACATTATGGACAACAAGGCCAGGATCAAGGCCAGGCATATCCTTGTAAGACCACGCAAACACCTCTTTCTTCTTATTGAGGAGAGCAATGAATTATTCTTGTTCATTGGGTGTAAACATTTTTCAAGCTTGACAATTTGGGGATTGTCAAGATATGAACTAAGGTTCACGTCAATGGTTTCTTCAATGGACATATGTGAACCTTCCTCAAGTTGATGTGGTGTTGGAATCAGATTGAAGTCATCTAAGATGTCATATAGCCTCTCTTGCTTATCGATGTCTAACTCTATCTAGAAAATCTCAGGACTGCTAGCTGAATATGGTGAGGGTGAAGGTGGGGGCGAAGGAGAAATGTAACAAGCTGAAGCCCTTCACAATTCCTTGGATAGGATGAACTTCAAGAGGGAGGGTGGGGAGAAAATCTGGTCCAAGTCAATGAGGCTGTTGTCAATTGGAATTGGCTTAGCCAAATCATATAGATTGCGGAGCGGGGTGAATAAGTCAATAGAATTCATATTGACTTAGGGGACTGGAAGGTGGCTGGGATGGATGCATGGATGGAACAATTGAATCACAACAAATGTCGAGGTGTGGTATCCCTGTAATAGTGAACGTGAAACATCAAAGCAACATTTTTCTCTCTTTTTTTTGTATGTTTTTGTTTTTTTGTATGTACATATGTTACAATTCTTGGATTATGTGGGGCTCAAGGTGGATTGACAGGTGGATCATATTGCTCTTGTGGAAGAAGCAAGCGAAAAATGGGATGCTGGATGGCAAACATTCAAAGGTAAAAATCTTCCTGTTGGGTGATGGGGACACTGGGGAGTGATTCCTCTTCAGAATCATTAGAAGCATTTGACATGACTTCAAATTCTTCATAACTTTCATCATCGGAATCAAAGGCCGGATAGGAGAAATTGATGGGATCATCCTCATCTACTTCATCAATGTGAAGTTATTGAAGGACCTGTTCAAGAGAGGATGTTGATGGCAATGGATGCATGGAGGGATCTTCATCATTGAGTCTAAGATTTTTGAAGGCTTGATCAAGAGAAGCGATGGAGGACAATCGGGTATAACCTAATCCAAAATGATCATGAGCACCTCTATATGGGACATCTAGGATATCATGCATTCCTTGTTCATGGGAACCTAAACCTTGACCTTGCCAATGGAACATGTTGAAGTATTTGGCTGGAAAATCTTCCACATGAGGTATATTGGCATGCCTAGGCTCTTTTAGTTCTTCAGGTGGTTTTGCCCTAGTTGAGCAATCCAACCCTCCATAAACAATGTTAATGCTATTTGGAGTGGTACTCATGTCGTATATAGAACCTATGGATAGAGAATGATCTTTGGGACATCCAAAATCGTTGGCTGTTGGAATGGCTAAGGTGGTGATGGTGACGTCTTTGACCACATTAGTGATGTGGAATTTGACTTGGGTTGATGAGCTGGATGGTGAAGGCTCAGATGGTTCTGGATTGGTTGTGGATGGTGGGGAATTAAATATGTCATAATCAAAAAGTTCGACTTGTGACACATTGGCTGATGGAGTTGTTTGGATGGTGGTGGGTCATGATGAGATGATCATGTGGAATGATGAGATGGCCTAGAAGAAGTATTTGTAGTGGAAGAAATTTTTGTGATGTACGATGTGCTAACGGAAGCTTGTACTTAATTACATGTACAAGAAGAAATGGATGATTGAGAAGATGATGTGATGGGTAGATCCTCTATGATGGGAGCCTTAGAAAAAGATTAAGGTGGATTAGAGAAATAATATGGATTGAAATATGGCATTTATGGATCTGATGATGGTTCCAAGAACAAATGTGTGGAAGGTAACATGGATTCATAGGGATTTGAAATGAAGTTACAATACTTAAAGTGTTCAACATCCGTAGGGATGCAATGGAATTGTCCATCATGAACATATTTTAAGCATTGATGAAGAATTGATGGGACACATTTCATTTCCCTCATCCAAGGTCTACCAAGGAGTATATTATATGCCATGGCACCTTCCACGATGTGAAACATGGTGTGCAATTTTGTGGCCCCTACTTCTATAGGTAAAATGTAGTTCCAACTATGGTACACAAAGCATTGTTAAATGCTTTGAGGGTGAGTGATGACTTGGTAATGTGGGATGGCGGTAAGTTGATATGGATAAGGGCAATGGTAATAATGATGTTTATTGATGAGTTGGTATCGATTAACACTCTTTTTAAGGGCTTTCTATCTATTAAGGCCATTATATGCAATGGAGGGTCCACCAATTCTAAAATCATTGGTTCTATCTCAAAGTCATAAAAGGTGATTGATGGGTCCATGCATGTTCTAACACTCCCTACAAAATTGTTGAAGGCATTGGAGTCTTGGGATTCTAACTCAATTGACTTGAGTATTTCCATAAAATCTTCCCTATGCCTAGGGGATTGTTGAATGAGCTCATAGACAGAAAGTTTAGCTGATGCCATATTCAAACTAGTGGTTAACCAACTGGCTAAGGTTATCATTGGCCTAATCGGACGAAGGATAGGTGGATGGGATGGGTTGGACAGATTGATGGGAGGAGATGGATTTGGTGATGTTTGGATGGGTGGTCTATTTGAAGGTTGTTGATCATGTTGTTGATTTTGCCTTTGCCTTCTAGTGACCACATTGACTGCTCCAACAAAGTTTGGATATTGTTGGACATGATTTACTTGATTAGGAGGTTGTTGTTGATTGTTACCTCCTTCATTGTGTTGAACCTCCCCATGGTTAGGTAGAGGTGTCTGATATATGCCCAAATTTTGATTTTGTGGAGCTAAGGGGTTATCTACGTTGATGGCCCCTAAGTCTATGAGGTATTGCACTATGTTTTTAAACACATTACATGAATTGATATCATGCCCATTTTGTCGATGGTATGGACAAAACAAGTGCTCTCCATAAGTCCTAGGACTTTTGGTGGGATCAAGGGGCCTAATGTCTGGTAAGGCTATTTTGTTGGTTTCATACAACCTTCTAAATAGGGATGAATATGACTCATTTAACGGAGTGTATTGTCTTTAGGGGTGATTGAATTGGTGACAGATAGGTTGTTCCACAGTTGGCATTGTGTTTTAAACCATTGGTGCTTAGGTAACTGATGGGACCGTATGATATAAAATTTGTTATTGCACTAGTTTTTGAGCCACTATGGGTTGGTTCATCACCACTTGATTAACTTGGTTTGCTATGTTAGCCATTGAGGCTTGTGTGGATTTGTTTTGGCCAGATTGGTTATTTCGGTATTGGCCCTTATTTTGCCATTATTTCCTTTTAGGCTTAATGACACCCTCTTGGATTTTGATCTCCTCAATGACACTAGCCTATGCTAAAGCTTCTTCAAATGTTCTATAAGTGTTTAGCTGTAGCATCCAAGAGATGATTTTTAAGCAACTCTTGGTAAAAAGCTTTATAATCTCTTCCATTGGTAGGTAGAATGGCAATTTAGTTATGACTGCCCTCCAACGGTTTCCAAAGTCATAGATAGGTTCCTCATCCCATTGTTTCAAATAATAAATATCTGATAAGGATACCTTCTTTTTACTATTTAGGGTGAAGCGCTCTAAGAATATATCTATCAATTGATCAAAAGTGTATATACTTTGTGTGGTCAATTGATTGTACCATTATATGGCATCCCCCCCTTGCATTTGAGGAAACGTTTAGAGAATGAGAGCATTATCATTGTTAATCCAAAAACATACGTGGACAAATGAGCTCACATGCTCTTTGGCATCCTCAGTTCCCCTGAACTTGTCAAATTTTGGTATCATAAAATCTATCGGATATGGCGATGATGGTACCAATGGATGAATTGGTTGATAGATCACTTGGTTTAATGTGAGCTTTTGACTCATTGTTCTTGATGAATTTTGCATCAACTGATCGATTTGATTTTGAGTTACTTTAAATCTAAGGTCTTCTACTGGAATGTCAGGACCCTGGATTAGGTGGTGGTCTATTGATGGGCTTGATGATGGATGTTGGGGTGTGACCAACATGGTGTTGTGGAATGGATTGGGTTGGGTGTGTGGAGAAGATGGATGATTGAATGATGGGGATGATTGATGAGTATGATGGAGGAAAGGATTGGATTCTTGATTGGTGGTAATGTTGATTGGTATGATGGATGTGTGGAGTGGTGGTGGATTAGGTGTGGTCACTATGGGGGATTGAGGGACCCTATATATTAAGAGTGTTCCCTGTCTATTGAGGAAACACTCTTTTGAAGGGCTTTCTATCTATTAAGGCCATTATATGCAATGGAGGGTCCATCGATTCTAAACTCATTTGTTTTATCTCAAAGTCATAAAAGGTGATTGATGGGTCCATGTATGTTCTAACACTCCCTAAAAAATTGTTGAAGGCATTGGAGTCTTGGGATTCTAACTCAATTGACTTGAGTATTTCCATAAAAGCTTCTCTATGCCTAGGGGATTTTTGAATGAGATCATAGAAAAAAAATTTGGCCGATGCCATCTTCAAACTAGTGGTTAACCGGCTGGTTAAGTTTACCACTGGCCTAATCAGACAAAGGATAGGTAGATGGGATAGGTTGGAAAAATTGATGGGAGGAGATTGATTTGGTGATGTTTGGATGGGTGGTCTGTTTGAAGGTTGTTGATCATGTTTTTGATTTTTCCTTTGCCTTCTAGTGACCACATTGACTGCTCCAACAAAGTTTTGATATTGCTGGACATGATTTAATTTATTAGGAGGTTGTTGTTGATTGTTACCTCCTTCATTGTGTTGAACCTCCCCATGGTTAGGTAGAGGTGTCTGATATATGCCCAAATTTTGATTTTGTGGAGCTAAGGGGTTATCCACATTGATGGCCCCTAAGTCTATGAGGTCTTGCACTACATTTTTGAACATATTACATGAATTGATATCATGCCCATTTTGTTGATGGTATGGACAAAACAAGTGCTCTCTATAAGTCCTAGGAATTTTGGTGGGATCAAGGGGCCTAATTTTTGGCAAGGATAATTTGTTGGTTTTATACAACCTTCCAAATAGGGATGAATACGACTCATTTAACGGAGTGTATTGTCTTTGGGGGTGATTGAATTGGTGACAGATAGGTTGTTCCACAGTTGGCACTGTGTTTTGAACCATTGGTGCTTTGGTAACTGATGGGACCACATGATGTGAAATTTGTTGTTTCACCAATTTTTGAGCCACTACAGGCTAGCTCATCACCGCTTGATTAACTTGGTTTGTTGTGTTATTCGTTGAGACTTGTGTGGATTTATTTTGGCCAAATTGGTTATTTTGATATTGGCCATTATTTTGCCATTCTTTCCTTTTAGTATTAATGACACCCTCTTGGATTTTGATCTCCTCAATGACACTAGTTTGTGCTAAAGCTTCTTCAAATGTTCTATAAGTGTTTAGTTGTAGCATCCAAGATATGGGTTTTAAGAAAATCTTGGTAAAAAGATTTATAATCTCTTCCATTGGTAGGGAGAATGAAAATTTAGTTATGACTGCCCTCCAATGGTTTCCAAAGTCATAGATAGGTTCCTCTGTAGCACCCTAAAATTAGTGCAGTAAAACTTAGCAATAATCAAAATTACCTTAGTAATAATTCAAATTCAAATTCAACCCCCAAAACCGCTCCCAAACCGTCATTTAACCCATTTCCTTGTTTTCTATGCCATTTTTAGGATTTGTTGTGACCGTTGGATGATATCATCGTCGATCAGATGATATCGCCTCAGATCGGATGATTTCGTCTGGACTAGGACGTCCAGATGATCTTGTCCCAAAACTAATTTTTCATAATTAGCTTCTGTTTCAATAGCTTCTCTAACTCGGGCAGAGACACGTATGCACCGTTAGAGACCTCCCCCATTGGAGATCTTCCAAATTAGGATGATCTCCAACCTCCCAACTTCCCTCCTAAGTCTATTTAAACCTTAGGACCCCCCCTTGACATTCCCCTGGCTGGATTTTTTGTAACTTGACCTTTACACGCATTAGAACACCCTAGATTACCATATGCACTTGTCCTATCCAAATTTTGTTGTAGGAACCTTGTTATTCTTTAGTCGAAGCAAGCTCAGGTCATCGCAGATGATCCTATCCAATTCGAGACGATTTCATACCAATCCGAGATGATTTTGACTGCAATCTGCATTGGGGCAATCAGTGCCTAGAGTTTGCACTTTTCCTCTACTCTTTTCTACTGCATTATTTTGCATTTAGTTAATTCTATGATTATTCCTTATTACTCTGCATTTTGGAGTTCATCCATATAGTTTTAATGCATAATAAAGTCATAATTTGTCATTAAATCATTGTAATTTACTTGTATTTCTATTTATGATTATCTTGTCTAACATTATTATTGTCATTTCACATCATTGCCCTTTGTTTGTATTGCTGCATTTTTTGCATTTTGTATCTATTTCTCTGTTTGTAGGTCTCTGACGAATTCGTCAGATCTCAGATGATCCTGTCAGATCAGAGATGATCCTATCAAATTCCAGATGATCTGGACTGCTTCAAAAATCAGAATCTCCATCAGACATCCGGGACCAGGTATGGATTTCTTCCCTTAGTTTGCTCTCTGTGTTTTCTGTTAAATCTATTTTCTGTATTTAAATTTGCATTTTCATATAGAATAACTTAGATTCATCTGGCCAAACCTAGGACTTGGATGTTTAAAGCTAAAACTGAACACATTAAACTCATTCCCAACCTAGGCATGGAAACTACCACTAAAATTTTCCTGGTGAACCCCACCATCCGTCGAAAAATCACCTTAATACCCCTCCCCCGAGAGGCGGGACCTTCAAAGGGCCTCTCAGTTCGAGGTATTGTCCCATCCTTTTCCCATCCTCCTTTCGGGCGTGGATCCTTTAGCTTGAAGGTAAGGATGCGAAAAATTTGGAGCGATACATTTTGGTGAACCCGACGTGAAACTAAAACCTTTTGAAAACAAAAAAAAAAAAAAACAAACCAAAAACATAGATGCATTTCAAATCATTAGAAAAATACTAAGTTGCATATCATGTCTAGATGGTAGCTCCTAAGAAAATATTAGCTATTACTATAAATGTTGAAAACCAATTAGCAGCCATAGAAGTTAATTCTGTGCTTAGTGTGCCTGAAACAGATAGAAACCAACTTCTGTGGAAAGAACTTGATAGGAGGCTAGGTGTCATTTCATCTAGATCAACCGAACTTAGACAAATCAAGAGGTTTTCCCTAGATAGGATCCTAGATCCTCATCAACTCATTGTTTATCATGAACTTCAGAGAGCTTGCCATAGGTGGTTAGCTTATAGGAGAGCTCTTGTGTCTTCATAATTGTTCACCTTCGAGGAATACCTCGAGAACGTAGCTGTTATACACCAATTCCTAGGTCATGTAGAAGATCAAGAGGTCGTTCTTACAGATAGGGAAATATGGAATAGAGTTCCTAGGGTTGTGTTATATCGAGAGTATTGCCACGAACTTTATTTCTACCAACCAGAATCTGAGATAGATAATATCACTATAGCACTTTTTATTAAATTCTTGAAAGAAAATTTTCAATTTGAAGAAGAACACTTCATGACTCCTGAAGAACTTGAGCCCATTAATGATATTTATAAATTGTTTATAGAAAACTAGATCATTGCTTTCATTATTATTATTTCTTGCATTTAGTGTGTTGTTTGTTATCTTTATAATATTGTTACAAAAACAAAAAAAACCAAAACATAACAAAAACCAAAAACATTTTATTTCAAATACTATAGTAGGTATATAATTAAAATATATACCTCTTAAGCTTGTTGCACATATATATATACAAGTATATATATATTTGCTGAAATCTAAATTTAAGCACAATGCCTAAACTTAGGAATGGTAAACAAACTGAACAAGAAGAAGAAGATTGGTTAGAAGACAAAACAAAAAACCCAAATGTCCTTCCTGAGGAATCAATTCCGGAAGGAGAAACTCTAGAACAGCAAGAAGATGACTTGGCTGAGGAAAATGAACAACAAGAAAATCTTAAAGAGGAAGGATCCTCATCCCCTAGAATAGCTCCAGATGGAACTATTGCTTTTGATAACTTAGATCATTTCTAGAAATTTTTCAATAATAACATTGGTGCTCTTAATATGGTAGTTCGTATTGATAAAGGGCAAATTAGTGACACTCAAGCAGCCATGGAACATATGTTTGACATACACACTAATCCCTTGTCTTTCATTGATCAAGAAAGTGATAAAGTTGGACCATCCAATAGAGATATGGTCACTATGATTCAAAACATGCCAAAACAACAGGTTACCCAACCCCCTAAGGAACCTGTTATTGAGCCTAAAATCATTCCCACACAAAAGAAACCTTCCTTCACTGCTTTACTTTGCCAAACTATTGATCAATATGCTTCAAGTAGACAAAAACCTAAAATGAAGCCAAACACCAATTTTCAACAATCGGGCATACAACATAATACAACTTCAAAATTTCTTCATAACACCCTTCCTACCAACAATTTACACAATAGCAATATAGCATCTAATCTCCATGTCCCTCCATCATATGCTCACAAATCCCATATTAATGCCCTACCGAACCAATATGGTGGGCAAACCCGATATCTGGAAGCCATGGTGAAACAGTTAGCTTCGCGCATGGACCGAGATAGATCCCTACCGTCCCTCGTACAATTATCGAGAGATATGTAGTCAACCTCTGGATCCCATAGTTGTAGCACAACCATACCCTAAACACTTCCCCATGCCCGTCCTGCCTATATATAAAGGAACTGAAGATCCCATAGAGCATCTTCGCATGTTTAGGATAGCATGTCATGATATATCACATGATGACTTGCTATTACTAAAAATGTTCCCAAAAAGCTTAGGAGGAATGGCATTAGAGTGGTACTATCAATTGCCCACTCATTCTTTGAGAAATTTTGAAGAAAGCAAGCTGAATCTTTTGTCCATCAATTTAGTGCCTACATCGAGAGGCATGTCACCATTAAATATTTGTACAACTTAAAACAAGACAAAGATGAATGTTTTGCTGATTTCTTAGCTAGATGGAGGCAGTTGACAGGAAAACTGCACTTTGTGCTACCTTATAGGGAAATGTTGGACATTTTTATTAATAATTTACAAGAACAAATATCTTATGAACTATCAACTACCACCTTAACTACCTTCGATCAAGCTATAGACTTAGCTCGAAGGGTAGAAGATGCTCTCATTAGAAGAGGTCAGCTCAAAAAGAAAGATGATGAGAAAACATCCAGAAATCAGTATAAAAACAAACAAGTTGTAGGTGACGGAGTCACTGATAGTAGAAACGTTGCTAATATCAATACAACGAAGACAACAAAAAAATTTATATTAAAACCTCCTGATAAACCTCCTCGAGAATTTACTAGATTAAATCAACCTTTATCAACCATTCTTCCTCAATTATTAGCACGAGGCTTGATTCAATTACCGAATATCTGGGAACCTGATCCAACTATACCCAGATACAGAGCTGATTTACATTGTGACTTTCATAGAGGACCTGGACATGCTACAAACTCTTGCAAAATATTGAAACATAAAATACAAGATCTGATTGATAATAATGAAATGGAGGTGCAAGCCTTCCAACCTAAACAAAATGCTCCTAATAATGCTCAAAAGACCATTCCCCAAAATCAGAATCAAAATGCTAATCAATCATTGGATATATTTCAACATCCTTTACCAAACCATGGTAAAGAAGTGGCCAATCAAATCGAACATCATAATGTTCCCCCTCCTACCCGATATGTAGGGACTATTAGCGGACAATTATCTGTTCAGGATCCTCAAATATTTGGCACAACCTTATCTCTGGTCATGACTAGGCCCATACATAATATTCAAACTCCCGATCCTAGTGATGTAGAATCAGATACTGAAAGTGAAGTAGACATCACCTCAAACCAATCGAATAGTTTTGAAAACGAATCAGATCCTATTCAACCCATCACAGATGCTATGGTTCCAGAAGAACCATTTCCTAGAAGAGTTACTACTTGACCCTCTTCTAATCAGTTCCTTCCTAATGAACAAGCCATAAACGCTCAACCAAGACCAGTTCAGCGTCTTCAATATAACATTGTAGGTACCATCGGAGTCGTTACCAGACAACAGGCTCAAAACTCTCAACAAGATCAAACTCAGAATGATGGATCAGCTCCATTTATTTTGAAAAATCCCAATAAAGGGAATCATATGTCTAATGTTCAACCAAAACCTCCTTACAATATTAATGAACAATTATCCAATACTACAACCAAAATTTCCCTTTTGGACTTGTTAAGATCTTCTCCTACCCATAGGGATGAGTTAATGCTTACATTAAGCCAAATGATGGTACCTCAAAATATTCAACCCGAAGCCATGTCCAATACTATCATCACTAGAGAAGTTGATTGTATTGACTTTCGGGATAAAGATATCCCACAACATAGTTTACATAAGGATAACCCCTTATATATTATTGCTCTAATTGGAGATGTAGCTGTTAAAAGAGTCTTGATTGATAATGGTTCATCTCTAAACATTTGCACTTTTGACTTCTACCAACGATTTGGGTTTAGAAGTGATGAAATGAAGAAAACTGACATGATTATCAAAGCTTTCAATGACGAGACACAAGAAACGTGTGGAGTCATTACCTTACCCTTGCAAGTTGGTCCTAGAACCCTAGATACAACCGTGTTTATTGTACATTGCCCAGCATCGTACAATATACTTTTGGGTCACCCTTGGATCAATGCGATGCGAGCGGTTCCTTCCACTTTACATCAGTGTGTTAAATTTGAATTTAAAAATCAGTTGGTCACTATCCATGGTGACCCTAGACCCTTTGATATGTGTGCTTTGGCAGAACCTGTTGGAGTGCAATTTTGCCCCGCTCTGTCATCCACACATCCTAATTCTTATTTTTCATCTAAACATGTGAAAAACACACACATAACATCATCTACTCCATCAACTACACCTATACATTTAACTCAACCATCTTTTGAACAAACCACACTAAAACCTCAAAAAGGTCTTCAATCCACAACCAATCCTTCATGTTCTATCCCTATAATTTCAAAACCTATAGACCCATTTATTGACACTTCCACATTATCAACATCTATCATACCTTCCACATCTAAAGATATAGGGAATGATCCTTCTACATCTTATGCTCTTTCTGATGAACTTTTACCGGATTTATCCACAATCTTAATATAAAAAAAAACAAATGCTTTTATGCAAGATTCAATTCTTTTAAATAACTTGCCACCATCTCCTCGTACTTTGGGCCTCCCACAACCTATGGGAAGTACTTACCAAGTCGGGAGTTGTGCTTTTATTTATAAAGGATATGATTGGGGAAGAATACCCAAGAATATCAAAACTCATCATGAGGGATATGCCCGATGTTATTTTGCTAATGAATATATTAAAGCTAAACCCATAATGCTTAAAATGGGCTATAAAGGGAAAGGCTTGGGACCTTTCCAAAATGGTATGAAAGAACCTATTGAGGTAGAGCCATGGCCTGCCCGATGTGGTGTGGGCCTATTTCCTAGTAAGGGTCAACCCTTCCCTTTTGAAGATGATGATCAACTCATATGTTATCAAGATTATCTAGATAAACAAGATTCTTTGTGTTCAAAGAATAATCCCTTTACCTACAACATGCTATCCATAGCTTACCCTGAATTGATTGCTGAATTCGATGAGGAGTTGGAAGGAGATATTTTCCATGATGTCTCCATTGAAGAGTTGTTACACAATGGTTTTTATTTTGATGGTTCTATACCAACTATAGCCCAACTTGAGGCCACCACTCATCAAGACAAATTATCCAACTTAACCTTAAAATAATTACAAGAATTGGGCGTTTCACCCACCCCACCTAATTTTGAAAGAGATCTACACATGGAAGTAGAAAACGTCATTAAAGTTAACATTGGAACTGAGGATAATCCTCACATAATCAATATTGGATCAGCATTAAGTCAAGAAAAACAAGATGAATACATTGCATTCCTTAAAGAATATGAAGATGTCTTCGCTTGGACATATGAAGATATGCCAGGTCTGGACCCTTCTGTAGTCATGCATCATCTAGTAGTCCATCCGGATGCTAAACCTATTAAACAGAAACTTAGAAAAATGCATCCCAAAGTGGCCTTGCTAGTCAAAGGGGAGTTAGAAAAACTCCTGAATGTTATTTTCATACAAGCTATTGATTATGCTGAATGGATCTCAAATGTAGTTCCAATCACCAAGAAAGAAGCTACCAAAGTTAGGGTTTGCATAGACTTTAGAGATATTAACGTTGCATGCCCTAAAGATGATTTTTCCCTCTTCCAAACATGGACCAAATCATTGACTTTACCGTCGAGAGTGGAATTATGTCCCTATTGGATGGATTCTTCGACTATAATTAGATCAGGATAGCTCCTGAAGATCAGGCTAAAACAACCTTTATTACTCCTTCGGGTGCCTTTTGTTGGAAAGTGATGCCATTTGGTTTAAATAATGCAGGCGCAACATATCAACGGGCTATGACTTATATCTTTCATGATATGATGCATGATATCCTACATGACTAGATGATATTATAGCTCGCTCTACTAAAGAAGATGATCATTTAGATGATTTGAGAAAAGTATTTAATCAGTTAAGAGAATACCATATTCAATTATATCCAGCTTTGTGGGCCTATCGAACTAGTGTTCGAACTCCCACTGGAACTTCACCTTTTGTCTTGGTTTATGGCGTTGAAGCCGTTTTTCCTTTTGAATTAGAAGTTCCTTCTTTGGCTCTACTACTTCAAGATACCGAAGTAGGAGATGAATATCGAGCTGGAAGACTCAGTCAGCTGGAACTTCTAGATGAAAAGTGCATCAATGCTTTGGAGCATCTTCGTGCTTACCAAAACAAGCTTAAAAGATCATATGCCAAGAAAGTTCATCATCGATCCTTTGAGGTCGGCGACCTTGTTTTAAAAGAAAATCAAAAAAATACTAATGCAACTAAAGACCTTAAAGGTAAATTTGAGCCCAAGTGGCTTGGACCATATATTATTACTGCTAAATTTGAATCAGGAGCATACAAATTAGCTACCTTAGATGGTAAATATTTAAAAGAACCTATGAATATTATGCATCTTAAGCGATATTACGCATAAAATTTGGTCATTTCATCATTTGTACATATTTTGCATGTTGTCTCATTTTAATAAATATATATATAACTGTTTAAACAAAAACTAAAAATAAAAATAAAAGTCAAAAACAGCTATATTATTGACTCTTTTCAAAACCAAAAAAAAAAATAAAGAAGAAAGAGAGAGTCAAGATCATCAAACTCCTCAAAAATATTTGTTGTATATATTTCTTCTTCAAGTATTGCAGTTATATTTTCAAATTATTTTGGATAAATTAGCATTTATTTGGAATCCCTCACTATCACAAACACAAAAAATAAATATCTTGATTTTATCTGGCATGATTACTAATCTCTCTTATATCAAAGTCCACAAAATTCAATTAAATAAAGTTTGAGCATAGAGAATTGATCTTGTTATTTACTTAAACCAAGCATATCCTTTCACAATAAAATGATTATATTTGTAATTTCCATGCTATGCTACATAGTAGAAGTGGTTTCCTGAGTAAAAAGTTTCCCCTGCTATCCTATCATGCACATGGTCTAGAATCTTTGAGAATTGACAAAAGGACAAGCTCACCCCTACCCGAAATAAAAATCCCTTGCTCTATAGCTAATCCGAGCAAGTATCCCTAGTATAGGAAGAAAAGAAAAGTTCAAGAAAAAGAGAAAAAGAAACAAGTTATTTCAGCATTATCTCAAACATCAAAGCAAAAATACAAAAATAAAATAAAAAAGAGAGAAAGCAAAGAAAGAAAGCAAAATGAGCAAAAGAAAAAGCAATAAAATCCCTTTGCCCTACCCTTTGAAAAGAAAAGAAGGGTTGATGAGCTTGAATCCCTGGAATTCTCAATTATTCGAAAACTGTGAGGTAAGCCCCATAACAGGTGGTTTGTGCCCAACCCGCTTGGCCTTGGGTAACTCCTAGCGTGGTGATATGTCTATCACATTAGTGACCTTCTTTTGTACAGACCTATGTCTACTTATGGATTAGCTAGCTCTTGATAACCCGACCTACATAGTAGTCTGGTATGGTTATATGCATCTAAATCATGGTTAATGAACACTTATTTGGTTAATTCAAATCACTTGTATCATAGTATCTTGCTCAAACCTGGTAAATGAACAATGCAATTGCACACACATTTTGTCTTTGAGAGATTTTGTGTATCATTATGATAAATCAAGATTGGTAATGAACTCACCTACGCACATGGGATTCCTTATAAATCTAACTTTTGTCTTTAAGATACTTTGAAATATTTTTGCAAATTGTTTGGAATAAATTCATTTTCCTCTTTGAAGTACAGATTGTTTAGTATAAAGACAACTATATGCATTATCAAAAATCAAAATCATTTTCAAAACATGCAATCAAGTTACATTTATATATAACTTTTGACTTTCGTGACGATGGTATAGTTCCAAAACCAAAATTGGAATTTTATGCCTCATGCAAGTCCTCATCTTCATATTTTTAGTTTATTTTCAAAAATTAAAAATCAACCATGCAATAAAACTATTATATTATTTTCTTCTTTGGATTTCGCGATGATGGTATAAGTCTATACCTAAATATTCTATGCCTAGCGCAAACCATTGTACCAATTTTATTTTCCATTTATTCAAAATCATAAAAACATATGACTTAAATCATTATGTTACACCATTATGCTTTAAAACAAAACAAACACTTACTCTATTTTCATGTCATTATGTCAAACTTCAATTTTGCAATGATGGTATAATTCCTAGGGAATTATCCAAAAAATTTATCACACTTAGGAATTTATGCCTAGCAAAAGTCATTTAAAATATTTCATGCATAATATTTTCATGGAAATCTGAAAACAAATCATCATCATCATCATCATTTGCATCATCACACCAAAGTCTTAAGACAGTCTCTTAAGCACTCTTTTACTTTTAACAATATTTCTATAATGGGATTAGCTTGACGACCGAGTGAGCGGCGACTCCATGAAATGGTCTATAATAGCGACAATGTCCTTTGAAATTATTGTTAAAAGTCCTCTTTTATTTTTATCAAATTATCACATCACAAAAAACCAATTTGTTTACATCAGATTATTTCATTTAAATTTTAAAAAGCATGACATTCAAACCATAATATTTCCAACCGACATAATTACATGAATCATCCAATCAATCACACCACAACAATAAAGCATCATACAAACACATAAGACAAGTCATATGATCAAAAATATTATATATATATATATATATAATATATATATATATATATATATATATATATATATCTCAACAATATATGTACATCATATCAAAACTGGATTGGTATGCCACAATCTACATCTTGGCATACTCAATCCTCTCAAATCATATAATCAGTATGTATAGTGTAGTAGCCTAGCCTCGAGAACCCCTCGAGCTCTCAGCCTCATCTCCTCCCCAGCCCCTGAGGTGGATGAGGTGGCCCCATCGCAGTATGTGTGGTACTACGAGTCCTAGTCGTCGATAGGGATGAAGTCCTTGACAACCCAACTTTGATCGGATCCGCAATGTCGGCTGGCAGATGTACCCTCTAGCCCTATGGCACCATTTGGAAGTAGATACCTTGATAGAACACGGTTTGAGCAATCGACCGTGCCAGCTCCTAAGTGCTTGCTCCTCTGCTCCATGCTTTGAGGCATGCAACCTCATCTTTGAGCTATGTAGCCTCAGCTCGGTGGCATGTAGCCTCATCCTATAGAGTCTGCACTTATGCTTGCAGACGGACAGTCTCCACCCGGAGAGTAGCCATCTCACTACTCTCTCCTATGTCCACACCCTTGCCCTTATCGGGCAATGGTGGTCTCTCTCTCCATGGAGAAGGGGGTCTCTCCTCCCTCCTCTCCCATTGTCGTGGCCTCTGCTGAGCCTGTGGTCTCCTCTACTCTCTCCCTCTATGACCCTGTGTCGCCTCAATGGCTACCTGGCGCTGCCTCCCCATTCGATGCACAACTACATGAATTGGACCCTGAGCCCTCGTCATCCGAGGAGGGCGGATGCCTATGTACCAGGCATCATAGTCGTCGGCTACCCCTACGTCATCCCCATCCACTGGCTGAATGGGGGCATCATCTGTGTCCTGACTCCAGAAGCACTGCATATCTGGAGCCCCGCTAGCTATAGTGTTATCTCGGACGGTCCAAGAAAACTCGTAGTCTCTGAGAGATGGGATCCCCTATTGTAGACCGAACTACCTCAAAACTTGGTCGTAGCGATGGAGCTCCACCTCTCCCCTCTCCATCCTCAGACAACAGATTTGCCTGATGCGAGCCAGCTCCTGTCCATCCTCGGCCCACCCTAGATGATCTCTCCAAGGCCTCTAGGTGATCTGGTCGGAGACAAGGTCATCAAGTAGTCTCCGGGACATTGGCAGATCTATCCGTCGCTGTGACCCTCTTCGGAGCCACCAGTAGAAAGCTCGGGGCCTCTCCCCATCAATCCCTATCAGTGGGAGCCCTACCGGCCTTCTCACCATGATGTGCTCCCAGCACCAAACCTACAGTAGTGATGTCATAACCAGACATCGGTCGCCCTTGTATACGACCCCATGTAGGATCCTATACAATTGGCATAGTACATAACTCCCCCAAGCAAACCTGTATCCGTGGTCTCTCATGTCGCAGACCACATCTGTCAGTAGCCATGGTACTCTGCATCCACTCTGATGGCATAGCAGCAGACCACCTACAACCCCAACCAAAACCTGTGTCAGTCTAGATGCCCTAGGCATCTGGCATAGCGACTCGATGTTCACTCCGCCCTTCTCCAGGGTGAAGCTCGGATCTCTGCACAGTCACATCATCATGTGGCCCTGATTGGCCATGAGAGTTATTAACCATCCTTGTATGGGGATCCTCAAAATCCTCCATACATCCTCTAGTGTGGGAGTCATCTCCCCTGTCGATAACCGAAAATAGGAAGAACCCGGATACCACCTCTCTGCTAGGGTTGTCAATAGCCCCATATCTCGTAGAAACCTGTGGCATCTCCGCCACATGCTACAAGCCGACTTGTGCCAACTGATCTCGCTTTGCCTAAGATAGAGCGGCCAAGTCATCCCTCAGCCCATCGTATTTCCATTCTCTACTCTTTAGTAATCCTCTCTGCAACATAAACAACAAAACAATAAAAATCATTAATCCAAATCATTAATAAAACAGTGATTAAAAATGCAAGTAAAGTAAGTTCAATTTCATCAATGATGATATCGTCCACTATTGGACGATATCGTCCCAAATTTGAGCAAATTCGTCTCCGATTTTGCAAGCCGAAATCATCCCCTTTTTGACGAAATCGTCCCCATTTCTCCGATTTCGCCCTTGGACAAAATCGGCGATATCGAGACGATTTCGATGAAATTGAGACGATTTCATCCCGATGATGTCGATGGCCCAAAAATGGCCACGATGCTCAAAAATCATCAAAATTTAATCTAAAAAGCATAGAAAATCAAAATTCAAGCATTCTAAACTAAGTTTAGACCCTTACCCGTAGCCCGCACCGGACCTCTATCGATCTGTGCGCTGTTTCGACCATCTTGTCTGTAGAGCTCTAGAAAATAGTAAAAATGAACAGTAATAATGAATTAGGGTTTTTCCCTATTTTTCTTAATTTTATTCAAAAACAACTAAAAACATTTTTTGCTTTTTTGTGTTTTTACCTCAAACGTTCGATTTGGGTAAAAACACGGAGGGGGCATCATAGTAAGCTATCGTACGATTCGACCAAGAATCGTCGCCTAAAAATGGGAATAATTTTTGCTTTCTCGTAGATCGAGAAGAACTCATATTTAATGCATTTTCTTCAAAAAATTTGCTAAAGAGGGGGCAAAATGTAGCACCCTAAAATTGGCACAGTAAAACTTAGCAATAATCAAAATTACCTTAGTAATAATTCAAATTCAAATTCAACCCCCAAAATCGCTCCCAAACCACCGTTTAACCCGTTTCCTCGTTTTCCACACCATTTTTAGGATTTGTTGTGACCATTGGATGATATCATCGCCGATCAGATGATATCGCCTCAGATCGGACGATTTCGTCTGGACTAGGACGTCCAGACGATCTTGTCCCAAAACTAATTTTTCATAATTAGCTTCTGTTTCAATAGCTTCTCTAACTCGGGCAGAGACGCGTCTGCACCGTTAGAGACCTCCCCCATTGGAGATCTTCCAAATTAGGATGATCTCCAACCTCCCAACTTCCCTCCTAAGTCTACTTAAACCTTAGGACCCCCCCTTGACATTCCCCTGGCTGGATTTTCTATAACTTGACCTTTATACGCATTAGAACACCCTGGATTATCATCTACACTTGTCCTATCCAAATTTTGTTGCAGGAACCTTGTTATTCTTCAGCCGGAGCAAGCTCAGGTCATCACAGATGATCCTATCCAATTCGAGATGATTTCATACCAATCCGAGATGATTTCGATTGCAGTCTGCATTGGGGCAATCAGTGCCCAGAGTTTGCGTTTTCTCTACTCTTTTCTACTGCATTATTCTGCATTTAGTTAATTCTATGGTTATTCCTTATTACTCTGCATCTTGGAGTTCACCCATGTAGTTTTAATGCATGATAAATTCATAATTTGTCATTAAATCATTGAAATACACTCATATTTCTGTTTATAATTATTCGTCTAATATTATTGTTGTCATTCTGCATCATTGCCCTCTGTTTGTATTGTTGCATTTTTTGCATTTTGTATCTATTTCTCTGTTTGCAGGTCTCTGACGAATTCGTCTGATGAATTCGTCAGATCTCAGATGATCTTGTTAGATCAAAGACGATCCTGTCAAATTCCAGACAATCTGGACTGCTTCAAAAATTAGAACCTCCATAAGACATCCGGGACCAGGTATGGATTTCTTCCCTTAGTTTACTCTCTGTGTTTTCTGTTAAATTTGTTTTCTGTATTTAAATTTGCATTTTCATATAGAATAACTTAGATTCATCTGGCCAAACCTAGGACTTGGATGTTTAAAGCTAAAACTGAACACATTAAACTCATTCCCAACCTAGGCGTGGAAACTACCACTAAACGTTTCCTGGTGAACCCCACCATCCATCGAAAAATCACCTTAATACCCCTCCCCCGAGAGGCGGGACCTTAAAAGGGCCTCTCAGTCTGAGGTATTGTCCCATCCTTTTCCCACCCTCCTTCCGAGTGCAGATCCTTTAGCCTGAAGGTAAGGATGAAAAAAATTTGGAGCGATACATCCTCATCCCATTGTTTCAAATAATAAATATCTAATAAGGATACATTCTTTTTAATATTTAGTGTGAAGCGCTCTAAGAATAGATCTATAAATTGATCAAAAGTGTATATACTATGTGTGGTCAATTGATTGTACCATTCCATGGCATCCCCCCTAGCGTTTGAGGAAATGTTTGGAGCATGAGAGTGTTATCATCGCTAATCCAAAAAACATACGTGGACAAATGAGCTCACATGCTCTTTGGGATCCTCAGTTCCCCTGAACTTGTCAAATTTTGGTATCGTAAAATCTAGCGGATATGGCGGTGATGGTACCAATGGATGAATTGGTTGATGGATCAGTTGGCTTAATGTGAGCTTTTTGCTCGTTGTTCCTGATGAATTTTGCATCAACTGATCGATTTTCTTTTGCATTGCTTGAAGTCTAAGGTCTCCCACTAGAATGTGAGGACCTTGGATTAGGTGGTGGTTGGTTGATGGGCTTGATGATGGATGTTGGGGTGTGACAAACATGGTTTTGTGGAATGAATTGGGTTGGGTGTGTGGAGAATATGGATGATTGATGAGGATGATGGAGGAAAGGATTGGATTGTTGATTGGTAGTAATGTTGATTGGTATGGTGGATGTGTGGAGTGGTGGTGGGTTAGGGATGGTCACTATGGGGGATTGAGGGACCCATGAGGAATTTTATTGATGATTGGAGGTTGAGTTGGAACTCCTTGAGTCATAGGGTTTGTGTTAACCGATTTCTTTCCTTTTATTCATTGTGAAATCAATCTATTTATGAGCCCTAATGTATTCATGAGTTCCTGATTTGACCATGTATCGAATTATGGGGTTGAGGTTGGATGAGATGATGGTTGGGTTGATGATGATGGAAGATTAAGCATGGTCATGTTGGCTAAGTGAGATGATGGAGGGATGGATGACATGGTCATGTTGGCTAAATGAGATGATGAAGGTGTGGATGACATGGTCATGTTGGCTAAATGTGATGATGGAGGTATGGATGACATGGTCATGTTGGCTAAATGCAATGATGGAGGTGTGGATGATAGATGAGAGATCATGGGTATGGTGTAAGTTGCATTTGATGTTACATCTTGAAGGTTGGGTACTTGCGAGGCAGTATTGACATGCTCCTCATACAAGGGGTTGGTGTAGGTGGATGTGAAGTAAGTGTTTTGAACACTTGGGCTTTGTGGTGGTTGGCTTGCGGTGGAAGGCATACCATATTCATATATTGAATTAGGAAATCCTTGGGTAAGGTAAGTGGTAGAAAATTCAAGTTCTTTAAAATCATTTTGGCTAAGGGGCTCTATGACATAGTTAGATGCCTTGTAGATGACCTGCACTCTATCCATGTCTATGTAGGTGGTGGCAGCTTCCACATTAAGTGGATGGGACTCTTCTTGAGAGCGGGATGGATGGGATGATCCAAACAAAGTAGTCTGAATCATAGTGGATGGGGCTACCAAAGTAGCAGGATCATGGGAATTATTTTTGATTAAATTATTTTGGTGCATTACCTTATTTTGTTGACGTGTTAACACCATAAAGCAATTAAACCAAAAATTCAAGATTTATCTAGATCACACAAATTAACAATTTTCTTTCTAAAGAAATAAAGCAAATAAAACAACCAATCCTAGGTTTCACCTTGTGTGGCTTACCTTAGGTTCATTAATTATTTTCTTCCTTTAATGTGAATTTCCTTTTAAAATTGTTGGGTTTGTGTGTTTCGGTGTAGCCTAATCTTGTTTAATGAAAAACAAAGGTAAAAACTATGGTTGGCCAAGGCAACGAGATTCTTGTTGGTAATGATCTCCAACAAGTTTGCTCGGGGGTATTCCTATGGTGTCTAGGGGCAAATATTTTATGGATGGAGATGAAAGCCACCGTCACCAAACCTCAAGCAATAGTTGGTGATGAAATCCAACTATTACTATTAAAAAGTGCAGCGTGCAAGTGTGTGATTGATTAATTGAGTTTATTTATATATATTATAATAAATATATTAAAATATAATAAAATATTATATAAAATATAAAATATTATAACATAATATTAAAATAACCCCAATTAGGCTAGGAAATGGCAAGAAGGTGGATTTGGGCCAAATAATTGGCGGGAATGTGGAATGGAAGACAAGTGGGTGGTGGGATGGTTAGGATGGAGGTCTAGTGGCTACAATTTGGTGTCTACAGTTGTATTGCATAACACCTTCTTAAACATGGCACATCATCAGGCTGGTTTTTAGCCCCACCTGAATAGGAAGGACTATTTTGCCTACTATCGAGCACAACGCATCATTGAATGCTTGTAGCATAAAATTTGAGGTGATAATATACGACTTAGGGAGATTTAGATATCCCAAGGCTTTGGTGGTTATTATATTGATTGATGAACCTGTATCAATCAATACCCACTTGAAAGGAGTGTGGTTAAGACAGGCAATGATATGCAGCGATGGGTCCGCTATGGTAGTGGATACTATTTTAATTTCATGATCATAAAATCTAATCACGAGCTCATGAAAATTCTACACATACCCCATGAAATTAGTAAAATATTTAGGGTTTTGGGGTTGAATTTCTATGGATTGAAAAATATCCAATAAAGTCTCACTATGTCTAGGAGACTATTGTATAAGATCATATATTGACAACTTTGTCGAGGTTGTTTTTAGACTATGAGTGAGTTTGTTATTGATTGTAACCACAGTCTTGCTGGTGGGTCTGGTAATGGGTTTTATGTTGGAATCTACTAAGGCACAGCTAGGATATGAATGGGAGCTATAGGTGGCTCCATTTGATTGTATCTCATGTTATTGGTAACCACATTAACTATGCCGACAAATCCTTGTGTAGGAGGATCTATTCAAACTTGGTTGACTTGACCTGCATGGTTCCTTAGTGGCTCATGATTTAGTAGGGGATATTTGAATATTCCCATGTTTTGGTTATCGGGTGCCAAGGGGTTGTCGATTCGTAGACGATCCTTGTCGATCATGTTTTGTACCATGTGTTTGAACCTGTGGCACACTTCAATGTCACGCCCTTTTTTTCTATGATATGGGTAATAATTATCTTCCCTATACCCCTTGGGCTTGGGATGTTTAGGGTCTAGTAGTTGCACTTAAAGGAATTGAAGCACCTTAGCCTCGCATAATTTGTTAAAGATAGATGTTAAAGATTTTGATAATGGTGTAAACTGGTGAGGTGGATGACATTTCTTATCTTTGCCCTAGTTTATGTTGTGTTGATTATACTGCATAGGAGGCGGTTAAGCTTGATAGTTCTATTGTTGTTGGATCTTATCCCCTTTAGTAATATTTAACACGACTTGGTTGACAAGCGCAGGTTTGACCTGATGTTGTTGATTTCACATGTTCTTATTATTCCAATATTTCTTGGTTCGAATATTTAGGTCTCCTTGTAATTTTATATATTCAATTACTTTGGCTTAGCCCAAAGCCTCCTCGAATGTTGTATATTTCTACAATTGAAGCAATAGTAATATATGTTTTGCATAAGTTTTTGCAAATATTCGAGTGAGTTATATGGTGGGAATGGAGAATGGTAATTTTACCATTAGTTTTCTCCATTTTTTCCCATAATATACGATCGGTTCATCATAATACCATCGTAAGGTAGCCAGATCAGATATATTAATCTTTTTCTTGATGCCAAATGAAAAGCATTCAAGAAAAGTGATGAGGCCTAGAAATACCTCATTATTACACTATGTTTGACATATAAAATAACTGCCATATTACCAAACATGAAAAATTTAATTGCCAAATAGTTGATTAGAATATATTAATTGTTAAATGTTTGCATGATTTTATGTTAGGAATACTATACCCCTGTTTTGACTATTTTCAGCATTCTTGTGACTATTTTTGCTTGATTAAGTAGCAAATAAAACATGCATTTCAATTAGCCAAATGTGGTATGTTGATGTCCATTAACTTCACAATGGTGTTTGAATGTTTTCCCACCTTTTAAACTGATTTTAAATGCAATTTGGCATCAAGTTTCTATGAATGTGCATCAAACTATCAACTATAGAAAAAAATAGCCATACAAAAACCAACAAGCTGTCACTTTATTGATGACTTAAAATTTATCAATTAAAAAGGATGAAAATGCCTGGAAATAGTTGAGGAATATTAGGGATGACTCTTGATCCACTTGGAAGCATTCCCACATAGTACAAATGGCAGCAACAAGACAAAAATACTGAAAAGTAGGAACAGTTGGAAAATGCATAAAAAAATCAAAATTATACAATTATAAATAAAGTCATAGAATTTGTCTATATAAATGGAATAAAATAGTTGGAAACAATTTATAAGGGATAGTAGATATATCCCATCCACTTAAAACCCAATTATTACCTTTTTTTTTTGCATCTGAGCATAAAGCTATTTTACAGCCATATATTCCAAAGATGCTCTAGAATAAGGAGGAAAAGTGACTAGTTTGAGTATAGACAAATATTTGAGCATCCAAAGTGGTAGGGAAAGGTATTTTAAGGTGGATATAGGTGCACAAGACATTTATAAACCTCCTCCAACTCACTCCCACCACTATAAACGCATTTCAAAGGCCAATGAATATTGTTGCAGCATAAATTGGACTAACTCAGTTTTAGATTTGATTAGAAAATCACTGTAAAATAGCAAATAGGCTAATCTGACCACAAGATACATTGTAATATTTTATTTTAAATAGCATAGCTCCCTCTTTGGTTGATCTATGAGGATTAGTTGGTAGGAGAGTAGTTAGTAGCAGCAAATAGCATAGTGCAACATTTTCTGTAATAGTTTTGATAGAAATAAAGTGCAATTCTTTTGTTAATTTATGTTCATGAGTGAGTGTGAGTGTGTGTTAGTTAAAGAGCA
This sequence comes from Wollemia nobilis, assembly GCA_028583015.1. NCBI lineage: Eukaryota > Viridiplantae > Streptophyta > Pinopsida > Araucariales > Araucariaceae > Wollemia > Wollemia nobilis. Next base: position 11,511,100 of record JAQPPZ010002848.1, read on the forward strand.
AGTTTCCCACATTCTTCTAGATTAGGAATCTTGGGCCCACTTTCAGGCCTATAAGGAGGACTTTTATAACACGTTTTTATGTAATTTTGCTGCAGCAGAATTAACAGATTACTTGTTAGATTTCATTTTTTTGTTTTAAGTTTGTATGATATTATTTATGTTTTCCATTATATTTTTGTATAGCCAATGTATGTGTGTCAGCTCAAAAATTATATTAGACCTATGTTTTCCCCTATTTCCTTTGCTTTCCATGTTCCCCTATTTTTATGTTTCAACAACTTTTAATTTTCAACAGATTTCATTTTGCTATCAATTCCTATAGCAGAAGCTTGATGACCTTTTGTGGTAGGACACTAACAGGTGTTTTTAGCATAATTTTTATTTCCAAGCATCATTTCAATTCTGTAAGAGTAAACTAGGTTTCAATTCTGCAAGTGTAATTTATGATTTCAATTTAGCAACATTTTAATTTTGTTATTTCAATTTTACAAAATTTAATAAGATTTCAATTCAGCAATTTCAAATTCTTGCATTTATAGTTAACTTTTAATTTCTACAACTTAGAATTATTTTTCAATTCTTGCAAGTTTCCATTCAGTAGACTAGGTTTAGTGTGACACCAAAAGACTAAACCAACATCTATTTCACCCAATAAATGTTTGAAATCTGAATGCTTTAATTATACTTTACCCTAACTTTCTATCATAAACAACCTTGGACACCACCCTGGATTGATAAATCATAAGATTAAATGATTTTATTAATGACACACATCATTTTGGCACCATTTTTGGGGACACGGTGTTGTTAGAGGGTAAAAGCAATCAAATAATTATTATTGTGCTAAGTTGTGAACTTTAGAGTAAAATATGAATATAATAACTGGTATAAATAATAATTTTTGATAGTTGCATTTCATAACATTTAGAAAACAAGCAAGAAACCATAGGGAGGTGATCTTCACACTTAGGGGTTAAATTGCCTATGTTTGAAATTCTTGATAAAAATTGAAAGAATTCATCATCCTCATTATCAAGAAATATAAGATCTCTTGAAAATTTTAGAAGAGCCATCTGCTAGTATTGCTCTTTTTATATCCATATCATCAAGGTAGTATAAAAAAATTTGTACTAGGTGTTGAGAAGACATCATGGCAGATATACAAGACTATCCCTTGAACAAAATAACCATATCAGCTACTTGTAGCATTTGTTCACAAGGACATATCATTGATGAATTTCATTTACTTCCACAACTCATAAATATCCTAGAGATGAAAATATTGTTGCCTATTCTGAATTCTTCTCAAGAGATATCCTAACAACAACAAACAGAGCAAGTAAATCAACCACTACCTCCAACCAAACATGTGGCCAATATGAATAATACAGGACATGCAACCCCTGTCTATGTAGTTGAATCTAGTAAAAATACTACAGGAAATGTTATTGACTACAACAACATCCAACTGTGCTCAAACAAGACCTTACATGATCTTGAAGAGATAAATTCAATGGAGATACACAAAAATCCTTTAGTCCAGACACACAAAAATTAGCCTTGGATAAAGAAAAAAAACTAGAAAATATGCACATAGAAAATTTACTTCCATTAACTCCTTCAAAAGCAGTTACAAAGGGGTAAATTCTATCCTCCTAGGAATAAAAAAAATTGAAGTACATCCAAGAAAATTCTTGAACATTATTAGTTGGCTGAGTTATGAACAAAAATTAAAATTGTTTATTGTTTTGAAACAACATTTCAATCCTTTTGCATGGAAATACAAGGGTATGTCAAGATTTCATCTTGATGTATGCACTCATAGGATATGTATTAAAAATGTTAAACCTGTGAAGCAGTTGCAAATGCAATTAAAGTCTACATTAAGAGATATTGTCCAAACTGTAATAAAGAAACTCTTGGAGGTTAGATTCATTTATCCAATTTCTGATAACTGATGGATTCCTCCATTAGTTATTATTCGAAATAAAAATGGGAAATTGAGTGTGTGAATATTATCAAGAATTGAATACATTCACACATAAGGACCATTTTCTATTTATTAATCAGATGTTAGACATACTCAGTTTCACACTGTATGAATTGGTTTATGATAAGAAACCATATTTTCCTGTTGAAATTGAGTTACTAATGCTTTTAAAATCTAATTGTTTCAAGTACATATTGACAATATTTTTTAGACTAGGAGACATGGACCACACTTGATTGAAGAAATTTTTAGATATGGAGCAGTATTTCTTTCTCCCATTGGTGATTCATGCAGGAAGTTAGTGGTGAATGGACATTGCCTTTGGGTATAACATGAACCATTAACTAAGGAGGAGTACTAATATGGAGGAGAATTTTTATTCCATAACAGATTTAAAGTGATGCTAAAAATTTTGACAAAAAAAAAAGGAAAATACAAGAAAAGCAAAATGAAGAATAATGTTGTTTATGAAATTCCTTCATGGGCACAAGCAAAGACACGAGAAAAAAAAAGAGACAAAAGAAAAATAAAATAAAAAGAGAAAAAAAATGTCCCATAAAATGAGGATGCATGAGGACAAGCATCAATTTCCAACAATAAATGAGGCAATAATGACATAAGCAGATTCTTACTGCTCCTCTAGAAATAACGGTTGCATCATTTTTGCAGGTTTCAACAGAAAAAGATGGTGTTTCCATACAAATATTGACATATTTTTGTAGAATAAGGATTGTTCTTATCCAAATAAGAGTGAGAGATATTCTCTCTCATTGTAGCCTCATGAGAGACATTCTCTCATTGAAGCACTTGTAAAAAAAATACAAAATTTGGTTGAAAACCAGAAATGGCAGCCTCTTCTGATAAAAAAAAAGAATGAAAAAAAAGGGAAAATAAAAATTGAAAAAAAGGGAAAGAAAAAAAAATGAAAAAAAGGGAAAAAAAAATGAATAACTTAGTAGTGAAAACCTCCTTGAGGCACTGCTGAGTTGGCTTGCATGAAAACTAGTTTTTCAGTATGCATTGCCTTGTTGATCCACCCATCATTGTTCCACCATTGTACAAATCTCACACTGCACATGTGTTATGTTTATGTTTTCAAATAGCTTGCTAACAATCATCAGAAGCAACTTGTAAGATGCATGATCAATTTTCAAGATAGTAAGATATGTGTTTCTTGCATTTAATTCATAGTAAGCATTTAGCATTTAGTGTATGATAATCGGTATTTGGCATAAACTATTCATACAATATTGGCAAGTTAAAAATGGAACATGTTCAAAATGTCAAGAAACACCCCCTTTTGCCCTTAGTTGCATGAGAACTTCAAAACTATGCAAAAACCTGATTTTGAGATAAATATGGTAGCAATTCTATTTGAATTATTAGGGCAGATTTCAAAAGGAGAACTACAAGTTGATACCCCATAAATGCTTCATAAATATGAAGAGGATAATCTAGAAAATGCACCTAAAGATTTTGTTTTGTTATTGTTGCAAAAATAGCAATATACAAAATGAGGAATAGCATCTAAAACAAAATTATAGAGAAGGGATTTTTTGATGTAATGGAAGGCTTATACACTCTAGATATGGGCCCACAACAAAATATACAACTAAATTTTGCATAGAAGGTCATTTTTGCATTTTTGTTTGATCTTCAAAATAATAGGTTATCTTCATAATGATGCAACTTGTTGATATTCGGAATAGCAGAATTGTATGATCTTTGGAATAACAAGTTATCTTCGAAATGACGTAGCTTGTTGATCTTCAGAATAGAAGAGTTGGCTGATATTCAGAATAATAGGTTATCTTCGGAATGATGCAGCTTGTTGATATTTAGAATAGAAGAGTTGTCTTATCTTTAGAATAATAGGTTATCTTCGAAATGATGTAGCTTGTTGATATTTGGAATAGCAAAGTTATATGATCTTCAAAATAATACGTTATCTTCGGAATGATGCAGATTTTTGATCTTTGGAATAGCAGAGTTGTCTAATCTTTAGAATAACATGTTATCTTCAAAATGATGCATCTTGTTGATCTTCGAAATAGCAGAGTTGTCTGATCTTTGGAAAAATAGGTTATATTTGAAATGATGCATCTTGTTGATATTCATAATAGCAGAGTTGTCTAATATTTAGAATAATAGGTTATCTTCGGAATGACAAAGTTGTTTGATCTTTGAAATGATGAAGTTGCTATATCTTTGGAATAGTGAAGTTTGATATTTAAAATGACGAAGTTGTTATATCTTCAGAATAGGGATATCTTCGGAATGACGAAGCTATTTTATATTTGAAATGAAAAAGTTGTTATATCTTCGAAATAAAACATCTTTGAAATGAACAGGCACATCTTCAAAATGAATAGAAACATCTTCAAAATGAATAGGAACATCTTCGGAATAAACAAGCACATCTTCAAAATAAGAAAAATTGTACCAAAATTCTTGAAAATGATGCAGAACAACAACAAAAGTATGGTACATCAATTATTGAGGTTCCTCAAGCTCAAAATTATCCCACCACAAGTAGTACATCCCTCCAAAAGATTCAAATTCAAATTTTTGTCAAGTCATACATGTGCTTAATTGTAAAATACTTGATATAGTGTAGCAAGGAGAAATTTCTCAGGTAGCAGGTGGCAAAAGATATTTTTTTCACAAGGATAAAACCTGCATATTACTATGGCCTACTAGGATGCATGAGGGCATGCATCAGTTCAAGTTGGGGGGGATTATGAGGCATAGAAATACCTCATTATTACACTATGTTTGACATATAAAATAACTACCATATTACCAAACATGACAAAGTTAATTTCCAAATATTTGATTAGAATATATTAATTGTTAAATGTTTGCATGATTTTATGTTAGGAATACTATACCCCTATTTTGACTATTTTTAGCATTCTTGTGATTGTTTTTGCTTGATTAAGTAGCAAATAAATCATGCAATTCAATTAACCAAATGTGGTATGTTGATTTACATTAACTTCACAATGGAATTTTAATGTTTTCCCACCTTTTAAACTGATTTTAAATGCAATTTGGCATCAAGTTTATATGACTATGCATCAAACTATCAACTATAGAAAAAAATAGCCATACAAAAACCAACAAGTTGTCACTTTATTGATGACTTGGAATTTGTCAATTAAAGAGGAGGAAAATTCTTGGAAATAGTTGAGGGAGGTTAGGGATGACTCTTGCTCCACCTAAAAGCATTCCCACACTATACAAATGGTAGCAATAAGATAAAAATACTGAAAATTAGGAATAGTTGGAAAATGCATAAAAAAATCAAAATTATGCAATTATAAAGAAAGTCATAGAATTTGTCAATGTAAATGGATGACAATAGTTGGAAAAAATTTCTAAGGGATAGGAGAGATATCCCATCCACTTAAAACCCACTTATTACCCATTTTTGTTGCATCTAAGCATAAAGCTATTTTACAGCCAAATATTCCAAAGATGCTCTAGAATAAGGGGAAAAGTGGCCAGTTTGAGTATAAAAATATATTTGAGCATCCAAAGTGGTGGTAAAAGGTATTTTAAGGTGGATATAGGTGCACAAGATATTTATAAACTACCTCAAACTCACTTCCACCACTATAAACACATTTCAAATGCCAATGAACACTACTGCAACATAAATTAGACTAATTCAGTTTCAGATTTGATTGACAAATCACTGTAAAATAGCAAATAGGCTAATATGACCACGAGATACATTGTAGTATTTTATTATAAATAACACAGCTCCCTCATTCATTGAGCTATGAGGATTAGTTGATAGGAGAGTAGTTATTAGCAACAAATAGCATAGTGCAACATTTTCTGTAACAGTTTTGATAGAAATAAAGTGTAGTTCTTTGTTAATTTATATTCATGAGTGAGTGTGAGTTTTAGTTAGTTAAAGAGAAATTTTCCCACATTCTTATAGATCAGGAAGCTTGGGCCTACTTTCAGAACTAGAAGGAGGACTTTTATGATAGATTTTTCTATAATTTTGTTGTATCAAAATTAACAGATTGCTTGTCATATTTCATTTTCTTGTTTTAAGTTTGTGTGATATTATTTATGTTTTCCATTATATTTTTATGTAGCCAATTTATGTGTGTTAGTTGAAAAATTAGATTAGACCTATGTTTTTCCCTATTTCCTCTACTTTCCATGTTCCCTTGTTTTTATGTTTTAGCAACTTTCAATTTTCAGCATATTTCATTTTGTTTTCAATTCCTATAGCAGAAGCTTGACGACCTTTTATGGCAGGACATTGATAGGTATTTTTAGCATAAGTTTTATTTCCAAGCATCATTTCAATTCTACAAGAGTAAACTAGGTTTCAATTTTGCAAGTGTAATTTAGGATTTCAATTTAGCAATATTTTAATTCTATTATTTCAATTCTGCAAAAGTAAATTAGATTTCAATTCAGCAATTTCAAATTCCTACACTTATAGTTAACTTTCAATTTCTGCAACTTAGAATTAGTTTTCAATTCTTACAAATTTCCATTCTACAGACTAGGTTTAGTGTGACACCAAAAGGCTAAATCAACATTTGTTTCACCCAATAAATGCTTGAAATTTGAATGCTTAAATTGTACTCTGCCCTAACTTTCTATTGTAAACAACCTTGGACACCACCTCAGATTGATAAATCATAAGATTAAATGATGCTATTAATGATATGCATCAAAAAGCATTTTCCAACTACTCAAATTTGGTGATGATATTCCTCGGTAGCTGGTTATACCATTCTAGGGCTACACTTGAAAGGGTGATTACAAAAGTCCTTAACAGTAAGGCATCATTGTTTTGTATCTAAAAGCACAAATTCATGAATTTGGTTATGTGCTCTTGTGCATCGTCATCATCTCAAAAATTGTCTAGCTTCGACATCTCAAAGTGATCAGGATATGCTAGAATTGGGACCAAGGGACACAAAGTTTGATTGTGAATTTTACTTAGGGTAGGTTTTTAGTAAATCATTTTCTATTTCTTGAGATATTTGATTCTCTCTATGAGGACTCTATAAGCTTGAGAAGATATGATTTCTTCTTCCCTAAGCAACCTTTGGGGTGCACGTGGAGGTAAATTCCTTTGATATCGATATGGTTGATTGTGTTCATCATCCACGTCTACTGAAGATGGTTTAAGATATTGTTGATCATGATCATCCCTCTCTGACTCTTCATACTAATTTTTCTCAGGCTAATTTAGCAATTGACGTTGTTTTTTCCTAGATGCATGATGGGAAGTACAATGAGCATGGTGCTCTCCTTACCTAGTGTGTAGCTCTAGGTGCGATATATCATGTATTGAATAGCAGTACTATCTATACTCACTATTGGGAGGTAGGTTAGGCCGAGCTAAACATATTCTCTCTCTCTCTTCTCACTCATTTTGATCAAGGATACATTTTTCTCATAAGTGGTGTTCGTACAAATATTATCGAAGTAATATTTTTCATTGTGTATCTTCTTGTTCCAATCGCTCACACTCTACATGCAAATCCTTCAATTGGTCTTGGAGTATTCGCTATATTTGATCTGAACAAAGCCTACATATTTGATCTAAGTGATCTACTATGTAGGGTCTTTGGCTCCACAACTATGTGCAAGGATTACTATTGGTATGAGTTCTAGTGGTGGTATCTACTATACTCTTCCCTCTATCTATAGAGGCTGCATTGATATTATACTAAGATATTTATCCCATGCCCGTATGTTTGGATGGGGTGTTTATACTACGGGGGAATTTTGAGCATTCACCCTAGGCATAAGTCTACTTATCTGTGTCTTCACTACATGCACTCTCAGAGTGACAGTGGGTGGTAGAGGTGGCCCTATGCTCTGATCTTACAAGAGCTTAATCTAGTTGATTAATTTGACTAGTTTTCCATGGCTAATTAGGAAGCATACCATTTACTCTAATACTATGGAGATCAATTACATATATTCCCTGATCAACGTGGTTTGGAACTCTTGTAGGTATGTGATTATATGCACCCCTTTTATTTTTCCTTCATTGGGCATATCTTGTCTATTTTTATCTTGTTATGGTGAGGGTCTTGAAGCACCCTCATTTCTATCATAAGAGGATCCTGTATTTGGTCCTCTAGTTGGGGTTTCTCAATGAGAACCCTTGTGAGTTGTATTGTCACCTTTAATAATGGTTGAACATCATTTAGGAGTATTTTGTGTGCGTGGCTCAACTTCAGTATGATTTATGTTAGGTGGCGCATTGGTTTTTACCTCAGTCATATATCGAGGTGATGGCCCCGTGTGTTGACCATAGCTTTATGAAATTATCTCTTGTGTAAATTTTAGGATACAAACAAAGTAAACAGGGTGTTTATCTCTTTTAAGTTTTTCTTGTGTTCCTAAAACTCATTTTGTGTGTTTTGATTTTTTGTGAATACAATACTAAATCTTATAATGTTTGTAATAGTTGATGTAATTCTTATATTTTTGAAAGCTTTCACCTATATACTCGTAGTGACAAACCCAATAATGCCATCTAGGCTGCCTACCTACCAAAATATGGATATGAAATCCATATTCGATCAGGGAGCATAGGTACTATCAATTCTCACCCAAAAAATTGTAGGCAGTGATATACCTTCTACAGAAGAGTAAACGCTATTTTATATGGATAGGATAGTTCTTAAATCATCCTTGGCCATGAATAGGTAACGAAGAACAATTCTCAATAAAAAAGCCAACCGAGTGGTAATGACTTCCACTATTGGTCTTGATCAATGGGTTGGATGTGAAAGCCCAATGCCACTAATGTTTACTTGATTCATGGTGTGTGGTGTGTTCATTTTAAATTTGCATAAAAATAAATGCATAAAACAACATTCGATGACTTTTCCACTATATGCATAAAAAGGTACATTTCATTTTCAAAAATGCAATGTGAAAAAGATATTTTATATTAAGAAAATGCAATACAAATTTAAAAATGAATCAGCCTTTGGACATGCCCCAAGTAAATAGACCTGCAACCAAGTCTAATAGTACCCATTACTATAATCAACGATGCACAATCATGGTCACTATACATAGTAGCAGCTAGAATTCCTAGATGCTAGTTTCTGGGATGGCTAGTAGAGACAACTGTTGTTCCCAATAGTAGCTAGCCAAAACATAGAAGAAAAAATGGTTTTACCTTGTTTAAATTTTTCTATGTGACTTAATTAAACCTACTACTTTTTAAAAAAATAGAGCAAAAGCCAGAAAGCAGAGAAAAAATGATAGGTCCACTTACAAGTGAATCCACATCCGATGAAGATGTTGTAATTGATTTTATCTATATTTTCTCTTGGTCATTGTCGATCAGGGTGGCTATGATGCTAGCTATTGAAGCTAATGGTGGTTGGGACTATTAGCCACTGTCACTCAGAGTGGTTGTATCTACAATAATAAAAACAATAAAATACATCAATAAACAACCAAAAAATGGGTTAGTCCTATCGTGATCTCCACTTGTAAGCAGTAAAAATCATGCATCTAATATATTTGCAAACATGTAATAAATTGACAATATAAAAATCATGTAATCATTGTAAGATAAAAGATGATAAAAATTGAGTGCTCTTTATTAATCACAATAAGACTTGATTGCAATATTTTCCTCTTAGAGAATCCCTCAATTTGATACAATTATTACAAATGTTGTGGCCTCTCAAAAGGAAAAGATGCATTGCAATGATTTTCACTACACTACTTTACTTACAAGAGGGCTTATTAACTACCATCTTCTTTGATGTCAAGAAGTATGATCTCGAAGATGCTCTTGGATCCTTGATTGTCCCTATCACATGCACACAAGAAAACTCACAAAACATAAATAGTAAAGCTGAGCCTCTCAATATGAGGCCATTTTGTGATGATAGAAAGTTGTAAAATAAATGCATGAAAGAATACTGGAAAGCATGTAATCTATGATAAATAAACAATTGCAATACAAATAATGTAAAATCTATGGCTAAAATGTAGGAAATGACCAATCAAAATCTAACTGCTACTGAGCAAAGTAGCTGACTCTACTAGCCACTATCAAATTTGGTGGTTGGACCTATGGGCCATTATTAAAAACAATGATCATAGGAAATTATTTCTTTCCTTTGAATCCTTGACCTAAAATCGATCAATTCTCTTACTAAATTAATGTTCAATGGTCGCATGTGTCTTAGAACATGGATTTGTGGTGTATTATCTCAGATTCATAGTATATTTATGGGGAATAGCAATATTTCTCCTCAAGCCTTTGGAAGCTCCATTGATGTAGCAACAATTATCATTTTGTAATTGGACAACACCTCACTACTCCTCAAGGGATGCAAAATCACTCTCCAATCCGATAGGGCTTCGCTACAATGAATTCAAGATCAATAGCTCTCTTTGGGAGGCCTATAAATAGACTTTCCAAATCCTCACCTTGGCTTCTCAAGGAAGCCAATATCAAGAACCAGTTGGCATGGAGTATTTAGGGAGAGGCTTATGGAAGCTTTGCAAATAAAACCACCCAAGAACCATTGCAAATTGGTTAAATGAAAATTGATTTTATGTAGATCAGGGAGCTTGAGTTGGTTACAGGGCTAGCCACTCTCACTCAGTGTGACTAGGGGTAAGCTACCCTTAGTTGCTATCAATAGGCATGACTAGCACTTAGTTGCTCTAATTTTCAACAACTAGGATCTTAGCTACTTATGTCATCAATAGCTAGAGCTACATAGAACTAGACTACCCTAAATGAGTGGTTAGAACTTAAGAACACAAGCTTATACTGAAAGGGAGGGTGAATAGTATAAGGGTATTTTTTTACTTTTCTTTCCAAATCAATACTATGCATTGTATAAATAGTAGTATCAATAGCAGTAATCAAAGCAATGTATAAAACACCATACATAATAGAGACACCACAATTTTCATGGATCACCCAATGTGGGCTACTCCACGAAGAAAATATTTCACTAAAATTTTCTATTTCAATCCCTTGGGAATCCTTCCCAATTACAATTTTTATGGACCTCTATCCAAAGGAGATGTTGATCCCCTAAATTTTTTTTGTGTATCTCTATACATAGGAGAACTCCTTCTCCTTTGCTCTGGCTGGTGATCCTCTAGAAGACTACTCCCTTCACTATGTTGGCTTATGGATCTCTCTCCAATGAAGACTCTTGTCCCCACTTATAAGACCTGTCCTCGCTACCCTGGCCGATGGATATCTATCCATTGGAGATTATTGTCCTTTTTGCTCTTTCACCTCCAAAGCTCTATCTCAAATCTGTACTAAACACAGTCTATGCGGTCTAGCACAAATCTACTCAACTCTACACTAAACATAATCCAGTTGGTCTAGCACAATTCTACTCAACAAACTCACTCAAATCTGCACTAAACATATTCCAGTTGGTCTAGCACAAATCTTCTCAATAGGTCCACTCAGATTTTGCTCAAATATGCTCAATAGGTCCACTCAGAACCTGCTCAAATCTACTCAACAGGTCCACTCAGAACCTGTCCAAATTTGCTCAATAGGTCCACTCAGAACCTGTCCAAATTTGCTCAACAAGTCCACTTAGAACCGTCTAAATCTGCTCAATAGGTCCACTCAAAACCTGTTTGAATATGCTCAATAGGTCCACTCATAACTTGTCCAAATCTGCTCAACAAGCTCACATAGAACTTGTCCAAATCTGCTCAAAAAGTCCTCTCTAGAACTTAAAAAAAATTGTATTGTAAGCTTTCACAAAAGATCACACAAAATCAGTCCACAGGTCTCCTCAAATACTTACCTCAAATATTCTTAACAAGTCCACACATAGAACTTAACCAAATTTGTATTGTAAGCTTCCACAAAATCTCATGCAAAATCAATCCACAAGTCTCCTCAAATACTCACCTCAAATATTCTTAACAAGTACACACATAGAACTTGTCCAATTTCATAGAAGCATAAAGAGAATTGTTAGAGACCCAATATGTTCTACTCATAATGCACAATCACTTTCACAATTTTCTCAATCTCATAGAAGCATAAAGATAATTATTAGAGACTCAATGTGTTATGTACTCTCAATGTACAATCACTTTCACAACTCAAATTAGAATATATAATATTTTATTTTATGGAACTTGAACAATCGCTTTATACAACCACTTGACTAGGCTCAACCAACTCAACTCAACCAATTACTTAATGGAACTCCCCTTTCTCATAAACCCTAGTCCAAGCATATATCAATCAACTCAAAATATTTTCAATAATTGCTCAACAATAAATCTCACATAATAATGATACTCATGTTCTTTTCAAACCCTAGTTCAAGTTCTTTGCCCAACACCTCACTTCAACAACAATGCTCATAACTCAATCTTCACATAACAATGATACTCATGTTCTTTTCAAACCCTAGTTCAATTTCCTTTCCCAACAACTTATTTCAACAACAATGCTTATAACTCAATCTTCACATAACAATGATACTCATGTTCTTTTCAAAACCCTAACTGAAGTTCTTCACACAATCCAATGGCTTCAAAAACAATGCTTATAAAATAAGGTTTTAATCACAACTCTTAATTCCAGAAAACCTTGAAGCATTAAGTCAAACACTTTCGAAAAGAAAACCCTAATCAGATCCTTTTCACTCCAAAATTTATTTTCTAGTAAGCCAATCAACCAACTCAACCAAGAAATAATTTGCCCATACCTTTTTGCTTGACAAGGAGTTGATCTCACAAATCTGCCACACTCACAATTACTTCTTTTCCAATATCAATAAGAGTTAGAAGATAATAATTTCCTCAACAAAACACAATGCAAAATGATATCAAAATTACACCTTATCAACTCTACACTCTCTAAAATAATTTTAACCTTATATATTTTAAGGCAAATTAATTTTCACCTTATTACTCCACAAAATAATATTTTTTTCCTTTTAAAATTTCAATCCAACATATAGTAATTTTCTAACACTCCTTATTCCTCCTTATCGCTTATTTCATTTGCCTAACAAAACTTATTAATACTCCTTATAACTCCTAACTGACATAACCAAAAAGTAGGCTCCTATCTACCGTATTAGCCTATAGTCATGATAAAAGCGTAAAATATTGACACATTGCATAAATTCAACAAAATGATATTTCCTATATTGATTATGAATGAATTTCTATTACAAATATACCCCTATTATGATCACTTGAATGATGATACATTCTATACAATTGCCAATGCCCTCAATAGGGTAGGCACATTAATATTACCCTTTGACTAGTCATAAACTGCCTTGGGGTGGATTTGACCCCCTTCTTAGCGATGTGGAAGGATTATGATATAGACTCCTCTTGTACCTGTCTTCCTACGATCAAGAAACAATAGCACATGATCAAAAAGATAGATAGCCTCTCATGATGAGGCCCTTTAAGGAAACATACATGATAATGCCATTAAACTAATGATCAAGAAAACATAAAGAAAACCTTTAAACTATGCTAATTGAATCAAGATTTGTAATATAACATAAAGGAGATCATTAGACAAATAATGCATGGATCAAATATCAAAATAGAAGCATAAAGGTGCATAAAAGATCCACAAATGTCCTAATTAATGCAAAGCATAAACTATCTATTCTAAGCTAATTCCCACAGTCATAATTCTTCTAAACTGCAATTAAACCTAAGAAAAGATTAATCTAACCTATTTAACTAGATAGAAATGAAAAGAGTAAGGTGATGTGTCACCTATTGCAAACCACAGCTTTGGTGAGCGGTCTACACTGTGAACCATGGCTGACAGTCGTGGTTTGACCTCTGATAGGTTTACCCTCAAAATCAAGGGCAGTGGGTTTGATCTCCTTGTCCAAATTGATGTTCAAGGGTTGCCTTCATTGTCCTTAGATAGATTTGACAGTCAATTCGATATGAAGGGTCTTCGTTTGCCCGTATTTGTGCTTCTTAACTCTCCTAAACACCTAGGGCATCCATAATGTAATTCATCATGAATGTTGGCAATAGGGTTTGGGATTAAGTGCAATAGCTCTATCTCTTAGTATACTCAGTCTGAGTGTACAATTCACCAGGGATTTTTTGCTCAAATATTCAATGCTTTCTTCTCTTATTCTCCCCATTTGGAGGGGGTATTTATAGCATGCCCCTAGGGCTAGGGGTGGCTTCATGGAGAAGCCAAGACCAAGAAGGGTGGTTAGGACAATTGGGATGGAAGCCTCTGGAATATTTCATCCTTCAACTGCCTTCTTCTAGATCTTTTGGCCATTCCAACCAATTTTGCTCGGATGGAAGGCATAACTGGACTTCATTTAAGACTGCAGGTCACAGTTGTGGTCCAAATTGTAGATCATAGGTGTCAACCACGGTTTAGACTAGAGACCGTAGGTTTGGGCTGTAGTTCAGACTGATTAGGCCAAAATGCCTAAACTAAGTGGTTAGAACCACTACTCTATCTTGGAGTCTATCCAAGATCCTCCATATGGTCTTGTAGCATGTCCATATGAGTAGTTTCCCTCGACATGATGCATTTTAGGTGTCTATAGATGCCCCTTTTGAGATGCATTGTGAGATCGAACAACGTTGAGAAAAAATATACATCCTAAAATTATGCCTACGGTTATATGATGATCATTAGTTGGATCAAAATTAGATGCCCCAAGTCCAGCAAAAGGACATGCATCTTGGAATCATTGCTTCCAACTCGTGAAAGGCTTACATTTTGACAATTTTGCACTCGACATCAGACATTCAGATAGCATCAATGGCAAGTATGGGTATCTTCTAACCCATAAATCCAAAGGATGAGAGTTACAAACCAATTATCATATTTTTTGTTTACCTCAAGCAAAGGGGGAAGCTTATGATAGCTGTTGACAATGATTTGTAAGAACGAATGCAATTTTGACAAGATCAGGGGATCTACAATCTCAGGGATTTTCTGTTGATTTTGATTATGATTATGAAATTATGACTACCTCCTCAAGCAATGAGTCAATGAGGGTAATGATAATGTATGAAGTGATGAAATCGCTTGACCATAATTAATGATCCTGGACAAATTTAGATTCGAGCCTTTTAATGCCTTGGCTAGGCCTAGTTCAGCTTATGATTGCAACTCTTAGTAGTATTTACACATTTCTATCCCATGGAGCAATCCGGCTACAAGAGCCATCTTAAGGAATCAAATTTATACAAATGCAATTAGACTTTTGTTGAATCATATTTGTCGATGATTTGTTGAAAGATGTCATAAAATAAATGACAATTTTACCCCAAATGTCATTATGGTGATTTACTCATCTTGTCAGATTGCATGGATCACAACTCGCTGTAATCGCAGTGTATAGGATAAATAACTAAATACGAGGCGCATTTGGTTTTTAATTTTTTGTTTTTTTTGTTTTAATTTTGTATTTATTTGATTGATCCTGGTGCTTTTAACATCACAAAATTTGCAATTTTTATCATTGATTTTGAATTTTTATCCAATGGGATTCATTAATATGTTTTTTTAGACCTTCTCACGGTCAGTTTTGAGTGCATTTAATGCTAGCTACGGACTGTGGGTACGGTCTGTGGTTTAATTTTTCAAAATTTGGAAACCGTGGGTCATACCTGCGGGTATAAAATCATAGTTTTGGAACTGCAGGTGTCAGTTGTAATTCACTAAGACTAGGAGAGCCTATAAATTGAATTCCCATTTGAAAATTTTCATTATTTTCTTGCAAGCACTAGCAAATTGAGAGCTCTGAGAGTGATAGAACATTCCCTAGTCTGAAATGCTACCACACTCTACCATAATTACAGTCATCTACCACGATGGTAGATCTTGATCAGCCATCTACTAGACAAGTCTAGGATGCAGGCAAAGGTAACTCAAAACCGAGACCTCACACTCAATACCAGTAAAATGAACCACATTAAGTAATGCGGATAATGAACCTCACTAAACTGCTGGTAATGAACCCCACTAGTCTAGGTTAGCTTAGGTTTTTAATTTTTGGATTTAGTGGACTAGGAGGGTACCCGAAATGGGTGCCTCTCCTAAACCGTAGCTGGTAGCTATGGTTCCCAATTGGAAAATTGGGGACCACAAGTTTCAGCTACGGTTAGGATTCAAAAATACCAATGGTCAAAATTGACCGCATGCGAACCATAGGGTTGACCCGCGGTTCGACAACTTTAGAAAATTTTGAATTTTTTTTTTTAGATGTTTGTATTGTTTTTAGCATTGTTTTTAGCTTTTTTTAGCTAGATTTTATCTTCCATTATGTTTTTTATTTCAGAAATTGGATTCTAGAGCCTGGGAGCCTGACATTCTGAAGACTCTCCATGAGGCTCTTTTTTATGATGATCGATATTGGTTTCGAGCTGTCGGGTTCGGCTATGTCATGGATCTTCCCACTATTAGGGTAGATCAAGCCTACCTGACTATGTTGGACAAATTTTGGAATACATGGACCAACACATTTTACCTACCTATAGGTGAAATTACTGTTACCTTGGAGGACATCTACAGGATCTTCAAGATCCCCATCGATGGCGAGGCCATCGTCTCCTCTACCTCTAGGGTAAAGGAGGCTATTTTTGATGCTATCTTTGATGACCAGAGTGAGGATGCTTAGGATGTGATTGACCATGGAGGGGTGAACATTGGTGATTGGTATCATGAGGATTTCTTCTCTGCACAGGAAGCCCTCTTCATGCACTTGATAGTATAGATTTTCCTTCCAGACTTTTTGGGTGCAAGGATTCCTTGGAACCTCTTGTCCACTGCTTGGAGGGTTCTTCAAAGTTCTATAGAGGAGCCATTACTTCTATCATGGGGAAGCACCCTGCTATGTCAACTCTACAATGAGTTGTATCAGATTACTAAGTGTAGCCATAAGGGTATTAGTTGCAGTCTTCTATTGTAGATATGGGGTTGGCAGCACATCTGGATTGAGCATCCTATAGATCTTCCATTGTGCATTATTTATATAGACGTCGATCATCAGTGCTATGCCACATGTTGGCCTCATGAGGGGGAAGGTACCCATAATAGGATCCATGCTGGTGATGTCAAGCATTACATTACTCAATTTGTATCACTCAGTCTGAGGGATGTTATCTAGCACCCCTACATGGATTACCCTACATGGCCTAAGGTGGACAAGAGGCTTCAACGGGCTCATCGATACAGGTGGCTTATCAGTAGAAAGCACAAGATTAGAGAGTATCAGTTCTACTCTCTTGTCTTTTGATAATTTGGTATGGTGCATGACATTCTAGAGATCCCTCTTAGATACTGGTGCTTGGTCACAGAGACTGATCTGCAGTGGATCGTTCTTGAGCCTCTGGGAGATGCTCCTAATGACTACCAGGATACTAGATTGAAGACTATTGGTACCACTCCAGAGTATGACGGGTGGTGGTTCATGTTTATATGGTATGAGTGAGGGCCTCTAGGTCGAGAGCCAGATCAGGAAGAGGCAGAGGTGGATCCTGACTGGTGCAGGGTGTGCCAGTGGATAGAGGATGGTTGGGGCATAGAGGTTGCCATCAAGGAGACTCCCAAGATTGATCCAGACAAGGAGGATCTAGAGGAGGGTGAGGTCCCTACTGATAGTGTAGAGGGTCTACTCTTAGCTTAGGTTGCTGACTTTTAGAGTCAGCTTGGATGATTTCATACACAACAGCTGGAGCGAGATACTACTATCACCACTTTGGAGGTGAAGGTAGCTGATAGGGATAGGCACCTGACTAAGGTGTAGGATTAGATATAGAATATTGATATGTGGGCCACATATGTAGAAGCCCAGGTTTATAGACTGCACTAGATTTAGCCCAGGCATAATGAACTGTAGTAGAGGCAGAGAGGGATCTCCTCCAAGAATTAAGGGGGGCAATGCCGCCTCCTCAGGCTACTATGGGGCCTCTAGAAACACTAGCGATAGCTTCAACAGGTGGTTAGGATTTGATGACCAAGGTAGAGAGACTACGTAGCATGGTCATGAGGACCAATGAGATGCATGCAGCTCAACTTGCTCGTATTGATCAGCTAGTCGGCTATATTGAGATGAATGGGCTATAGGTTCCTGAGGATCCTTTTAGTTTAGAGTCTCAATGGACCAGGTCTAGGACCTTTGGATAGTCTATGGCAAGCTCGAGTCACATGACTCATAGGACTGATAGGATGCACAGGTCCTCTAGCTCACATGGTGCGACATCGCATGCCAAGACTAGAGATGTAGGGCAAACTTTAGGGGCCACCGGTCAGAGGACTAGCTTGCTTCAGTTACTAGTTTCTCATGTACTAGGTACCTTAGGATTTGGAGGTAGGTAGGATCCATAATAGGACCCACCATAGGTTCCAGAGCAGATAGGAGAGCAGGCTCCAGAGCATAGTGCTGAGGTAGGCGATGAGAGCTCCGGTATAGGGGGAGCAGACGAGATCTGGGCTCTGCCAGATGCAGACTACATTTTTGATATGCCATATTTATTTTGGGTGTAAGGTCGAGGACCTACACACTTTTTAGCCTGTGGGCCTTTTGATACACTTCCTATGTACTATTTTGGACACATATATATGACTTGATCATTTATGGCTCATTATGTGTATCGATATTTATTTTTGATTTTATGTTTATTTAATGCACATGAATGCAATGCTTATGTTGATGCTATGTTTATATGATGTGATGTATGGATGACATGCACTAGTTAGCTGTCTTATTTATGATTATGTTGATGAGATGCAGTGATCTAGATGATTAGATGTGCCATATATGATGTATTCATATGGATGCATTATTTATTTTTAAAGCATTTTTTTTTTTGCTTTGTGGGCATGCATTTATTTTTATGAAGTTATGGTATGCTATGCAATGTATGGTAATGCATTATTTACATAATCGTAATCTAATGGGAATGAACCTGTATGCTTTAATCACTTAAAACATAAGGAATGAATGTAAACTGTGTATATCAATTTTAAAATACGACACCATAGAATGTATAACAATCATGTAAAATAATTGATAATTCTCATTACAAGAATTTAATCAATTAATCACCCATATATGAAATGCAGTAAAATGGATTGGTATAATTCTAGTGAATGAATATGTCATTCTATATATTTTTATTTGCTGCACTATATAGTCAATGGCCATCTAAACATCATTTCTGATATTCATGCGGTATCTATCCTATATGTTTGATTGTGCTTTGTAAAATGCATTCTGATAAATGTATGACTCTTTTCTTTTTCTTGATATTTTCACTTTTTTTCTAGTGGTATTTGATATTTTGTTGCTATGAGAGAACTTTTTGAGGTTTTCCATGAGATTCAAACACCCTAGTAGACTTCTCCAAAAATAACATAGTAACTATACAAGGATTTTATTGGACAAGGCTTTTGTCGTGATAGACCCAACTATTAATTATACCTGTGTGTGCATGTGAGTATTTTCAGATAGACCATAAGCATACCCCATATGTCAATCGGGACTCTTTCAACCCATATGTGAGATAGGGTTTCTCATACAATCATACCATCCTTGTTTCAACTTTGATTAGACTTATACAGCTAGACAAACCTAGGCACCTAGAGCTATCTCATCTTGCAAATTTATCAGGTTTACCCCTCCAAATGCAGGTGAGACACTTTCAACCCATTGCTACATTTGGGGATCACACAACAGAACTACCCCTTTGATTGCAAGCAGGACTCTTCCAACCAATTGCTGCGATCAGGGATCACTCTATGGCTTTCAAAAGATGGACAATCTAGGGATTCAAGTTCTCACCTTTCTTACTTGCTCATATTTAGTGATAAAAATCATTGTTAGTCCACGTGTTACCATTTTCTTTGAGCAAGGAATTTTTATAGTGCTTTTGATTCACTATGTCACTTTACATTTGATTTGAACTTTGTACTTTGAAATTTACACTTTGTAACTTAGGATTTAAACTTTGTAACTTTGGGATGCATAGGGGAAATTCTTATCCTTTTGCCAAAGTTCACCTCTCTAGACCGAACTATTTGCAAGATAAGCAGGTCGTGAAACCCATCTCTCTAGATACCTAAGACCGCTTTCGCAGCTTTCATCATCTCTTGGCTTAGCAGGATTTTATATTGTTTTGCTTAGTGATGGGATTCTGATATGTTGAAGCACTATCCCAACTAATGACCTCGTCTATAAAAGCAAAGCAAGCTTTCTACAATATTTGAAGAACCCACTAGGTATGTTTGAGTGACTGTAAAACTTAATATACATGCATATTTCTATGCAATAGGTATCATGTATGAATGCAATGAATTATGATAAATGCAAGGGTGCATGATTGAAACACAAACATGCGACCGTTTGTAAGATTTTTATAGACACATTACACTCTATTATGGAATGCAACGGATGAAAAATGCCTAAATGCAATATGATGAGGTGAATGCATGTATGAAAATGCAAACTGTAAAAGCAAATGTTTTTGGATTTTATGCTTTACCAATTTTTTTGGAATTTTATATATTTTCAACTTTTTATGAATTTTTGAGCTTTTATATTTGACCAAATGACAAGTATATATGCCTTTGGAGCTTTTTGGATTGACCAAAGGGCTTATAGACATCTTTGGGACCTTTTAGTGTAGCAAACTCTCAAAAAGAGATCTTGGAGTCATTTGAGGATGATCGAGAAGCTATAGGAACTCTCAGAGCCTTTGGGTTGACCAAGTGATTTTTAGAAATCCTTGGTGCCTTTTTGACTGACCAAAGGGCTTACAGATGCCTTTGGAGCTTTTTTAACATGACCAAATCACTCGAATGAGAGCTTGGAGCCTTTTGGGATGATCGAGTATTTTGGAAAAAACTCTCGAAGCCTTTGGGTTGACCAAGTGATTTTTTTAGAAATCCTTGGTGCCTTTTTGACTAACTAAAGGGCTTACAGATGCCTTTGGAGCTTTTTTTTCCATGTCCAAATTACTCGAATGAGAGCTTGGAGCCTTTTGGGATGACCGAGTAGTTTGAAAAAAACTCTCAGAGCCTTTAGGTTGACCAAGCAATTTTTAGAAATCCTCTTTATTGACCAAAGGGCTTACAGATGCCTTTGGAGCCTTTTTTGCTACACTATCTAAGCATAGAATGCCTTAAGATGGATGACGTTGAGAGGTTAATGCTCTTCAACACCCCCTAGCGATGTCAGGTGATAGTTACCTAAATCAATATTTTTAGAAATGATATAGGGTCCTAGGCAATTAGCCATAAATTTGTCTTGCATATCGGGTAGTAAATTCGAGTTTTGTTGGTTTTCTTTCAGCACAAGATCCCCAACTTCACATTCTCTCTAGTGGAATTTGATATTGTAAGCTCATTTTAATCGCTCCTGATAGACACGAAGATGCTCCAAGGCATTCATGCGACGTTCATCCAGTAGCGTCAATTGATCTAGTAGATCTTGTCGCACGATGTCATCATCAATGAAATCTTTCAATGCGATGCGTAGCGTTGGAATTTCCAACTCTAAGGGCATAATGGCCTCAGTACCATATACTAGTGAAAACAAAGTTGCCCTAGTGGGAGTCCGAATGCTAGTCCTATAAGCCCATAATGCTAGTCCTATAGTATCCTTTTCAAGATGGCTACCATAGTCTTGTTTGAGGCCTCAGCTTACCCATTTGCCTATGGATAATATGGAGTTGCAAAATTGTGTTTTATGTGATACTTAGATGTTAAAGCTCACATAATTTTGTTCTTAAAAGAAGTTCCATTATCCATGGTATCCCAAAATGACTTATGATATGCTCCATTATGAACTCTACTATGCAAGCTCCAATGGTTGTTGTTAAGGGAATGGCTTCCACCCACTTTGTAAAATTATCAGTAGCCTTAATAATGAATGTATTTCAGCCTGATGACGGAGGAGAGATCTTGCCTATTATATCAAACCCCCACTGAGCAAATGACCAAGCCGCTTGGATGGGTTTTAGGTCCTATGATGGCAAGTGCGTAAGATTAGCATGATGCTAAAATTTGATGCATTTCTTGATATACACATTGCAATCCTTCTCCATAGTGGGCCAATAATAAACCATTCAAAGGATGCGCTTGATGATGGAATGGCCATGCCGCTAAAATGGCCTCTAAAATTACCCAAGATAACTCTTGGGGCTTAAGAAAATAAAGGAGAACTCCATCGTAACTTTGGTGATACAAAATGTCTCCTATCAAGATATATTTAGTCACTTTCTATTTAAATGTGCGTCTTGTGGCACGCAACAGTCCTTCTGGGACAAAACCAAGTCTTACGAAGTTGAATATGTGACATCCAATTTTGATGATCCTTAGCTTCGACTACTAATACTTGTACCACCTATGTATTTATCTTTGTAAATGCAGATTGGGAAACAACCTGGTGGTTAATGGTGGTGCCACTCCCCGTAGGACTCTAGGAGGTTAAAGACCCCCAGGGTGCCTTCTTAAGAAAGTCTTCACCTTTGTAGAACCAATCAACTTTTGGCTCCACACTAATCATGTTAACTAATTCTTTGTTATCAAAGGCTGCACGCTCTGCTATAGGATGTAAGAGCATCTTAACATGGATGGTTGTGAAGTCAATAGATGGATTCTGAGGTATTAAGGATCCCAAAGATTCCATGGTGTCTACAAACCTATTTGATGAACGAGGTATTGCCTTGATGTCGTACCATTCCAATTTAGCTAGATATGTGGCAACAAGATCTTTGTAGGCTTTCATTACTGGACATCAACACTGAAATAGTCCCTTCACTTGGTTAATTATGAGCAAGGAATCATCGAATATGTTCAATCTCTTGATATTCATGGCAACGGCTGTATGGAGGCCCAAAAGTAGGGCTTCATATTCAGCATTATTGTTGGTTCATGGGAATTCTAGTTTGAACAACAAGGGCATTGGAGCTCCTTGCGATATGAAAAACACTATCCCTATGCCAACTCTTTGCTCACATTTTAAACCATCAAAGAACAGAGTCATAGCAGCATTGTTCTCTTGTTCTTTGGTTCTGGGAGCTTCGGATACTACAAACACTACATCATCTGGAAGCTCAATTTTTAGAGGCCTATTGTTGGACAGTGGCACCTCAGCTAACTGATCTGCTATGACCTGCCCCTTAATGGACTTTTGGCTTATGAATTCTAGATCAAATTCTGTCAATAACATGATCCACTTTGCAGTACATGTATTATGATATGTCTTGCTCATCATATACTACAAAGGATTTTGTTTTGATATCACATATGTCATATGACTCAACATGTAGTGCCATAATTTCTTGGTAGTGAAAACTACTTTTAAACATAGTTTTTCCACATATACATATCCTAGCTCGTAACTCATCAAGGTTCAGCTAATGTAATATATGGCTTGCTCTTTGTCTTGTACATTCTTTTCGGCCAACATGGTCCCTAACGCAAAGTCTGTTGCTGATATATATAGCAGAAAAGGCTCTTATGGCCTTGGTGGAGCTAACACTGGTAGCATCGCTAGGTATTTCTTTATCTCAGTGAATGCTACCTTGCAATCCTTGTCCCAGTTAAATGGGACACCCTTATGTAGCAGTCGATTCATGGGTCAACATTTATCCGATAGTTGGGCGATAAATCACTTTATCGAGGCTACCTTGCCGTAAAGGATCCTTAATTTCTTAATATTGGTGGGAGGACGCATTTCCAAAATGGACTTGACCTTAACTAGGTCTACTTCGATGCCTCTCTTGGAGATGATGAACCCTAGTAATTTCCTAGAAGTTACGCCAAATACGCACTTCTTAGGATTCAGCCTGACATTGTGCTCTATCAGGTGATCGAAGACTTTTCTTAAGACATATGCATGCTCTTTTTGTAGCAATGACTTGGCTAGCAAATCATCGATATAATATTCAAGAATTTTGTGCATATAGTCATGAAAAATGTATGTCATGGCCCGTTGGTATGTGGCACTAGCATTTTTGATACCAAATGGCATAACTTTGTAGTAAAATGTTCCCCATGGCATTATAACATGGTTTTGTGCTAGTTTTTGGGCTTAATACGAATTTGATTGTAACCAGAAAAACCATCCATTAAGAAGAGCATTTCATGACCTGCAGTAGAGTCTACCAGAGCATCGATATTGGGTAATGGAAATGAATCTTTAGGTGTTACCTTATTGAGATCTCTAAAATTCGTACAAATACAGAGCCTTCCATCTAGTTTTCCTATAGGTACCATATTGGATACGCATTCTAGATAGTCAATGGAAATGACAAATTCTACATCCAACAGCTTCTACAATTCATCTTTCACCATTAAGGCTACTGTTGGATGCATCTTTCTGAGCTTCTTCTTGACAGGCTTCTTGGACGGGTCTAGTGAAAGGTTATGAGTAACCAATTTTGGGTCTAGACCGGGCATATCTTTGTATGTCCAAGCAAAAATGTCAGGTCTCTCTTTCAATAGAGGTATGATGCTAGCATGCTCATCTAGAGTGAGACTCATTCCAAATTTAACCTTCATTGGATTGGTGGGGTCATTACCAATATCCGCTTTGAAGATTTCCTCTACTGACATATGGGATCCCCCCTCAAGCTGATGAGACGTAGGGATAAAATGGATGTCATCAGCTGGATTTATATGTTCTTCATTAGAAGCATGTTTAGCATGATATACATCATAAGCATAGCCTGATCCAAAATGAAATGGTTGCAACATATCTTCGTTCAGGAAGAAGTCTTTAGGCTCTACTGGTGAATCAACACAATCTCAATCGATAGCATCCATGTTTAGATGCAATGGTTTGGATGGATCTACTATATTGTGGAGTGGAGTGGTCAAATCAATGGATATCATGTTGATGGAATGAAATTGATCTCCAGGACCACACAAATTGAACTCTACATCATCTGTGTAGCTTTCGTACCCAAGATCTGGCTCAGATGGTACGAGGATGAACGGGTCCTCCTTGTGGGATGCTCGAACAACTGGATCCTCCCTATGCACTAATTGCAAAATGGGATCTCTCAGCTCAAGTAGCTCAACATAAGTAGGTGGATGGGGAAATATTCTTTGATATTCCTCTTCCAAATTTATTCTTTCCTTGAGGCGGCGTTGGAGATTAATCTCTCGAGACAAGCCCATAGCTATGATAGGTGGCAAACCCCGAGGTGGATTCTAATTATGTAGGTGATGAGACCCCAAATAGGCCATCTCCAATGAATCCTCATCATCACTATATAGATATAATCCTTCACTTCCCCCCATATGCAAGGGGTGATCTACCATATGTGGCCCCATGTATCTAATTCTACGGTCACTATCATCACTATCTAGATAAATTGAATAGAACGATCGTATATACGACATCGATGCAAAAATTGGCTCTACTTCCTCTTCAAAGTGATTAGTGTTAAGAGGCACTTCTTCTATATTATACTCCAACTCTGCTAGCAATAGATGTAGCAGGTATACAAGCCTCAGATCGGTCATCTCAACCTCATCGCTACGATTGCTATTATGAGCAGACCACTCTATCATGTCCACAAATATTAGGAGATTAGTTGGATGAGGCATTAAGTAGGCCTTATTTGTATCATATTCATAATACTATCAACTATGAAATTCTCTTGTATCTCATCTAATTGCTCTCTAGGCAGTAAATGGCATAGAAATACTAGAACCACGAAGGCTCATTCAACTTCCTCTTCAGATTGATCATTATCCGAGGACTCATTGTCTACATCATGAATCGGTCCACTAATTTTGTATGTGGACTCCTCTCCATCTTCACTACAAATATCTCTTGAATCAAGATCACCTAGAATGGCGGGGTTGTGCCCCTGCATACCAGTATCATCGATTGTGATATAGTTTTGATGACCTAGGTTGCCTCTGGGGTTCTGCTTCGATAACTCTTCATGTTCAAGCTTTGGTATCTCAATGGTGATGACTGACACCATTGGTTTGTTGTCCCGAAGACTAGATATGTTAGGATGATATGGACTAAAATCCATATCATCCCCTAGACTCAGGTATAAACAATCCAATGATACAGCGAGTAAATCATCATGTCCCTAAATCTGCAATCCCAATCTGAACCTATCAGTTGCCAACTAATAACATAGTTCAAGAGGGGTTCTTCATCCTTGTTCAAAAATACCAAGGTTGTATCCATGCCAATGATAGAGCTCAAAAATATGCATGGCATACTATGGGTTGGACAAGTACCAAAAGTTCACTATGAACTGTTCCTCATCATCCATATCCATGGGTGCTCATGTTGGAACTTGATCCAACCCAACGTAGATGAATTTTGCCTGGTGTGTGGCTCTCCCAACGGTACTATCGATCCAACTAGATATCGATGGGCTATCAACTAGCCCATGTCTCATGCAGTCTCTAAAATAGAACCAAAGGTCACATTTTGCACAAGATACTCACCCAGACCTATATTGTCTAGGTGAACAGTCACCTGCGGTGTGGATGACCCTACTGATAATGCAAGAGAAGAAGGTTGAGGTGCCTCCTCAACTTGATCCTAGGCTTCCTCCACCTCCATGGGAGTGGTAGCCTTAGTGATGACTGGTTTGGGTGTGTTCTTTGCTTCTTTCCTACCCAATTTTACCTTTAATTTCTTGTCATCCCAATGCATTGCTAATGCACTCAGTCTCATAGAAGTTGCAGTGGTATGTTCAGATCTATTTGATATAGATATCTATGGTTGAACATGCATCGCCTATTTACCTCTTGGAACCCTTACCGGTGATGTGGGTCGTATGTCCAAGTGCATTGATGGGAGTATGAATCCCCTTGGCAAATTTGCTAAGTTCACAAACTTGAATGGTTGTTCATCTGATGAAACCACGTGAACTTGTCCCTCGTGTATATACTTGACACACTGATGCAATATCAAGGGAACACAATGCATTTCATGAATCCAAGGCCTCCCCAGTAGGATTTTATACTACAAAGCACCCTCTATCATGTGACACATTACGGGAATGGTCTTTAGTCCCACCTGAATAGGTAGGACAATCATGCCAACCGTAGAGCATAGTGTGTCGTTAAACGCTCTCAATGTAAAGGTGGTTGGTACGACGAGTGATTTAGGCAATTTCAAATGATGAAGTGCCTTAGTCATGATTATATTTATTGACAAACCAGTGTCAATCAAGACCCTTTTGAATGGTACATGGTTAACACATTCAATGATATATAGTGGCGAGTCAGCCACGCTTGCAAAAACCATTTTCACTTTGTGATAATAGAATTGGATCATTGGTTCCTAGCACTGTTGTACGTGCCCCACGAAGTTCATGAACTCCTATGCATCTTGGGACTGTACCTAAATGGATCTCAGAATGTCCATAAGAGTCTCTCTGTGCCTAGTGGACTGTTGTATAAGCTCATATATCGACAACTTCATAGGAGTCGTCTGCAGGTTTTGAACTAGCCTACTCCTAATGGTCACCACTAGTCTCATTGGTGGGCCTGGAATATTTTGTGTCTATCATTGTTGAGGCATGGTCTGTATTTAAATGGGAGTATGAGTTTGATTCGATTGTTCATACATCTCATGTCTAGTAACAACATTGACCATGTTGATGAACCCCTGGGTAGGTGGTTCGACTCGCACTTGATTTACGTGGCCAGCGTAGTTACGAGGCACCTCATGGTTTGGTAACTAATTTTTAAAATCCCCATATTTTTGTTGTTTGGTTCCTAGGGATTACCTGGCACCACAAGCTCTCTCTTTTGTATCATATTTTGCACAATATGTTTTAAATACAAACATACATCGATGTCATGACCTTTCGCTCTATGAAATATGCAAAATAGATCTTCCTGATAGTCTTTGGGCTTGGGATGATTAGGATCAACCATCTTGACTTTGGGTAATCTTGGCCTCGCAAAGTTGACAAAAAATTGATGTCAATGATTCCATAAATGGTGTAAACATGTGAGGTGGGTGTTGCTCTTTGTTCTTGCCTTTGTAGTTATTCTTGCACTGGTCGTATTACATAGGAGGAGGATGGGCTTGATAATTCTGTTTCTTTTGCCCCTTATCCTCATTTTGAAGATTTAGTACCACCTAATTCACATGGGCCTACTTGCCTTGTTGCTTTGAGGTACTCTTCTTATATCCCTTTTTCTTGGTTTTGAGCTTCAATTTACATTCTTGTACCTTGATGTCCTCAATTATCCTGGCTTGTGCCAAAGATTCTTCAAATATAGCATACTACTGTAGCTGCAACAGTAGCGATATGTGCTTGGCACAACTCTTTGTAAACATTCGGGTTAATTCTATGGTAGGAATTGGGAACGATAACTTTACCATTAATATCCTCCACCTCTTTTCGTATTGTTCCATTGGCTTGTCGTCACACTGAGCTAGCATAGCCAAATCAGAAATGTTGGCCTGTTTCTTGATGCCAAAGGAATAGCGTTCAAGAAAGGCATCAACTAATTGCTCAAAATTTGTTATGATATATTTCTTTAGCTAATTAAACCACACTCAGGCTAGACCAGAGAGAGTAGTGACAAATGTATGCAATAACAATGCATCATTGTTCTCTATCTGGATGCAAGCATCTAGAAATATCATGACATGTTCTTGCACCTCTTCATCACCCTTAAATTTGTCCAACCTAGGCCTCTCAAAATGCTCAGGGTATGGTGGTGTAGGCACCAAGGTATCTAAAGGTTCATTGTGAATTTTCCTCAATGTCATCTTTTGGACAGCCGCACCTTGTTTCTCAATTTCTTTGACCTTCTCGACCAAAGCTTTGTAAGCCTTAGAAGAGAGAAAGTCCTCCTCCCTAAGTTGGCATGGAGGCATTCTGGGAGGTACAATATTCTTCTATCAAGGTGGAGTACATTGTTCTTCCTCCTCAGCTCGGGAACTCTCAAGATATTCTTGGTTGCATTTTTTCCCCTCTTGTTCCTCATAATGTTGTTGCCTCTGATTGTCGATAGAAGGCGGTCGCTCTATCTAATGGGCAGTGATATGAGTGTGAATGCTTACGTGCTCATGGTGCATGTTAGCTTGCAAAAGAGCCTTCCTTTGCACCTGCTCTCTATGCTCATCCTGAGAATATAGGCCAGACCTAGCCAACCTATCTTATTGCTCTACATGCTCCTTCTGGATGATGATGCACTCCTTGCGCAAGTGCTGCTCATATAGCCTTTGTCTAGTAAGCATCTACACCTGAAGATATTCATCTTCAATGCGCTACCTCTCTAGGCAAGCATCCTCTAATTTATCTTGGAGGAGTTGGCATTTTTGTTCATAGGCCAGTCAATATGATCTTTTGACTTGGTCAACTATAGGAGGCCTTTGGTACGCTTGCTCTGTACGAGCAACCTTATGGGTTTTGTACCCATTGAACTGATGTGATGTGCCTTTGCCTATTTATGAATACGGCATCAAAATCATGTTGTGTCCTGTGATGCATGGCACCATGCGTGGATGATGGACATGAGATATGAATGTGCTTAGAAGCCTCTCCATGCTCTCTAGTAGTTCTAATGGTGCTCCCGCTACGCTTACTCGGAGCACGAGTGGGTGGAGTCGAGGGCTTGCAACCTAGCTACTCTAACACACTACCTAGACCGTCTAGCTATCTAGACCTCCACCTCTCATGGTATGGTGCTCCATTAGCTCCCACATTTGATATATCGATGGTGATCTTGCGTGCTATAGTACATGTGGAAGTATGGGTAGACTTGCGCTCAACAAGGAGCCCATCTACTTGTCCCTGAATGGGTGGATATCTATTCCTTATATACTTAGAAGGTGGGGGTATAGTACACCTTGTAGACTTAGTGCGAATGGTTACCAATATGGTCCCCTGCATAACATACTCTTCGATCAATCCCATGGATGCGCGTGCACTACGGTCTTGATAATGGCTTCCAAGTGGAGCATCCTCAGGTTGAGAAGCTCCATGCTCTAATCTATGTCTAACAGAATGCACTGATGCTAGTCTATTAGGGGTATGCTCAATGGGATCCCCTTGTGTCAATTTGTCTCCTCTAATGCTCGCCGAATGACGTTCAGTTTGCTCATGTGGTTGAGGACTAGACACTTGTATTTGTGAATCGGTTGGGGCTTGGTCATTGGATTTAGGCTTGCACCTTTGCCGACCACCCCGTGTATCCACCATAGTGTACCTAAAATCTAGATGTATCTTTTATTATAAAACAAGGTATACAATGATGCTTATCTTATTTTTAAATATTAAAGTGAGCCCTAAACTGTTTGATGTTGTTTCAAAATGTGTTGTATCAGTATGAGAAACTCTCGCATGTTTTTCAAAAAATTTGGATTTTATTCTTAGTTTAATTGGCTTTCACCTATACACTTGCACAAGTTGAATATGAGAGTGAAGTCCATACTCAATGAGGTAGCATAGGTACTACCAACCCTCACCCAACACATTGTGCATGGTGATACACTTTTTTGAAGATCAGTGCATGTTATTTTTCACAGATAGGACATTTCTTGGGTTGACCTTGGCCACGAGTGGGTCCAGATAATACAATTTCAAATTAGCCAACCAAGTGGTAATGACATCCACTGTTGGTATCAATAAAATGGGCTGGATGTGAGAGCCCAACGCCACTGATGTTTAAATGAAACATGGTGTGTGTGGTTCGTTTTACTTTTCATAAAGACAAATGCATAAAAGAGCATTCATATGATTATTCCTACATGATATGCATAAAAAAAAAAAGGAACATTTCAAATTCATAAAGCTATGCATGCTATGTCCTACATGATGTTATGACAATGCGATTATGATGACATGGCCTCTAATTGGGCCTCAAGCATGCAAACGACCACTCAATTTTTATCAAGGTCATTGTATTCTAGGGCAAAATGCAATCAGAGGTCCACTATTCCTAGCAGTGCCTTTCTAATGGAAGGAATGTGAAATAAAACTAGGACTATTCATTCACCCTTTTTCTTTAGTGTACCTAATTTGTAATCGATTTAACGCTTACTATAAAAACACAAAGAAGAAAATATAGAATAGAGAATAAAAATAGAGCCTACCTTAGCTCTTGATCTGATGCCAAGTGGTTTCTCTACTATCTGTTGCTTTTGCTATAAACCGTAGCTCTGGTCTGTAGGCTGCAGTGTGAACCATAGGTGAAATCCGTGGGCCAACAAATAACCACAGTTGTTAGCTGCGGTTAGCACCTAAGATAAGAAAATTCAAGAATGTCAGCACTTAGGGGCTACAAATGTGGAGTTCCACTGTGATCACCTTCTAACATAACCAAAAAGCATGCTCATATCTACCGTATTAGTATTTAGTCATCATAAAAGCGTAAAAGCTTGACACATTGCATAAATTCAACAAAATTATATTTCCTATATTGATTATGAATGAATTTTTGTTACAAATATGCCCCTCTTAGGGTCACTTGAATGATGATACAGTCTATACAATTGCCAATGCCCTCAATAGGGTAGGCGCATTATTTTGACTAGTTGCAAATTGCCTTGGGGTGGAGTTGACCCCCTTATTCGTGATGTGGAAGGATTATGATATAGACTTCTCTTGTACCTGTCTTCCTACGATCAAGAAACAACATCACATGATCAAAAATATAGATAGCATCTCATGATGAGGCTCTTTAAGGAAACATACATGATAATGCCAATAAACTAATGATCAAGAAAACATAAAGAAAACCTTTAAACTATACTAATTGAATCAAGATTTGTAATATAACATAAAGGATATCATTAGACAAATAATGCATGGATCAAATATCAAAATAGAAGCATAAAGGTTCATAAAAGATCCACAAATGTCCTAATTAATGTAAAACATAAATTATCTATTCTAAGCTAATTCCCACAGTCAAAATTCTTCTAAACTGCAATTAAACCTAAGAAAAGATTAATCTAACCTATTTAACTGAATAGAAATGAAAAGAGTAAGGTGATCTATCACGTGTTGCAAACCATAGCTCTAGTGAGTTATCTGCACTGTGAACCATGGTTAACAACCATGGTTTGACCTCTGATAGGTTTACCCTCAAAATCATGGGTAGTGGGTTTGATCTCCTTGTCCAAATTGATGTTCAAGGGTTGCCTTCTTTGTCCTCAAACTAATTTGATGGTCAATTTGATATGAAGGGACTTCGTTTGCCTGGATTTGTGCTTCTTAACTCTCATAAGCACCTAGGGCATCCATAATGCAATTCATCATGAATTTTGGCAAAAGGTTTAGGGATTAAGTGCAATAGCTCTATCTCTTAGTATAATCAGTCTGAGTGTACAATTTTCCAGGGCTTTGTTGCTCAAATATTCAATGCTTTATTCTCTTATTCTCCCCATTTGGAGGGGGTATTTATAGCATGCCCCTAGGGCTAGGGATGGCTTCATGGAGAAGCCAATACCAAGAAGGGTGGTTAGGATAGTTGGGATAGAAGCCTCTGGAATATTTCGTCCTTCAACTACCTTATTCTAGATATTTTGGGCATTCCAACCAATTTGGCTTGGATGGAAGTCCTAACTAAACTTTAGTTAAGACTGCAAGTCACGGTTGTGATCCAGACTATAGATCGTAGGTGTCAACCACGGTTTAGACTGGAGACCACAAGTCTGGGCTGCGGTTTAGACTGATTAGGCCAAAATGCCTAAATTGAGTGGTTAGAACCACTACTCTATCTTGGAGTCTATCCAATATCCTCCATATGGTCTTGTAGCATGTCCATATGAGTAGTCACCCTCGACATGACACGTTTTAGGTGTCTACACTAAAAAATATTAAATTTGAACTTTAGGCAATTGAAAAATAATAATAAAATTATTACCTTGCACTCCATGGGTTTTGAACCCCTCACCAATGCCTCTAAAAATGCCCTAGCTACGGGCTCCTCAACCACATGCACCCAATGCACGTTTAGAACCAAAATAGCCTTTGCACCCTTTATACCTTCCTTTGGCACCTTTTGAATTATGAAGAACTTGAAAACTTCTTCCTCTACACACACCTAAATAGGATTTGAATGCAGTTTCATCTCCCCACAAGTGCCTTAAAAATAACGTGCACTGCAACTGGACCACCACATCCACCTTTGATTGGGACTTCCACTTTACTCTCTTTTCTTCTTCTGCATAAGACGAAAAACACTTGTTTTTCTTCTTTCTCACAAACCTTTTGAATTCACAATTAATGTTTTTGATGGCGCTTTCAATAATTCGATCCAGGATTTCTCTTGCAAAGGTCTTTGTGGCATCCTTTAATATACGAAGTCACTATTGAATTCAAATGTCAACGCTCCAATTCTTTCAACGACGTCGGTGCCTTTGTAAACACTTTATAATTTATATAAGGTGCCTTATTAAATTGGATGATGTCAGCATTAATTATAATTTATAAATATTTTAAATTCTAAAGACTTTAAATTTTATAAATTATAATTATAAGATTTAATTTTTAAACCCTTCCTTTAAATTGCATTCCATGGTGTAAATAATATTTATTTATAAAATTTAAATTCTTGTTGAATTTAAATAATTTAAAAAATATATTATATCTCCTTTTTAACTTTGCACTAAATCCTTTGGACTTCTTCCTGGATATCAAATAACAACTTTGACAAATTTTTTCCTTAACAAAAAACCTTGATATTAATGTTGACTTCATTTCTTGACATCAATGACAATTTTAACTTTTAAGACTCAAAATGTCCAACAAGAACCACTGCTAGGTCTTCGCAAGGTCCAAGCTCATTCATATGGTCTGCAAATGTGCCCATACGAGTAGTCTCCTAAAAATGATGTGTTTTAGGTGTCTACACTTCTCAAAGTGATACCCATAGCCCTGGTGATAAACAAAGAAGAAATCAAGATATCCTCAATAGTACTCAAAAGGATTCAAGATGCTAGAGGATTATCTAATATCTTAAAGAAATATCAGGTTAGAGTCTTAAGCCCTTCAAACTCCTAGAGTACAAAAAGAATAGATGTGAAGTGGTCTCTACTAGTCCCAAGAGTCTCACTCTAACAAGTGTAGAAGAAGCTATTAATTTTGATCATGTTGAGGAGAAACAGATCCAAGCCATGAAAGGAAACATTCCTAGTGAAATCCAATATACAATGGAAAAGCCTAGTACTCATACTTCATCAACTGTAATAATCACAATCGCTCTACCTAAAAATAAAAAAGAAGTTCAAATTAATTAGGAAATAGGGGAATTACAGGCCATAGGGAACCTAAGAGCCATGTTGAAATTAGGGATTTAGATCCAGACACAAGCTGCACTTTCCATCCTAAAAGAAATTAAATAATTAAGGGTAAAGGTAGCAAAGGTAGAACAATTGTAATCAAAGTTATAAAGGCTTAAGAAATACATATGCTATTTGTAGGTTGTAATCCAGAAGGTAAAACTTTAGATCTTAATAATATGCATAGATTGTTCTAGCTACATTTCCAAGTATAAAAGAGAAAATTATTTCCTGAGTTAAAGAGGTGGTTCCACCAGAGTCTATAGAACTACTTAGATTCAAAAAACCTTGGATTCATTTTCTCTTTAACTCTGGTGGATCCTCAAAATCCAACATGAGGTTTACCCTTAATTCCAAAATTCAATGTCTTATTGGGTCGTAGATCTAGGTTATATTACTACTAGGTGTATAGTTCAAGTTTAATTTTTCTTTATGGTCTTTCAATTTGTAGGTTTGATATATTTGATTAGGTCATTAGGAATCCCCTTTTTATTATTATGTCTTAAATAATTTTTTTATAAATTCCATTTCATACCCTTTAGTCAATTGGTCTTATTAGTCGATTTTCAATATAAATATCTCATGGAATCTATCATCCATTAATTTTCCCCATTCATGTGATTTCTTCTCATATTTCCTAAGGTTCATGGATCATTTATACATTGAATAAATGTCTCCCATATTTCAAAGCTAAGGCCTTTGTTTGATACTACTTGGATTCAAAAAAACTTATAGCATGACAATCTTGAAGTGATACAAGAATTTTCTCCAACAAGTCTTCAACTCCCCTTCTTTGTGAAATGGTGACAAGTGGTGGAAGCAACTCTTGATTAATTTTAGGAGCAATGAATCAAGAAGTAGGTATTTCATTTGAATACTTCTAGATCTGTGGTTTGGAATGGAGTCACTAGGAGAATACAACTTGTTCTTTAAGATCATATAGACTGAGGTCTTCATCGAAACCTCAATCTAGTGTCTTCCAATAGTGAATTATTTTGATGTTCATTTTGTAGGGAATTTTCCAAGTGATTCAAAAGTGTTTAGACAAGAAAATTAGGTAAAGAATGTCACCAAATCCAATCCTAACTTATTATTGCATTTATAGGACCAAATATGTATCACTTGGGTCCCATCAGACATGCCATTAAATTATTATTCTCTTTGATTATCTTAGTCATCAAATGTGATGTGGACCAATAAACTAGGTATATCATACCTCATGCAAAGCAACACAGTAGAGATAATCTCAAGAGCATAGGGTTCGGCTCAATTAGGGGCCTCAAGTATTTTCACAAAGGTTAGCTCCTTTATATGATGGAGATCTTTGGAACACTTTCTAATCTAATAGATTGGGGGAAAAGGGTAAGAGAGATAAAGCAAAAGTAAATGATAGTAAAAAAAAACTATGCTAAAAAGGGTGGCAATGTTCCAAAGGTAAAATAAGATCTCCCTACATAATAGGCCTAAGCATAATATGTCGATGTGAATGTTGTCCTCTCCTCAACATAAGTAAGCACAAAAATACAATATGCATACACACACAAGAGAAGTAGGTCTAGGCATGAGATCCATAAATGGACTTCAAAGTAGATGTATGGTCTTATATATATATATATCAAAATATATTACAAAATATTATGCCTAGAGCAAGGGTTTGATTTTCCACAAGGCCACTTAGGATTTTACAAACTACTATACAGAGAGAAATGAAAGAAAACCTTTACAAACTTGTCAATACTTTACAAAGCCTAAACTACTACTATTTATAGATTATAATCAGGGAGATTTTCCCTCAAAAATTGTGCAGATATTTAAAGAATGATTGTTCTTCTATGTGTAGGGTCATGCCTTCATTAAATTTGTGTCCTTCTAAGTTCTCTAGATCTAGAATCATTAATGTTGGATCTTTTGAGTCCTTGGATGTTCAATTGCCTCTATTATTTACATCTACCCTTTTTAGGGATTCCTATATTTTGAGCATGGGAAATTAATGTCACATGGTTCAAGGCTTTCCCCTAGGATGGATCCTATAAATTCTTCCTTTAATGCATCAATTGCTTCCCTGGTTTGCCATTTCTTCTTTGTAGGAAGAGGAGTGTTCATCTCATAAGACTATTGGTCTCCTAAAATATCAAAAAATAATTGGTGTAAATCCATTGTATTCAAATATGTGAGATGTTATGGGATTTCCCCTTTGAATGAATGGTTAATCATTTTTTGTCCTTGGCTAATAGAAATTTCTCACCCCATACCATCGAAACTTTTGTTCTTTTCTTTTCTTCAAATCTTTCAAAAATTTTGATCCTCAAAAGTTCACCTTTGTGCACATCAAAAATATTTAATCTAAACTTTTGCCCATGATTGTTTGTCACTTCATTTTTGCTTCTTGATTGTTCTTTCTCCTCTTAGGTCATCTTTCAATATTCTTCAAAGGTAACACTTTTTAGTGCAATGATAAATTACTATAGTTATATTTTAAGGGTTTTCCAAATGGTAGGAACCATGGACTAACTATTTGGCATAGTCATACCCCTAGTATGTATACAAAAAAAAATTGATCTAAGATGGATGTCAAGCTTATTTGTCATATTTGCCACCTGAAGATATAGTGACTATCGAATTCACTTTTTGTAACTAAAAGGATAAAGTAAATAATAGAAAAAAATATATAAAAAGGTGAAAAATGGATGGAACTACCAAGGAGTAAATTGTATGAATTTGGAAACCAGATTATAGAAGAGGTTTAAGTTTCAAATATAGTACATGAATTCACCACCTTAAACTATTATAGCTAGAAATTTTGGTATTGACAATAAAAGGAGACATTAGTGAACCTAATATAGGCATAGGGGTGTTATATGATGACATAGAAGGACTCGAGGAGAGTCAAGTAAACAAAAATTGATAGTTGGACCAAATATTTAAAGCAAAAGGGCATAGCTAATTAATATACCTCCTAAACCCTATATGGGAGGTAAATTCATTCTTATTGGTGCTAACAACAAAAATAGGTTGATATGGAATTGAGGGTTGAAGGAGTGGGATGATAGAGAAAAATATGCAAAAGGGAGTTGTTACATTAATAAGAAGTAACCCTATTCTAAAGACTCGCTATTGAGGTTTCAAAATACTAATACATCACCTATGGGTATTTCGGGTGGCAAATTCACTTATCCAAGATCAAAATAAGAGAGGAGAGCTAAAAATCAGGTGATAGCTTAATATGAAATAAATCAGGGTATTACAGATAATATCTGAGATGGAAATAAGTGGTCCAAGTTCAATATCTAGAGGCAAAATGGGGCTTAAAAAATTCACTACCTAGAGATCCTATGAAACTTAAGTTCACATTAGGGAAAAATAAGTATTACAATAGCTTATATAGGTAGAAATGTCACTAACTTCTGCACTAACAAATAGCAAATGCAAAGAGAAGTAAAAACTAAATTCTCCTCTAAACTGCTGACCATAAACTGCCGACTATCTATATGTCGAATATCCTAAACCTATATGCTAACATTCTCCACTTTAAAGTTGAGAGGGCTGAAATACAGTCTCTCAGCTTTATATATTGAGCTTTAGCAATACCTTTGGTGAAGATGGCTACCATGTTGTCTAAAGTGCTGTAATGTTGAAGCTCAACTACCTATTTCTCCACCATGTCTTAAATGAAGTGATACTTCATATCAAAGTGTTTTGACCTGCTATGGTGGATGGTATTATGTGGCAATTGGATGGCACTCATATTGTCATAGTAAAATCTTGTAGGACCACTTTATTGCTCTCTAATATCTTCAAGGAATTTTCTCAACCATAAAGCTTGAGTACTAGCATGTGTGATTGCTATATACTCAGCCTCAGTAGAAGACAATGCTACAACAGTCTACTTTTTGGAACTCCATGTAATTAGTCCCGACCCAAGACTAAAATAGTTTCCTGATGTAGATTTTCTATCATCTATATTTTTGCCCCAATCACCATCACTGAAACCAACTAATTTTACAGAATTACATCGATGGTAATGGATCCCAAAATCCAATGTACCCTTTACATATCTCAGAATTCTCTTAGTTTCTTGAAAATATAGTTTTGATGGATTATCCATAAACCTTGAAACAATAGAAACAACATACTGAATATCAGGCCTTTTTTTGGTGAGAAACATCATACTCCCAACCATGCTCCTGTAAGTGGTCATGTCAATTTTTTGTGCTCCATCATCTTTGCTCAATTGGATTCCATGACCCGTTGGAGTTGCAACAGATTTACATTGCTCCATGGAAAATTTCTTAATCATATCTTGAGCATATTTGTGTTGACATATGAAGATTAATTTATCTATTTGATGAACTTCTATGCCTAGGAAATAATGCATGAAGCCTAGATCTTTTATTTCAAATTCTTTCATCATAGAGTGTTTGAACTTCTTATTAATCTTGTCACTACTACCCATGAATATTAGATCATCCACATATAAATATACAATGAGAATATATTTACCTTGCTTTAGGTAGTAGATAGTAGGTTCACTTTTGATATGAGTGAATCCATACTCCTTAAAGTAGCCATCAATGCGAGAGTACCATGCCCTTGGTGCTTTCTTGAGGCCATATAGTTTTTTTTTTAGTTTGTATACAAGGTTCTCCTTACCTTGTTCTTTAAAACCTTGAGGTTGTTGCACAAAAACCTTTTTATTTAAGTACCCATTGATAAAGGCACTCTTTACATCCATGTGCTAATTTTTCCACCCTTTGTGGGTAGCCAAGGAAAGTATTAATCTGATAGTCTCATGTCTAGCAACAGGAGCAAAGGTCTCCTCATAGTCAATCCCATACTTCTGAGTGAACCCTTTTGCTACTAGTCTTGCCTTGTGTCTTTCAATGCTTCCATCAGCATTGAATTTGGTCTTGTAGACCCATTTGCATCCAACACATTTTTTACCCTTAGGAAGCTTCACAAGTTCCCAAGTATCATTCTTTTTTATAGAGGTTATTTCCTCTTCCATGGCTTGTTGCCATACATCATGAGTGCATGCTTTCTCATAGCTATATGGCTCTAGTTGTGCACTAGTCATTAAAGTATTATTTACTACATCTCCCTTAGGCTCTTGGGAGTCATCATCACCATACATATGCATATTTTCAAGTCTTTTTAAAAATGCATTCATTTCACTAGCTTGACTTCTATTGTATCTTTTCTGAAAATTCTCATCCAACATTTGAACAGAGGGATGGTGTTGAAGTTCTTTTACCTCTATATGGAGAATCAATATCTATAGGTGAATAACTTACTGATATTTGTGGAGGACTTGGAGTATCATCTGGTGTACTCATACTTGGGCTTGGATGACTTCCTTTGTTGTTTTTGGATAGCACTTGTTGCACTTGAGAGGAACTAGAATCATGAGATCCATCATCAACAAAAAGTTTTTGATGACCCCATTATCCCCCTTCATCAAAAATTACATCCCTAGAAAGTACAATTTTATGTGTTTTGGGATTGTAGAGTCTATATGCTTTGGTAGACTCACAATATCCAACAAAAATACAATCTTGAATTTTGGGGTCAAGTTTCTTTCTTTTTTCATCAAGAATGTGGGCATATGCAAGACAACCAAAAACCTTAAAGTGTTTTACATTTGGATTTTTGCCATTCCATCCTTCATAAGGAGTGATCCCATATAGACTAGAAGTAGGACTCCTATTCAAAATGTAAACACTAGTTCTAACAACATCGACCCAATACATGTTACTGAGATGCTTAGTTTGAAGCATCGATCTAGCCATTTCTACTATAGTGTGGTTCTTTCTTTCAACCACACAATTTTGTTGTGGGGTGTAGGCAGTTGTGAATTACCTTTTTATTCCATAATATTTACAATATTTTAGAAATACATTTGAAGAATACTCTCCTCCTCTATTAGTCCTTAGACTCTTTACAACAAATTCACTTTGTTTCTTTACATTATTTTTGAAATCTATGAAACAATAAAAAGCTTCATATTTAGTTTTCAAAAAAGAGATCCAACAAATCCTAGAGAAATCATCAATGAAAGTGAGAAAGTAAGAATTTTTACCAATGATTTTGGTTTGCATGGGACCACAAATATCTGAATGCACCAATTGGAGTGGATAGCTAGCTCTCCACGCTTGTCCTTTTGGAAAATTGGATCTAGAGTGATTTCCCAAAGCACACCCTTCACAGACCTCCTTGTGTTCATCAACTTTTGGAAGTCCACACACCATAGCTTGAGATGTTAACAATTTCAAAATTACAGAATTTAGGTGACCATATCTCAAGTGCCAAAGTACACTTGGATTTGCTATAGCAATACTAGCAAGTTGAGCACCCCCATTTTCCCCAAACTTAAGAGGAAACAACCTATTTTGTGTCATAGGTACTTGGGTAAAAACTCTATTACAATTATTCTTATCAAAAATTACATATTTGCCTTCATAAAAAACAAGCCTATAATTTTTCTCCATCATTTTTCCAACACTAAGCAAGTTATGTTGGAGTTTGGGGGTGTAATAGATGTCATTTACCTTCTTGGTACCTTATTTTTTTGGAACTCCATGGCTCCAATACCTTCAAATTGTAGAGTTTTGTCATATTCCCACTTGATTCTTGATTTGTAGGTCGAATCCATTATAGAAAAGAGCTCTTCCTTGCCACTCATGTGATTGGAAAAACCAATAGCTAAAATCCAAGTGTCATTTAGACTTTGATCTGATTTTTTGTAAGTAAGAAACAGATTTGAAGTTCCTTCTTCACCATAGTTGCCATATTGACCTCTTCCACCTTGAGAAGTCTTGGACCAACAATATTTAGCAAAGTGACCAAGCTTACCACAATTGAAACAAGCTTTCTTTGTTTTGTCATCTCCTCTTCCTTGATTGTCACTCCTTCCTTGATTGCCACCTCT
Organism: Wollemia nobilis; assembly: GCA_028583015.1. NCBI lineage: Eukaryota > Viridiplantae > Streptophyta > Pinopsida > Araucariales > Araucariaceae > Wollemia > Wollemia nobilis. Next base: position 11,552,300 of record JAQPPZ010002848.1, read on the forward strand.
TCCTTAATTGCCACCTCTGGCTTGATTTCCACCTCTTGCTTTATTTCCACCTCTTGAGCTACTTCTTCCTCTGCCTCATATTTTTTCTCTACTTTGGCCTCTTCCTTGGCCTTTTCCTGCACCTTCATTTGATGAGAAATATTTATCATCACCTCCATAGCTTGTTGAAGTAGACCCCTGTAATATTTCTTCATGAGACATCAAGGAATTAATTAGTGCATCAAAAGTTAGAGTAGAAATATATTTATATTCCTCAATTATGATAGCAATATGGTTCCATTTATGAAGAAGTGTTCTCAACACTTTCTTCACAACCATCTCAGGTTTTATGTCTTCTCCAAGGGTATCCTCTTGTTGAAAATTGCTTTCACTCGTACACAGTAGTCACCAACTTTGTCATCTTCCTACATTGTGAGATTCTCAAAATCTTGCTTTAAGGTTTGAATCCTCACTTGCTTCACCTAATCGCTTCCTTGATAACCTTCTTTCAAATCTTTCCATGATTCAAGTGTTGTTGTACAAGCAGCAATCCTAGGAAAGATGATTTTCTCCATGGCTGCTTGGAGATGGTAGAGAGAAAATGAGTTCTTCTTTTGGGCATATTTCTTAGTAGTCTCATCGGCTACACTCAAGGTTGTCCAGTCTTGAGGTTCATTGTAGACTTCCTCAACTATATCCCACAAAACTTTTCCAATGAGTAGGGTCTTCATCTTGATAGACCAATACTCATAATCTAACCCATGAAACTTAGGTATGGGTAGATTATTATTTGATGCCATAGCTTTTGAAATAAACTAGAAAAACTTTCTTTTATTTCTCAATACAAATAGTGAACTATGCTTTGCAAAGGAAAAATTTGAAGAATTTCATGAAGCAATGATTCATTCCGATTGATATCAATTATAAATATTACAATGTGGTTACAATAAGTTGGTTTATGAAACCAACTTGGTGGTTATTAAACCAACCTAGAGAGCGCCTACGTGCGCTATATTTTGCTTCAATATGCTTATAACAATAATGTAAGACATATATGCTAACATCCCCCCTTATTACATTATTGGCAAATTCCAATAGTATCTCGAAACTTTTCATATTTGATACGCCCAAGTGCTTTGGTAAAGATATCTGCAACTTGCGCATCAGTAGGAATGTATTGAAGTTGTATATGGTGCTTTGGAACTTCATCTCGAATGAAATGACATCTGGTATCAACATGTTTGGTACGTTCATGAAAAATTGGATTTTTGACAAGATTCAAAACACCTTGATTGTCGCAAAACAAATGAAGAGGAAGATTCTTTGGAAGACCCATGTTTGTAAGAATGTGACTTAACCACATTATCTCGCAGACTGCTTCACTGGCTGCATGATATTCTGCCTCTGTAGAAGATAAAGCAACCACATGTTGCTTCTTACTGTGCCATGAGACAGGTCCAGATCCCAGATGAAAAACATATCCAGAAGTGGATTTACGATCATCAATGGATCCAACATAATCCGAGTTCGTGTATCCTAGTAAGAAAAACTTATTATTCTTTTTGTATTCCAGACCATAATTTGTACTACCACGGACATAATGAAGAACTCTTTTTGTTGCTTTCCAGTGACTCACCTTAGGCTCTTGCATGAACCTTGAAAGATAGCCCACAACAAAACTGAGATCTGGCCTGGTATTTGTCAGATATAGGAGACTCCCAATTAACTGGCGATAGAGAGTACCATCTACCTGAGGTGATTCATCATATCGTGATAACTTAAGTCCTTGCTCCATTGGAGTTGCTTTTGACTTACAGTTAGTCATCCGATATTTTTCTACTAAAGTCTTGGCATATTTCTTTTGTGTTACTCTGATATGAAATATTTTTTGAGTAACTTCTAAACCAAGACAATAGTGCAGAAGTCCTAGATCTGTCATTTCAAATGATTGCTTCAAATCATTTTTCACTAAGTCAATCATTTTTTCGAGCTTCCTGTTATGATCAGATCATCTACATAAAGTACAAGAATCACTATATCAGAACCATTTTTCTTAATATAGATATTTGCATCTGAAGGACTTCTTTTGAATCCATGCTACACAAGGTGACTGTCTATCTTGATATACCAAGCTCGAGGAGCTTGTTTGAGCCCATACAAGGATTTGATCAACTTGCATACTTTTTGTTCTTGCCCCTCGACCACGAATCCTTCTGGTTGAGTCATGTATACTTCTTCCCTGTAAGTCACCATTCAAGAAAGCACTTTTAACATCCATCTGATGCAACTTCCACCCAAACTGAGCTCCCATGGCACAAAGTACTCGAATGGTAGTCATTTTTGCAGTAGGGGCAAAAGTCTCTTCATAGTCTATGCCTTCTTTCTAAGCATAACCCTTCGCAACAAGTCGGGCTTTATGCTTATCAATAGATCCATCTGCCTTATACTTCACTTTGAACACCCATTTGCAGCCTATGGGTTTCTTTCCTGTTGGCAGATCGACTAACTTCCAAGTATTATTTTTCATGAGAGACTTATGTTCTACATCCATGGCCTCTTTCCACTGTGGTTTATCAAGTGCATCTTGAACCGTTGTAGGTTCATTTGCATTCAATGTAGACATATAAACCTTTTCTTCATCCTCATCTTCTTCTCTATCATTTTTTGTACCCACTGACAAATCATCAAAGTGTTGACAAAGTTCGTCAACCTCTGAAGTAGATTCCTCCGCTCTCATTTGCTGAGTCATACTGCGAGTACATGGCCTATCTAGAGATAGATCTGGAAGGGAATTCAACTTAGCATCTCTCAAAGTGCTAGTATACCATTTTGGGACTTTCTGCTATTGTTGTGGAAGTTGAACCTCCTTCTTAGGTTCTTCTTCATCTAGGTATACAACTGTAGATGTGTCTTTTGATGTGAAAGCTTCATCAAATACAACATCTCTACTTACGTGTGTCTTCTTGGTCTTAGGATCAATCAATCGATAACCTTTTGAATACTCATCATAGCCAAGAAAGATACACTACAGGGTTTTCTCATCCAACTTCCTCCTTTTCTATTTTGGAATGTGCATGAATGCTTTACATCCAAACACCCTTAAATGAGAAATGGAGGGTTTCTTACCACTCCAAGCTCCTTGTGGTGTTTTCCCTTGTAGAGCTCTAGTGGGTGCTCTATTTAGGAGGTATGATGTTGTGTTTACTGCTTCTACCCAATATTGATCCTCAAGATGTGCTCCCTTTAGCATACATCGAACCATTTCCATAATGGAACGATTTCTCCTTTCTGCAACTCCATTCTACTGAGGTGTATAGGTTGTAGTCAGTTGTCTTTTGATCCCATGTTTCTTAAGAAAATCTGAAAACTCTTCAGAGGTGTATTCCCCCCTCGATCTGAGTGGAGGGTTTTTATGAAACATCCCGACTCCTTCTCGACAAGTTTCTTGAATTGTTGAAAGTAGAGAAATGCTTCTGATTTCAACTGAAGAAAGAAAACCCACATCTTCCATGAGTAATCATCAAAAAATAGTTGAAAATACTTCTTTCCACCATAGTTGGTTGGCATAGGACCACACAGATCGGTATGTACCAGCTCTAAAGGGTTTTTAGCTCGAGAGGAGCTAGTTTCAAAAGGTACTCTATGTTGCTTCCCTGCTAAGCAATCCGAGCACACTGGTAAGATAGATGAGAGTGGAGGAAGACCTTTCACCATCCCATATCTATGTAATTCAAGCAAATATCCTGAACTTAGGTGCCCATAACGTCTATGCCAGAGAGAGGTGGCCTCCTTTGTAGTTGCAGCCAGAGCAACATGAGGAGTTGAAAGAGCATCTAGAATGAACAAGCCATGTTTGTAGGATCCGGTTGCAACATGTTTACCACTGTGGGTTATAAAACATCTCTTCTTGCCTTTGACAACTCGAAACACGACATCCATATTTCTATCCAACATTTGTGTGATTGAGAGCAGATTATTGGCTAATCCTGGAACATAGAGAACCTTCTCAATTTGACAATTACCATCAGGAAGGGACACAGAAACATCCCCTTCTCCCTTTACTTGATAGACTTGATTGTCAGCAATTGTGACTGGCTTACCTTCTTTCTCCTCAAAAGTATCAAACCATGATTTGTCCCCAGTCATGTGTTTGCTAGCTCCTGAATCAATATACCATACAACATCTATCCGGGAAGACGAAGTATGGGTCATGAGCACCTTGTGTGCTCTTTCAGAGTCAAAATCTGAATCGGACCCAGGAGAATCTGAGTCTGAGTTGGAGTCAGCATAAGCAACATGGCCTTTAGGTTGCTTATGTTTCTTGTTGTATTTATGTTTGTCTTTGCCCTTCTTCTTAGGACCTTGATCATTTTGTTGCTTGTTTTTGAACCAACACCTGTTGGTGTCATGGTTATTCATATCACAAATCTTGCAATATTTTTTATCCTTCTGCTGATTTTGCTTCCCTTTTCCTTTGGAAGAAGAACCCCCTTTTTGAAACTGACCTTGTTTCTTACCACTTTGTTGTGTGGAAAGGGCATTATCTGGCACTTCATCTTTCTGAACCTGATTTGCCTCCTCAGTCTGAAGCAAATTTACCAGCTCCACAAATGATACTTGTCTACCAGAAACATTGAGAGAAGTGATCAACATCTTGTAGGAATCTGGCAATGCTCTCAAGATGACAGATTTCAAGATATCATCATCCACTGGTTTTCCCATGGCATTCAATTTGGCTTTCAAGTCAGCCACTCTGCAAAGGAATATATCAACTGTTTCCCCAGAATTCATACTGAGAGTATGTAGTTGAGTTTGAAGGTTTAGAATAGTGGATTGATTCTTTCCTTCATATACTGTGATCAAGGCATCCCAAGCTACCTTACTAGTTTTTGCATCACAAATATGAGGTTGCACCTCATCTGTAGTAGCAAGCAAGATAAACACGAGACTCTTCTTGTCCTTCTTATCCCAAGCATCTTGATCTGTTCCTATTGTCTGAGGGTGCTTTGCAGTTCCAGTCACTACATCCCATAAATCTTCCAACTGAAGAATGGCTTTCATCTTTGTTTTCCATGGAACAAAGTTAGGACCTTTCAACAACTGTGAATCTGAGAGATACTTGTGAATTGTGGCCATTATGAAGGTTCCTTATATCACCAATTGGTCTCCCTTTCTTTATACCTACCAGATCTTTATATCGTAACCATTCAATATATACCCGCCCTTACGTGAGGGAGACTATAGGTATATATGAACAATATACTACTCAATATGTACCCGCCCTTACGTGAGGGAGACTATAAGTACATATGAGAAGCACAATATATTGAACATAGGCGATACTGAAAGGGCATCGTGTTGTTAATGACACCTACCATAGAAAGTTTTATTCCTCATGCGTGGGGCGTAACTTCCCCTAAACACTTTGGAAAAAAACCTTCGTCAGGATTTACGCCTAACAACAATCACGATGTGGGTATGAGATGGAAAAAAATAGATCTGGTTTGCCTTATTTCTCCCCGACGATTAATAGAGAACAAGCTCAGATGTCATTGTTGCAGCTATATTAGGCAACGGATACAGTAGTCCAAAGCACGACAACATTACCTGTAAGTGTGGACCAGAGGTATCTCAAATACCGAACGTTGTTGTGCAATAAATTGCACAAATAGGGTATAAATTTGGGGTCTTATTTTTATCTGTAATTTATGATTGTTAATGCAAGAAAATAGAATATTTAAATGCAAAAAAAACAATCACAAATGCCCACAAATTTAAACACCTATTACAAATCTAGCAGATTTTTCACTCTCAAATGTTTTGATTTCCCCCCTTTATCTGACAATTTTGCAAATGAATCATGTGAAGATTGTCCCCCTTTCGTTTTGCAAAATAGAGAAGGAAGTAAAAAAAATTGTACCTTAACTCCAAGAAAAAAACTTTGATGGAAGCCTTTTAAGGTGTCAATTTTGGACAACATAGGCGTCAATTTTAGGAGAAGCATCAATTGAACATCTTGGGGCATCAAAAAACCCCACCCACCGTCAACAAATTTCCATCGCCATAAAAAAAAGAATAGGGTGTCAAACAACACTACCACCCATCAATACATGCGCAACGAATGGAACCCACGACCTCGCGACGATCAAGTACAACACAAACCACGTGAGCCAGAAGGCCCGACGAGAGTAAACAAGAACCAAGCAAATCTTATCACTTCGGCAATGGAGAGAAGAAAGGAAAAAAAATTAAAACCCTTATACCTCCCCGTAGCGAATGGAACCCATGACCTCGCGGTGATCAAGCACAACACGAACCACGTGAGCCAGAGGGCCCGACGAGAACCTCTGTGAAAATAGTGGGTCTTATCACGTCGAGTGCAAAGGAATTTTTTTAAAAAGTAATAATCCCACATGGCCTATGCTGCCACTATAGGATGCTTTAAAACTAACGAAGGCCATATGAGATTTTGGTTGCCTTCGGGCAACCACCCCACCCCTTTTGCCTCCGCAGCCACCTTCCAGTATCCTCTGCTTGTTGTCTGTGTCTACGTGTCCTTCTGCCTACGTGTCTACGTGTCCTCCTACCTACGTGTCATATTCATCAATGGTTGGCTCTGTTTGTGTCCTGCGTGTCACATCCATCAGTGGTTGGCTCTGTTTGTGTCTTGTGTGTCACGTCCATCAATGGTTGGCTCTTGGCTCTATCTACGTCCTGCGTCCTGCACATCAGTGGTTGGCTCGTGGCTCATCTTCCTATCTGCGTCCGTCAATATCTTCGATTGATAAAGGAGTTGGAGTAGTTAGGTAACTACCTTGCCCAACGCTTGCCTACGATCTTCCAAGCTCTGATACCATGAAGAATTTCATGAAGCAATGATTCATTCCGATTGATATCAATTATAAAGATTACAATGTGGTTACAATAAGTTGGTTTATGAAACCAACTTGGTGGTTATTAAACCAACCTAGAGAGCGCCTACGTGCGCTATCTTTTGCTTCAATATGCTTATAACAATAATGTAAGACATATATGCTAACAAAATTATAGATTTAAATCAAATCTTACATGGTCGTCACTAACAATGACAAAGTTCTACCTGCATAGGTTCTCCTATCACTTGATTGACAAAGTTGTCAGTAACTAAATCATCGTCATCACTAATAATGATGACTTCAGGTAAATGCAGTTCTAGCTCCACGATTTCAACTGAGTCACTATCACTCAGATAAATGATCTCAGGTTCCTATGGTGCAATTTCAACAGGAACTGACTCTTCATATCTACTATCAACGGAATGGTTGTCTTCAAAATCACCGTCGTATCCAGGGTCCGATGCTCTTAGGTTTGCTATTACAACGTTGTGAAGTTGACTGAAGACAATGTTCAGACCATATATTCACACCTTTTCATCAAAGGATTCAGGGGTCTCTTTGGCTAGAAGATATTGTAGGGCAAAGCAGCTTCCGGTTTCCCTTAAAATTAATGGTTGTAAAATTTTCCTTTGCTGCAAAAATATTCCCCCTTTAAAGTAGAAAATCAACACTTTTTATGCTCCCTTTTTTTCTTGTTACAAATATTGCCTCTTAGGCAATGGTGCGAATCACTTACAAAAATTACCTCTTAGGAAATAGTGAAATTTTTTTACCACAAAACATTTCCCCCTTAGTGCTAGGATGGAATAAAATTGAGAATAATCCCCCTTTGGTTTTTTAAAGGTAATTTTTTTTATTGCATAAATAAAAACCTTATCAAAGGTTTAACTAATAAAATTTTAATTTTAACTAAAAAAAAACATTTAAATAGATAAAATGTTTTTTTTAATTAAATTATTAAAATACTATTTGATAAAATTAATGTAAACTATGCAAAAAACATTTATAACATTTTTTATGGGTCAGAGGGTTTCGAACCCTCGACCTTATGGCCCTGGGCCTTAACGCTCGACCTTCAATCATCGTGGTAGCTCACCTTTCATGAGCTAAGGTGAGGCCTCCTCACCTTAAAGAGCCCGAGCAATATTTAAAAAAAAAAAATGTTAACCCCTGACGGGACTCGATCTGCACTCTATCGTGGATGAGTGCCCTAGACTAGCAGGCTTTGTCAGTCAGGCTATGATACCCGAAAAGTACCAAAGGGAACAAGGTTCCCTTTCTACCTTTGTCCACTGGGAAAAGTAAAAAAAAAAATGGGACTTTTAGTCCCACATTGCCCTTGTGGCAATGCTTGGGCAATTTAAAAGCAAAAACATGCCCTACGTAACTGATTGCCTTCGGGTAATCAAAAAACTAACCTTTTGTCACCCAAACAGTCAATCAAACTTCGCCAACTCAGCAACCAATAAAACTCCACCAACTTAGCAACCAATAAAATAGTGCCATGTGTGTCTAGGTTCTCATACCCAGTCAGTGCTAGGTGTCTACCACATCAGCTTCTACCTCAGGAGTTGTGTCATCTGCTACGTTAGCTTGGTGTCTTCCACATCAGCTCTACCATATCAGCTCACCATATTAGCTCTTGCATCGTGAGTTATGTTGGTTGCCACATCAGCTTTGTGTCATCTTCGCCATGTTAGCTCCTCGATCTACATGTGATGTCGATGCTCATGTTGCGAGCCAGTTCCAGCTCTACAGGTCACTCCTCAAGATGCATGCCTGGGGTTGCCATGCCAGCTATGCAAGCTCCTCTACGGGTTGCTCCTTGGGATGCATGCCTGAGGATGCCAAATCCCTTACCCTAACTTGGTTGCTCTGATACTAATTATGAAACTTAAGTTCACATTAGGCGGAAATAAGTATTACAATAGCTTATATAGGTAGAAATGTCACTAACTGCTGCACTAACAAATAGGAAATGCAAAGAGAAGTAAAAACTAACTTCTCCTCTAAACTACCGACCATAAATTGTCGACTATCTATATGCCGACTATCCTACACCTATATGCTAATAGATCCTAGGTGGTGAATTCATCTTGGGTAAATGAAGCAGAAGAGATAAATTCAAAATCAAGAGTAGACCTACTATAGTGGATACCATGAGGTAGTGCTACCTTCTTGCTACTTTGTAGAATCCCTAAAAAAACCTACAAAATAGGTATACATGCAAAAATACTAAAAGCACTTGTCAATATTTATATATGGATAAAGATGATAACACAACAGTAGAAATTAAATTTAATTCCAATCTAAATAATAAAAAAAGTAAAAGAACATCACTGAGCTTGGTCTCTTAGAAATTTGTCATACCACTTGAAGATAGAAGATCGTTGATAGCTTTTTATGACCAAAACTCAAATGTTTGAAAGAAGATCTTCTAAAATTTTGATAGCACTTTTCTACTTCAAGAAGTCATGCCCAAATGTTATCCCAAGGGGTCCTTATATAGGTAAAGGTGGCCACCTAGGAGGGGGATGAGGTGTCAAGTTCAAGCAAGTTGGAGGGTGCTTATGGCTAGTTAACTACCTTGATTGGTATTCAAGGGTTGATTGAGGCTTGATTGATAGTTAGGTAGATTTGATTGTGAGTTATGAGATGTCAATTAGGAGTTGATTAATGAGTTAGCTATCTAGGTGGATAATCGCTAGGGATGGTTGCTAGTGATGTATGGGGTTGATGGTTAATGATATATAGTTTTAGGAGAACTAAAATATTGGTTACATGTTTGGCTCAAATTCACAATTTTGACTATTAGGGGTAAAATTTAATAGGGAATGCTAAATTTGAGTGAGAAAACCAAATTGTGCAAATTCACCAGATAAGATAGTGAATTTATTACTGGTAAATTTACCTCTAAGGTGGAAAATTCACCAAATGCAAACTTAATTGTAAAATTTGGGTTTGGAGGTGTGGGAGATCATTAATTTAGTTACTCTATGAATTTATTATAAGATTGGCTTAGTTAGATGATCTAATTTTAGGTATCTATATCAATTGTTCAATAATCACCTAATATTTAACAAATTTTCATGTGATTATAAGGAGATCACATTCTTGCATCATAATGATCCATTTACCATATCATATGTCACTAGGTATGTAATAATTTTGTAAAGGTGATAAATTTTTTTATTATATGGAAGGGGTTTTGAAAGGATCCCCAAACATTTTATAATACAAAAGTAGGGTTTTGAAGGTCCCTAAAACGTTTTAAAATAGTAAAAGCCTCAAGAAGATAGTTGTAAGAGAAACAATAAAAGGATTCGAGCGAGAAAAAACATGGCCCTATAGTTGAATTCAAGAAAGAGAGATAACTGGATCCCAAGGATCCTAAACAATCTTCATAAGTCATAGTAAAAAATAAAACATGAATTCCAAGGAGAACTTGGGATCCGCCCATGTTGGTTGTGGAGCCTGATTCTAATTTGGAGGCCCTGTTTTAGCCGCGTTTGGACCCACTCTATGAAAGGATATGGGCGTTATGTAATTGTGTGTCAAATTGCATGTCAATCCGAGTTTTTTGTGAATTACTATTTTTGGAAATTTTTGACGAAAAATAATTTTTCGAAAATAGTAATTACTAAAAAGGAATTTTTTTGACGAAAAATAATTTGCCGAAAATAGTAATTACTAAAAACAGAAATTTTTTGACGAAAAATAATTTTTCGAAAATAGTAATTACTAAAAATGGCAAATTTCGATAGAAAATATAATTTTCCAAAAATAGTAATTTTTTTTTTATTTTGGGGTCTTAATGATTTGCTCTAAAATTGTAACCCTCGTTTTATAAGAGGATGTTGTACGACATTGGAGATGTGAGAAGGAAGAGAGACTGTAATTGTGAGATCGAAGAGGAAGTACAGTGGATTTGTTGTAGGTTGTATCCCTTCGAGATTTGTTGGATGAAATAATAAATCCTGGTTATTTTCTCCGTGGACGTAGCCCACATTGGGTGAACCACGTAAATATGTGTCTTGAGTATTGCTTTATTCTTCTGTGTTTTATTTTCGCATTTATTTATTGCTCGTGTTTTATTTTTTAATCCTAACAACTGGTATCAGAGCCTAGGGTTTGAAAAATGCACTTGAAAGGAGGGTTTCCGGTTCGAGTGGGAGCAATGGCAGAAGAAGGTAGGTTTAGGGTTGAGAAGTTTAATGGCCAAAATTACCAGCTATGGAAGATGCAAATGGAGGACTATCTTTATCAGAAGGATCTTTACCTACCATTAGGTGGAATAGCAAAGAAGCCAGTGAAGCTATCAGACGAAGAATGGGAAGTTCTTGATAGAAAGGCATTAGGAACAATACGATTGTGCCTGGCAGCGTCGGTGGCCTTCAACATTTCAAAGGAAAAGACAACGGAGGGTTTAATGAATGCGTTGGCTAAACTGTATGAAAAACCCTCAGCTTCGAACAAGGTATTTCTTATGAAGCATTTATTTAATATGCAGATGTCAGAAGGTGGGTCTGTTACTGATCACTTAAATGAGTTTAACACGGTTACCAATCAGTTAAATTCTGTTGGAGTAAATTTTGATGATGAGGTTAGGGCTCTTTTGATCTTATGCTCATTGCCAGAAAGCTGGAATGGCTTGGTCATGGTTGTGAGTAATTTTATTTTTGGTACAAATACTTTAAAATTTGATGATGTTATTGGTGTTATCCTTAGCGAGGAAATGCGATGGAAAAGCACAGGTGAGACATCGGGTAATGCGTTGACTGTGGAAAATAGGGGGAGACAAAAGGAGAGAGGAAAGAGTCCAAGAAAACATGGAAAATCAAAGAAAGGTAGATCCAAATCCAAAGGGAAGTAGTTGGAATGCTGGCATTACGGGAAGAAAGGACACCTAAAAAGAGACTGTTGGACTCAAAAAGAAAAATAGGGAGAAGAAAAATAAGGTAATCAGGAAGCAAACATAGTAGGTGATGTATTGCAAGATGCTTTAATCCTTTCACTAGATAATATTAATGATTGTTGGGTGCTAGACTCAGGGGCTTCATATCATGCCACACCCCATAGGAAATATTTTCTAGATTATGTTCAAGGTGATTTTGGACAGGTCTATTTGGGTGATGATAGACCATGTAAAATCATTGGAAAGGGTAAGATACAGATAAAATTACCGAATGGAAACCAATGGTTGCTGAAAGAGGTAAGGCATATTCCTGATTTGAGAAGAAATCTAATTTCCATAGGGTAGTTGGACAGTGAAGGATGTACAATTACATTCTCAACAAATTCGTGGAAGGTTGCTAAAGGATCACTGTTATTAGCAAAAGGAAAGAAGGAAGGTACATTGTATGTATGTACTGGTAATACTGATCTTTCTATTGCTTTAGCTTCTACAGGAGTGGATACAGTTTTGTGGCATCATAGGCTTGGGCACATGAGTGAGAAGGGGATGCAGATTCTCCACTCAAGGAATTTGTTGCCAGGTTTGAAGTAGGTTGATTTGGACTTTTGTGAGCACTACGTTTATGGAAAATAGAAAAGAGTCAGATTTCTCAGAGTTGGAAAAGAAAAGAAGAGTGAAAAGCTAGAGCTTGTGCATACAGACGTATGGGGACCAGCTCAGGTATCATCTCTTGGTGGCTCTTATTATTATGTTACGTTTATTGATGATGCAACTAGAAAAACTTGGGTTTATTGTATTCGAAAGAAATCGGATGTCTTTGATACTTTTAAGAAATGGAAAGCTTTGGTTGAGAATGAGACAGGAAATAAGTTGAAGTGTCTCAGATCAGATAATGGAGGTGAGTACTACAGCAAAGAGTTTGACAGTTACTGTTCATACCATGGGATTCGTAGAGTGAAGACGGTTCCAAGAACTCCACAAGAAAATGGTGTGTCAGAAAGGATGAACAGGACTATCATGGAACATGCTAGGTGTATGAGATTACATGCAGGATTGCCCTTATAGTTTTGGGCAGATGTTGTGGATACTATTGTTTATTTAATAAACAGAGGGCCTTCAAGTTCCCTGGATGGTGGGATTCCAGAAGAGGTATGGACAGGTAAGCCTATTAACTACTCATTTATGAAGACTTTCGGTTGTGAAGCATTCGTGCATATTGATAAAGAAAATAGAACTAAACTTGAGGTAAAATCCAAGAAGTGCACTTTCATTGGATATGGAGTTAATGATTTTGGTTATCATTTTTGGGATTATGAAAATCACAAAATCATTAGGAGTAGAGATGTGGTATTCAATGAGAAAGTCATGTATAAAGACCAGTTGCAGCAAAAGAAACAGGAAAAGGTAAACACAAAATACACAGTGCTTGATGAAATTGAAACTCCAAAGGTGCTAGAAAATCAACAACAGCAGCAACAAGCACCTCAAACTCCTGCAAGTGTTGTTAGAAAATCTACCAGGATAAGTAGACCCCTTGATCGTTACTCTCCTTCATTATATTATGTATTATTGTCTGACTCTGGTGAACCAAAAACATATGAAGAAGCGATGCAGGTAGAAACCAGGAAGAAGTGGGAGCAAGGCATGAAAGAGGAGATGGACTCCTTGGTACACAATCAGACTTGGGATCTGGTTCGATTGCCTGCAGGAAAAAGAGCATTGCAAAATAAATGGGTTTACAGGGTGAAAGAAGAAGATGGAGGTAAAAAGAGGTATAAGGCTAGACTGGTTGTAAAGGGGTTTGCACAGAAGAAAGGTATTGATTATGATGAAATTTTTTCTCCTGTTGTTAAAATGACTTCAATTAGAACTGTTTTAAGCCTAGTGGTTGTAGAGGATTTGCATCTTGAACAATTAGATGTAAAAACAACTTTTCTCCATGGGGATTTGGAGGAAGAGATTTATATGCAGCAACCACAAGGGTATGAGGTCAAAGGGAAGGAGGAATTAGTATGCAGGTTGAAAAAGAGCTTGTATGGCCTGAAGCAAGCTCCAAGGTAGTGGTATATGAAATTTGACAAGTTTATGTCAGAACAAGGTTATAGTAGATGTTATTCTGACCATTGTGTTTATTTTAAGAGATTGGATAATGGTAACTATATTATCCTATTATTGTATGTAGATGACATGCTTGTTGCAGGGTCTAACATGCAGGATATAATTGTGCTCAAAAGAAAATTGGTAGATTCATTTGCAATGAAGGATTTGGGTGTTGCAAAGCAAATCCTTGGTATGAGAATAACAAGAGATAGGAAAAATCATAAATTAACATTGTCTCAGGGTGAGTACATTGAGAAGGTGTTGGAAAGATTTAATATGCAGGATGCAAAACCTGTTAGTACACCTTTGGCCAATCATTTCAAACTGACCAAAGAGATGTGTCCCAAGACACAGGAGGAGATTGACTATATGTCCAAGGTTCCTTATTCATCAGTAGTTGGCAGTTTGATGTATGCGATGGTGTGCACAAGGCCAGATATTGCACATGCAGTGGGAGTTGTGAGCAGGTTTATGAACAATCCAGGAAAACAACATTGGGAGGCAGTGAAGTGGATTCTCAGGTATTTGAGAGGTACTATCACTCAGGTATTATGCTTTGGAGGTTCTAACACTGCTTTACAAGGATATGTTGATTCAGATATGGCAGGTGATATAGACAATAGGAGGAGTACCACAGGGTATGTTTTTACTATAGGTGGAACTACAGTAAGTTGGATTTCAAAATTACAGAAGGTTGTTGCACTTTCAACAATGGAAGCAGAGTATGTTGTTGTTACAGAGGCTAGTAAGGAGATGATTTGGTTACAAAGGTTTATGGAGGAGTTGGGAAAGAAGTAGGAGAATAACATATTATATAGTGACAGTCAGAGTGCCATTCATCTTGCAAAGAATTCAGCCTTCCATTCCAGGACTAAACATATACAGACCAAGTACCATTTCATACGCTCAGTGTTGGAAGATGGACAGTTAAAACTGGAGAAGATACACACTAGCCAGAATCCTGCAGATATGTTCACAAAGGCAGTAACCAGGGAGAAACTGAGTTCTTGCTCAGTTTCAGTTGGTCTTCAAACATGACAGTAAAAGGTGAGAAAATTTCTAGGTCCAAAGTTGAAGCATAGTCCAGCAAGTGCAGTAGCGGTGGAGTTACTATGATCAGTCTCCAAGTGGGAGATTGTTGGTTGTGGAGCCTGATTCTAATTTGGAGGCCATGTTTTAGCCGTGTTTGGACCCACTCTACGAAAGGATATGGGCGTTATGTAATTGTGTGTCAAATTGCATGTCAATCCGAGTTTTTTTGTGAATTACTATTTTCAAAAAATTTTTGATGAAAAATAATTTTTCGAAAATAGTAATTACTAAAAACAGAAATTTTTTGATGAAAAATAATTTTCCGAAAATAGTAATTACTAAAAACAGAAATTTTTTGATGAAAAATAATTTTTCGAAAATAGTAATTACTAAAAATGGCAAATTTTGACAGAAAAGATAATTTGCCAAAAATAGTAATTTTTTTTATTTTGGGGTCTTAATGATTTGCTCTAAAATTGTAACCCTCGTTTTATAAGAGGATGTTGTACGACATTGGAGATGTGAGAAGGAAGAGAGACTGTAATTGTGAGATCGAAGAGGAAGTACAATGGATTTGTTGTAGGTTGTATCCCTTCGAGATTTGTTGGATGAAATAATAAATCCTGGTTATTTTCTCCGTGGACGTAGCCCACATTGGGTGAACCACGTAAATTTGTGTCTTGAGTATTGCTTTATTCTTTTGTGTTTTATTTTCGCATTTATTTATTGCTCATGTTTTATTTTTTAATCCTAACGACTCAACCATTAGACCTGCTTCAGATTTAAATAAAAAATATTTTAAAATATAAAAAAGGTGATCAATTTAATGACCATGTAAGTTATCTAATATAACATATAATGCCTTAAGTTTTCACTTGTAAAATAGATGGCTAGGTAGTCTTTGTCCATGGAAGTGCACCAAGTTTCTGTTAAAATCATTGTGTGACTAATGTAGTACATGACATACTCCTTATCGTTATCATCTTCTTGAATAAATAAAACTCTCAAGGAAACCTAATTAGTAAAGGTGTACAACATAAATGGCATCTAGGTTGGGTAGGAGAAGAGTTAGGACTACAAAAGAAATTTATTGAATTCAAAAAGGTTGTGTTATAAATTCCATCCCAATTGAACTCATCTTTTTTAAGCAAGTTATTTAGTGGATAAGCTTTGAAAGATAGGGATTATTCGTCTAATAGATTTGAGCTTCCCCAAGAAGGATTTAATATCTTTAACCATATGAGGAGGACACATAGCATCAATGGCTTTGATCTCATTGTGATTAATATCTATGCCCCTATGAGACACCATGAGTCATAGTAGCTTACCACTAGTAACACCAAACACATTTATTGGGGTTAAGTCTAACCTTATAGTGATATAATCATTCAAATATGAAACCAAGGTTAGTCAGGTGGTTGGCTCACTTATTAGACTTATCCAAAAGATCATCCACATAAGATTTTACTATTTTTCCCAATAATTCATGAAAGACCATTTTCATAGCCTATTGATAAGTAGTATCAACATTTTTCAACCTAAAAGGTATGACAACATAACAAAAAGTTCTCCAAGGTATGGTAAAATTTATTTTAGTTTGATCTATAGGGCTAGTTCAGATTTGGTTATATATTGAATAGTCATCCATAAGAGACAACATTTCATACCCTATGATAGAATCAATGATAACATCAATTAAGGGCAAAGAAAAGTTATACTTAGGACAAAATAGGTTGACGTTTCTAAAATCACAACAAATATGGATAACATTATTTTCTTATTTTCCATAGACACAATGTTAGATACCCAGTCCAAATAGTCAATAACTCTAAAAAAAATTGGATTTCAATTTTTTACAAGTCTTGAATAAGAGGAGAGAAACTTCTTTGTTTTTGTTGGATCAAAGTGATATCCTTATAAGTAACAATGTTATAAACCAAAAAATCCTCATTCATTCTAGGCATGTCAAAATATTCCTAGGCAAAGGCATATTTATACTCCTTGACTAAGGCAATAAAGATGACTTGTTCTTCGATAGATAGACTACCCCCAATTTTTACTATTTGCGGTTTCCCATTAGTACCTATGTTAATATCTATAGTAGGCTTGGAATTCATGACATATACCTCTTCAAAATGGTCTAGAACAAGGGGAATATTCTCTAATTCAAAATTAATATTGGTCTAGTAAACATATTAGATCATTTGCACCTCCCCCAGTCATGATTGGGTTCTTTAAGGAACCTCTATTATGATATTTTTAGGGTATCCTTTCCTCTCTAGCATTTAATAATTATAGAATAGCTTCATCATTGGTAATGGTGGAGGAAAGATGATATTGTTAGGAATTTGAATTATTGATTCTTTTACATACCCCTTGCCCCAAGCTTAGAGAGAATGTGAGCATGTGAATGAGTATTGAGAAAGATAGGTATGTGGGGACCAGGGTATGGTTCTAATTTATTTTAAACCTTCATCAAAGCATTAATTACAACCTTGGTTTTTTATTCAATAGAAAACTTAGGTTCAATCAAGTTTTTTGTTAGACAAAAGGGCATAGGATCAATCAAAATATTCAACCACTTATTAGACAACCTATCTAAGAATGAAAGATTTTCTAGATCTAAAAAAAAACTAAAATAAATATTAGTAAATGTTTGGGAATTCATTATTTCTCAAAAATTAAAGAAAGATAGGATTACCACATTAAGATATAATAATGGTAGCATAGAAATTTCAATAGAAATATCAAATAGTCTAGGCACAAAAAGGGTCATATAGGTCAAATAGTTATTAGGGACTATCAAAATAGTAAGAGTTGGACCAAAAATGACAAAAACATCAATGCTTATTAGGATCAACTCTTCAAGAAATGATACTAGTCTTGTTGAAGAAACTTTAATAGAAGGTAAGACATCAATGGGTTCTAATTTAGGATAGTTTGAAATCGTATAGGAATTGATGATTTCAAAGATAAATAAACAATAGGTTTATCTTTATAGTTTTTTGGAACTGATAGATTTCAATCTTTGTGAAATACTTAGGCAAGGGAATAATTTTTTTTTACTTAGCCTATGTGAAGGTTTTGATGTGGAGATAATAGAAACATTAGTTGTTTTATGCCTATGTAGCTTAGATGTATGTAGATTATATTCAAATTTTCCTAAGCATATAATAGGAAAATAAGTTATTGTTATCAATTTCATAAAAAATTATATCAAGTTGACTATCATCATTATCTAAAATAAGAACTTCCATTAAACCTACTTGGTAATGCCCAACACCCACCTTAGATTTAGTAGTAGAGGGAGCATTCTCAGCTTCAATGTTAAAGGCTTGATTAAAATCACTATCTACATCATTATTAGTTTTTACCTCCATTGTCATGACCCACCTTGGCAGAGCTCTTTTTCATGATGAATCAGGACCTAATTCCTAATTTTGTAAAGTTTTGTGAAAATATTTGATGCTCTTATAAGGTTAATTTGAGGAATTATGTTTTGCAAAAAGAATTACAATTTGAATTAATCTAATTGCACTAATTTTAGAAAATTTTGGAATGCAATTAGGTGCTTTTGTCTTCATAAAACTTGTTAATCCTAATTGGACCAAAAGAACATTAATATAATTTAATAATATGGTAAATATTTTATTGATTTAGAGGACTATTTATCCTTCCTTCATGGTTGCTTTAGGGGGTTAATTAAAAGGGAGATTGCCCTTTTTCTCCCTGATAAATTTTTAATTTGAGAATATTCTAGAGGAGTGGGGGAAGGGAATAAGGGGAATTGCTTTCCTTATTAGGTAGAGGAAGGCATGAGAACTGTATTCATAATGTGAGGATTGGAAAGCAAAAGAATTTCACTTGTTTGATACCAAATCCTCGTAATTAACTCCCCAAATCCATCTAAGACATCCTCGATTCAAACACGACTCTTTTTCCTACACTTGAAAGAATTTTGAAGCCTCGACCTCCCTGCCACAGACCCCTGAATTCAGCCCCTGCATTTCCATATGTCGATTGGATTGAAGGAAATGAGAGGATTATAGGGGCCTTCTAAAGCTTCCATCTAATAGAAGATGCATCATCTGTGATAGCTTGGATGCCGACCTATAATGAATGATCTATATACCCATGATGACCTATCCCATGGACATGACTGGTGTGGAGAAGGAAGGCAAGAAGGCTAGGGATAAGGGCAAATAAAATCTCACAGGTCATGTATCTAGACCCTTAGAATTTGTAGTTGAATTTGCTCTTCTTCTTCTTGTTTTAAATGGAAAGAAAATATGAATGTTGAGTTAGAATCCAATATTGGGTACTCTGCATGCATTGTCATTTTATTTGATAATTTTTTTTCCTATTTTCCCAAAACATTTAATCGGTTATTAATTTTCTCCATATTTTAGGGTGGAGGTATGATTTCTAATCACACATCATTTTAAGAGACTTGTGTAGAGTTATGACTTGCATACCTTTCCCTTTCATTTACTTAATACTCTATAGACTAGTTTAGAATTTTTGAAAGGATCATATCTCTCCATATGTTGGAGTTCGTAGGGTTCAACTGGCTAGATTCATTTGGAGAATTTCCTATTCGGTTCAGGATTTTGTTTAATTAAAATATTCTAAAAATGTGTAAAGAGTGGGTTAAATTTTTTAAATTATCAACTAATTTTGTATACTTGCCAAGGAGAGTTATAATCTTCTCCTAAATTTTTTTGGCAAGTAGGGTCCATGTACTTTGTACCATGAAACCTTGAATAAATTTCTAGCTACCTTGAATTCAATTTTAGTATCATAACAATGCCTTTGTTAAAAATTGTGATGCCAAAGTTTGGGTACTTTTTTTACAAGGCAACCAGAAATATCATTTATTTCCAAGATTGGGTTATATAGTGTTTTAGAGGTTTTGGAGAACCAGGGTTCTAGGTAAACCGTATCTAGCAATATTTTTTTATTTGGATTCTTCTTTAAGGCATCATATTGCCCCATTGTTGTATATTCTTTTTATTATTTTTGAAGCAGGATTATAATGATAGTTGTTCTACAACCACTTGCACATACATACGTTTTAAAGTGTAAATTTATTTGTAGGATACATTGTTGTTAAGTACAATAGGGTTTGGTTCTTTTCCTTAGGCCAACATACTGCTTCACCATTATTTGAATCCAGACAAGTGTACATATAGCCATAGGTTGTATTAGGTCAATCCATTAAGCAATTTGACAATATCCCTTTTCAAAAATACTATATGGTAGTTGCCATAACAAGATTGAGATGACCTCATTTGTCTAAAATTGTGAGTTTTAGTTTTAACCAATTGGTTCATCATATTTTAGTTCATATAGCACCTTATTTGGTATCATTTATTTGGAGACCATAGGGATAAATGACTTCTACCATGGTCTATTTGTGGTTTAAAATTGTAATTCGATCTTTTCATTATTGAATTCAGTTTGTTACATAGTTTTAAAAAATGTATGTATTGATTTTGCTTGAATTTTATGGGCAGATTTTTTAGCTTACTCAAAAGGATATCTTTGAAGGTTTGTACAATTGAAAATCTATGTTAGTTAATTTGTCTGTTACATGTAAGACTAAAATGTTACAACAATTTTGAGCAAATTGTGCTAGCAAATACAACCATGTCAGTTACAATAAATTCTATGGGAAATTTTTCATTGGGCTTTCATGGATGTATTCAGAAACATGTAGCTCTAGCAAGAACTTAATATTTGAAAACTCTGCAATATTTGACTTCTTCATTGTCTATGTTCTAGTATTGTTGTTTACTATATGTTCAATTTGTTCATTTTGAGTTTGAAGGAGTTCAATTGAAAATATTTGAAGGAAGGTGTATTATATATAGAGGTTAAGTAGATTGAATTTTCAAATGGTTACAAAGGTTGCAGATTGTCTTCCATTTTCCCTCCACATATTAGGATTTGAGTTGATTTTAGACTTCTGCCATGGTAATAACATATAAAAATATGTTGCAGTTTAATATATATCCATGAATTTTCAAAGAAGTATATTTTAATTTTTAACATAAACATTTTCTAGACAAAAGGCTAGAGTTTTGTCATCCTTCTCTTCACTTGGACACTGTTGTCCTGCAATTTATTTTTTGAAATAGTTTGTCATGTTTTTCCATCAAATGAAAAAGGTCTATGGAGTCCTTGTGGTAGCCTAATATCTTGTTCATATCTTTGAATTGGAACCTTTTTCTATTAATATTCATTTCCTCCTTTACTTTGATATATTTAAAAGTAAATCTAGTAGCTAAGAACTTACCAAAATTACAATGAAGATGACAAAAATACAAAATATGATAAGAGCTAGAATCTGAGTGTAAATCCTAGAACATGCAATGACATTAAGAGTTTCCACAATAAACCAGGATCTAGTAAAGACTAAAGTGGTAGATAAGAGCTATATCCTTAGTGCATGCATATAAAGCTATAAGGGGATTGTAGATCTTGTGTTGTGATGATCCACTATATTAAGGGAGATAATTAGTGTGTTTTTTTTGTTAAATAAAGGATTTATATTGCAAAAAGGGTTTTAAGGATCCCTGAACCTAGTTACAAAATCAGCTAAGATAGTTGTGTTCTACTGAAGGATATACCTAGTATTCCTAGTAATACGCTAACTCTTAGAGGCCTTAACAGAGGGCACAACCTCAGCCTTGAAATTCCATATACATTTCCTAAAAATAAGATAATGAGACACAGCCTCAGGCCAAAGGTCGTAAGCAAAAAGAAATAGAACTTGAAATAGGACACTAAACCTAAACAAGTAGACTCCTTCACACTAGAAGGACAACAAACCAAAAAAAACCTATTAACAGAGAACCACCTGGCTTCACACAAGGTAGTTGTAAGCACAGAAAACCAAAAAAAGAGGAAATTAGTCCTCAGTTGTAGCATTGCTTTCTTCCTTCGCGGCCTCTTCCTCGGCTTCTTTAGGTTCATATTTAGGTTCATCTTCCTTAGGTTCAGTCTTCATAGCATCCTTAGTCGCTTCAGCAGTTACATCACCCTCTTGAATATCTTGGCCATAGAAAATATTTTGAAGACCTTCCTTGATGTCCATGGTGCAGTTAACCATCACATTCATCATTGTCGTGGTGGAAGCAATGATGAAATCCTTGAGTTTTTTGTTCTCCTCATTATCATATTTGATTTCAATCACATTGTTCTTGGTGGCCATGTTTTGGATCCTTGTCGACTTCCTCATTGGTTCGTAGAGCTATCAAAACTTATACTTTTTCTTGCTCTTAATTTAGAAACTTCTTCAATGGCATTTTTCTTATTTTCAGCAAGGGATAGAAGTTCCGAGGAACTTTTAGTTTTAGCAAAGCTAGTAGGGACAGGATTACGTTTAGGATTTTTGACCACAATGTAAGAATAAATGACCTTAAACATACCTTGGTGGCGAGGGAGATCATGGTTTTTCTTATCTCTGCAAGAAGAAATGGAATGATTCATGGAGTTGAGGAAAAGCAAAGGAATGTTGAGGGGATTTATGTCTCTGAAATAGTTGACAAAGGCAAGGTGATAGGTCTTCAGGGTTTTCTCAGGGTCATCAACACAGATAAATTCCAGAATAGGTTTCATCACATAATTCTAGGGGAGAGGGAGATCAGTTCTAAAAATACCAGGGCTTTTGACTATTTTCAGGATTTTTTTGTTATTTTTGAAGTGCTTCAATTCGACCTCCCAATTGTGTTTATGGTGATGGATGGATCTGCCCTAAGGTTTTGGCTCATTATGGAGGTAAGGAGATGAGTGTCGACGATAAAAATTCTTCCATGAATAGTAACAGCCCCATTGTCCCAGGTTTCGAAGAAGGCCATGGTAATTTCGAGCTCATCTCTAGAAAACATGTGGAGGAAAGGAAGGTAGCGCATCTCTTGAAGGATATTAGTAGCCATAGGGTCACAAGCAAAGGTGTTGGGCTCAAGGTAGTCACTCGACATGGTGGAGGCGATGGAGCACCAGGTGAAGGGAAGGCAAGCGAAGAGAATAAAAAAGTGGAACAGAGATAGGCTATGATAGAGAAGATTTATTGTGAAATGGAGGGCAATGGCGAATGAGGTGAAAGTAGATAGGGGATTGGGGAGAAAGTACTGGGAAGGATGAAAGATGATTGCATAAAATAGGGCTGAGTGAGGCAGGGAGAGGAAAGGATAGGCAATAGTGCAATGAGGCGAGGATAGGTGGAGGTAAGGAGGCTCACATGAGGGAAGGGCTAAAATCATTGAGAAGGTGCAATCAGCAACACAAAAATGGGGGTGTTGAAAACATGCAAATAGCAAACAAATCCAATGAGAAAAATCTGGAGAACTCGAGGTGAAAAAATATGATCAACTACTTTCTTGGGCCAATAAAACCTAGGACATGAGACTCCAGTTGGGCGAGGTTGTTAGCTGAAGTGGTATCCTTAAAAATCTGCTACATTTGCATTCTACGGATGTGGTAATTTATCACATCTCGATCGTCAAGCGTGATCTATAAGTTGGAGGGGTAAAGATCGCAAATCAAAAGTCTATGCCTCCAAATCTACTATCGTAAAGTAGAATGATGAATATTCTTAGAAGACATCACACTCCTAGAATTGGAAACCACTTTTTGGTACCTGCATAAGTTGGAAAAAGGGTGCCAGAGACTGAAAAAATTGTTAGCATGCATTCCAACAAGATTTGACCAGTGATAAAGACACAGACGATGGGGGACGGGAGTGGTGTTATGATGGAATGGAAAAGGGTAGTGGACGATGATATTTGCAAACATGTGGGGCTTGGGTTAACGATGGATAGGGGTAATGGAAATGGGAAGCATGACACTTAGCTGGTGATGATGGTGGAAAGGGTGGAAGGCCACATGGGTGATGAAATTCTGTTGAAATGACAAACCTTCCCGCTTACTATGATTCAAGGACAAAATCATGTGAAGAGAGTCAAGCTCACAAGGATTAGTTGTTGCGTTGATCTAAGGATAAGGATAGACAATCTGAGACAAGGTTGTCTGCTAAGGTGGGTCTCTTTGATGTTTTGATAATGGTCTGAACTTCCTCAGGAATGTCATTATGCCAAATCTGGAGATTAACCATGTTGACACCAATGTTGGCTAATTTTTCAGTAGCCCTATTGGATTCCCTGTATGTGTGCTAAAATATAACTTCCTGCATGGTGAGGACAAGGGTCCTAACTTCCTCAATATAGTCCCTTACTCTCCAAGAAGGAATAGAATTTTTGTTCTTTAGATAATTGATAATATTGAGGGAATCCCCTTCAACAATCAGGTTGGTGGTTAGATTTTTAACCAGGCTTAAGCCTCTCCACATAATTTTAGCTTCAGCAACATGATTTGTTTGCTCTCCTATCCCCTCATCAAAGGCAAGGATGAGATCTCCTTGATGATTCCACAAAATACCTCCTACCCTTGCCTTCCCTAGATTACCTTTTGTAGCTCCATCAAAATTTAATTTGAGCCATCTCATAGGGGGAGGGGTCCAAACTGACTCCAAACGAATGGAAGAAGGAGGGTGGAACACCTCTAAGGGTAGGCCTAGCTCTTTTCCTAAATTAGTCTCAGCCTTAGAAGGAGGCTTAGATGAGGGGAAAATGAGGAAGACATTCTCTAAAGCAAAGGCCAAGATTTTGGATGAAATCAACTTGGGGGTCTTAGGCTTTAAGGAGAAAACTTTGTTATTTATTTCGAGCCAAATTTGCCAGAGGAAATGATGGAGGGAGATTTTCTAGAAGAACTTGATGCAGGGGTCTGTTGGAGCCAAATTTGACTCATCTTTGAAACCCCCAAATTTAATTTTTTAGTTCCAATCAAAATTTTTAATAATGCTAGTTACTTCTTCATGTGGTATGAGTTGCTTGAGTTTTTATTGAATGGTTTGATGAAGTATAACCTTGTATTTTAATAATTTATGCCTAATTTATCAAGTATCTCAAAGTGGATACGACAAGGCTCTATTAATTAAATATCAAAAGTTGAAATCCAACATTTAATTAAAAAGTTCCCTTGGGCCTAAACCGACCGATAAGATCCTTAAAACCTAAGTTGGTTAATTATTCGTCATGGCCTAAAGATCTAAAAAACTTAGGTCCAAAGTAAATATCAAATAAAATCATGAGGGTATACATCCCATTTAACTAAAAGGTATACACCTTGGATTTAATCCAAGGACCGCGCTCGACTCAATTCTAATCAGATGACAACGCATTAATAAATCAATCAAGAGATAAATCAAACAATTCAAAGCCATGATCGAAGTAAAAAGGTTACATCTTAGGCTTAATTGGATGATAGTGCATCATCTAAATCGATCCGACTACTGCGCTCAAATGAAGAAAGCCGAATGATAAGTCAAAAGGTCTAAAAATATAATAACCCAAGGATAGAATCAATTAAAATTCATGCAACTCTGAGGATCTGAATAGATGCGCTTGATCCTGGCCAAATCCAATGACTGCACAAATCTCTGAGGAGTCAAAGCTTTAAACAAGTCATTATGGGTCAAATATTCTATTTAAGTAGTGGGCTAATCCTACGAATCATATGATAGCGCTCGAGTGAGCTCAAAATCGATGGTTATGCTTATTTTAATGTAATCATGTGTTAAAATGCTATGGTAAAACTTTTAAAGGTATGCGCCCCCTTTGGAATAACTATAGAGGTTATTTGGAAAATCGGACAACAGCGTTCGATCCAAATCTAATCCAATAGTGGTACGTCCATGCAAGAAGCATTAAAAAATAAAATCCCTAAGTGACTAATTCAAATTTTAAATGGTATTAACAAGGATCTGAGCACGTTGCTAAACATCCCCCCTTTCAAATTAATCAAAGTTAATATTATGTACCCCTTGTAAACTAACCTGCAAGTTGATTAAGATCTACGGTCACGCCAATATATATCAAATATCTAACAGTCGTGCAAAAATCATGGACGGTAAGATATTGGATGCAGGTTAAGGTAAAGTTAATTACATAATTAGCGAGGGTATAACATGTTGAATAAACCCCCCCTCGGTTTAAACCAAGGCTAATCAAGTATGATGATACTCCTCTTTTTGACTATTTAACATACACCTTGTAGGAGACCTACGGTAGCGCTCAAATGAGCCCAAAGATCAATGGATGCGAAGGTCTATAACGGTGGTGAAAAGTCAAATGCAAAAGTGAAGGTAAAAATGATTCATAAATCTGATAGCAGCACCTATCTCCACACTGATCTGACGACAGTGCATCGACGAAGGTGATTAGGGTTTAATCTAAAAGGTTTCTTTTGATTAATTAAAGAACTTTATTATTTTTCCCTTCTATCTTATGTTAAACCGAGCACATGGTAGGAGGATCCAACAATCGTGCCTTCACCATGGTAAGATCTAATGACGATCACAAAAGAAAGGTAAATGTGTTATATGATACCTAGGTTTAAATCGAGTTGTTAAGATAAAAAATCATGGGGTTAACATTGGATAATCATGATTAAATGAGGATTAATATACCATGTTATTAGAGAATTAAATCAATGAAGGTATAGCCTCTAACCTTAATTATGTCTTATGAATTATTACCAAACCAAATATTTTTGACCATGTAAGCATGATTAACCCAACTAATCAGATGCAGGAATATTAACAAATAGGCAGGTCACGATACATCAACGGATGCGCTCCATCTCGAATCAAGATCCAACGGTAGCGCAAGGTAAATCAAAAGGTGAACTTTGTTGACTTCAGATTAATTATATTTTTACACATGTTTAACAAAATGCCTTAACACAGTATCAATCATTACCTTTGGTTTATCAACATTAAAATTTTGGGAGTATGTTCTTTCAGTTAATTAACCAACATGTTATAAAAGAACCAAAGCAACAATTGAACAAAGGCAGATCGAACAACTATACTCGATCAAATCTTCGACCCGATAATTATGAAAATATCAGTGAGAATAAAACCACCATTGACCAACCTCTTCAGATTTTTTGCAAGTTTAAAAGAATATCATAAATAGCCATGATGAAACCTGTGAAGATCACGAACCAACAAAATTGGTGAAATCATCCGTAAGAAAGATTTGATAGACTAAGTTTCTAGAGAAGGACCATCGCTTCACAGAAATACCCTCAACATATATCGAGGTAGAAACCAAAGAGGTGACTTGATTCACAGCAAGGTACGTCGAAAGACATAATGAAGATCAATAACCAAAGACAAAGTCAAAACAATACGCATAAACACCGTGAATCCAGAAGGATACCCAAGGAAAGAAAGATTTGAGCAAATCAGAGTAAATCCCTTGGATAGTACCTTGGTAAGGACAAATCAGACCAAACGAAAGATAAATCTTGACGCTCAAGCCTGCAACCAGATCATGTATATCTCATGAGAATAATAGTGTACCACAAAAATAAAACTACAAAGCATAGTCACAACTTATAAATAAGAGATAGTAAGGGAGAGCTAAAAGGCATCGATAAAGTAAAACTATGGAGTACAAAGAATATAAATATATTTATTTTATGTTCTGCAAATACTTAAGACGACGAAAGCGCATGAAGAAAAAGGTATGGTTTCGACTTACAAGAAGCCATTCAATCCACGCTTCGATGGAATATAGTTACGAGGGAGACACTCCGATGGAGTATAGTTATGGAAGCAACTTATAAATGCTTCTAGATCTTATTTTCCATTCCCACCTTCTTCCTACTTACCACTGCCTCCCTCCTTCTAGGCTTTCTTCCTTAACCATCCCGACTTTTGTCCCCACATCGTGCCATCTCACCACCTTCCATTGTGTTGAACCACCTCCTTTCCACTTTTCTTCCTTCACTCTATCTCATGATCAGTGCAACTCCATCTGTTTGCCACTAGCATGCCACCCCTTGTCTTCACCATCATGTTGGGTCCCCATCCGTTCCTCATCTAGAATTCATGATGGCAGCTTGGTCAATCCTTAACAACAGATCATAGTGGCTAGGACAAGCAGAATAAAAAGGAAAAACATAGTGGTGAATACTTAGTTTCTAGGGCCAACCAAAGAGAGCAAAAAGGCCAAATTAAATAGCAAAGAGCTCCCTTCAGTCTAGAGAAGAACCTTAATAGTCAGTTTAGAGCCGCACTAGTTGGACAACATATAGAATAGGTTCAATCAAATGTTGACAAGTGTAAGGCCAAAAATAAACCAGAAATAACATAATCAAGAACCAGAGGCTATAATAAGAGGCAACTGTGGATAGATTCTGCATCAAGCAATTAGAGAATAGCATTTTTGCTAAGAGGTATACTTGAGTGCCCTGTTAGTTGTGTTGTTGTATCCCCTTCTGTGTCTATTTTCTTTCTCATTCTTATTCTTCCCTTTGTTGTGCAGGATTGTAATAGGAAAGTGCTCAAGAAGCTGAGATTATTTCTTGTCCTATTGAGCCTGAGATTCAGAGATTCTATTGTTACCATATTGGAACAAGTAGAGTAGGAGAGACCTGTTACATTATTTGAATAGGATTTCTTCATTGTATTGATATATTTTTATTGAAATAGAGTTAAAAGGCATCCCGCCCACTCTACATGTAAAAATTCTTGAAATCAATACAATTTTGAGTTTCATTTTTATTATATCTTTGTCTCAGTATTGTGTGTCACTGTATAATGGGTTACATTATTTGAATGCATTATATAAGTTTCTCTCGTTGGTTAACTCTTGGTTTTATTACGATATTCGAATGAAGCTTTGAACGCCAATTTTCTTTTCCCCATTCTCTCTGTTCATAATTAAAAATTATTGTTAAATTGCTATAACAGCCCAATGAATCTAGGCACCGATCTACATAAGGCATAACAGTTGGTTGTTTTCATGCTTGGTCATTTTAAAAAATAAAAATACTTATAGCTTAATAAATCTAGAGCATGTAATTAGAATCTTAATTAAATAATTACCGTTGGGGTTTCCTTACCCATTCTAGAGTCTTCTTTAGCAATATTTGTGTTTAGCAGAACATGAGGCAGGTCGACCAGAGCCTGTAATAGCTCGTTGGTTTCAAACGGATTCTTTTAGCGTGACAATCAAAATCCTACGGATGCAAGAATCGGTTCCAATAGTTTTTTGGCATCATTGTCGGGGAGAATTTTTACATTCTAAGCCTGGATTTCATGACATATATCAATCAACAAGCAGCCAAATTAAAATAAAGAAATTGCATTTTAATTTCCATGACTTCTAATGTTCTTTATTTTATTTTTTTCCCGTAGTTTTTAATCGTGAGTTTTTTACATCCCTGTATTTTCTTGAATTTCCACTTCTTGATTTTCTTGAAAATTCTTTTTCTTGATGTTCTTGAATTTTCCCAAGAACCAACTTCTGTGAGGATGAGTGGTAATATCAAGCATTCTTGGTAAAAGTGCACGTTGTTCTTTCTGCACCTCGGTGTTGGCGACTCTACTAGATGAACCCAGAAGAAAAATATAAAAAATGAGAGAACATAATGTGTTGGCTAACACCAGGAGAAGTGGTAAGGAGCTATTTCTAGAACTCGAGAATCGAGAGGTATTTATACATACCCAAAAAACTCCACTTTTTAAGAATGCAATAGATTAAATTCTAGCGATAAAAGGTACGTAAAGAAAATTTAGAATACTATTACTACTGATATTATTGTAGATGAACGTTTAAAATCAGTAGTAGAAGATATATGTGATTATTCTCATAATAATAATTCAAAGGTAGATAATCCATCAGTTTACGTTCAAGCTACCCAGACCCATACCACCGTAGGTACTACAACTATGAAATTAAATTCTATAGTAGCAATGGCTCAGGTTAATGTTCATTTATGGAGAACTAATAGGTATAGGCCTTTTGCATTACCAGTAAATTTAAATGCCTTACCCAATAAAGCTCACAAATACCTCCCTAAGTTTTTAGGAAATAGTGCAGTAACTGGAGAGGATCATATCAAAAGTTTCTTATATGTAATGGATAGTCTGGAAGTTGAACATGAATATGTAGTATTAAGACTGTTTCTACAGACTTTAGAAAAAGATGCCAGAGAATGGTTTAATTCCCTTCCTAACAATGATATCCCAGACTTCACCAAAATGGAAGAGGTGTTCCTAAAGAAGTATGGTGAAAGGAAAAATGAAAAATCATTGTTAACTGAGCTAGCCACTATGAAGAAGAAAGAAAATGAGGTTGTTAGTGATTTTAACAGAATATTTTCAAAAACAAGAAACAATATCCCTGCCAACCTCGAGGCCTAGTGATATTCAGTCTATTTGTTTTTATAAGAATGCTTTTCAAGGAGAGTTTAACTATGAATTAAGGCAAGAACAAGCCACTACCATTGATGGTTGTATGGAAAAAGCAATGGATATAGAAATAAATATTCTTGACAGTGGTAAGATGAAGCCTTATTCTTTAGATGTTAACATGCCTAAGAGAAAACCTAAGAGAGTGGCTTTTGATATACAAAGAAGAACTGAAATTGATCCTATGGAGAAGTTGACTAGTCAGATGATAGAAATGTTCAACAACATGAGTAACAGGTTAGCAAGAATTAAAATAAATGGAAATAACGGTGAATCTTCATAGACAGAGCGACCACATATTGACAACCGTCCCCCCTTTAAGAAAAATTACAATAATAATTGGGGAAACAACAATGGTTTTGAAGAAGGGAATAGGAATAGGGGTAATGGGAATAATAACTGGAAAAACAGAGATTTCGACAGGGATCAAAACAATGTCCCTAACCCAATGCCATCTACCAATGTAGCTGAAGGTTTTCCTTATTTTTGCTCTACTTGTGATGCACCCCATAACCTTGATGCATGTGGAATACACCTAAGTGATCAGCGTAATGTAGATATGCATGCAAAATCAGAAGAGGATATAAGAATAAATGCATGTTGGTCCATTGAAGATGAATCCAGAGAAAGGTTGTTTGAAGAAGACATGGATAAATATGCTTCAAATCATCATCCTCAGATCTTAGTAACTGAAGAAACTAAAATCTTGCAAAAATCACATGAGTCAAGATATGATAAGATGAAGCAAGGGAAATTGATCCCCACTGCTCAAGAGGTTGAAGAATTAGAGGCAACCCATGTTTTAAATTTAAGGAATAGAACAGTCCCTGAAAGAATAGAGAAATTATCTACAAATGAAACAAGAAAACAAACTTTCACCAATAAAAATATCAATAAAGAGAAAATTGATAGGAACCCTAACAAGATTACTCTTGAAGTAATAGAATCAGTGGAAGAGATTCCCAAAGAAGAAAATAATAAACCATTGGATATAAAGAAGATAGAATTTGATGTTGGGTCAGAACTCAATAAGCAAAAAGTTAATATCACATTTGGTGAACTTATGAAAGTTCAAACATACAGAGAACAAGTATGCAAAGCTTTTGGATTAGTAGAGCAAAAAGAAGACCCTACTTGTCATGTTGCTAGACAAAATCAACATGATACAAGATCACCATATTCTGTCAGACCCTTATATGTGTCGTTAAGATATAATTCAGATGAAGGGGAAAGATATGTGATTCACAATTGCATGCTCGACAGTGGAGCTTCACATAATATCATGCCTAAGCTAATAGCTGACCAAATGGGATTAATTTGTACTAGATATTTTGCTCCTGTTTTTGTAATGGATAGTAGACAAATTCCCTATGTAGGGGTGATAACTAGATTATTATTTTACCTAGACCAACACCCCAAAAATGGCATTGTCATGGATGTAGCAGTAGTTGATGTTGACCCATTCTTCTCACTTTTACTCAGTAGGCATTGGGAAGAACAACTAGGGGGATCAATACAACTAGACTGGTCTTATGCTACCATCCCCATATCAGATAAGGAGAATATAATTTTGAGAAGGGAACCATTCAACAAACATTTCGTAGAGTTAATTCAAACAAAAACCATGATTAACTTAGTTAACTCTATGGAAGAAAAATGGATGGGAGTCTATTCAATATGGCACAACCCATTCCTAGTGGAAGTACCAGATGCAAATAACATGGATCCAGAAGATATGAGAATAACTGATGCTGAATCAGATCGAGTATTAACCCAAGAAATGTGGACCATGTCATTTTATGGGGCTAAATCCCAATATGGAGCAGGTGCAGGTGTAAATTTGACTGATATTAAAGGAAACTACCTTAGTATCCCTTACATATTGCAATTTCCTTGCACAAACAATGTAGCTGAGTATGAAGCTTTACTATTAGGGCTAAGGAAAGCAAAAGAGCTAGGTATTAACTACTTAATTGTAATAGGGGATGCAAAACTTATTATACTGCAAATCAAAGGTAAATATCAGACCAAGCATCCTAGACTTAAGCAATATAGAAATGTAGTACTAGAAGAAATCGATAAATTTTTGCTTTCAATATTTCATATATTCCTAGAGAACAAAATCATGTTGCAGATATTTTAGTTGTAAATGCCTCAAGTCTAGATCACCCAGATATAACTATAGAATATATGGATAGATTCCCAACTATTTCAGTTTATAAACCTTCTATGCCAGATAACATAGTATATCTATAGGTCTTTCAATATGATATATATATTAAGGATTTTATGACTTTACAAAATCAGTATGCAGATGTAATTTGTGATGAAAAGGATGAAGAAAAATTAAAAAATCAAATAGGAGATCCAGTAGAAGTAATCCAGTTGAAAACTAATAGAATACCCAAAGGATTAGTTTCTCTAGAGAGCCTATTCGATGATTTTGACAAAGCCTATAAACCTTTACAAAGAGAAGTGATATCTGAGGATATTAATATTGGCTCAATGAAAGAACCTAGAATAGTGAAAGTAGACATGGCTTTACTTGCTAAAGAAAAGGCTGGATATATCAGTTTCTTGAAAAATAATAAATAACATTTTTCTTGGACTTATGAAGACATCAAAACCTTCAATACAGATGTAATGACTCACATAATACCTTTGAAGGAATATTCCAAGCCATTCAGAAAAAAACAAAGGAAATACAATCCAACTCTGCACCCAATAATGCAAAAAGAGGTACAAAAATTGTTGGACTCCAAGATAATAAGAAAAGTAAGATTTTCCTCTTGGATATCCAACTTAGTACCAGTTAGGAAAAAGAATGGGGATATTAGACTCTACGTAGATTTTATAAATTTAAACAAGAGCTCACTAAAATACAATTACCCATTTCCTAACATGGAACAACTACTGCAAGCAGTAGTAGGTTCAACTAGATTGTCCCTGTTAGATGGATTTTTAGGGTACAATCAAATTCTGATAAATCCAAAAGACAGACACAAGGCAACATTCACCACACCCTAGGGCACATTTGAATATTTAAGAATACCTTTTGGATTGATGAATGTAGGTGCTACTTTCTAGAGAGTGATGGAATTTGCTTTCAAAGGATTAATGTTCAAAATTGTAGTAGTGTACTTAGATGATATCACAGTTTTTTCTAAAAATCTAAAATATCATCTAGAACATTTGACTACAATTTTTGCGTGGTGCAAGGAATTTGAAATATCTCTAAATCCAAAAAAATGCATATTCGGAACTACACAAGGAAAATTGCTAGGTCATATAGTTTCAAAAAAGGGGATAAGCATTAATCCAGAAAGGATAGAAGC
This sequence comes from Wollemia nobilis, assembly GCA_028583015.1. NCBI lineage: Eukaryota > Viridiplantae > Streptophyta > Pinopsida > Araucariales > Araucariaceae > Wollemia > Wollemia nobilis. The sequence continues at coordinate 11,585,867 of JAQPPZ010002848.1, forward strand.
CATTTTTAAAATTCCCCCACCCAAGAACCTAAAAGGGGTAAGGTCATTCTTTTGCAAAATAATTTTTTTTTTTTGGTAGGTAAAAGTAACTTTATTTACTTTACGGGTTGGAGGGTCCCGCCCCTTTGTACATATGGATTATCCCTAACCGGGAAGACACTGCCCAATACCCAGGGGGTATGGATACGCCAACAAACAAAACCGTGCCAAAAACTAACACAGAAAACAACAGAGGGGTCTTTCTGACCTCATACAATATCAACCACATAAACAAAAATCCAAAAAACTGGGACCACCAAGCCCGCGCACATCATGAGCCAAACACCTTAGTTCCCAGTCTTCTGGGATTTACCGCTCTCTTCATTTTTGGTACTATCCCCGCTAGGCAAGAGAGTTTTCAGAATAGCAGGGAGTCTTTTGAGCTCCTCTATGGCACTGGTCATGAGATTATTCCCTTCACGCTGAACATTGGCCATCGTCTGGAAGTGGCCAATCACCTCGTTGATGCGGGTCAGGGCCACAGTACGCAACATATCCTGGGCGGGGAATTCATTGACTCGGTCCTTCTGGCTGGCATCCCGAGGCTCTGAATGCTGCTCCCCCTGAGCTTCCTGATGGATATCCTCCTGGGACTCATCGTCGTCATTGGTGAGGTCCTGGAACGAGCGATTACCGCTCTGAGTTGACGTCGACAGACGCTTGGACACCCTTCATTTTTGGGGGGTCTGGCAGCCTTCTATTTAGGCCGAAGCCTCTTGCCCATCTTGGGCTTCTCGTCAATAATGGGAACTTGATGACTCGAGCGGGGTAGATCTTCCACAGGGGGAGCACCCTTGTCCTGGGGGATGTCATCATTAGCCTGAGAGGGGGGGAAGCAGGCGGCGGAGACTGGCGGTCTTCCTGAGGCTGGGCGGTGGGCAAGCTGGCATGACCAGGAGAGATGGGTGAAGATAAGCCCTGCTGCCTCCTGGGGGAAGGGTTGCTGGAACTGATGCTGCCAGAGGGGTGGGAGTTACGGGCATGCTTGTAGAGAACAAGAAATAGGCCTTGGTGGCGGGGGGCTTCGGGGTCTGGCTCCTTCTGTAGTTGTTGATAGAAATGGTGATGGACCGAAAGAGAAACTCTGGGACATTGATGGGGCGGACATCACACAAATGGTTAACAAAAGCTAGATTGTAAGCACTCAGAGGCTTATCGGGATTGTCTACAGAAATGTACTGAAGGATGGGGACAATCACCATATCCCATGGCCGAGGGAGGGACGACCTAACTATGCCCTTTTTCTCCTAGACTAACTCGCTCCCCCTATCGGGGAACTGATCGATCTCCTCCTTGAAATTGTGCCCATCCCTGTGGATAATTCTGCCAGAAAACCTAAGACCAGAGACTTGGGCAATGGATTGAGGACTTACCACAAACCAGAGACCACGGATTCGCACCTCGCCATCATTCCAGGTCTCCAAGAAATCCTTCGTTACCTCATCATCCACTCCTTCAAACATTCTAAAGAACTTCACGAAGTGCTTGGAATCGAGAAGGGCAGCGGTGCCAGGGTCGATTTGCAAGGAAGCTGGTTCGACAATGGCCATGGAGCTGAAGGGGTTCTTGGTGCCGATAATGGGACTAATAGGAAAATAGACAGAGTGAAAAAGGGTTACCGATGAAAAGCACACAAAAAAATGTGAAGAGAGCGAAGCAAAACTCCCAAAAAATAAGGGTCATGGATGAGGGAGTTCGAAACAACAGCTTGAGGCCAAAAAACCAGGCATGGACATGACTCACGCTAGAGGTGATGGTCTTGGAAAAAAAGAGGGCGTGGAGTGGGAAAAATTTGGTTTTCGATAGAGACACAGAAGACCATACCATCGCCTGAGAACACACGGGTGAAAGGGGGAGGTACCAGAGTCTGTGCTAGCCTCGGAGTCTGCACCAGTGTTGACAAACACTCTCATGAGCGGGAAATCATTAACGTGGTGGTAAGGACCACCGTTATTGGCACTAAGGCCCTTTGGTGTTGAGGAGACACCGTTGGGGTGGCTACAACCACCATTGTTTGTGGAGCTAAGATGGTGCTGAGGGCAGGGTTTGCTCCTCCTTGGTATTGAGGAAATACCATTGCTCGCGTAGCCAGGGCTACGTTCTAACATAATTCCCTACATCATATTTGACTTTTTTGGTGATCTCGCATGGGAAACTATTTTCCCAAACCATTAAGGAAGTTTGAAGGATGGCCTTATTGGCTAGAGCATCGGCCACCTGGTTAGCCTCTCTATAGACATGATTGATACAGTTCTGCTTCTTGTCGATGAAGTCTTTTTGACACTCCTAGATAATGTTCTGGATGTTTTTCCCACCCTTGGAATTATTTTGAACCAGTCCCACAATAACTTCTGAATCACCTTCGAAGATGATGGGGTTATTCATGGATTTGCATATGGTGATGCATCTCCAGAGAGCTCTAGCTTCGGCATAGTTGTTGGTCTGGGTACCCAAGTTTTTGGCAAAAGCTCGAATGATGGTTCCGTTGTGATCCCTAACCACCCCTCCTGCTCTTGCCTTGCCTGGATTGCCTTTGGAGGCACCGTCAAAGTTAGCCTTCAACCATCCTTGGGGGGAGGGATCCATTTGGCTGCATTTCTATCCCTGTGAGGCTCTTTGACTTTGCAGCAGTCTTGGGGGATCTTGAGGACCCTGAACAGGTGGCCTTCTATTCCATCCTGGGGAATTTCTGGGCAAGGAATGAGGCTGCTATTTTTTGTTGCAAAAATCAGGGCTCTTGACGCAACTGCTTCATGATCCCTGCAGTCTTCACTGAAAATCCTCCTGTTGCGTTCCAGCCAGATTTTCCAGGTAGTGTGATGGACCATAGACTTCCACAGAAAGTTTAGTCTCGGGTTCTTGAAGATATCAGGCCATTGGACAAACATGTCCTTAACCGTTCGTGGCCTTATCCAACAAACCTGCAATTTGTTGACCACCAGGGAAAACACGTTGCTTGTGAAAGGACAATCCATGAGAATGTGTTGGGTAGACTCCCAAGCTTGCTCACATAGGTAACACCTGTTAGGGACAATGAATCCCCTATGCATCAAATTATTCATAGTAAGGATCTTGTTATGGGAAGCCATCCAGCAGAAGTGAGCGACCTTAGGGATTAGGGCTTTAAGCCATAAACTTCTTGCTAGAGTCTGACCGTTGTTAAGGTTGACTTCCCTGGTACTACTCTCAATGAACTGGGCTATAGATTTGACAGAAAAATTACCCTCAACCATGCCTTTCTAGCAGCGCTGATCTTTGATCTGGGATTGGGGGACAAAATTTGCCCTCATGATCGCATGGATCTCTGTCACTGCGTTGATGATAGATTCGTTCCTGAGTCTGAACTGCACTTTCTTCCACATTTTGACACCCTGGTTAGAGGTGATGAAGTCTGCTACGTGAGTCCCATACTTGTTATCTGTCAGGTGTTTAATTACAGCCAACCTCTGATATTTTATGAGGGGGTCTTTTCTAGCCCAGGCATCTTCCTAGAAGTTGATATCTTTGCCATCTCCCAGCTGCCACCAGGAACCCTGATGCAAGAGATTTTGGGTGAGGGTTATGGACTTCCAAAAGTGAGAACAATTGCGAGGGATGTCCATCTAGAGGAAATATTGCTGCTGGAGATATTTTCTCTTGACTATATCCACCCATTCGAGATTAGCATTGGTGATGACCTTCCAAGCTTGCTTAGCCAGAAGGGCTAAATTGGAGACATTGATGCGCCTCATTCCTAGGCCTCCCTGGTCCTTGGGGGAGCAGACCTTGTCCCAGGCCACCAAATGGAACTTCTTTTGATTGTCACTCCCTGACCACAAAAACTGCTTCTAAATTTTTTCAATGGTTTCACCCACTATCGCTGGGATTTTGAAGACAGACAGGAAAAATGTGGGAATGCTCTACAACACAGCCTTGACCAGGGTTGCTTTCCCGGCACTGGAAAGGAGAGCACCTTTCCACCCTGAAAGCTTTTTATGAATCCTGTCAGTGACATTCCTCCACATGTCTTTGAGGGGTCTTCCTTTAAACATGGGTAATCCCAAATAGGTGGTCGGGAAATCTGTGATGGAACAACCCAAAATACGAGCGATCTTGCATTGTCTCTTGGGGGGTATTGATGAAAAACAACTTGCTTTTTACATAGTTGACTTTCTGCCCAACTGCCTCTTCATAGAGGTTGAGAATGGTTTTGATACCTTTGGCATCGAAAACTACTGCTTTGGTGGCCAGCAGGGTATCATCCACAAATTGTTGGTGGGTAGACGGCATGAGACCAGTGGCAGCCTTGATGCCTGAAATTAAGTTGTCGAAGCACGCCTTCTTGATAGCTCTGCCTAAACTCTCTACCATAATGATGAAAAGAATGGGGGATAGCGGATCACCCTGCATGAGACCCCTGAGGCTGGGGAAGTATCCAGCAGCAGACCCATTCACCATCACCAAAAACCAAGAGGATGAAATGCACTTATAAATAAGATTTACCCAAGATTCATGGAAGCCAAACCTGAGAAGGATTTGGGTAAGAAATTCCCTGTTGACTCTATCAAAAGCTTTGTTCATGTCTAGCTTGAGGAAGAGGGCAGCATATTTAGAAATGTGGGCGGAATGAATCAGCTCGTGGATGGTAATTACTCCATCAAGGATATTGCGGCCTTTGACAGTGCTGCCTTGGCAGGGGTCGATGATAGAGGGGAGAATGCTAGTCAGCCGGTTAGCCAAGGCCTTAGAGAGGATTTTATAGGTGACATTACACAGGCTAATGGGACGGTAGTCTGAGAGGGAATGGGGATTCTCACCTTTAGGGATCAAAGCCAAGAAAGTGGAATTGACATCTCTGGGGATGGTTTTGGTGGCCTGCATTTCCCTGACAGAATTGCATAGATCAGAGCCAACTATGTCCCAGTAGGTTTGGAAAAATCTAGGCGGGAAACCGTCTGGCCCAGGGGCTTTGTCTGGGTTCATGGAGAAGAGAGCTTGGCGGATTTCTTTATGGGATAGAGGGCTGAGGAGGAAAAGGTTGGATTCCTGGGAAATGATGGAGGGAATGTTGTCCAGAAGGGCCTCCATGGCATTCTGGGACTGGGTCGGGGAGGAGGCAAGGAGGTTTTTGAAGTGACACACTGCTTCTTCCCTGATCTGAAGGATGTCTGAGGTGACAGACCCATCTTGCCTGGCCAAATTTTTTATCCTGCTTGAACCCATGTGCCTTAAAGTGGATATATGGAAGAACTTCGTATTGGAGTCCCCCTCCTTGAGCCACAGCTGGCGGGATTTTTATCGCCAAAAATTTTCCTCCTTGTTGAGGATGTTGTGATAGTCAGCCAACAGTTGTTGTTCTTCAAGACGGAGTTGGTCATTGCCTGTACCCTTCTGGAAATTGTCCTCAATCTGGCTGATTCTAGACTTGACCTTATTCTTTGCTTCAAAAATATTCCCAAAAGTTGTCTTATTCCAGATCCTCAGATTACTCTTGATGAATCTGAGTTTCTGCATGAATTGGTTGGTGGCTGACCCTGGGAATTTCCTCTTCCACCAAAGTGCAATCTGATCACGGAGGTCGGGATGTTGGGTCCACATGGACTCAAATATGAAAGGGGTTTTGAACTGGGATTTGGTGCCTGTTTCCATCAACAAAGGGCTGTGGTCAGACCCAATATTGGGGAGACCTATCAAGCTAGCATCCCCAAAAATGGGGAGGGCTTCCTGGGATAAAAACACATGGTCAAGGCACTCTTGAATAAGACTACTTCCTTTCCTCCTGTTGCTCCAAGTGAAAAGAGAGCCTTGAAGCTGAACGTCCATGAGGGCATTAGAATCTATGAAATGATTGAGATCATTTGTGTCCCTATGGGAAACCATGGTTCCTCCCCTTTTATCAGAACCGTACAAGGGAGAGTTGAAATCCCCTGCTAAAACCCAAGGAATTCCATCAAAGGCTTGCCTCATCTGCATGAGTAAGTTCCATAGAGCCACTCTGCCCTGAGGGGAATTTGGGGCGTAGACATTAGTCATTACCCAGGAAACCTGGGAGCTGAGATCCTGAAAAAGAATATTACTCAGTCTTTCCTGCCCTGAAATGAAGTTGCCTTTCACTATAGTGGGGTTCCACATGCATAACAGGCCTCCAGATGTACCGGACGTCGGGGAATGAATGCACTCATAGTTTTTCTAGATATTTTTTGCCACCCTGGGTGACCATTGATCATTGAGTTTAGTTTCTTGGATGAAAAAAATAGTTGGGTTATGTTCTCTTCTCATGGTTGCAACCACTCTCTGCTTGGCTGCCCCATTTAGTCCTCTTGCATTCCAAGAGAGGACTCTCATTTAGAACTTTTGGGGATTTTTTTGCCCCCTTTTCCTTGTTGCATAGGGGGTTTGGTTCTCCGGGCTTCTTCCTTGGTGCTCATTCTGGTCTCCTGGAAAAGGGTTTTCTGAGTTCCATTCGCTATGTCTTCTGCAGTGTCCCTGATTCTTCTATCTACTTCTGATGGTCTACCTTTTTTCCTTTCCCCACCTACATCCATCTGAGATTTCCTGAAGCTACGAGTTTGTTTGGGACTCCATTTCTTGGGGGAAGGTTGATCCAGGTCTTCGCTATCAGAGTCCACAGGATCGTAAAAAGTGGGTGAGGCTGGAGATCTGGACTCTAGGGGAGGAGAACCTTGAGGGGTGGGCACCTGGGTAGGGAATCTCAGGGGTGAGCTGCAGGGGGAACGGGGGAGGGGGGAGCTGGGTGGTTGGATCGACTGGGAGACAACCTTGTGGGTCTGGGAAGACCTGGGTCTAGGGCATTGGGCATGATCAGGATTAGGGTCTAGGTTTGAATCAACAGGGATTTCACCCTCCTCAACATCTTTAGAAATGCCAAAATCTTTAAGCGCATCAAATTTATTAGCAACAGTAATAGAATGACTTGCCTTTGGAGGAGGAGAGTTCGCCCGTGATGTGGCTTGATGTTCGATGCTCGAAACATGCTTTTCTGGGTCTCGTCTGTAAATCTGCTTCGGGTGGTCCTCGGCCTGGATGTCCATGCTCTTAGTTTGGGTCTTGGGACACTGGGGTTGCAAATGTCCTTGGGTCTGGCATTCAGGGCAGAATGTCGGTTTGTTTTCGTAGATCAACGGTTGCCTCCATTTGAAGTCTCCATAGATGAGGTTCAGGTGCTCTGGGAGATGACTTTCCAAGTTTACATTGACGTAGATTCATGCCTGAGTTAACCGCGTTCTCGCTCGGGTGGTTGGGTCGATGGCCACGAGATCCTCGATGGCTTTAGCTAACCCTCGCAAAGCGTCTTCATAGAAGAAATGGGTTGGGAGATTCGGGAGCCTCACCCAGAGCGGAGCAAAATTGATATTCTAGGAATTTGGGTCAAAATTTGGCTACCATTTTTTTAAAAATAGACTTCTTCTGCCGAAAAACCATGGTCCCCCGGATAAAATGCGTTCTGCATCCTCTGTTGAATTGAGTTGGATCATGAAAAATCCTTGGGTCATGGCCGACAGTTCCATATTTCCCCTTATTTTCCATTTGGTCGTTGCCCATCTGTGAATCGAATCCATATCTGGCCGACCTCCTATGAACTTCCCTACCAGGGAGTAAGAATCGCGTGATTCAAAATCTTCCATGAGGCTTTTGGGGCATATGACATCGCAACCCTGAGTGACGAACTCGAAGACAGGGTTAGGTTTCGATTTTTGCTTGTTCTGGAGTAGCTGTGCAAACGATATTTTTCCCCCATGGCCTCCGCTTGAGGTTGAAACCCTGGTTCCATTGGTGCTCCCGAGATTATTGGTGATGTCATACAAAACACCCGAATCCTCGATCAACAAATTAGGGCCCATGCCCGAAGGAGGACCGCTCGCCTCTGCGCCACGCACAGACTTAGACCCGTCTGCCTCCTCGCCCCGTGTCGTCATGGTTGTGCCCTTCGACACTCATCCGAATCGCGTGGGAGATACGCCTCTACTGGCCCTCGGATTTTTGTTGTCACCGCAACAAACCTTGCCTGGACGAAAATATTTGGAAGTCGCAGAGAAATTCACCGTCACTCCGAATCCATGAATTCAACTTATTTTCATCACCTTTTGCAAAATAAATTTTATCAGAATATTTGTCCCAAATTTTGCAAAAATTACCAAACCCATAAATGATATGGTGAATAAAATTGGAGAAATAAAACGGATAATAGAAAATATGAAAACATTTAACAAGATCAAAGAAGCCATATCAACCACTTCAGCTTTAAGTTGTCCTAATTACGCAAAATATTTTAATATCTATTCATATGCAGCTGAACACTCTATTGTTGCAGTTCTTTCATAGAAAATTAATAAAATAATGAAAGGCCAATAGCCTTTATGATCTCAGGACTAAAAGAAGCACATCTTAAATATACCCTGCTGGAAAAACATGCCTATGCAGTCATCCAATCTTTAGAACACTTCAAAGGTATATTTGGCTCAAACAAAGTTTAATGTTGTATTCGATTTATAGTAATAAAGGATATATTTTCTCAATCATAGCAATTAGAAATACCAACAAGATGAATGGTAAAACTTTTGCAATACGATGTTGAATTTAAAATAGTTAAAACATTCAAAGGGCAAGGTTTAGCTAAACTGTTTGGCTAACAAAGAAGAAGCATGATCTAAAAATATTCTCACCATAGATCAGACATATGATAATAGAAGAATAAAAAATGAAGAATGTAAATGGTATGGAGAAATTTTTTCATACTTACAAACGTTGTCTTTTCCCAGAGATATGTCAATTAACAGAATGAGGTCAGTCAAAATTCAAGCTCAGAAGTATTATATACAAAATGGAGTATTATATTGGAAACATCCTGATGGAGTATTATTAGTCTGCTTATATGAAAGAGAAGTCCTAGATATAATTAATGAATTTCATAATGGTTTCTATGGAGGATACTTTGCTCCAAGAGCTACAACTAATAAAACAATGAGAGTAGGATATTATTGGCCATCCCTTTTTAAGGATGTATATAAATATGTTAGGAATTGTCATAACTGCCAAGTTTTTGCAGGGAAAAAGCATTTACCAGCCATACCCCTCAAGCTAGTAATTATTGAAGCACCTTTTGCTCAATGGGGTATTGACCTAATTAGAGAGATCAAGCCTAATTCATCTGGCCAACATAGGTGGATCATAACTGCAATAGATTACTTCACAAAGTGGGTGGAAGCTACACCTTTGAGAACATCTACAACTGCTACAATCATCAAATTCATAGAAGAAAATATCTTGACCAGGTATGGAGTTCCTAAAAATATTGTAACTGATAATGCTCAATATTTTGTGTCATATGAAATGGTAGAATTTTGTGCTGAATATGAAATTGAATTATCTTATTCTGCTAATTAGCGCCAATAGTTATCGAAGATCTAACGATCACACCGAAATCATGGATGGTAAGATATTGGATGAAGGTTAAGGTAAAGTTATTTACGTAATTAGTGAGGGTATAACATGTTGAATAAACCCCCCCTTCGGTTTAAACCAAGGCTAATCAAGTATGATGATACACCTCTTTTTGACTATTTAACATACACCTTGCAGGAGATCTACGGTAGTGCTCGAATGAGCCCAAAGATCAACGGATGCGAAGGTCTATAACGACGATGAAAAGTCAAAAGAAAAAATGAAGGTAAAAAATGATTCATAAATCTGATGGTAGCGCCTATCTCTACACTGATCTGATGATAGCGCATCGACGAAGGTGATCAGCGTTTAATCTAAAAAGTTTATTTTGATTAATTAAAGAACTTTATTATTTTTCCCTTCTATCTTATGTTAAACCGAGCACATGGTTAGAGGATCCAACGATCGTGCCTTCACCATGGTAAGATCTAACGACGATTGCAAAGAAAGGTAAATGTGTTATATGATACCTAGGTTTAAATCGAGTTGTTAAGATCAAAAATCATGGGGTTAACATTGGATAATCATGATTAAATGAGGATTAATATACCATGTTATTAGAGAATTAAATAAATGAAGGTATAGCCTCTAACCTTAATTATGTCTTATGAATTATTACCAAACCAAATATTTTTGACCATGTAAACACGATTAACCCAACTAATAAAATGCAAGAATATTAACAAATAGGTAGGTCATGATACATCAACAAATGTGCTCCATCTCGAATCAAGATCCAATGGTAGTGCGTGAGCTAAAGGTAAATAAAAAGGTGAACTTAGTTGACTTCAGATTAATTAAATTTTTAAACATGTTTAACAAAAGGCCTTAACACAATATCAATCATTACCTTTGGTTTATCAACATTAAAATTTTGGGAGTATGTTCTTTCAATTAATTAACCGACAGGTTATAAAAGAACCAAAGCAACAATTGAACAAAGGTGGATCGAATAGCTATACTCGGTCAAAAATTCGGCCCGATAATTATGAAAATATCAATAAGAATAAAACCACCATTGACCAACCTCTTTATATTTTTGGAAACTAACACTCTTGCAGGTTTAAAGAATATCAAAAATAGCCATGATGAAACCTATGAAGATCACGAACCAGCAAAATCGATGAAATCATCTATAAGAAATATTTGATAGACTAAGTTTCTAGATAAGGACCATCGCTTCATAGAAATGCCCTCAACATATATCGAGGTAGAAACCAAAGAGGTGACTTGATTCACAATAAGGTACGCCAAAAGATGTAATGAAGATCAATAACCAAAGACGAAGTCAAAACAATACGCATAAACATCGTGAATCTAGAAGGATACCCAAGGAAAGAAATATTTGAGCAAATCAGAGTAAATCCCCTGGATAGTACCTTGGTAAGGACAAATCAAACCAAATGAAATATAAATCCTGATGCTCAAGCCTACAACCAGATCATGTATATCTCATGAGAATAATAGTGTACCACAAAAATAAAACTACAAAGCATAGTCACAACTTATAAATAAGAGATAGTAAGGGAGAGCTAAAAGGCATCGACAAAGTAAAACTATGGAGTACAAAGAATATAAATATATTTAGTTTTTGTTCTACAAATACTTAAGACAATGAAAGCGCATGAAGAAAAAGGTATGGTTTCGACTTATAGAAAGCCATTCAATCCGCGCTTCGATGGAATATAGTTATGAGGGAGACACTCTGACAGAGTATAGTTATGGAAGTAACTTATAAATACTTCTAGATCTTGTTTTCCATTCCCACCTTCTTCCTGCTTGCCATCGCCTCCCTCCTTATAGGCTTTCTTCCTTAATCATCCCAACTTTTGTCCCCACATCGTGCCATCTCACCACCTTCCATTATGTTGAACCACCCCCTTTCCACTTTTCTCCCTTCACTCTATCTCGTGATCAGTGCAACTCCATTTGTTTGCCACTGGCACACCACCCCTTGTCTTCACCATCACATTGGGTCCCCATTCATTCCTCATCTAGAATTCATGATGGCGGCTTGGTCAATCCTTAACAACAGATCATAGTGGCCAGGACAAGCAGAACAAAAAGGAAAAATATAGTGCTAAATCCTTAGTTTCTAGGGTAAACCAAAGAGAGCAAAAAGGCCAAATTAAACAGCGAAGAGCTCCCTTCAGTCCAGGGAAGAACCTTAATAGTTAGTTCAGAGCCACACCAGCTAGACAACATATAGAACAGATTCAATCAAATGTTGACAAGTGTAAGGCCAGAAATAAACCAGAAATAACATAATCAAGAACCAGAGGCTATAATAAGAAGCAACTGTGGATAGATTATGCATCAAGCAATTAGAGAATAACATTTTTGCTAAGAGGTATACTTGAGTGCCCTGTTATTTGTGTTGTTGTATCCCCTTCCGTGTCTATTTTATTTCTCATTCTTATTCTTCCCTTTGCTGTGCAGGATTGTAATAGGAAAGTGCTCAAGAATTTGAGATCATTTCCTGTCCTATTGAGCTTGAGATTCAGATATTTTGTTGTTACCATATTGGAACAAGTAGAGTAGAAGAGACATGTTACATTATTTGAACAAGATTTCTTCATTGTATTGATATATTTTTATTGAAATAGAGTTAAAAGGCATCCCGTCCACTCTACATGTAAAAATTCTTGAAATCAATACAATTCTGAGTTTCATTTTTATTATATCTTTGTCTTAGTATTGTGTGTCACTATATAATGGGTTACATTATTTGAATGCATTATATATGTTTCTCTCATTGGTTAAATCTTGGTTTTATTACGATATTCGAATGAAGCTTTGAACGCCAATTTTCTTTTCCCCATTCTCTCTGTTCATAATTAAAAATTATTGTTAAATTGCTATAACAACCCAATGAATCTAGGCACCGGTCTACATAAGGCATAACAGTTGGTTGTTTTCATGCTTGGTCATTTAAAAAAAAGAATACTTATAGCTTAATAAATCTGGAGCGTGTAATTAGAAGCTTAATCAAATAATTACCGTTGGGGTTTCCTTACCCATTATGCAGTCTTCTTTAGCAATATTCGTGTTTAGCAGAACATGAGGTAGGTCGACCAGAGCCTATAATAGCTCGTTGGTTTCAAACGGATTCTTGTAGCGTGACAATCAAAATCCTACGGATGCAAGAATCGATTCCAATAGTTTTTTGGCACCGTTGTCGGGGAGAATTCTTACATTCTAAGCCTGGAGTTCATGACATATATCAATCAACAAGCAGCCAAATTAAAATAAAGAACTTGCATTTTAATTTCCATGACTTCTAACGTTCTTTATTTTATTTTTTCCCGTAGTTTTTAATTGTGAGTATTTTACGTCCTTGTATTTTCTTGAATTTCCACTTCTTGATTTTCTTGAAAATTCTTTTTCTTGATGTTCTTGAATTTTCCCAAGAACCAACTTCTGTGAGGATGAGTGGTAATATCAAGCATTCTTGGTAAAAGTGCATGTTGTTCTTTCTGCACCTCGATGCTGGTGACTCTACTGGACGAACCCAGAAGAAAAATATAAAAAAGGAGAGAATAGAACATGCTGGCTAACACCAGGAGAAGTGGTAAGGAGCTATTTCTAGAACTCGAGAATCTAGAGGTATTTATACATACCCATAAAACTCCACTTTTTAAGAATATTGTTTATAGCAGTAGATTAAATTCTAGCGATAAAAGGTACGTAAAGAAAATTTAGAATACTATTACTGTTGATATTACTATAGATGAACGTTTAAAATCAATAGTAGAAGATATATGTGATTATTCTCATAATAATAATTCAAAGGTAGATAATCCATCAGTTTACGTTCAAGCTACCTAGACCCATACCACCATAGGTACTACAGCTGTGAAATTAAATTCTATAGTAGCAATGGCTCAGGATAATGTTCATTTATGGAGAACTAATAGGTATAGGCTTTTCATGTTACCAGTAAATTTAAATGCCTTACCCAGTAAAGCTCACAAATACGTCCCTAAGTTTTTAGGAAATAGTGCAGTAACTGGAGAGGATCATATCAAAAGTTTCTTATATGAAATGGATAGTGTGGAAGTTGAACATGAAGATGTAGTATTAAGACTGTTTCTACAGACTTTAGAAAAATATGCTAGAGAATGGTTTAATTCCCTTCCTAACAATGATATCCCAGACTTCACCAAAATGGAAGAGGTGTTCCTAAAGAAGTATGGTGAAAGGAAAAATGAACAATCATTGTTAACTGAGCTAGCCACTATGAATAAGAAATAAAATGAGGTTGTTAGTGATTTTAATAGAAGATTTTCAAAAACAAGAAACAAAATCCCTACCAACCTCAGGCCTAGTGATATTTAGTCTATTTATTTTTATAAGAATGCTTTTCAAGGAGAGTTTAACTATGAATTAAGGCAAGAACAAGCCACTACCATTGATGGTTGTATGGAAAAAGCAATGGATATAGAAATAAATATGTTTTACGGTGGTAAGATGAAGCCTTATTCTTTAGAGGTTAATATGCCTGAGAGAAAACCTAAGAGAGTGGCTTTTGATATACAAAGAAGAACTGAAATTGATCCTATGGAGAAGTTGACTAGTCAGATGATAGAAATGTTCAACAACATGAGTAACAGGTTAGCAAGAATTGAAATAAATGGAAATAACGGTGAATCTTCACAGACAGAGTGACCACATATTGAAAACCGTCCCCCCTTTAAGAAAAATTACAATAATAATTTGGGAAACAACAATGGTTTTGAAGAAGGAAATAGGAATAGGGGTAATGGGAATAATAGCTGGAAAAATAGATATTCTGATAGGGATCAGAACAATGTCCCTAACCCAATGCCATCTGCCAATGTAGCTGAAGGTTTTCCTTATTTTTTCTCTACTTGTGATGCACCCCATAACCCTGATGCATGTGGAATACACCTAAGTGATCAGTGTAATGTAGATATGCATGTAGAATAAGAAGAGGATATAAGAATCAATGCATGTTGGTCCGTTGAAGATGAATCCAGAGAAAGGTTGTTTGAAGAAGACATGGATAAATATGCTTCAAATCATCATCCTCATATCTTAGTAACTGAAGGAACTAAAATATTGCAGAAATCACATGAGTCAAGATATGATAAGATGAAGCAAGGGAAATTGATCCCCACTGCTCAAGAGGTTGAAGAATTAGAGGCAACCCATGTTTTAAATTTAAGGAATAGAACAGTCCCTGAAAGAACGAAGAAATTATCTACAAATGAAACAAGAAAATAAACTTTCACCAATAAAAATATCAGTAAAGAGAAAATTGATAGGAACCCTAACAAGATTACTCCTGAAGTAATAGAATCAGTGGAAGAGATTCCCAAAGAAGAAAGTAATAAACCATTGGATATAAAGAAGATAGAATTTGATGTTGGGTTAGAACTCAGTAAGCAAAAAGTTAATATCACATTTGGTGAACTTATGAAAGTTCAAACATATAGAGAACAAGTATGCAGAGCTTTTGGATTAGTAGAGCAGAAAGAAGACCCTACTTGTCATGCTTTTAGACAAAATCAACATGATACAAGATCACCATCTTCTTTTAGACACTTCTATGTGTCATTAAGATATAATTCAGATGAAGGGGAAAGATATGTGATTCACAATTGCATGCTCGATAGTGGAGCTTCACATAATATCATGCCTAAGCTAATAGCTGACCAAATGGGATTAATCTATACTAGAGATTTTGCTCCTATTTTTGTAATGGATAGTAGACAAATTCCCTGTGTAGGGGTGATAACTAGATTATTAGTTTACCTAGACCAACACCCCAAAAGGGCATTATCATGGATGTAGCAGTAGTTGATGTTGACCCATTCTTCTCACTTTTACTGAGTAGGCATTGGGCAGAACAACTAGGGGGATCAATACAACTAGACTGGTCTTATGCTACCATCCCCATATCAGATAAGGAGAATATAATTTTGAGAAGGGAACCATTCAACAAACATTCTATAGAGTTAATTAAAATATATGAAACCATGATTAACTTAGTTAACTCTATGGAAGAAAAAGGGATGGGAGTCTATTCAATATGGCACAACCCATTCCTGGTGGAAGTACCAAATGCAAAGAACATGGATCCAAAAGATATGAGAATAACTGATGTTGAATCAGACTAAGTATTAACCCAAGAAATGTGGACCATGTCATTTTATGGGGCTAAATCCCAATGTTGAGTAGGTTCAAGTGTAAATTTTATTGATATTAAAGGAAACTACCTTAGTATCCCTTACAGATTGCAATTCCCTTGCACAAACAATGTAGCTGAGTATGAAGCTTTACTATTGGGGATAAGGAAAGCAAAAGAGCTAGGTATTAACTACTTAACTATAACAGGGGATGCAAAACTTATTATACTGCAAATCAAAGGTAAATATCAGACCAAGCATCCTAGACTTAAGCAATATAGAAATGCAATATTGGAAGAAATCGATAAATTTTTGGCTTTCAATATTTCATATATTCCTAGAGAACAAAATCATGTTGTAGATCTTTTAGCTGTAAATACCTCAGTTCTAGATCACCCAGAGATAACTACAAAATATATGGATAGATTCCCAACTATTTCAGTTTATAAACCTTCTGTGCCAGATAACATAGTATATCTATAGGTCTTTCAAGATGATATAGATATTAAGGATTTTATGACTTTACAAAATCAGTATGCAGATGTAATCTATGATGAAAAGGATGAAGAAAAATTAAAAAATCAAATAGGAGAGCCAGTAGAAGTAATCCAGTTGAAAACTAATAGAATACCCAAAGGATTGGTGTCTCTAGAGAGCCTATTTGATGATTTTGACAAAGCCTATAAACCTTTACAAAGAGAAGTGATATCTGAGGATATTAATATTGGCTCAATGAAAGAACCTAGAATAGTGAAAGTAGACATGGCTTTACCTGCTAAAGAAAAGGCTGGATATATCAGTTTCTTGAAAAAGAACAAAGAACATTTTGCTTGGACTTATGAAGACCTCAAAACCTTCAAGACAGATGTAATGACTCACATAATACCTTTGAAGGAAGATTCCAAGCCATTCAGACAAAAGCAAAGGAAATACAATCCAACTCGCACCCAGTAATGCAAAAAGAGGTACAAAAATTGTTGGACTCCAAGATAATAAGAAAAGTAAGATTTTCCTCCTGGATATCCAACTTAGTACCAGTTAGGAAAAATAATGGGGACATTAGACTCTACGTAGATTTTAGAAATTTAAACAAGATCTCACTAAAAGACAATTACCCATTGCCTAACATGGAACAACTACTGCAAGCAGTAGTAGGTTCAACTAGATTGTCCCTGTTAGATGGATTTTTAGGGTACAATCAAATTTTGATAAATCCGAAAGACAAACACAAGGCAGCATTCACCACACCCTAGGGCATATTTGAATATTTAAGAATACCTTTTGGATTGATGAATGCAGGTGCTACTTTCCAGAGAGCGATGGACTTTGCTTTCAAAGGATTAATGTTCAAAATTGTAGTAGTGTACTTAGATGATATCATAGTATTTTCTAAAAATCCAGAAGATCATCTAGAACATTTGATTGTAGTTTTTGCCCGGTGCAAGGAATTTGGAATCTCTCTAAATCCAAAAAAATGCATATTTGAAACTACACAAGGAAAATTGCTAGGTCATATAGTTTCATAAAAGGGGATAAGCATTGATCCAGAAAGGATAGAAGCCATTTCTAAAATTCCCCCACCCAAGAACCTAAAAGGAGTAAGGTCATTCTTTTGCAAAATAAATTTTATCGTAATATTTGTCCCAAATTTTGCAGAAATGACCAAACCCATAAATGATATGGTGAAGAAAACTGGAGAAATAAAATGGACAATAGAAAATATGGAAGCATTTAACAAGATCAAAGAAGCCATATCAACCACTCCAGCTTTAAGTTGCCCTGATTATGCAAAATATTTTAATATCTATTCATATGCGTCTGAACACTCTATTGTTGTAGTTCTTTCATAGAAATATAATGAAAATAATGAAAGGCCAATAGCCTTTATGATCTCGGGACTAAAAGGAGCACATCTTAAATACACCCTGCTGGAAAAACATGCCTATGCAGTCATCCAATATTTAGAACACTTCAAAGGTATATTTGGCTCAAACAAAGTTTACTATTGTATTCCCTTTATAGCAATAAAAGATATCTTTTCTCAATCGAGCCATTAGGAAGACCAGCAAGATGGATGGTAAAACTTTTGCAATACGATGTTGAATTCAAAATAGTTAAAACAGTCAAAGGGTAAGGTTTAGCTAAACTGTTGGCTAACAAAGAAGAAGCAGGATCTGAAAATATTCTCACCATAGATCAGACATATGATGACAAAAGAATAAAAAATAAATAATGTAAATGGTATGAAGAAATTTTGTCATACTTACAAACGTTGTCTTTTCCCAGAGATATGTCAATAAACAGAATGAGGTCAGTCAAACTTCAAGCTCAAAAGTATTATATACAAAATGGAGTATTATATTGGAAACATCCTGATGGAGTATTATTAGTCTACTTATATGAAAGAGAAGTCCCAAAAATAATTAATGAATTTCATAATGGTTTCTATGGAGGACACTTTGCTCCAAGAGCTACAACTAATAAAATCATGAGAGCAGGATATTATTGGCCATCCCTTTTTAAGGATGTATATAAATATGTTAGGAATTGTCATAACAGCCAAGTTTTTGTAGGGAAAAAGCATTTACCAGCCATGCCCCTCAAGCCAGTAATTATTGAAGCACCTTTTGCTCAATGGGGTATTGACCTGATTGGAGAGATCAAGCCTAATTCATCCGGCCAACATAAGTGGATCATAACTGCAATAGATTACTTCACAAAGTGGGTGGAAGCTGCACCTTTGAGAACATCTACAACTGATACTGTCATCAGATTCATAGAAGAAAACATCTTGACCAGGTATGGAGTTCCTAAAATTATGGTAAGAGATAATGCTCAATATTTTGTGTCATATGAAATGGTAGAATTTTGTGTTGAATATGGAATTGAATTATCTCATTCTACTAATTATTACCCCCAAGGAAATGGCCTAGCTGAGTCATCAAATAAAAATATAATAACAAGAATGAAAATGTCATTAGGGAAGAATAAAAGAGGATGGGATAATGAACTGAAATTTGCTTTATGGGTTGATAGGTTGTCTATCAAAAGAAACATAGGGAGAACCCCTTATGAGATGGTATATGGAGAGAAAGCCCTGATACCCCCAAAAATGGAAAAAATGGCACTTTTCCTTTTATTGCAAGACCATGAAGACCCCAATCCCATACAGAGAAGTCTTGATCAAATTGTCCTGTTAGAAGAACAAAGAAGAGAGACCCTTAATAGAATGATGGAACAAACCAATAAAACCATGGAATTGTTTAATAAGAAAGCTAAGGGTACCCTTTTTTCTCAAGGAGATATAGTCATCTATTGGGATCCCAAAAATGATAAGCATGGTGAAAAAGGTAAATTTGAACCTAAATGGATTGGCCCATATCAAATTGCCCATGTTATCAGTAAGAATACTTACAAGCTACAGACTTTGCAGGGAGAAATAATGGCTATCCCTATTAATGGCCAACACCTCAAAATGTACAATCCCTGTTGAAGGTGTACTTTACCAAAAAAATCAATACAAAAAAAAATAGAAAAACAAAAATCCAAAAATAGAGTGGTGTATTTTGTGTATTAGTTAAGCTTCCCTTTTGTTCTTGAATAATTCTGAGTTTACTGTACACATGATATCTTAGTTTGATGAGTATATCTAACTGTTTATTCCACCCAAATAAAAAAGAAAAAAGGGGATTTATTTTAGAATCCGATGAGGTTTACACTTTTTTCAAATATGAGTGTTTATGCAATAGTTGTTTGATATGAGATAAAATAGAAAGAAAACAAAGCTGATTGAAACATCATGTCAAGCCTCACATTACAAATGATACTTAAGGTGACTTCAAAGGTCCGAAGAACTGAGTTATCTTTGAGAGGGTAGTTGAGCCAAAAATCATTACACTCATATTTTATAGCCATAAACTAATCCTCAACTCAAGCATACTTATTGCACAATTTGCTTATATATCCAAACACTTCTCTCACGAGAAAGAAAAATAAAAAATAAAGTAAAACTGAGTCACTACCTGAGATATCTTGGAAAACCTCTACTGGAGCTATAGACACTTGACTGGCAGTAGGGTAAAACTAAGATGGGATTAGAAGCAACTCCACCGAGGCTATAGACGCCTGACTAGCATTGGAACCCTGTAGAATGGTGAAAATTTTAAAGAGTGAAATCACATATTAGGCTTGACTATTTTGCTCAGATATGGTAAAGTTCTGAAATATTTAGAAATCTAAAAAAAGAATGCACAAACACACACATGGGCAAAAATATGATGAAACAAGCGGTTGTGACAAAATCTGTGTAATCATATCTTAAGACTTAGCTAAAACAAGCATTACAATATTTCAAAATAAAACTCATTGATTTCTAAAATTTCTAACCTTTGTTTCCAAATTGAATGAAAAGGGATCTATAGTTTTCCATACTCTATTTGCTTTGATATCATGTTGTTCTTACAGTTTTTCAGTATATATAAAAAAAAAAAGTTTTCTTTTATGTATTTCAAGCTTTACTTAGCAGTCAAAAGGTGTTAAATTTTTGTTCAAATTTTTGCAAATAAACCAGGAGATTCTGTGGTTCTCAAGTGCCTCATGATTTCAACACCTTGTCCTAGTCAGAGCCTATGTTGGAGCCAAATTTGACTCAACTTTGAAACCCCCAAATTTAAATTTTTGGTTTCAATCAAAATTGTTAATAATGCTAGTTACTTCTTCAGGTGGTGTGAGTTGCTTGAGTTTTTATTGATTGGTTTGATGAAGTCTAACCTTGGATTTTAATAATGTATGCCTCATTTTTCAAGTATCTCAAAGTGGATAGGGCAAGGTTCTATTAATTAAATCTCTAAAGCCGAAATCCAACATTCAATTAAAAAGTTCCCTTGGGCCTAAACCGACCGATAAGATCCTTAAATCCTAAGTTGGTTAATTATTCATCATGGTCTAAAGATCCAAAAAACTTAGGTCCGAAGTAAATATTAAATAAAACCTAAGGGTATGCACCCCATTAAGCTAACAAACGAACACCTTAGATTTAATCCAAGGGCCACGCTCGACTCAGATCTAATCGAACGACGACATGTTAATAAATCAATCAAGAGATTAGTCAAACAAGTCAAAGCCATGTTCAAAATAAAAAGGTTACATCTTAGGCTTAATCAGATGATAGTGCATCATCTAAACCGATCCGACGGTTGTGCTCTCATGAAGAAACCCAAATGATAATTTGAAAGGTCTAAAAAGGTTATAACCCAAGGATAGAATCGATTAAAATCCATGCAACTCTAAGGATCTGAACGAATGCGCTTGATCCTGGCCAAATCCAATGGTTGTGCAAATCTCCAATTCAAAGCTTTAAACGAGTCATTACGGGTCAAAGATTCTATTTAAGCAGTGGGCTAATATGGCGAATCAGATGCTAGCACTCAAGTGAGCTCAAAATCGATGGTTGTGCTTATTTTAATGTAATCATGTGTTAAAATGCCATGGTAAAACTTTTAAAGGTATGCGCCCTCTTTGGAATAACTATCAATATTATTTGGAAAATCGGATGGCAGTGTTCGATCCAAATCTAATCCAACAATGGTGCATCCATGCAAGAAGCATTAAAAAAATAAAAGCCCTAAATGACTAATTCAAATTTTAAATGGGATTAACAAGGATCTGAGCACATTGCTAAACATCCCCCCTTTTGAATTAATTAAAGTTAATATTATGTACCCTTGTAAACTAACATGCAGGTTGATTAAGATCTATAGTCGTGCCAATAGCTATCAAAGATCTAATGGTCGCACCGAAATCATGGACGGTAAGATATTAGATGAAGGTAAAGTGAAAACTAATTATGTAATTAGCGAGGGTATAATACGTTGAATAATCATTCCCCCTTTAGTTTAAACCATGACTAATCAAAGTCAAATGGTTTTATGCTTTTTGACTATTTAACATACACCTTGCAGAAGATCTACAGTAGTGCTCAAACGAGCCCAAAGATCAACAGATGCTAAGGTATATAACAGCGGTGAAAATTCAAAAGCAAAAATGATGGTAAAAAATGATTCATAAATCTGACAACAGCGCCTATCTCCACATTGATCCAACGGTGCGCATGGGAAAAGATGATCGAAGGTTAGTCTAAGATGATTTCTTTCAAACAAATGATTAATTAAAGAAACGTATTATTTGTCCCCTCTTTGTTAAATGTGCATATATAGGATCCAACGATAGTGCCTTCACCATGGTAAGATCTAACGACGATCGCATGATAAAATAAATGTTTTATATGATGCCTAAAGGTTTAAATCAAGTGTTAAGATCAAAAATCACGGGGTTAAGGTTGGTTAAACATGATTAAATAATGATTAATATACCACATTATCTGATAAATCAACCAATGAAGGTATAGTCTCTAAGTCTTAATTATCATTTATGAATTATAACCAAACCAATGATTTTCGACTATGTAAACACGATTAACCCAACTAATCAAATGTAGAAATATTAACAAATATATAGGTCACGATACATCAACAGATGTGCTCCATCTCGAATCAAGATCCAACGGTAGCGCGCGAGCCAAAGGTAAATCAAAAGGTGAACTTAGTTGACTTTAGATTAATTAAATTTTTAAACATGTTTAACAAAAGGCCTTAACACAGTATCAATCATTACCTTTGGTTTATCGACATTAAAATTTTGGGAGTATGTTCTTTCAGTTAATTAACCGACAGGTTATAAAAGAACCAAAGCAACAATTGAACAAAGGCGGATCGAACAACTATACTCGATCAAATCTTCGACCCGATAATTATGAAAATATCAGTAAGAATAAAACCACCATTGACCAACCTCTTCAGAGTTTTGGAAACTAACACTCTTGTAGATTTAAATAATATCAAAAATAGCCATGATGAAACCTGTGAAGATCACAAACCAGCAAAATTGGCAAAATCATCCGTAAGAAATATTCAACAGACTAAGTTTCTAGAGAAGGACCATCGCTTCACAGAAATACCCTCAACATATATCGAGGTAGAAACCAAAGAGGTGACTTGATTCACAGCAAGGTACACCAAAAGACGTAATGAAGATCAATAACCAAATACGAAGTCAAAACAATATGCATAAACACCGTGAATCCAGAAGGATACCCAAGGAAAGAAAGATTCGAGCAAATCAGAGTAAATCCCCTGGACAATACCTTGGTAAGGATAAATCAGACCAAATGAAAGATAAATCCTAACGCTCAAGCCTGTAACCAGATCATGTATATCTCATGAGAATAATAGTGTACCACAAAAATAAAACTACAAAGCATAGTCATAGCTTATAAATAAGAGACAGTAAGGGAGAGCTCAAAGGCATCGACAAAGTAAAACTATGGAGTACAAAGAATATAAATATATTTAGTTTATGTTCTGCAAATACTTAAGACGATGAAAGTGGGTGAAGAAAAAGGTATGGTTTCGACTTACATAAAGCCATTTCGACTTACAGAAAGCCATTCAATATGTACTTTGATGGAAAAAAGTTATGAGGGAAACACTCTAACGGAGTATAGTTATGGAAGTAGCTTATAAATGCTTCCAGATCTTGTTTTCCATTCCCACCTTCTTCCTACTTACCATAGCCTCCCTCTTTCTAGGATTTCTTCCTTAACCATCCCGACATTTGTCCCCACATCGTGCCATCTCACCACCTTCCATTGTGTTGAACCACCCCCTTTCCACTTTTCTCCCTTCACTCTATCTCGTGATCAATGCAACTCCATCTA
Organism: Wollemia nobilis; assembly: GCA_028583015.1. NCBI lineage: Eukaryota > Viridiplantae > Streptophyta > Pinopsida > Araucariales > Araucariaceae > Wollemia > Wollemia nobilis. The sequence goes on from JAQPPZ010002848.1 coordinate 11,609,273, forward strand.
TTTTCCACTAGCACGCCACCCCTTGTCTTCACCATCATGTCGGGTCCCCCTCTGTTCCTCATCTAGAATTTATGATGGTAGCCTAGTCAATCCTTAACAACAGATCATAGTGGCCAGGACAAGCAGAACAAAAAGGAAAAATATAGTGTTGAATCCTTAGTTTCTAGGGCAAACCAGAGAGAGAAAAAAGGCTAAATTAAATAGCAAAGAGCTCCCTTCAATCCAGAGAAGAACCTTAATAGTTAGTTTAGAGCCACACCATTTGGACAACATATAGAATAGATTCTATAGACACCAAAACAACACCAATCCGATTATGTGACTACAAGCACTGACCGAATTGGCATACATACCCCCTAGGGCAGCCTCCAGAGGTTAAACAATGGTCCTAACCACTCCCAAATCAGTTTTGGAAGGTCAGAGGTCAGTTTTGCACCTTTTAAGCACTTTGCTCCCTATTCATCCCACCCTGGGATGATTAGAATCCTATTCGTCCCACCTCGGGATGATTAGCAGCAATCGCTCCAGGGTGGGATGATTAGCAGGTTTGACTGGAAAAAGTCAAACCTTGACAAATGGCAGCCCAAATCCGCCACCTAACTCCGCCTTCAAGGCATGGGATTGCGAGGGAACGTTTCAAATCATGGAGGCCTCAATCAAGGAGGCCCTAATCAGGGAGGAATCTTCTCTCCCCCAAAAAGGCATAATGAGCCAAGTGGTGCCCTCGCATGCGCATGCAAAGGAGACCCTTAGGTCTATAAAAAGGTGAGCCTCCTCACCCCAAAAAAAGAATAGAGCTAGAGCATTTGGAGCAACGAAGTGCTGCCAAACTATACCCCCATTCCTCTTTGTGCTTCCTACATCCCTAATATCTCTCTTCTGGAAGAGAGGTTATCGGGTGAACACTAGGAACGCAATCCAGATCCAAAAACCCAAGCAATCAGCCACAATCCCACCCCAAACTCATTGACACAACCCCCTAGGAAGTTTTGGACCCATCCCACTTGGATTGGTGTCAAAACTAGGCCCTAAACGGTGGGCGTCCCACCCCCGGGTGCCCCCCAAACTGTTGTAGTCCTAATCGCCCCACCCCGGAGTGATTAGAAATCTATGCATGGTTTTGCTACTATTATTTTTGCATTCTTTTATATCTAATGTACTTATGTTGTTGTCCAAATTTCATTGCTTTCTGACATGATTTGACCTGGTTTTTGTCATTTTATGCGTCTACTAACCTACAGGGAGCGCCTTCAGATACAAGATAACCTGGGTAGAATCTGCCAAATCTGACCTTCTGGGTCATCTCAAAATGTTGTTTTTAGTCTAACCACAAGTTTGCAAGAGTTTTGGAGGCCTCTGGGTAGGACATTTGCAAGGTCACTTTTTGCAGGTTTTACGACAGTCCCCAGCGTCCCACCCCAGAGTGATTAGAAATATGTGCATGATTTCCTTACTATTATTTTTGCAATATGTCCCAGATGATATCCTAATGCCTCTGTTAAATTTTGAACTCATTCTGACATGATTTGACGATCATTTTATTATTTTATGTATTAACTAGCTCGTAGGGCGCCCCTGTCACATACAGGAGAATCTGGGTAGGATATGCAAATTATGAGCATCTGGGTAGTCTTATAATTACATATAATGCCTAACTCATGAGTTTTAGGTGATTTGGATAAGCATAGGTGGGACATTGGAGCGCTCACTTTGGAGAGGCCCCCGACGGGCAAACGAGCATAACGGGGCCGTCCGACGCCGCTTCGATGCAAAATTAGGTGATACCAATTCTAGAAGTTGTCCTTTACATTTATATATCATTCTATAATTGATTTATCAATCTTATCACTGATATCCCACAAGCGCCCGTTGGAGGCCTTGGGGATTGCATGTTTTTCTAGATACGCATATGCTATTAATGATTTGTTGTCTTTCTGTGCATAGGATCTCACCACCAGGAATACTAGAGGGGCAGAAAGGAATGATGAACACATGGACACAAGCGGTGGCAACTTTTAGCCCGCCCACTTTGAATGTGGGCACGCGGAAGACGCTGGAAGCGTACCGTCCGATCTTGGAAGCGTGGCTTCTTTCGGGCATCCATTAATGTAACAAATTGTATCAAATGATTCTGAGCCCTAGAGGGGGGATGTATTGTAATCATATTAAAAGCAATATCAATAAAGGAGGCCCCGCTTTGTTTGCTCACATCTCGTTTCTATGTCATTTCCTTCATGCATTGCTCATCGCATTCGTAGGACTTAGCATCTATATCTATTTTTGTTTGCATCATATCGGTATGCCATTTTTCTGCATGCTTTCAGTGGTGATCATGGTGGGACCCTGTCCCCTACTGTTAGGATCAAGTTTTTGATCCAAATTTTATGGTTTTTCTTTGCAGGTGTTACTCATTCGGGCACTGGACTGCTACTCGTGCCACCCCGGGATGAATACGTATTCATCCCACCCTATGATGAATGCAGACCTGCTATTCATCCCACCCCGGGATGATTAGAGCTCTATGCATTTTTTGAGCAGAAACTCAGAGGCATCTGGTTTAGACAGAGAAGAGGTAGGCCTTCTGAACATCCTCTATGTTTTTCTACTTTCTGTTTCTGCAATTTTCTGTTTTCTTTGCTTTATTTTTAGACACTTGCATAGAAAGGTTAAGTAGTTTGTTTTCCTTTCTTGCAATAAAGAAAAATAAAAATAAAAACATAGAGTAAATTAAATGGAAGGAACTTGATTAGGAATGCATGTTTCTCTGGTTTGCTTGCATGATACTTGCACAAATGGCAAGTCCTCATTATAGGTTTCAGTTCTAGTTAGGTTTTGTGATTTCCTTTTTGCTACTAATTGTCTCTGAAAGATAAAACATACTTTAAAGCATTGCATTAGTGAAAATCATCTTTTGTTGTATGTTTTCTTTCTTTACACAATTAAAAGGAACCACACACACCACCTAATAAAATTAACATCAAGGAGTTGGTCTTAATACCCCAACACTTGATCAAGACCAACGGTGGGTTTCATCACCACCTTGGCTTGGATTTTGCATACATATACCCTGATCGCGACTATTGCTAGACGTAAATCCTGATGAAAGCTGACCAAGTGTAGCGGGGGTGATTCCTCGTGCATGAGGATAAGTCTTCTAAGGTAGGTGTCAAAAATAGAGTGATCCCCCTTCCGTACCGCCTATGTTCCACTTACTGTTCTTCTCTCGCATACCAATAGTTTCCCTCACGTAAGGGCGGGTATATTGAGAGGTTCGGTATAATGGCCTGGCAATGGTATATTGAAGGGGTGACCATTTTGGAGATACAAGAGCCCTCATTATGCATGTATAACAAAGTTTTCTTTACAAGATTTACATAACAAAAATCAAACACACTGAACCGGATCTAGGACACACATTTAATCTGTAAACAAGATAATCATTTCTTTGTTTGTGTGGTCCCCTTTTGTTTGGTATAGCATAAAAATTGTAAAGGAGATAAAAATATACATATATTTTTAGAAAAACCACCACCATGGTGTATACCCATAGCCAAGCCCAATCACGGGCAGAAGCTATGGAAAGTATGCAAGGAGGCACAAGTCGCCTCCGTTATAGCCCCAAGGACTTGGTTATACCACCTTGGCAGCCTGACCCACAACATAGTCCACACCATACCACTACAGAATAGGACTATAGAGGCACCCCTTTGAGGGGCACTCCCATTCAACACAGACCCTCTCAAGAGGAGTACACACATGGGAAGGCCCCCTTAGACACTCATTATGAGTGGCCACTATGCGATGAAGTGCTAGAGCAAGCATAGGGTTCATAAGGAGGGCCCACATGATTATATCATTCCTCCTCCACCCCTCATTACTGTTAGAACTAATAGGCCAAATCTAGAGTGCAAGGCTCTTTAGATAGGGTGAGCCAACTCCACCCGTCCCTTTCACATGTATGAAAGGGAGCATGAGGAAAACCAATATATTCCTCAAGAGCAATACACCACATGGGAGCAATGCGCCTCCGCACCTGCTGATTATCAAGATCACCTATTGAGGCCAGAGCCTCGGGTGAATGCTGCTAACCTCGACAGAGGAAAGTGACCCATAGAGATCTCGGATCACCATGACCGAGATAGATATGTAGGGGAGGCATCTAGGCCTCCTAGACCTAGGATGGTAGAACAAATTGACTTGGCATTTGCCAAACATGTCGCCCACCAAGCGCAAATCATGCAGCTTAGGCAAGATCAGCAGTAGTTAGAACAACTGTATCATCTTAACAAAGAGTGCATTCAGCACCAGATAGATGAGTTGTTCTAGAACACTATGCATGAGAGGATTCCAACCCCTCGCACGCATAAGACAAAAATTTATGAGAGGCACAACCCCTTAGTACGAGATAGGTCTCCATGACCTTATCAAGCGTTGCCTCCAAGACCTCCTAGACCTGAGCGGGAGGCCACTCCTAGAACCAATGATGGGCGCCTTCCTCGGGCACCCATCCATGTTTATAGGTCATGCCTAAAAACTCCTCAAGAGGCCTATGAGGAATTTGAGTGAGAAGAAGAGTGGGCTGAAATGCCCTACCAAGGCAGGGGGCGCTATCCGGCTACCCCTCCATAGGCCTCAAGTTCCTCATAATTCACAATGGGAACAAACCAAAGAAGAGGAAATCAAATCCTCTGATGCATACAAAGCACTGCTAGAGTGCTTAGAGTCTATGGAGACTAAGACTTCAGGGCCCCAAAAGCCCACCTTATGCCAACTCCGTAGTCACCCTGTGCATCCTTCAATTTCGGCACCCCCATACCCCGACCACTTCAAAGTGCCTCAATTGGCAATTTTTAGAGGGGATGAGGATGCCCAAGAGCACGTAACAAGGTTCCTGAGTCAATGCTTTGGCATTCAAGACAATGATGCATTGCTTCTGAGAACGTTTATAACCACGTTCGTAGGCCCTGCCTCGGATTGGTTTACCCAGTTGTCGAAGCATAGCATCAATAATCTAGACCAGCTAGTGGACGCGTTCCTTGAACATTTTGCCTTCAACACCAAGAAGAAGGCATCCTTAAGCGACCTAGCTGGCCTTAAGTAGTATGATGATGAGACCATGGCTGCTTATGGGAATCGATGGAGGACATTGCTTTCAAAGCTACCTTACCTCCCTCCCATGGCCGACATGACTCAAATGTTTTCAAAGAGTTGCTTAAGGTCGATCTCCATGCTATTGTAGTTGCAACAATATGCCACCCTCGAAGAAGCCCTGGTGCAAGCCAGGATAATTGAGGAGATCAAAATACAAGATGATGAGATTGCCAAGCCATGCAAGAAAGAGTGGCCCAAAAATGCTAAAACTGGGCCCACGCAACCGAAACCCGCCATGGTCAATCAAGTTGCCATAACTATACCAAAGCCTACACAAATGACACAACCCCCAAAGGCTAATTATCAGGCAGTTCCTCTTGATAACTATGAAAAGGAAAATCATAAACAAGAGCAAAATTAGCAGCATCACCCTAGGCGACAATTCACACAATTCACGGAGTCTAGAGACTCCTTGTTTGACCGCTTGTTCATGGCAAACCTGATAAACTTGCCGAAAAGTCGACCCATAGACCCCAACATGCCAAAACCCAAGGGCTATAGGGAAGACTTATATTGTAGATTTCACCGACAGAAAGGACACGAAATCTCCACTTGTTGGAAATTCAAACACTTAGTGCAGGACTTGATAGACAACAAAATGCTCATGGTAGATAGTCCCGTAGCACTGAGCAACCAATAGATGGAGGTCTTCAAAGACCCCCTGCTTGCCCATGATGTGCAGGCAAAGACTTTACAAGTGAACGAGGTAACACAAAACTACCCCATGCAAGGATACGTAGGGATGATAAGCATCGTGACACGGAACAAAAGATACCCAAACATGGCTGCACCCGCTGTAGCTACAGGAGATGTTCCATCAATGTCACAACCTCCACAACACCCTACGCAACCTCCCCCACCTAGACCAGTGGCCACGATTTGGACTAAACTTACTCAAAGTTTAAGGACCACGTCGGCTAGGCTCTCCATTTATGAGCTCATCCAACAATCATCGCCCCATCGAGAGGCTCTGATGGAGATACTCAAAGCCATTGAGCTACAACCCCACGAAGCCAATTCTTTCAACAATTTTATGGGACATGTGAGACAATGCATAGAACTAGTCATAACCTTCAGGGAAGATGAACTAAAATTGGTGACTAGTGATATGGTGGATCCACCCCTGCACGTCATTGCATGGGTCAACGGGATTCCATTCAAGAGGGTGTTGTTGGACACTGGCTCATCCAACAACATAATCATGACAGTGGCATTAAAACACCTTAAGCTGCCAGCATCCCACATTGTGGCATCCACTTACACTCTTCGAGCATTCAACGATGCATTATGCTCGATGGTTGGCACAATTGTCCTACCCATCCAAGTAGGACAAAAGACCATTCCTACATTGTGTCACATCCTTGAGGGTGAGATGGCCTACAATATCTTGCTAGGCCGGCCTTGGATCAGGGACATGAAGTGTGTCCCTTCGATAGCCCATCAATGCCTCAAATACACATACGAAGGGCAAGTACATGTAGTCCCAACGAACTTAGAGCCCTTTAAGTTTTGCAATGCGGTGTAGCTGATGCCACAATCGACCCTCCCATCGACACATTTGGACTTTCAATTGAATCCATCCACATAGGGTCCGATTCCGCCTACATCCTCGCTGTTGAGTCCCTCAACTCACCAACCTGGCCCATCTTCATCGTCTGTTCCTTCACCAACGATGCCACCTATGGTGGCCACACCGAAGGACAATGGGAAGAAGCCCCTAGAGGAGGTACCACCATTAGTCTCAACCATCTCTACCGAAGAGGTGCCCAACCGAATGGAAGTCGAGACACCTGGTTCACCCAACATGGAGTGGACTCAGGGAGAACTCCCATTCCCTCCCCCTCAACCACCGATGATTACCATTGAGATGGCCAATACGGGCCTGGGGGAGTACCTAGTGTGGAACATTGTGGCAACACCCATGCTCGAATCCATGCAAGACATGGGGAGACCTCGCCTCCCCATCGGCACTATCGTCCCTTTAGGCTACCCACCAAATCAGACCAATTTTGTATATGGGGGCCTCGAGAATGGCATTGAACCCTACCTACAAGAGGAAGAGGACGAAGAGCCATTTTCTGAGAATGTTGACTATCTGTCCAACCCAGACTTCACCTTGAAATACCTAGACCAATGTAATTGGCATGGATATGGATTGGGCAGATACGAACAAGGAATGCGCATTCTTTGTCAACCGAGATACCAGATGCAATATGATAAATTAGGAGTAGGGTTCAACCACCCTTTGCCCCTCGACATCTTGGTAGAAACCATGCAAGGCCTAGGTCTAGGCAACAGGGATGGGTTGGCACAAGATCCATATGCCAATCCCAACACAACATACACATTGGGGGATTATCTCCCATTGTTAACAACAAACCTTGTTGACCTCAACAACCCCTCCCCTTTGATCGAGGAAGGGGAAAGTTCAAGAAGTAACCTCCAAGAGGGATATGAACAAGATCAAGGGGGGTCTTCTGAAGATGAGTCAGATTATGAGGTAGCACCTTGGGACCCTTTTGAGTTCGATAGCAATCACTCGCAGGTGACACCCATTGATGACTATCAGGAGAACTTCATGGCAATGTTCCCCTTTAATGTTCCGATCGGGCAATTGCTACCTCCAGAGAACCCAGTCCTCCCGCAGAGAGCGGAACAACCCAGAAGGGACCAAATCAACTTGCTCGAACAAAATGAGCCTCCCATGCCGGCCATAAGGCCAAGTGATCCACCGAAGGAAGAAGATCCAAATATCTTCTTCAACATCGACTACCTGCATGCCAGATTTTTGATTTTCGTAGAGAGTGAGGATAGTGATCAAGAAACGCCTAGTGGGAGGCTATACCAGCCAGAGGGGCACATAGTTGTCGGAGCCAATGAAGGCCTATGGATCTTCGATAGTGACTATGAGGATGAGACTGAGATGGCATATCTCAACCATATGAGGCAACAGGAATACCCCATAGACATCGATGATATGTTTGAACATCTAAATATGGGACCAAGGCATAGGTGGCATTTAAACCAAGTACAGTTAAACCAAGTGCTTCATCCACCACTTCGGGCATACAGGGAGCACCTCCCACCTAGAGACCCTATAGGGCCATCAGTGCCAAGGGTAGAACCTATCCTTCTATCCACACATAGGGCCGATCCTTTTGTGCCAATACCCACAGAGCCAGATCCGGGGTACAAGGATCACCAAGGATGTCTGAATCAACACCCACGTGGAAATGGAGACCAAATTCATTCCATCAACATGATCTCCATTGATTTAACCACCCCCATCCACAATCCAATCGATCCAACATGACCATTGTATCTAGACCTAGATGCCATAGACTGGGATCATGCTGACTCACCACCATCCCCATCAGAGTATTGGCCTTGCGATGAGATGTTTCATTTCACCCCAAGACAGACTCAGGATATCTTCCATGCTGAAGAGGAACCCGACATTCCCAACGTAGATCTAAATTCAGAAAATGATATCCACCTGATCCCAACTCCACACCAGTTGGAGGACGGATCCCACATGTCAGTCGAAGAGATGATTGACGTAGACATCGGTTCTGATCCAATGAATCCGCAAATCATCAAGCTGGGGGTAAGTTTATCCCCCGAAGAGCAAGCCGATTACATTGCCCTTCTCAAAGAGAAGAAGGAGGTTTTTGCATGGTCCTACAAAGACATGTCGGGGCTAGACCCGTAGCTAGTCACGCATAATCTAACACTTGATCCGACAATCAAGCCAGTCAAGCAAAAGCTACGTAAGATGCACCCAACAATGGCCTTAATGGTCAAAGACGAGCTACAAAAGTTGTTGGATGCACAATTTGTCATCTACGTAGATTACCCACCATGGCTGTCCAACATGGTACCCATCAAAAATCTTGATGGGAGGATTCGCATATGCACCGATTTTTGAGATTTAAACAAAGCGAGTCCCAAGGATGATTTCCCCTTGCCTAGCATCGACGCATTGGTAGACGCTACAGTAGGCCACGAAATGCTTTCCCTCATGGATGGTTTCTCGGGATACAACCAGATTCATATCAATCCCGATGATCAACTAAAAATGGCGTTCACGATGCCTTGGGGGACATTTTGTTATAAGGTCATGCCCTTTGGCCTTAAAAATGTTGGTGCCACTTACCAACGTGCTATGACATACATCTTCCATGATCACATGCATAAAACTTTGGAAGATTATATGGATGATTTGTTGGCCAAATCTCTTTTGCGCCAAAATCATCTCGATGACTTACGCAAGATCCTTGATCGCCTCATCGAACACAAGGTTAGGCTAAACCCCAAGAAGTGCGTATTTGGTGTCACATCTAGAAAACTCTTGGGTTTCATAGTCTCAAAATGAGGCATCGAGGTAGATCCAAATAAAGTCAAGGCAATCCTTGAAATGCTTCCCCCAACCACCATCAAGCAGCTCAGAAGCTTGTAGGGTAAGGTCGCGTCGATCAAGCGCTTCATAGCATAGTTATCTGACAAGTGTCGACCCATGAATAAATTATTACACAAGGGGGTAGCATTTCATTGGGATGACGAGTGCCAATTAGCCTTCGATGACATCAAACAATACTTGGCTTCATCGCCAGTATTGGCACCACCTAGACCAGGAGTGTCATTCTATTTATACATCTCAGCTACTGAGGTGGCACTGGGCGCCATGCTAGCCCAAAAAAATGAATTACATAAAGAATAGGCTAATTATTATCTTAGCCGCACCCTGGTCAGTTATGAACTTAACTATGCATACATTGAGAAGCTATGCTTGGCGGTGGTATTTGCCACCAAAAAGCTATGCCATTACATGTTGAGCAATACGACGTATGTTGTGTCTAAGGAGAATCCATTGTGGTACATGATGAGTCATACTTATCACAACAGTCGCACGAAAAAATGGATCATGTTGTTGATGGAGTTTGACATCGAATTCATTGGACAAAAGTCCATCAAAGGTCAAGTCATCATCGATCAACTAGCAGAGGCTCCTCTCGAAGATGATCAGCCTCTGACCATAGAGCTGCCCGATGATGGGGTCTTCCATGTCTCAGAATCGCCAGATTCTGATGAGCCTGAGTCACAGGCCGACATAACCTTATTTTTTGATGGTTCTAAATGTGAGCAAGGGGGTGGCATGGGAATCATGTTTTTCACACCGCAAGGGGCTCCAATGCCTTTATCATTTAAACTTGATTTCCCATGCACCAATAACAATGCTGAATACGAAGCCTTGCTCATAGGTCTTCAGACAACCATCACCATGAACATCAAATGCTTGAATATCTTTGGTGATTCATTGTTAATTGTCAACCAAGTGAAAGGGGTATTCCAATGCAAATGCCCAGTTCTGCAGGCCTACAAAGCCCTTGTGGATAAATTCCTGGCAAATCTTGAATGGTACGACATCGAGGCACTCCCTCGATCATCGAATCATTTTGCAGACACTATGGCCTCCTTGGGGTCACTAATCCCGCAAGACATTTCTGGTGAGATGACAACCATTCAAGTCAAAATGTTATCGCAATCCATGATGGAGCGTGCAAGCTCTGACATAACGCCAAGAATCCACCTGATCCAGATTGAACCATCTCAGGATAGGTTCTCTCGAATCCATGATAGTCTGAATCATGCCAACTAGGGGTCTTTGTTCTCTCCAACCCCTCTTAATAGCAACACAACGCTATTTTTACAAGTTCTTTCCCGCTCAGCTTTTGCTAGGGATGAACTTCAAGAGGGATCGACCATTCATACCATCGAGGTTTTTGATCAGTAGGATTGGTACACACCCATAAGAGACTATCTCAAGTTAGGTAGCCTCCCACTTGGATTGTCGCATACCACAAAAATATCATTCAAACAGAAAGCGACAAAACATGTCTTGCTAGGAGACATTTTATATCGTCGAAGCTACGAAGGAATCCTCCTCCATTGCTTGGACTAGCAAGAGTCCACTTGGGTGATCACCCAAGCGCACGATGGTACATGCGGTGGCCACTTCAGCGGTATGGCCATCGCAAAGCGCATTCTTCGCATGGGCTATTATTGGCCATCTTTAGAGCGAGATTGTTGCGCATATGTGTGGAAGTGCGTGAAGTGTCAACACCATGCTAACTTGACACACGTACCTTCTCAAGCCTTGCAGCCGATCCAATCGGCTTGGCCATTTTCATAGTGGGGCTTAGATCTCATCGAAAAGATCTCCCCTGCATCGTCAGGTCATCACACGTTTATCATAACGGCCATAGAGTACTTCACTAAGTGGGTGGAAGCAATTTCGCTTACCTCTACGATCGGGCCCCGCATTGCGGAGTTCATTTTACATAACATCATATGTCATTTTGGTATTCCATCCAAGATCATCTCGGATAATGGGACGTCATTTAAGAACAAATATGTGCGTGCTTTGACAACAAAGTACAAAATTTAGCATAGTTTTTTGACACCTTATTATCCGTAGGCAAATGGGCAAGTAGAGGCGTCAAACAAAATGCTAGTTGCCATCCTTAAAAATATGGTCGCAGATAGTCATAAGGATTGGCACATCCAAATACCACTTGCCCTATGGGCTTATCGCACTAGCATTCGGACGCCCACTGGGGCAACTCCATTTTTGCTAGTGTATGGCTCCGAGGCAGTCATGCCTCTCGAGTTGGAAATACCCTCCCTACGCATATCAATGCAAGAGTTCATCGATGATGACACTGCATGGTAGGCCCGGTTAGACCAGCTTACGTTACTCGATGAACGATGCATCAATGCTCTCGAGCATTTACGTATCTATCAAGAGCGACTTAAGAAAGCATACAACATGAAAGTTCACCTGAGGGACTTTCAGGTCGGTGACCTGGTCTTAAAAGAGAACCAACAAAATTCTAACTTGCCGCCCCATTTAAGGGACAAGTTCATGGCAAATTGGTTAGGTCCTTATGTAATCGATAGTAAAATAGGACCTAGAACATACCGGCTCGCCTCTCTTGAAGGAATCAAGGAACTAGAACCCTTGAACATCAGTCATTTGAGGCCATTCAACATTTAGAGAGCCATGGCCCACTCCAAAAGCCCCAAGGGTTCTCACAATCGCTTGGTCAACCAAAATGCCCCAAAGGTATCCATAATCCCTTTGGTCAAACCAAAAGCTCCAAGGGTTCCCACAATCGCTTGGTCAACCTAAATGCCCCAAAGGTATCCATAATCCCTTTGGTCAAACCAAAAGCTCCAAGGGTTCCCACAATCGCTTGGTCACCCAAAATGCCCCAAAGGTATCCATAATCCCTTTGTCAAAACCCCAAGTCTCAATCACTTGGTCAACCTAAAACCCCAAAGGTATCTATAATCCCTTTGGTCAAACCAAAATCTCCAAGGATTCCCACAATCGCTTGGTCAACCAAAAACACCCCAAAGGTATCCATAATCCCTTTGGTCAAACCAAAAGCTCCAAGGGTTCCCACAATCGCTTGGTCAACCAAAAACACCCCAAAGGTATCTATAATCCCTTTGGTCAAACCAAAATCTCCAAGGATTCCCACAATTCGCTTGTCACCCAAAATGCCCCAAAGGTATCCATAATCCCTTTGGTCAAACCAAAAGCTCCAAGGATTCCCACAATCACTTGGTCAACCCAAAATGCCCCAAAGGTATCTATAATCCCTTTGGTCAAACCAAAAGCTCCAAGGGTTCCCACAATCGCTTGGTCAACCAAAATGCCCCAAAGGTATCTATAATCCCTTTGGTCAAACCAAAAGCTCCAAGGGTTCCCACAATCGCTTGGTCAACCAAAAATGCCCCAAAGGTATCTATAATCCCTTTGGTCAAACCAAAAGCTCCAAGGGTTCTCGCAACCGCTTGGTCACCCAAAATGCCCCAAAGGTATCTATAATCCCTTTGGTCAAAACCTCCAAGGATCCATAAGAATCACTTGGTCCACACCCATTCGGGTTAAACCATCCATAACGAATATTCAAAAACAACAGATAATCAAAAATAACAAAAAAATTGCATCTCACTTTCATGCATAATCTTAAAAATCAAAACACAAAAAAAGCTGCATTAGGCATCGCATACATACATTGCATATTTGCTGGTCATACATGTCAAACGCACCATAGACTGTAATTACTCGGCAATTCCATCATTTTCCACATTTTTCCATTTTGTAAATGATCCAACAAGAATAACGCCATTCACATTTTTGCCATATCATAGTCGATTGTCTTCTAATGTCTTTAGGGTTTTCGTCATTCAATTGTCTTTAGATTTCTAGTCAAATGTTGTACAAAGTCGGACCGATTTTTACAAGGTAGAGTTTTACTTGGATCACGCCTTGTTACATAGCATCCCAACACAAGCTTAAAACACATAAAAATTCCCAAGTTGTGTGAACGAAAGACGAAACCTACAAAGTGGTCTAGGGTACCTTGAGCAAAAAATTTATCCTGCTCATCCCCCTGTGCGAATGGTTCAAGAATGCTGAGAATTGACAAAAGGACAAGCTCTTCCCCATCCAATTCCCCAAAATAAATAGTGGTTTTCACCACTATCAAAAATCCCAAACACCCTTGATCCCTAAATTCGTAAGGATTCGTACTACATGCCCCTGAGAAGGATGGGTAGTCATCCCCAAGGCCTAAAGGATCAATACCATTCCAAAGCAAAATCCCAAAATTTCACCATCAAAATTCCCAAACACCTTTGATCCCCAAAGTCGTAAGGATTCATACTACACGCCCTTGAGAAGGATGGGTAGTCATCCCCAAGGCCTAAAGGATCAATGCCATTCACAAGCCAAAAATCCCACAAGCTCAACTTTGAAATCAAAATTCAAAATCTAAATCCTCAAAAAGCAACAATAAAAAATAATAGTGGTTATCACCACTACTCAAACCCCTTGCTCAAGAGAAGAAAAAAAAACTCAAAATAAATAGTGATTTTCATCACTATATGTGAGAGCAAGTATCCCAACAAATTGAACAACCGAAAGACGTCTGAGCTTGAATCCCTGGAATTCTCAGCATTTGAAAAACCATTTAGGTGATCCTCATTACGGGTTTGGTGGATAGCCTACCTGGCAATGGCGGTATCCTAAACGCATGACGATATGTCTATCACATTAGCTTTGCGTGTGTGTAGACCAATGTTTGCATGTGGACGAGCTAGCTTATGGTATCCTAGATTGCATCGTAGATTAATCCTACTAAATACAACAAAGGAGTTAGTGGAGCTAATTAGGTGATCCTCGATACAGGTTTGGTGGACAACCTACCTGGCACTGACGGTATCCTTACGAATACCACATAAACGAACTCAATCGCACACACAAGGATGTGAAATAACTTGGTCAAACTCAAGTCTAATTTGTACCTTGTTCGAAAGTCTTGTAAGATAATGTATAGTCTTGACTAGTTAGTTAAAGCATCTGAGTCTCAGAAAAACCTTAACTACATTCTAAAACAATTGTTGTATATTTCATTACTTACATCACCATCAAAAAATACAAAACAATTATTACAAATGCAAAAGTTATTCCATAAAGCAATCACATAGTACAGAAAGCCATAAGGTCAACAACAACAATGTCTACAACCAAGATAAGAAAATCAAAAGGGCAATTTAGTTTAGAAAATTAAAAAAAAATGAGATAGAAGCAACTACAGAAGGAAAAGAAATTAGAGCCCTTACAACAAGAATTTTGGTTAAAGATCAAATTGAAGAGAGCTATGAAAAGGATAAAAATCAAGATTATTCAAAAATTTCTAAAGGCATTGATGTTACAAATGACTAGGAAAAAGTAATAGAAAAAAGGCTACAAAAACAAGAAATAATTATAAGGAACAACAAAGCAAGATCAAAACCAAGAACAAAATAAAGAAATATAAGAAGAAGATTAGAGAAGGTAAAATAAATATAGCCATGGAAAATGTAGGAAAGAAGAAGGTAGATAAGCATCGTAATCCATAGTAGTACTAGAACTAGAGCAAAAAAACAAAAGCAAGAATAAGAGATTGAAGACTAAAGTCTTCAATAACCAAATAATACAATATAGGGGGTGTTGGAGAATATTACATTATTTGGTACATGCTAATGTACCCCCATGGTACCTATGGTACAATGTAAATATTAGAATAGGGTTTGAGTCTATAGTTTAGGAGTGTGATTTATATTTCCCCTTTATGTATGTATCTATGTGTAGGATGTGCACAAGTGTCATGTAACAATGTGTGCAAGTGTGTAGAGTGATAAAGTGTGCAAGTGTGTATATAGAAATGTGCAAGGGTACATATAGGAGTGTGCAAGTATCATAGATTAAAGTGTGCAATAGAGAGTCAAGATTCATGTATGTAAGTGGCAAGATGTGAAGCTAAGGGACATGTGAGACTTATCTTATGTATGGAATAAGAAAGGTTGCATCTCCTAGTTATGTAAGAAGTGCAATAGTCAAGTATTGAAGAGTCATATTTCTAAGGTTATATAATGGATACAAAGCTCCATGTATTGTATCAAATAATATAGTCCATTGTAATAGAAGACTCATCAAAGAATATTGAAGCTTGTATATAATATTTTGAGCAATTATATTGCAAGTTTATCTTATGCATATTGTCATTGATATTGGCCATTTTATTCATATTATTGTTTTTTTTTTAATTTACATGGTGGAATCGGTAGCCACCACGAATCCGGGTAGGCTTTTCGGATTTTATGGCCGCCACAATATTTTGCGTTGTTTGCCCCAAAAGCCGCCACATAGATCTTCGTACAGTTTGCCCCTATAACCACCATGACACAATAATTTTAAACCTTTTACACCGCTGAAAGCATTAGGAAAGGGACAAGCGTTCAGTCCAGTGAGGCCCGAGATTTGAACCTTCGACCTCCGCCCCCCTTACGGGTTTTGGTCGAACCAAATTCATATTATTGTTATTTTTATGAATGTTAAGTGCATTGATTTTTTCTATTTAATATATTAATTTCTCTTATATTTGAGTCTACTCGATATCATGATTATTGGGACCTAAGATAATCTAGCTAAAAAACCAACATTATAATGATTGCCACATTTAGCAACAATCTTGGTCTTGTCGTGATTGCATCCTTTAAGGGGTGATCATAATTCAACATGTAGCTAATCATTGCTTACTAATGAATATGTTCCTAAAGATTTTTAAGATCCTACAACAAATCTATAAGGTTTGTCAAATTCAATATTAGGGTCTTTTTATTCTTCAAAATTGGTCTAATCCCTAATTTAGAGTTCATGATTATGGTTAAGCACAAGAGGATAATTTTCATGAGGAATAGATGTGATGTCCTCTTATATTTATAATGATAATAGAATTTTCTTCTTCTTAGACCTAGTAGTCATTGCAAAATCCTTGGAAGAAGCAAGAAGATCCATAAGGGCAAGTAGAAAATCTACTTAAGGGAAACTAGAGTTTTATCAAAATTTATATCCTTAAGCAAGCCAACTACAAAAAAATCCTTACAACATACAAAATTAGATGTTCAAGGCATCTCTAAGAGAGAAACAAAAACTATGGTAGGATTATTTATCTTTTATGTAATAATAGTTGCAAGAACAAAACCCATAGTAGCAAACCTATGAAACCCTTAGGGCTAAAAAATGAAAACAAAAGCCTCAAAATATGGGATTTATATCAAGTTCATTAAAATATTTATAGATAAAATAGGATACATGAGTTAATACAAGATAAACCAAAATGCCTAAATCTAAATAGTAAAGTAGTAATTCCATAATAAGAGCTAAAACTATCCAAATCCAAGCATAAATGAAAGTAGAGCATTCAAGAGTAAACTACACTAAGATTATCCATAAAAAATCAAAATCTAGGGCTAATCCTAATGTAGTAAAAATAGATTACGTGAAACCTAGGGCATCAAAGACTATACATTCCACAATAAGCGTGATAAATTACTCACTCTTACTCTACTTGCTTGCAACATCATCATAGTATGTAAGGAGAGATTACACCTAGACTATTTGCAAAGGGTTTGACATGCCTTGGAAATTGATCCTCGAACAGTAACAAGTGACCCTTGGCTACAAATCCTAGTAGAGATTATTGTCCACCATGGAAGGCAATGAACCAACAGCTAATGACTTTGGTTGCACCTATAAGGAGCAAAAAGATCACATGTTATGATAATAATAGAGGTAGAGAGATAAAAATAGTGTTAGTAAGAGCATATGAATAATAATAAAATATTTTGTATATGTTTAGTAATTTTATGGTGAGAAAATAAGGAGATAAAATGGGTATTTATAATGGATGAAGTGAAATAACTTTCCCTTTGGAATCGATAGCTAATTTCCACCATTTTTAGAATCATAAATTCATAATTGTTAGTCCAAATGATGTGTCATTCTAATCCTAGGTATAAAAACATGCTAAATTTATGATCATCCATCAAAAACCCTAAAATTGATCTAACAACCAAACTCCCCACTTAAAGTGGCAATCTTGACATTGCCAATTTTTAGGGTGCATACTTTGGGGGAAATATGTCAAAACGTCCCTTAGTCACTACTCTATCCTTATTTCATGGTTTTGGGAAGGTTAGCAAGCAAAAATATTAGGAAATATGGTAAAAAAGTGGTAAATGGGTGAAGAAACAAAACCAAAACCACCGACCAACATAGCTCATTGTTGTCCTACCCAAGGACTAAAAAAGTTACTCCAACCTTATCTCATATATAGGAGGATGGGACTCTCCACCACCTACAAAGTTAGATATTAGTTATGTTTTTACAAATAAACTTACTATAGGTGGTTGAATGTTTCATTATGTGATTGTTCTCAAATCTTATTGCCCTATTTTGAAAGGGTAGATTTATCATATTTTTTGTAATTAGAATATTTGGTCTACTTTTTGGGGAGATGTACTTGGATTTGTGACAGTAGTAGTAATTTTTATATTTTTAAGGCATACAAGAAAAGGATCTAGAATGTAATTTAGTCAATCTCTATTCCTCCTTTGGGCTATTTATTGAGCTTATTCATGAAGATTTAATATTTCATGATCTCTTCCTCCTTTTATTTGTCCAACTGCTCTTAGATGTTTGTAGTGGCTCTTTTCATAAAAGGTCCATGTAAAACCTATTTTGGTGATGGAAATTAGGTGGCCCAAGGGTAAGTTGAAGTTTCCAAATATGTTGTAAAAATGAAACCTATATCCATAAATTTTATCTTATGAAACTATAGAATATTGAAGTAGTTCTTTTTTAGAGGTGGTACTATTAAATTATCTTCCTCATTTGCAGTCTTAATAGAGGTGTTCATTGGATTTGTGTGGGAGAACCTGATGGTGGCAGTGATGACTATGATCCATTATAAGGATATTCTTGTGCAAAAGATAACTTTATAGTAGTGGATTTTAGGTGATGAGGGGAATCTAGATGAGTCTTCCTCAAGTGTGAAGGCCCTCTAGAGCATCCATTATGTGGGGAGATATTATTATCACTAATTTATTATATCCTTGGCGCTTTAGTTTAGTTTATGAGGGGGTTTTGAAAGTGTAATTTGACTTATGGCCAAGGCTAACATTGTATGATGTAATATTGTATAGGCCTATGGGAAATAATTTTACATTTGTACTTAGTTTATTGTAATATTTTGTCATGTAAGCCCTATGGGTCGTTGTTAACCTTGTTAAGGTTAAACCCACTTCATAAATTGTAATTAAACTTAAACCCTCTTGTTATGTTGACTTAGATTAAACTCATTTATGTAATTGAGATTTTAGTATTGGTATAAATAGCCCCATCACTCTAATCATTGTATAAGAGTGTTGTGATTCTTGTCTATAGATAATATAGTGGTTAATTATGGTACCTATGGGTTCCCACTATATATTTCTTTTTTTCATTCTTTTTATACTTATGTGTAAGATTTTAGTGGATGGATTGCTTCAATTCACTTCTAGAAATTGGTCTAAATTCCAACACTTATTTGATTCCATGAATGCTAAAAGTATCATCCTTCCATCCATGGTTTTTTGACAACTAGTAATCCAAAAGGATAGAGGATGTCAATTTTGTTTTAAATCCTAAAAAACAAAATAAGTTTAAGCAAACCTAAAAAGTCCAATTCATGATCTTGATCCATATTAGCTTCTCTAAAATGCATACATTCCCTATTAAACACCATTACAAGAAAAAAAATTAATTAAATGTCAACTAAGAGAGATAAATGGAATCTGATTGTGGATATTCCTTTGTACCAACTTGTCAATTGTAGAGTTATTTGAAGTAGGAAACTATGATTACCACAATCCAATCTCCAAACAAAAAAAATAGGATTTCTAAAAGAATCTAAAAAGACAATGTCAATATAAAACCTTGCTCCATAATTGTTCCTCTTAAAAATACAACTCCTCTAGAATCATCATTAAAAGATATCAATAACTGATCTTCTAGGTCAATTCACACCTAATTTGACACCATATTGGAGTTTATATATATGAACCAATAAAATCAAAACACATTACTCAACAAAAGAAAGCATAGAACTCATAGAGAATACATATATGAAGTATACCCTTAAACACCAATAATCTCCCATTAATAAATAAATAATTATCTACAACTGATGAAAAATGGTCGAACAAGAAGAGGTATAAATACCAATCAATAATATAACTTACCCAATGTCAAGTATTAAGGTAAACCATTATAAAGTAATATAATAATACAAAAAGTTCACCTTGTAAGGTGTGTACAAAACCATAGGGTAAATACAATGATTACAATACAAAGATTAGTCATAAACTCAAATAAATATTAATAAATATTAATAATTATTCTAATAGTTAAATATATCTTATGTATTTTTCTAAATATACTATAATTGAAATAGGAAAAATAGAGACTTTTGCAATAATTTTATGTAATTTTGCAAAATCATAAGATCAAATACCTAAGAAAATAGCTCATGCATCACACCATAATGTTAGGTACAATACCACTTTTTAATATTTAATTTATAACTCAACATTCAAAATATAGAAAGATCTTATGGACAATAACAAGTAAGAGATCAAGTGATATGTCCATGAAAATAACCTAGAATCCTCCCTATATTTATGGAAATATTCAATCCAAGTTAAGCTTAACACCTTCTTCAAATTTTTATTGAAATAAAAAGTTTGTTTCAACCAAAATTGCTAGTACATCAACCTCTCAATTGAAAGTTGCAATAGAATTGGACTATATCCAAAAACAAAACATCAGTATCCCCTATTAAGCTTAACTTGGAAGGAAGGATAAATTTTAGAGCATGGAGTGGAAGGATGAATTACGCATCATCCCCTTCAATTATGACTTCCTTTATATAGAAAAATAACATAAGTAATATATATGAATAAGGTAAAAATAATCATATGATCAAACTAATTGTTGACCCAAAATATAAGTAATATGTGTATAATATTTATTATAAGTATTGTCATTATTGTGGATCAAGCCATCCATAAGAAATCTTAATTGTTGGAATGAAACTTGATGGTCATCAAATATAGTTTTAACGTTGATAATGTAAAATATATGTTGCCATGAAGAAAGAGTTGTCAAGTCCTAGAAAAAGAGCATAGGTACCCAATTACATTGGTGTTGGAAGGCTTTCTATCTCTTGAAATGGCAAAAGGTGTAGGAGAAGCTAGCATCACAAAAAAATGATATGAAGTACAATAACCATCATGCTATGAGTAGGTCTTATTTAAATAGCCTATGTCTACCTAGAATGGCTAAAATATAGGATGGATTGGTGTAAAAATACCTTGATTATGTTTTCCAACACCACTACCATTGTAACCTATTTGGAGAAGCAACTTTGATCCAATGCATATTGTGTATTTCTCAAGGAAACCAAGTTTAAAATTGATCTTTGAGAAGGTGAAAACTTGAGATAGAGTATTAGATTCAAACTAAGCTACATCATGTGCATTATCCTTAAATATTAGATTTTCAAAAATTGACATTGTAGAATAAGTACAAGGAGATGGATCCAATGAATCAAAAAATTGAGAAGCATCTACATTTTAATGGGTGATTAGTTAGATACTATAGTAGACAAAAAACATGTCCTCTACTTGTTTAAGAGGGAAAAGGTGGATCTAACTCAATGTTGTGCTTCTTCAGTGTTCTAGTTCTTCCATCTTCTTATGACATTATGACTCATCATGACCTAGAATTCTACAAAAGAACAAGTAAATTTATTTCCTCTAAATGAACCAAAATCCATTCTCTTCTAGGTGGTAAGTGGGACTATCATTCTTATGTTATTGCTTGGATTATTGTGTGGATATCAAGTCCCACATTTCTCTTGCTTGGTTAAGAAATATTTTTTCCTTACACTTAGATTTTTAAGAGCACAAATATGTAGGAGCTTATCCAATTCAGGAGTTAGTTGCTCCTAAAAATAATCAAAACTTGACATATTATGACCATCACCAAAGGCATCACAAGTAGAATAGAATGTTGAAAAAAAGAGAGAATAAGATCCTTTCAATTCAATGATGATAATATGTATTATTTGCTCATTCATTCTTTTAATTTTGCAGTAATTGAGTTACAGAACCAATCGTACGATTTTAATTATTAAATATTTGATGCAAATCCTCTATGTAAATAGTCATTAGTTGGTTCTTGAATTGGTTCCCTTGGATGAAATTATACTTGTTAAGTAGTTCATCAAACTTCTTCCAAGTTTCTTGTGGAATATCAATGCATTCAAAGTGAAACATGAAGTGACTGGAGATTAACATATCGATTAAACCTTGAGTTTCATTTGTTTGATCAAACCATATGTATTTGTCCTTATATTATTTGAGTTCGATATATGTTCCCATAGTAATTCGATATGCACCTCTACTGCATAATAGATCCTCTACATAAGACTTATATGGAAAAAAATCATGCTAGTTAATTTCACATCTTTGAGAATGATGATAATAGATGTTATTTTTTAGGGGGGATTGAAAATTGATACTAACACCTATGGGTTTCAAAAATTATTTATGACCCCAAAGATGTATCTGATATGGGGGATATACCTCTTAAATAAGTAGTTGTATGATAATTTTAACTATTTTTGGATATTATTGTAATTTTTTTAAAGTTCTAAGTTACAATTAGGGTAGAATATACTCTCATGGATTACAATTGTGGATAGCTATCTCATTTTTAGTTATTAAAATCTACCACTTCAATGCATACAAATAGGTCATGCAATATATCATTAGAAACTGATTTGAGTCTACTTTCCAATGTATTGAAATCAAGAAAAATGAATACAATATGGTCAATTTATAGCATACATTATCTTTAAGGTTAAGCCTACTCTTGAATTCTAGATGAATAATAAATCTAGTTATTTTGGATCCAACTAGGTAAAGCATCAAATGCCCTAAAACTAAATTCAACATGGGTTTTATTTTAGTGAAACCAACATGATATTATTAGGAGGTTTGATCTCCATTCAATTAGTATCCAACCTCCCAATTTAAAGATATTTACCTATTAAATAAAACATATTTTTATAATGGAAATATTTGGAAAAGGAAAAAATCTATTACAACTAAATTTCATCCTTCCAACATCACTATAAGAAATCTAAATATCTTAATCCATGTGTAGTTGACTTGTTGGCTATGAGATGAAGAGAAAATACTAGTACATGAGATGTAGTTGATGTGGTTGGGCTTGATCCATGGTTCTAAGATGTCCATTTGTTGTTGATAGTTGGATACTAAATTGACATTATCAAATGTGATCATTGGCATATTGTGTGGCAACCAAAGTATTCCTTGATATAATTATGTCTATCAAATATTTCTAAACAATGATTCTAGTGGTTGATACAAGGTTCTTGTTAGTTGTTGATGGTAGTTTGGACTTCTTTAATGAAATATTCCTATGATAAAATTTTCATTGATATGATCCTCTAACCAATTTACATCTATTCATCATGTACATGGATGTAAGGGATATTGAACATTTGTTAGACATGTTGTGCTAAGAGATAAAAACATAGTGTAGAGAAAATACACCAGGCAAAGACACAAAGTAGTTTGGTAGATGATAAAGAATGAAGGATCCAACTAACTAATATTGAGTGTTTCTTTAATCAATCCTTGTTAGTACCTATACACCTTATGAGTCTCTTAAGAGACTAATCATGATCATTGAATGTATACCATTGCTCTATTTCTTAAAACTTTTATGGAAAATTTAAATAGTGGGGAGGAGTAGAGATAAAACTAGATAGAGAACTAGAATATGAAATAACTTATAGGCAAATGGTGTAGGTCACATTCTCACTAGTATATGCAAATAGATTGTTCAAATAGATCTTGTAAAATTGCTCTATGCATTCTTCATATAGAAGGAAGAGATACACTCTATGATGTGAGTTAGGTTTAGAACATCATAATTCAAATTAAAATGCTAAAAAAAATTCTTCTTTATTAACAACATGCAAAAATATTTGGGTGGTACACCAAATTACTTGAATGTGAATAGAGATATTTTGGCTTAGGATCTTGGATAGACATATTATGCATGACATTGCCACACCTATGAAATTTTAAACATAATTATTGTACAATTTTTCAAGATGTAGAATGGTGGGGGCATGGGAACATATGTCATATATGCAACAAAGACAAATATTCTCAATTGATACTTTGTTTCATCGTCATGTTGGAGCCTATGACCATTGCATGGATCAAATAAGAAAAACAATTCTAATAGTATTTTGGAGACTATTAAATAAAACTATTTTACACCTTCAAATGTAGTGTAATATCAAATTTTTAGGGCATTCATTGAGGAGGCCCCCACATTTTGAAAATTTCTAATTATAAGGGTATTAAAATTGTAATCTAATTCATGGCCAATGTCGGTATTGTATGATATAATCTTGGATAGGCATAAGGGAATTTTATTGTGCAATATATTTAATTTAATGTAATATTTTATTATGTAAGCCCTATGGGCCACAATTAACCTTGTTATGGTTAAACCCACCTTATAATTTGTAATTAACCTTAAAGCCCTCTTGTTATGTCAGCTTAGGTTAACTTCATTTATGTAATTAGGAATTTGGTATTGATATAAATACCCTCCACCACTCCATCATTTGTATCATTAATGTTGTGATACTTATCCATGGATAATGCAATGATTATTTATGGTGCTCAAGGGCACCCCCAATTTGTGTATATCACTTTTTATGCTTTAGATTTGATTGTATGGATTTCTTCTATTGACGAGGACATCAACTATCCTAAGTATTAGCTTAGGCATATTTTATTATTTTATGATAATAATGTTTGAGCCTCCATTGCTCATATAGGATTCTAGTTGTTAGTTGTTAGCACTCCTTTTGTATTTATCGTTGCTCACATAGGGTTCTAGTTGTTAGTTGTTAGCACTCCTTTTATATTTAGCTAAAGATAAAGGAGTGCTAACAACTAACACCTAGAATCCTACATGAGCAACAAAGGCTCACACATTATTAGCATGAAATAATAAAATGTAATAAAATATGCCTCAGATAATACTTAGGCTAGTTGATGTTCTCATCATCTATTTATTTATGGAAATAGATGTGTATTCTGACTTGGTATTAAAGTAGGTATGAAGCAACATCACTTGGTCATATAGGAAGTTAGCTCAAAGCCTCTAATTCTTCTTCTAAGTTTTAGGGTGATTTTTTTCTTAATATTTCATAAGCATGTTTTGCACAAAAAGTAGTGAGAAATTTCTATTTATTTTTTCAACATTTTGTCTTTCATTTTTTTGGAAAAAACCTACTATCTCCCTCTTTGTTATCATCAAAGTCCTTACTCGAATTCAAACATCATTATTTTAATTCTTGATGTACAAATGAAGTTTAGTGATGAGGGCAAAAACATTAAAATTTGAATTTGTTTTTTGTTGACACTTTAGTAGGAAAAGACATGAATTCATGCACTTCTCTCACTAATACTTCTTCATGAATACATCACAAGTCAATAGTCTAAGTGCTATAATGCATTAATATGAATGTCTAAGATGAGCATCACAATGAATTTTCAAAATATTGCTTTGATGGATTTGGGATTTAAATCTTGAGGTTGTTTTCACTCATTATCCTCATTTTGTAGAGTTACTTGACAAAGCTTTTGCTCGAATGTGTCCAATATAAATTCATGGTATCCTAGTCAGTAGGGTACTTAATTGGGCATAGAAAATTATAGGTCATAGATTTAACACCTGTCCTTGTCTCTTTTGCATTGGCACTACAATTACTATCAAGATAAAACATGGCCTTCAAGGAGGTGCTCCAATTTTAGATAGGTGCTTGGTGGTTGCCATATTGACCAATAAAGGAACTTCAGGTGTAGAAGGTTAAGAGGTTGAATCTCGTAAAGTAGATCCTTTTGGCTGACCATTAGCTCATAGGCTAAAGGAAGTAAATAAGATTTGAAGGAACAAGGAATACTCAAATCCCAACAAAAGTGTTGATGACTTAGCACGATGATTTTTATGACAATCACGTTTGGGTTTAAATTTTAGCTATGTTAATTTACTCTAAGGAAGACTAGACTAATCTTGAGGCCAACACGGTGACTGACATGGTACCTCTCTATACCACAATT
This sequence comes from Wollemia nobilis, assembly GCA_028583015.1. NCBI lineage: Eukaryota > Viridiplantae > Streptophyta > Pinopsida > Araucariales > Araucariaceae > Wollemia > Wollemia nobilis. Next base: position 11,635,100 of record JAQPPZ010002848.1, read on the forward strand.
CAATTATATATATGATATCTTAGCTAATCAGAAGCAAACAAGCGTCAAATTTGTGTTAGTCTAGTGGCACTAAAGTGGCAAATGATAAGTAGAAGACACCAATAAATTATGTATTATCAATCAACAACAGGCAATTTGATATCACTTATCTAAGATTTGGAGTTAAAAGTTTTCATTTTTGGAGGTCCATTAGGGCAAATATTCCAAAGGCCATAACTTTTACATACAGAAGCATCTTGAGCCAATTTTTTCAAATCACACAACTTTTCAAGCTCTATGCGCTCGTGGCATTAGTTTAAGGACTTGATGCAATGTGAGGATTTAAATTGTATAAGATAGATCACCAAGCCCTAGTTACTCATCTTAATGGGTGAAACTATGGTCTTTGGTCAAATCAAATTATTGGCATATTACATAGTAAGGGCCTATGGTGCATCTTTCAAGAAGATAAAGTAGCAACCCTTGATGAAGAAACTCACCACAAAAGGGAAGAAGAGACTCTTGGCCTATTTTTCTTATTGATTAAACTAGATTTGCTTTTCCACATCAAAGAGGAGAGTGAACCTATCAAGGTATGGTTAAAATTGTATGAGTTATTTCAAAAAGTTAATCCTACTAAAGCAAGTCATTTGGAACTAGAGCATTCTTCTCTGAGATTGATTGAGTTTAATATAGTTGAGGACTATATTGCTAAGTTTAAGGTATTAAGAGCAAACCTTGCATATTTTAGAGGTAAAAAGAAAGATGATGCAGAATGCATGAAGATTATCCTTTTTAATTTTTCATCTTCTTTTCAAATGTTGAACCTCATGGTTCATATGATTCCTATATTCTTGGAATCTCAAAAAACTCTTACTCTTAGATTTTTTTCTCTCCTAGTTCACTTTTAGGTGGCAACGAGGAATTGTGATGGCACTTCAAAAATATACGCTCATGCAAAGGAATTTAAATATGAGAAGGTTAAGAGCTAGGGGTCCAAGGGCTAAGCTAGGTCTTTTAAGAAGTCAAAGATCGTTTGTGGGTACTAAAAGAGAGAAGGACATCCAATGAAAAATTGCTCGCTAAAAGTGCAAAGGATTGAAGTTGAATCTAAAGATGGGTGGATATTTTCTAGATGATGAAGGGTATTTTGGAGGATCTACCTCAACTGTAGAGGCACACTAGATCATCCATTATGGGAGAAAATATATTATTGTCACTAATATCTTCTCTCATTGGCCTCTTAGTTTATATTATGAGGGTGTGTTGAAAGTGTAATCTAATTCATGGCCAAGGCTGACATTATATGATGTAATCTTGGATAGGCCTAAGGGCATTTCATTGTACAATATATTTGTTCTTTTATAATATTTTATTATGTAAGCCCTCTAAACTGCAGTTAACTTTTTTATGGTTAAATCCACCTTATAACTTGTAATTAACCTAAAATCCCTCTTGTTATGTTCACTTGGGTTAAGTTTATTTATGTAATTGAGGCTTTGGTATTGGTATAAATATCTCCACCACTCTATCTTTGTATCATTGGAGTGTTTGATCCTTATCCACATAAAATACAATGATTGTTTATGGTGCTTAAGGGCACCCCAATTTTTGTGCCTCTTACTTTTTATTCCTTTTGTCCTTTTACACTTTCTATTTAAGATTTGTGTGGATGGATTGCTTCTATTCATTTTTGGAAATAAGTGTGAATATTAACTAAGGGCCCTCCTTGACCTTGATAATGAGAAGTTGTCATACTATCATGGTTAAGATAAAATTTAGAATCATGTAAGTGTATAGATTAGCATGAGCTACCAAACTCTTACCTTTAAGGTGTAGTTAGAAATGAACAAGGATCTAGCTTAGAGAGACCTAATCTAATACCATAAAGTATTGTATAAATTTATTACATAACCTTGTAGAATCATAAGATCAAATATCTAATAAACTAGCTCACAAATCACACCATAATGGTTGGTACAAGGTACCTTATTAGCCCAACACCCAAAATATAAAAAACTCTCATGTACATGCATAGGTGAGAGATCAAGTGATGTAGCCATGAAAAAGCCTAGACCTTAATTTTAAGTTAATTTTAAGTTAAGCTTTACAAATTCTTAGGTTTTTTGTTGAAAGACAAAGTTGTGTATATATATAAATGAACCTCTCAATTGGAGGTTGTAAAAAGATTTGGTGCTTACCAAAAACAAAGTACACAAACAAAAATAACATAAAACTAGATAGTTTATATGTTTGTTGAGTTATAATTTTACATTTGCTTAAGGATTACACTTCTCCTTTTTACTTCTTATCTCTATGTGTTTCTCCTACAATGATATTCTATAAGTAATTAGACTTAAACCTAATTTTAATATCTTCTACCTTTAATAATTATGTCCATAGAGTATTAGAAGTGCTTGATCTATGAAAAGTCCTCAATCCAATGCTCTATTTATTTTATGCTAACAAGTTATATTAGATCTTGTTTCCCTTAAATCTATTGGCTTGTAGATCTACCTTCCTTCAAGGATAGAGTACCTCAATTTTAATCTCCTCTTCATGTATGAATTTCCTCAAATCTAAATTTCTCTTAGATTTTGCTTCATTTAGGTCCAACTTAGTTAGTCTAGCTTTTGATTTTTTTAACATGTATGTCAAGTATAGAATCCCTCAACTACCTCTCAAATGGTAAACTTAAGATAACTTAAACCACTTGATATCAAATCCTTAAGCATACAAACTTGTTACATAAGTTTATGTCAAAGCACTCTTTCTTTTACATGGAGAAGATGTTGTCATCAAAATTCTTGAGAATCTAAATGAAAATTCTTCAATGTTTTATAGAGTATTCTTAGATGATGATCATTTGTTTATCTTTGATAAAAAAAATATTAGGAACTAAGATTTTACACCCTCTGATATACACCACAAAGATCTAATCTAACTGTTCTTTTTTGTTATCTAAATTTTTATTTATTGGTATTATTTGACTAAAAGTGATTTTATTAGATTCATCTTTACCAACCATAATTGATAAGGGGTGCCTATCTACTCATTGACAATTATTTCATTTCATATATACAAAAATGAGTAATTCGAAAGTCAACTTGTTGACAATGCAACCAACATATACAAAATTGAAGGGAAAAATAAAAAAATAAAAATAAAAATAAAAAATGAGAAAATGCTTTGTTTGTTATGCACAAGGACAGAGTAGCAAGGGGGTTATGTATAACTGGACAAAATTTAGCAGGCTTTAATGCAAACACTCTGGTGTTGGCGGTTGGATTTTACCAGGTGGGTAGGTGTGTTGTGGGTTGGAGTCATCGTCCTTGTAGGGTTTTGCTTTTATAATAAATTTCTGAGTGTACTTGCCTAACTACTCTGATGTTGTTGCTCTGGATAACAGAGAGGCCACAAGCGTCGTACGTTCACGCATGGGGGGTCGTTGAGGGTCACACACAGACATAGGAGAAGTTAAGTTAAATTAAGGAAAGGGGAGGGATCGCCTATAAAAGCTGTTTTCGGAAACTTGTTCTATTTGTCGTGGAGGAAAAGAATAGACCGAAACCGCAGAGTAAAATTTTATTAAAAAATGTGGCATTAATGATGACAGAATAGAAACGAAAGATAAAGTCAGCAGAAAAAACAGGCAAACACGGTCTTCCAGGCATCTCGTGAGTCGAGTCTGCCTTCCATCGCTTGGCTTCAGGTTCCACTTTCTCGCCCGGCAGGCCCATGTAAATTGTGAGGAGGCCCACACATGCATATATACAATACACCACCTAACCTAATACCTGTTGCGTAGGCCTGAAAACCGCCACACCCGTTCGGATTCGCCTCCTTGCAAGCCAAGATGGTTTTAATGGAGAGATGGGTTTTCTGCTGGTCAATCTGACGAGACCTAGTCGGATGAAGTCTGGACGAATATATTCATTGTGTATTTGCATTGTGAAGGCATCAAAAGATGCTCCCCATTACTCCTCGCACGTACGCTGAGACACCCACTTCATTTCGCTTGGGAATTTGTGTCCCTCCCGTCTTCAATGGCAGACTTGCAGGTTTTGGATTCGGGCTGCTCGGTGGCGTTTCTGGGAGAAACGCCGCACAAAACCAGTAAAAATGACGTCTGGGTCGATATCATGTAAAACATTTCCAACTGCAAATCTGGCAGAAGAAATAGAGGCAGGGGCAGGGCAGAGTTACTTTTAATTGCACATTCCATTGCTTCGTAGTATATTTTTGTCGCCATTTGAGGTCTGGGTTCATGACGCAGAACTTAGAGGTGGACAGAAAACAGCTTTAGGGCAACTTTCCATGATGGTTACATTTACATGGGGCGCCAAGTGGGGATATGGTTAGTGCGTGCAAGGAGGTAGGCGTTACAATGTTTTGGTGATGTGCAACTTTGGGCGTTGGGGTGGGTGAGATTCGAACCGGAGAGGTCTTGGTCTGTAATGGGCAGAGCGAGAATGACATCTCCTCGAACGTGTTGCGCATTGGAGCACCGCTTTCAGGCTCTGTCTATCAAGAAGGAGGGATGCTGCTTTCATGATGACGATGAAACCCACAACCAGAAGCATAAACAGATTCAGAATCCCGTGGAGCTCAAATCCCAGGGCGCATTGCCTCCACAATGGGAACAATTTTTAGACATGAAGGTAACTAACTAGACATTACACCCCGCTTGCCGGATTGTTTTTGTTTAAGAAGATTTATTGCGGTTCTCTAAAGAAATCTAAGGGTTGATGGCGATATGATGTGATGTGTATGAACAGACAGGAGAGCTTTACTATTATGATTGGAGCTCTGGAAGGAAGACCGAGAATGATCCCAGGCAACTTTTGAGGGTGTCGCAAAAGGTCCCGGTTTTGGGGAAAGAAGCACCAGCTGAAAGACCTGAATGTGAATTTGTATTGGAGGAGCCCTCAGCATCAGAAGTGGAAGATAGTAACAGCGATTTGGAGTTCATGGATGATGAAGAAGAGGAGTGTGAGGATTCAGAAGAATCTCAAAAGGAAGTCGGTGAAGGGCATGGGGCATTTTGGGAAACAGAAGGAGCAAGGGAAGGTGGCAATGGCAGCAGCAGCAGGAGAAGCAGCCACGAAGATTCAAGTGTGTTGGTTGCAGCAGGCTGCCAAAGCTGTCTCATGTATTACATGCTCCCAAAACATGTTCTGCAGTGCCCGAAGTGTGGAACTGCTGTGTTGCATTTCAATGAGCCTGCTACTAATGCAACTGGTAAGGGAAAGGAGATTCAGGAGTCTAACGTTGGTTAGAAAAATGACACCCGTTTTTCTGGGGTCTATCAAATTTTGATGCCGTAAACATCACATTCCTGCTTGAGGCCTGATTTCTTTAACATTGTCCTGTTATGTCCTGAACCCTTGGAAGGAAGATGGGGTTTCAGCAAAGTGAAAGGGGGGTCTGCATGCTATTGCCAACTCTGCTACAAAGAGATCGGAGTGGGCACAAGAATCTGCTTGGCATGCGTATCGGTCTTTTAAACAGGCCCTTGTTTTATTGTGCATCAAAGACTTGGGACCTGTACATCAGTCCGTTAGGAAGGGTTTTTCGTCTATAAGATAAAAATGCTGATTTGAAGGTACAAATGTGTATTAAAACATTGCAAAGGTGGAATTTGTAGGCTTCTCAATGATGAAATTTACAGGGTTTTCTATGTCTTTTTGTGCAATCTTACCCGACTATTGAAATCTGGTTCTTAGCATGTCTATGAGGACACTGAACTGCCTACATGGCTAGCCCATCTAATCTTTGTGGGAGCTAGCATTTATCAGAAATATTATGTGGTAAAATCTATTGTTTGAGTTAACATGGAACTATTATAGCTACCAATTTGCTTTGTGCTTTTTGTTTGTGTAAATCTTGCTTTGATTTCCATTTAACTTCATAAAACTATTAAAAAACCAAAAATCACCTGAGGTGAACCAACTCTCCAAAGAGGCGGGGAATATAGAAACAAGACACCATGTCAACTAGCCTTCCAAATAAAACCATTTCAGGTGTCTGTTTATGTTGTATAGGATCCTTCATTTATAACGTTTTTGGCCCGGTTTTAAATCTGACTAATGTCATCCGTAAGCTACTCATCACATCAACCTTATTTGTAGGTTTTGTATTTAACACTGAAAACAGAGTGTGATAAAGCTGGAGATTGAACAGAGCATTTCTTCTTTCGTATAGTTTTCAAACTTCTATCTTAGAAAACCATGACTGTCACTTAAATGAAGATGTATAGCCTCCAGTAATTACCAAATGACAAACAAATTATCAGGGCACTTCTAGTGACCTACTTAATGCTTTTAAGAATCCTTGTGAATCCAGTGTAATCACACTTTGCGATTAAAATTTGGATGCATTTATAGTATTTTATTGCTATCAATCACTGACATTTTTATGCAGATGATATTTTAATTGGATTTGTTCTCTCATTGCTTGGCTATGTGGACATAGAAGTTTCGTCTCACTTGACAGGACTACATGGATGTACATTATATGTACATAGAGATTGGCATGTAATGCATTGGGTATGCCAGCTTTGAAAGGAGTTAATAGCTGCCAGATTTACATTACAAATACAAGTGGAGTTATTATAGAATTGATGTGTAAAGATACAGAACTCCCAACTGCATAATGCTTTGTTGTTATGAATATACTGTATAAACCTGCAGGATTCATTGGAGGGAAATGTAATACCACTACCAATTTTAATAAATTAACCAGTAATGGTTTAATAAAAAGGATTTTGATCTCCGATGCTTGCAGATTTTTATTGCTTTAACCAACCAGTCCCTTCATGAAGCATTAGTATTTTATACACTTCTGGCGGTGATGCGGTCTACAGGTGCTTTTGTTCTCAAGAACAATTGTAGGATACAGAATGATATGTAATTTGCTCTTTGCGGTTGGCCTATGTGTTTTATTTTTAAATGTGAGGCAGCAGTCCTATTAGTTGTAGCTCACCAATTCTTGGTTTAAACTTGGAAGCATAATGTCGAATTCGCATTTTCGAATTATACTTTTGAGGGCAGTAACCTTCAGCTGAACATTTCAATCCCCTTTATAACTTAGAAATGAAATAGATGAGTAGTTGGCTTCTAATAATTACTTGCAGCTGGTTTTCTGAATTTTCTGAAATGTTATTTTCTGATAAGGGATAACCACTCCATTAAATTTTAATAGGACATAGTTCATGTCATAGCAGCTATCTTAATAATGAAGCCAAATAGTAGCTCAACTAAATTGTCTCCATGTGCAGAAATGGTAAAATTGCTAAATGTTCCTGTCATCCAAAATCTAATCCTTAGATGAGATCCCGAAAAGTCAAATAGTCATTGCAACAAAGAGGATTTGGATCTTTAACGGAGATATCCAATGGTAGATGGCAGGGCTTCAAAGAATGCGTGTCTGCATTGATTGGACAATTCATGAGGATTCTGTAATTTTTGCATGAATGAATAAAAAATCCATGCCTAAGAAAAATACAAGGGTCAACTTCATGTTATTTCATTCAATGGCACATGAATAAATCTTTTCTCTTATTCATGCTGGTCCTGTGCACTAGTATGTCAGATGCAGAATTAAATCTGGTGGGAGAGTAACATGGATTTACTAAGTAATACGAAGGATGTTGGAAATAGAGGGATCTGTCTAGTTTTTGATAATTAAGAGGCATGCAATCTGTTGGATTTTTCTATTGCTTCAGCGGCCATGGTGGTTCAAAGAATATAGTTTCTATGCAGGCCTTAGGTAAAGTCCCTTCCAATTTTTTCCCAAATCCATTTTTTCCCAAATCCTCAAATGGGTGTGTTCTATATGGGGATTTCATCAGTTGCGTTCCTAGTAATACTATAAATGCAGGTCCTCCTTATCAAAGAGATCAAAATGCTAAATTCTGCATCATGGTGATATCGTTACGATGTTATGTCCATTTTAACTCGGCTACCGCTGACAGGGAAACCCTTGCGAGCTTCTGTCTGGAATATAAGATGGTATGATATCTTTGGTGACATGATGGGTTGCATGAGGCTTCGAAGTTTTACTCTTTGGAGTCGAGTTCTAGCGATAAGGTGGAAAATGCCAGAATGATAACTTGGGTTTAAAGAGAACAAATAATGGGTACGCAAAATATCGCTTGGCTCTTCAGTATGGCAAATTTCATGGGCGAGCACCTATTTAGAGAGTTGGTTACAGTCACACTATTTGTTTTGGTTACAGTCACACTATTTTAGTATCTGACGAGTATACTCCCAATAAGTCTATTCTTCTTTGTCCTAACATGAGAGAAGTCCACTAAGTCTTTTTTTTCTCTTGTTGTGACCTAACATGAGAGGTGAGCCCAACAAGTTTATTCTTTTCGTTGTTGTTGACCTAACATTAGAGGTGAGCCCATCAAGTTTATTCTTGTCATTGTTGTTGACCTAACATTAAAGGTGAGCCCAACAAGTTTATTCTTGTCGTTGTTGTTAACCCGACATGAGAGTCTTTTCGTTGTTATTGACCTAACATGAGAGGTGAGCCCAACAAGTTTATTCTTGTCGTTGTTGTTAACCCGACATGAGAGAGAAATCACCTGTTGATTGGACATGAGAGAAATGACATGAGTCTTTTCGTTGTTATTGACCTAACATGAGAGGTGAGCCCAACAAGTTTATTCTTTTCGATGTTGTTAACCCGACATGAGAGAGAAATCACCTGTTGATTGGACATGAGAGAAATCATTGGTCGCTTCGGATTTGTACTTTGTTGTGGGTCGGAGTTTGTACCTTGTTGTGGGTGGTCCAATAACTCATTCAAAAAATTCAGAACAAACTACTATTTATAAATTATGATTATTTTTTTATTTCATCATCTCTACGACATCAAGAAGTACAGAATTAATTATTTCGTCCAACCACGGGTACATTTTGGAAGTGGATACTGGAAGCCCAGAAGATTCCATTCAAACGGCAACAAGTGTTTGATGAAAGGTCTCATAGTTCCTTTTCGCAGTTGGGCATGACTGGATGTGGGCCCTTAAGTTTGGAGGCTCATAGGTTGATGATAAGAATGCTAATTACATATTTGTAAAGGTAAGACAAACTGGGGGCACTTGATTTTTGACTGAGTTCGATGTCAGGTTTCTAAACACAGAGTCCTTGGTGATGCAGGTGTTGGTAAATGATGGTTTCGTGGCTTCATATTGATAAAGGAAAACCGATCAGTAAATGGCAGCACATTTGGGTTAACCTTTCTGAATAGCAGTCCTTGAGGGATAGCCCTATTGAATGCGGTTATTTACTTGAGTGGACGATGCCTATGCCTATGATAAAATTTTGTTTCACTTTAATAACCTTTCTGAATAGCAGTCCTTAAGGGATAGCCCTATTGATTGCGGAACGTGTTACCACCTTTTTTAATATATTAAGTTATAGGGATAGCCCTATTGATTGCGGAAGTGTTACCACCTTTTTTAATATATTAAGTTATAAGATGTATTACTTAAAAAAGGTGATTATTTAATGCTTAACTTTTGATGCAATTGAATGGTAATATGCATTTGGTTAGTGTTATTACTTATTTTGGTCAGATTTAATTATGAGATGGATTATGTAAAAGTGTGATTATTTAGTGTTTAGTTTTTGATGATGTTAATATACATCCCACCTTAGGAGACATAGTTATGAGATGAATTGTGTAAAAATGTGATTATTTAATGCTTAGCTTTTGATGCGATTGGATGGTAATATGTATTTGCTGCTTGCTTTGTTTGGTACTGCTGATTTTTATGCGTGTTTACAAGATTAGGTACTCTTGTAGATGGGCAAGGAAGTTGACCATCGGGAACAAGAGGTCGAAATAGGGAAATGATGGTCAATTTAACTGAAGACAACTCCAGGGTAGGATATACCCTCATAATAGTTTGCATCTTCATATTGCATGTTTGAAATCATATCTTCAGCAAGGAAGTTTCCTTGAGCAATAGAGTTGTTTTATATAGAGGTTGATAACCTAGTAGTTATCGTAAAAATTTCTATGTTTATAGTTGGCAAATGTTTGTTTTGGTTGATCCATATTTGCTCAATGATTATCTTTTACATGCATGTGTTTGAATCCCTTGTATGATAAAACATCCTTTGTGGCATTAAAATAGAAGCAGTAATATTTCTTGGCAGTTTTAGGTCTTTTATAATGTTAATGGATTACATTACAAAAAATATCATTATTCTAAAACTATAAGATGCTTTCATTTTAAGGGTTAAAAGGACTTGAAAGGATATATTGTTTCCGAGATGATTAGATTTGGATTAGTACATTCTTGTCCAACTCCTTTATGTGGCAAGGAGAATTGGCACCCAAGATAAGAAAGAGAAGAAGAGGATCTTCTCAAAATCTAGGGCTAGCTAGGTATGATGAAACTAAAGCTAGATCCCAAAGGAAATTTTGGAGAAATTTTACAAGAGGTAGAAAACCTCATTATTGTAGTATGGTTACTATAAGAACAAATTGAATAATAGAGGGAACATATGAACCAACATGAGCAATTATTGGAAATAAATTATTGATCAAGTTCTCTAGAATGAAAATTTTGAGCATAGACAAGAGGAGTATCCTGTTGTAGAAGATCAAGAAGGCAAAGCTCAAATATTGGTAGAGCTAGCCAAGGACCCGAAGAATATCAAGGTATTCAAATTGGTGATTTTAGTCAAGGCATGGTTGTATGAATTGGAAACAAATATTTTCCTTGAGGAATTACTCATTTGTAACCCAAATAGTAGGGTTACCCTTCATGTGCTTGATACGGTATTAGAATGGTGGAATTACTTCAAGACTAGCAAGAAGACTCAAGCAATGAAATTTTGGAGCAATGGTTTTGTTTAAGCCGTAAACAATGACTAAGATTGACCTATTTTTTGTTGTATAATTCTACTCGGTTACAGGAAGAATTTCTTCTTGAGATTTATAATTTGCGAAGATATTTTTAATGTTCATTATAACCACAATGAAGGATGGTTCTCGAAAGTAGGTAGGCTTAGGGAAGTGTTGTGGCCATTGAACAACTTGCCTTAAATATGGGGACCCACCTTACATTTTGTGTTTTTGGGAGTTTTGGTTGTTTTTGAGTGATCATTTTGATAGGGCCCTAGCCATGATATCGCCATACGAATTCCAAGGTTCCTTATCGGTTGGTGTCTTCTTATCTTCTTGTCTTATTGTAAAAAGATAATTTTAATGTTTTGATTGGAATCGTTGTTTGAATTTTAAGGGTTAGTTTTAATATTTTTCTTCTCATTTCTTTTGAGTTACAATAGTTCAAACATTTGAAGTTAATGAAATTTAATTTAAATAAAAGAGAAGAAAAATGAAAATAAAATAACCTCATGTAAAAAAAAAAACAAATAAAATAAAATAAAATAAATAAGTAAATAAAAATAAATATGAATAAAACAAAATAGAAGATCATGACTTATTTCTATTATATGATTTTGTTTAAATCAATTTTGAATTAATTTTCCTTATGTTCATGGCAGGTTCGCTATAAATGTTGGTGCGGGTTTCAATTAGCGACCGACCAACTGGCGTGGCAGACTAATGGTAAAGACTTGGACTGCCAAATGGGGACCTCTAGACGTGGATCATGATTGGGAACCCTGCTAACCCGACGGTGAGGTGGACACAAACAAACGTAGACCTTTGATGGAACTGATATCGTGGATAGTCGATCGACGCTATGGAAAAGACAGGGTAAGCCTACATGATGGATACTTGATGCGGATTGATAGGGTTGTGAGCACATGGCAATCAAGGGAGATGTTCGGATAACACATGGACTACCAGACGTGGACGTGGACTTGTATTGCCAGACAAGGATGAACATGGTAGACACTAATGCAGTGGACGACCTGAACGCCTAGGCTACCCGGTGATGACGACGCGTACGAGACCAACTATGACGTGGCATGAAGGCTAGACTACGAATTGGACGTCGAAGACCTTTGGCATGACGAATCAAATGGACATGGACATACTCAATCCGACATCCACAACATGAAGAAACTCTATTGTTTCATTGATGCAAACTACCACTATTGCTTCAGATATTTAAGCAAATGCACACTTTACAGGAAATGCACACTTTACAGGAGTTGCGCTAGGAATTCAGATGTGGACAAGGTAGAAGTTTGGCAACGATAGCCCATAGTGGACGTTCACTCTTGATGGCATTCACAGATTTTATTTGGAACGAACACATGGACTACTTTGATAAAGATGATTAAAATTTATCCGTGCTATTAAGTCGTTCTAGAAATGCAGGCATATGGTTCGAGGGCGATGATTGCAGGTGGGCAACGTTTTCTGACCCGTGAGTATATTACAATAAATGGAGGGGATTGAGCTTGCGCAGTAGTCTAGGTATTAGTTGTGGGATGCTTGGATCTCCATTGAAAGCATCGATCTCACATTTGATTAAACATCGGTTACATTTTGACTCTTGGTACCTAACTTTCAATGCAAGCCTTGATGGTGGCAGCAAGCACCTGACAGGGCCTCCCATGAAGGTAGTTCACGAGGTCACACATTAGGCATTGACAAGTACCCCTTTTATGTATCGGCCACTACAAACAGATCCAGGTTATACACTGATTTCAGAGTCATAAAATTTGTTTAACATTTACAGGAAAGAGGACTCAAAAGCAATGGGAAGAAGAGGCTAAGAGAGGAAACTAGAGGAACCAGGGTCCTGGGGCTAGCAACAAAAAGTCTCAGCCATAACTCATTTTGCACAACCCTGCCCACCGATCCTATGACCAAGCCAAGACTCCTTCTCAAGGCGAAGCTGAATTTGAACAAAGGGAGGATCATCTCCCACCCTCTATGTACCGTGAGTAACCTAATAACAATCTTGTGCAAGAATACGTGCATGCAGAAGCTCCCTCACCAAGTCAAAACCAACAAGAGGCTCATTCAAAACCCTCGCCACAAGGCAGTCTTCGAGTAGAGGGCTCGGTTTCCCAAGTATAGTTTTTCCCTGAACCTGGTGTTTTGCAATCCTTCATGGAAGAATATATGAAAAGTAACAGGAAATCCCCACCTCGGTGGGATAAAGGCGAAGGAGGGCCTTCCCTATCGGGGTGGATCAGCCCTAGGAACACCAGAAGCAAAAAGCAGGCTATTGACTATGGTAGTGAACGAAAGAGAGGAAGACCCTCTGGTAATGACCAGTGAAACAAAGAAACGATGGAGGATGTGGCAAATGGGACTCAACTAACGCTGTTCTCAGATGATTTTGACACAGAAGGATGAAAAACAAGGCACCAAACCCCCCTTCCAACTGGTGAAGGGAGGCAATAAAAACCCTAAATTATTGAAATGAAGGTCATCTCATGGAATGTGAGAGGCCTAAACAGTGCAACCAAGTAGAGGATGGTTGTTGACCTCGAAAAAGGATGAACCCTTCTATTTTCATTCTCCAGGCAACCAAAAATGATGATTTCTCATCAAGGAAGGTCAGTACCAAAGTCATTTGGAGCAAAGGGGAAACCCTGTTTAGCCCTGCTCAAGGCACATCGGGAGGGCTCATGTGCCTATGGGATCCGAACCTAGTGGAAGGGAAGCTTCTGTCTTCCTAAAATATAATCCTCAACATTCTTTTTCACTCAAAGACCAACAATCATTCATGGATCTTGTCCAACATTTATGCCCCTAAATCTCCTGTAGAGCGAGCTGAGATATGGGAAACCATTACTCAGATGAGAAGCAACTTCAAGACTATACCTTGGATCCTCGGTGGAGATTTCAACTACCCCTTGCACCCGTCAGAGAAGAAAGGAGGTTCTGACTTGTGCAGTAGAAGTATGGAGGACTTCAAAAACTTTGTCAACAACAATGAGCTCATGGACATTAAGCTCAAGGGATCCTCCTTCACTTGGAGCAATAGGAGGGTGGGAAGTGGGCTTATCCAGGTTAAGCTAGACAGATTATTCATCTCTCAAGAAGCCATTCCTTTCCTAGGCGATGCAACCCTACTCGCCTTTTCTAGAATCGAGTCGGACCACAACCCCATCATCCTCGAATCCGAGAAAGCTCCCTCTTTCAAAACTCCTTTTAGGTTCGAGTCCATGTGGATTCAGCATAAGGATTTTAAAGGGCAAGTTGCTTCTTGGTGGAAATAGAAGGTTGGAGGATCAGCCTCGATGTAGTTAGCCCAAAAGATTAAGATAGTCAAGGAAAATCTCAAAATCTGGAACAAAGAGGTCTTTGGAAACATTTTTGAATGCAAAAATCCATCTCAGAAAGGCTGCAAGAGATAGAAAAGAGAATGGAAATGGGGACCACAACGTAACCATCATAAATGAAGAGAAGATCCTCCTAGAAGACTATCATAACATCCTATCCAAGGAAGAGATCTTTTGGAGGTAGAAATCCAGGGACTTATGGCTAAAGGAGGGTGACTCCAATAATAGCTTCTTCCATGCTTCGACCATGCGACATAGAGGATCCAATAAAATTAGAGAGATCATTCGCAGTGACGGATCCTCGACCAAGGACTTAGTGGAGATAAGAGCCGAAGTAGTGGCTTTCTTTTAGGACTTACTGGGAGCTCTTCCTGAAAGTGACCAGCAGGCCCAAGTCGAGCTCCTGGCTAACATCCCATGCAGAGTCACCCAGGAGGCTAATCAAAAGCTCATGGAACCTTTCTCCTTGGACAAGATTAAGGAAGCCCTTTTCTCCATGCAACCTAATAAGGCCCTAAGTCCTGATGGTTTTCTCCCTCACTTTTTTCAAACAGTATGGGACATCGTTGGAGAGGACGTCTGTGCTACCATAAGGGAAATCCACTTTTCCAGAACTGTTCACCATGGGCTAAATACCACTTTCTTGGCTTTGATTCTGAAATCATTTGCTTGTAGAACCTTTTCTGACTTCAGGCCCATAAGCCTCTGTAATGTTGTCTACAAAGTTCTAACCAATACCATAGCCAATAGGTTAAAGCCCATCCTCCCCCTCCTCATTGACCTGTGCTAGGGAAGTTCGGTGAAAGGTAGGAACATCTTGGACGGGCTCATCATGATTCATGAGACCCTCCACTCTACTTCTATGGCTAAGAAGGCAACTCTTTTACTCAAACTCGACATGAACAAGGCTTTGGACAGAGTTGACAGAAGCTTCCTCTGTGCAGTCCTTTCCAAGTTTGGCTTTCACCCTCTTTGGATTGACCTTGTTCGAAGCTGCATCTCCACCCCTTGCTTCTCTGTGTTGGTCAATGGTTCCCCTATCGGGTTCTTCCAAAGTACTAGAGGGCTTTGCCAAGGAGATCCCCTCTCGCCCATCCTCTTTATTATCCTGGTAGAAGTACTAGGCAGAGCACTTAAGGAGGCGCTTCGGAGGAATAAGGTGACTGGCATTATTCCCACTTATGGGATTGAAGCGATCACCCATCAACAATTCATGGATGACACTCTGTTGTCTACTTATGCATCAGTAGCCCAGGCTAGATACATCAAAAGGATCCTATTCCTCTATGAGCGTGCTATGGGTCATAAAGTGAATTTCATAAAAAGTAAGCTTTTCTTCCTCAACACCCCGGTAAGATGACAAAACTAGTTAGCCAGGATCCTCGGGTGCTCCATCGAATCCCTTCCTACCACATACCTTGGTCTTCCCCTATTCTGTGGCCGGGCCAAGGAGAGTTTGTGGAATATGGTCTTAGAGCGCATCCATAAAAAATTAGCTACTTGGAAAGGTAAGTTTCTTTCCCAAGCAGGTAAAGCCACCCTTACCAAGGCATGCCTTTAGGGGATCCCAACCTATTTTATGTCGGTGTTTAGGCTCCCAGCTTCGGCCCTTCGCAAGATCGAGCAGATCCAAAGGAACTTTTTATGGTCTGGAAATGAGGACAAGGGCAAAATTTCCCTAGTAGCTTGGAAAAATATTTGCAAAAGCAAGGACCAGGGGGGACTAGGCCTAAGGAGAATGGGCTTGATGAACCTTGCTTTGGTGGCCAAACATACCTGGAGGATCATATCCAATGATTCAGCTGAGTGGGTTAGAATAGTAAAAAAGAAATACCTCTCCAACCTTTCTATCCTCGATGAAGGCATTCCCATGGGTGGATCGGCTTTCTGGAAGGTTGTCATCCATTCATGACACTTGGTTGCAGATGGAACTAGATGGATCTTGGGCGATGGGTAGAAGATAAAATTTTGGAAGGACAGGTGGCTTGAGGAGGATCCTCTATGTCAACATACCGAGTTGGGTCACCTCAGATCCATGGTGGACCCCAAATGTGATTAGAAGGTGTCCAACTTCATTTTTTGGAGGAATGGATACCCACATTGGTCGATTAACGAAGTGGATGGGTGTGAAGAGGAGGTTTTTGTGCTATCCTCTCTCCTAAAGGGGGTCACCATCCCTTCCCAAAGGAGAGATGATCATAGGATTTGGAGAGGAACAGATAGTGGCACCTTCTTGGTCAAGTCAGCTTACAATCTTCTATGTAGCGGACCAAGGGTGGAGTTTCCTTGCAACCTGGTTTGGCAGAAATACTTGATCCTAAGGTAATTTTTTTCTCTTGGATCACTTTTTAGAATAAAGCCCTCACTATTGATAACCTCCATAAAATGGGCTTTGCTTTCCCAAATAGGTGTTACATGTGCATGTCATCCTGTGAGTCTTCTGACCACCTTTTCCTACACTGCTATTTCACCAATTTCGTCATTGGAGTCATCCTTTCCACTTTTCATATTCAGTGGAGTCCTCCCAAGACAATTAAGGAAGCTTTCTTTCAATGGCCCAGTCCTTTCCAAAACCCAAAACTCCATTTCCTGTTGAATGCCTATTTCCACCATTTCATTTTGCAGATCTGGTTGGAGCAAAACGGTAGGGTGTTTGGAAACTCCCCAGAGACCCTCCCTCTATTGCCCATAGAGCCCTAGCCTTTGCCATTGAGAACTCCAAGATCCTCTCTAGCCCAATCCCAAAGTTTGGCCTTGAGGAGGAAATTTTCATGACTCTAAAGCTTGACGGGGATCCTGGCCTAGCGGACCCGGCTCTATCCAAAAAAAGGACCAGGTGGATCAGGCCCCCCATGGTTGGATAAAGCTAAAATTTGATGGAGCGGCCAGAGGCAACCCAGGTCCAGCAACAGTAGGTGGTGTCGTCAGAGACCATAATGAGAAGCTCGTCCTCACTTACTGTGAAAATATAGGGATCCAATAAAATCACGTCACAAAATCCAGAGGGGTCCTGAGGGGTCTCAAGCTCATCTCGGAGGATCCCCATCCTCTGCTGGTTGAAGGGGATTCGATGAACATTACCAACTACTTGCTTAACTCCAAGACCCCATCCTGGAAGGTGTTCAACATCATTTTCGAGGCAAGGAACCTCCTTCTTCAGCATTCCTCAATCCAGATTCGACATACTTTTAGGGAGGGCAATGGTCTGGCAGACCACATGGCAAACAAAGGTTTTTTTTCCACGTGTCTCATCGTATGGCGTCAGAGCTTCCCGGTGGACATGGTGAGAGCCGTAAACCAAGAAAATTTTCATGGAACCACCTAGGAGGAGGTCGACGACGATCCTCGGTGGCTTTGCTTCTACCATGCCACCTGTCTCCTCGTCATCTTGGCGCATATCCAAAGCGGAGGTTGGTAATATTGGTTCAGTTCCTAGAGGACATGGCAACTAACATTCTGGCCTCCACCAATGCGATTGTCAGAGCTCTGAAGCATTACAAGGGGCGCCAGGCCTAGGATGACCAGGAGGAAACTAAAGCTTGATGGAGGTTCCCTAGAGTTTCTTGTTTTGATGATGATGGATGTGTGGGTTGTAACCGGTTTTGGTTTTTTAGGTTTTAAACTATGTCTACCTCCCATTAGGGATAATATTGTATGTAACCATATGGGCATATGTTTCTATATTTTGGTAAGTGTCAAGCAAGGTTTTTGTGCTGCTCCAGCCCATGAGGCTTTCTGTATATGCCAGGGTTATGGCCTGCAATGTTATAAGGTTTTGGGATCCTCTCAAAAAACCCTCTAAGTAATTCAAAATCCAGCTTACAAAAAAAAAACATAGAGAATGTCAAAATCAATGTAAGACCAATACAAGCCCCTTGTTAGTAGTACTTGCAAATCGCTAAGATATTCTAAGCACTTATTTTGACACATTTTCACAAGCATACAAGCACACATTAAGTAAAAGTAACCTTGGAGAAATTTTAATTTCTTTGCAAGAGAGGGTTTTTCTAACAAAATCCTAACTGTGAGTGTGATTTTGCAATAGGGTAAAATTATCACTCAATATAATTGGTGCTAGAAGGAGGGCATGAATTGGTCATTTTATTGTCATTATAAATGCTAAATTGTTTATTGTTAGTTGAAAGGTTATTTGAAGGTATTGATATTGACTAACGAGGTTTTGTTGATAGGTGGTCACATTCATTGATTGGAAAGTCCTTTAATTTACAATGCATTAATGCTAAATTTTATAAATTGGAAAATGTTATTTATTGCTATGGTTTAATTGATGCATGTATTTTGGTTGATAAACAATATGATCTATTCGTTTAGCCATTTGAAAATTGTTAGTCATTTCACACGTCTTTGCAAGATATATTTCTTTGACTAACAAAATTGATACTAAAATTATATTCTTTAAGTTCCACTAATGATAATATTTACTCCAACAATGATAGGAATCACATCATGGATAGGTGGTTATTATAATCATTTAAACATTCCTAGAGTTCCTCATAAAATCCCTAAAGTGGTGACACATTACATCATGTCAGAAGAAGAGGCCATTCAAATATACATGGGAGCCTTAGACCCCTTTACTTCTATATTTCTAAGAAGAATTCTTAAATATCCATAATTGCCTACAGCCTATAGTGAGGCAATAACAGTAGAACAACGATGGATTTAAAAAGGTGTTGATGTGGGTCAATTATCGTTACTTAACCCTAAGACTCACAATCAGATACCATCCATGAGTCAAGCTGAGGCACAACCTTATCCCATGATGAAATGTTCTTCAGGAGTTATGGATTTTAACCAATACCAACCATCCAATCTAGCACCCTTGAATCAAATGATGTCTAATGTGAGCAATCGACATAATAAAATTGACTATCCAGATGTTACAACCACCTTAGATATCATCCAAGAGGAGGTGCAAATTTCAAAGCCAATATCCACCAATGAGGATTGTGGTAAACATGCCCTTCAAAATGTAGAGATTGGTTCAGTTTTAGAAATGCATGAGCCTTCAGACAATGGAGGAGTCCTAGATCTAACTAGCATTGAAATATGTGATAGGTCAGAACCTTCCATAGAATTAAATGAAATGATTAAAGTAGATGATCAAAAAATTCAACATGTTCCAAATAATGAATAGATAGAAATAAAAGGCTTACAATCATTATTTACAAGGGAGGATTGGGATAATTATAGAAAGTTGAATACAAGAATTGATCCCACTATAGAAACCCTTAAGCCATCATAAGTGGTTGAAAGTGAATTTAAGGAGGAATCAATAGATGAGTCTAAAGATTATACATAAGACACGATAGAATCTCATCCCTTGTATTTATAAGATAATTATTATAATGATTGGGGAAGATATGAAGAATCGTTGGTTTCTCACAATCCTACTGATGAAATATCTATTTCACTTGATATGCAGGATGCAAAAATTGCTCTCACATGAAGATCTTGTAATTCTTGAATAATCTAAAAATGACATGAAAGAAGAGATGGAATCTCATCAAATATTTCATAAAGATAATGGTTCTACTATTCTAGACAAAGAAGAGGAATCACTCACTTTGTTCCCATTTGAGGTGTAAGAAATTGAAAGCCCTATCCCACCCAACAATCCTATAATGCCTATGTTACCTCAGATAGAGAAAACTCTAGAACATGAGTGGTTCAGATTTGATATAGTTGATGAGCTAGAGGAAAATGTTGCTTTATTAAAAATAACTCAAGTAGTTGATTAGGAAGATGTGTTATTTGGTACATCCCTTGACCAATAAGATTTATGGTTTGAAAAGGATGGGCACATGTTTAATTGGGTGATTAACTTTGGTGTTTTTGAAAAATAGGTAATTGATGAAGGGCTACAAGATGATGATGATGATAAAGACCATGAGGAAAAATAGGAAATTACAAATCCTCATCAAGTCCTGGTAAATGGAAATATACAAAAGGTAGAATCTCACCTTTTGTGTTCAACCATTCGAACTCTAGGTAAAATTTTACCTAATTGTCTGTTGGATTCAAATGTTATCAATGATGAAATGCCATTGGAGGTTAACAAAGAACCAGAGTTGATTTATACTCACACCGCTAATAAAATTTCTTTGTTGAATAAAATAGAGGTAGATGTGCTTGAGTTGTTGAATCAAATTTATCAACAATTGAATCTAGGATACAAACTTATAATGATCCTCATTTAGTAGATATCCTAGATGCTTGCAAATTGTTGCATAAGTACGATTGGACTAAAGACTTATGATGACTTGGCTTTAAAATTTTTAGATTTAACCTCATATTTGAAGGAAATCCTATATATTTGTGAAAATGAGAACTCAAGTCAGAATGACGAATCAGGTTTTGAAATTTACATCTCACTAAATAAACAAAAGATAGTTGAGAACCATGTATTTGCTTTCAAGTTTGATGAATCAAGGTTTCAACATGGAATTGCTAATAGAATTGAATCAAATTGGTGGGGTGAGAGAGGCAAAATGAGAGTTGTATGGTTTGACCTAATCTTATTTTGGTTGGATTTCTATAAAGCCTGACATGCATATCATGATGGATATATTTTAAATTGTGGTAATCATGTTTTAGATCCATGGAAATGAGAACCAAACCTCTTGTATCATATATTATACATTATTGTATATAGCTTTGGTTTTCATACTTTTGTATTTAGCTTTTTTATTTTTGTGCCTTGTTCCTAATTTTTGGCTTGGCAGTTTTTGTTTATCTTGCTTTCGTGTCAGTTTGCATTAGGCTAGATTTTGGCTTATTTTTTAGTTTTCCTTTTGGGGTTGGTCCCTCTGATTGAGGTATGGTTTGGTGATAGCTGCTGACTCATGGTTTCGTTGTTTATAGTGTTTTTGTGTCATGTAGGTTGGATTGCCTAGTTTAGAAATAGGTGGAATTGAGGAAAAGGGGGATGAAGTTGTTTAGTAATCATTCTTAGATTTTGGACTAAGATGGTGGAAGGTGGAACAATGAAACATTTCACTAAAGCTCCACATATAACTCACATATTAAAGTGTATTCTTTGAAATCTTGAAGGATAAAGTCATTTTGGTTTGCAAATTAAGGCAAAAATCTAACACACTCCATATTTAGCCTTGAATGATCTCTAATCCAGGTGGCAGGTGAATTTTGTAAAGCACTTAATAAAAAAAAGTTAAAAAAAAAATTAACCTAATACCTAGGTGATTCGTATAATATCTACTGGGGCTATAGATGCCTGGATGACAGTAGAGCAAGGTCTAGAAGAGATCAAGGTCATTTTCGCCAAGGCTATAGATGCCTGTCTCGAAGTGGAGCAATACAAAGGCACATTTTAATAAGTGACATTATATATCCTAAATACAACACAAGTGATGGAATATGGATTGTTTCAAGAATGCAAAACAAATTACTCTCCACATACTGAGCAAAGGTAAATGTTTTATTTATTTTTATTTGAAGTTGTCTACCTCCATCTTCTCTGGATATTGCTTAATAATGTTTATTTTGTTGATCTTTGGTCTCTTTGGTTTCATATTGGGTTCTTCACCTAAAATTCTCAGGAGCATTTTCCAGTAGAGTCATCATTTGTTGTGGCCATTGCACAACTTACCCCAAATTTGGGGATCCACCTTAAATTTTGTGTTTTTGAGAATTTTGGTTGTTTTTGAGTGATCATTTTGATAGGACCCTAGCCATGAGCTCGCTATACGAATTCCAAGGTTCCTTATCGGGTGGTGTCATATTGTCTTGTAAATTTAATTTTAATGTTTTGATTGGAATTGTTTGTAGATACGAAATCGAACAACACCAAATAACTAAACTTAAATAAATGAAAAAGCAAAATAAACACGTGATTACACATAAATAAATTTAATTTTTATTGCCAGGTGGATTTTTGATATTACAACCAAATATGCCCCAGATTGGGTTTTTTTTACAAAGATTTATTGTTCAATATAATAATCTCAATATGCTAGGGTTATTCAAAATCCTAGCCAACTAATCAGGGTGGTGTCTTCACACTTGATCGATCCCAACATAGGTGAGTGGGCTTTAGATATCCATTGAACGGACCACTCCAATGCTTCAACAACTTCCAATGAACTTGATCCCTAAACTTGCAAACAACAAACAACAACAAAAGGTCAATGATATTTGCGAGGGCTCAACTATGTGAGGCCCTCAATAAGAAAACTACTAACCCCTCAATAAGAAAACTACTAACCCTAATTACAAAAATAAAGCTATAAGCAAATATAAAAATATTAAAATAAACACAATAAATAAATTTACCTTATGAACTTATCACTTTCTAATATATAGTTGTCGTTGTAGAAAATAGGTGCGTAGATACCCTAGCGACACTCATGGGTTCGCTAGTCAACAAAACTAAGGTTTGAGATGCCCGCAAGTGCTCGACAACAACATGAAATACCCATAGGTGCTCAAGGATAGTGAAAAGTGCCCAGAGGCGCTTGGGGATGGAGGGAAGGCACCTAGAGGTGCTCGACGGTAACAAGAGATGCCCAGAGGCACTTGGGAGCTGGAACAAAATTTGCAAAAGTGAATCTAGTTCAGTGAAGCAAGCGAAAACAAATGTGAAGGCTACGACGAGCGAGGGGAGATGGCAAAAATGCTTGGATGCCTAAGGACTTCAAAAAATTATGAAAAAATTTAGGGTACGAATTGATTAGGGGATTCAGGGGTTGAGTCATCAGAATGACTCCTATTTATAATATTCCCTAGGGCATGTTAGGATTTCAACGACACAATTTGTGTGGTCAAGATTAAAACATGATGGAGGGTGGAGATTAAATCTAGGTAGGTGACATGGATTAAGGTAGATGAATGGCTAGGATTAGACCAAGATGGATGGCTGAGATTAATTTACACACACACACACACATATATATATATTAAATATATATAAAATATTAATATTTAAATATATATTAAACAAATATACATAAATATATGTAAATATTGGGTAAAAATAATAGGAAGATTTAGATGGATGGCAAGTGGCTAGGATTTTGTATCTACATTGTTGTTTGAATTTTAAGGGTTAGTTTTAATATTTTTCTTCTCATGTCTTTTAAGTTACAGTAGTTCAAGCATTTGAAGGTAATGAAATTTAATTTAAATAAAAGAGAAGAAAAATGAAAATAAAATATCCTCATGTAAAAAAAAATAAAAAAAATGTTTTGTTATTTCTTTTTTATGTTAGTCTCTTTGCATTGTACGAAAAGAGCATAAGAGGATTATATATATATATATATATAAATTAAAAAAAATAAAAATAAATAAATAAGTGAATAAAAAAATATGAACAAAACAAAATCGAAGATCATGAATTATTTCTTTTATATGATTTTATTATTTATTTTATATGATTTTATTTAAATCAATTTTGAATTAATTGTCCTTATGTCTATGGTAGGTTTGCTACAAATGTTGGTGCGATTTTCGAGGAGCGATCGACCAACTAGCATGGCAAACTGATGGTAAAGACTTGGACTGCCAGAGGGGGACTGCTAGACGTGGATCATGATTGGGAACCCTGCTAACCCGACGGTGAGATGGACACACAGACAAATGTAGACCTTTGATGGAATTGACACTATGGACGAGTCGATCGGTGCTCTGGATAAGACAGGGTAAGCCTACACGATGGACACTTGATGTGGATTTATGGGGTTGTGAGCACACGATAATCAAGGGAGATGTTCAGATAACACGTGGATTGTCAAACGTGGACACGAACTTGTATTTCCAGGTAGGGACAAATATGGTATACACTAATGCAACAGATGACCTGGATGCCTAGGCTACCCGATGATGATGACGTTGATGAGACCAGCTATGATGTGGTGTGAAGACTAGACTACGACTTGGACATCAAAGACCTTTTGGATGATGAATCAAATGGATGTGGACATACTCAATTTGAAATATACAAAATGAAGAAACTCTATGTTTTCGTCGATCCAAACTACCATTGCTGCTTCAAATATTTTATTGGATGCACACTTTACGAGAGTTTGTGCTAGGAATTCAGATGTGGACAAGGTAGAAGTTTGGTAGTAATAGCCCGTAGTGGATGTTCAATATTAATAGTATTCATAAATTTTATTTTGGTCGAACATAGGGACTAGTTCGATAAAGATGATTAAAATTTATTTGTGCTAGTAAGTCATTCTAGAAATGCAAGCGTATGGTTCGAGGGTGATGATTGAAGTGGGAAGCACTACCTGACCTGCACGTATATTAAGGAAAATATAGGGGATTGCACGTGCACAATAGTCTAGGTTTTAGTTGTGTGATGCTTGGATCTCCATTGAAAGCATCAATCACATTTGATTAAACATTCATTACACTTCGACTCCCGATACCTAACTTTCAACACAGGCCTTGATGGTGGCAACAAGCGCCTGACAACACCTCCCATGAAGGTAGCTTATGAGGTCATGCATTAGGTATTGACAAGTGCCCCTTTTATGTATTGATCACTACAAACAGAGCCAGGTTATATACTGATTTTGGAGTCATAAAAGTTGTTTAAGATTTACAAGAAATTCATATAAGAGTGTCATTCTTTAATAGAGGGTGTCGAACGTATTGAATGGGGTACTGCTATAGTAAATTACTATTCCAAGAGATGTCCATTTCTTTGTCGAGGGTGAGGAAGGCAACAATGATACATCATGATAACAATTGCTTTAGTTAGACAATACATAGTGTACGCATCGCAACAACAACAAACATGTTCCTTGAATGTGTTGCCACTAGGGATGGATAGACACAATGACTACAAAACTAATGGAAGATTTACAATACATAGGAAGACCAAATATGTGGTAGATGCACGATGATATAAAAATGAATTCCTTTAACATGCAATAAAAAGCACTCACTAAAATCACATCCTATTAGGATGTTTAAACATTTATTAAAGTTCTGTTTTTTTGCAACTTCATGAACAACATTGGTCACTAGAGGCAGAGGTACTGGATCAAATCAGCAGATAGGATATCGATATTCGGTGAGTGGGAGGGAAAATTTAGGGTATTTGATGCCATGTGGAGGAAAGCCTTCAAGGGAGTTCAATGACATTGTTTCATAGTAGGGTCATTTTTGGATATAACAAGATGCATCTTTAAATAAGATTTTAACAGCTCAGGGTGGACACTTGCATACACATAGAACAAAGGAGCATCCAAAGGTAGATTCAAGGGTGAACGCTGCCCACGTGGATGTCACATGACATGAGGATTGGTAAGGGGCCTGAAGAAAAAGACAAATTACTAGACGTACGATATTCCAAGTAGATTATGAAAAAGGTGCATTCAAATTATTTAATAAGTGGGTTAGAAGAATAAATACATCATGAGATTTTCCAATAAGAACAATTTTAAAATGGGGTAATGTAAGGTGTCAGACAAATCCGTTATGCACGTATGGGGTGAAGGATGGATTTATGTTGATAATAGCGGAGGATAAGGACAAAAGAGCAAAACATTACAAAATGCCTTGACGAAGGTGTTATAAAAAGAAAATTGTTATGAACTAAAAAAGAAATGGAATGCGAAAAGAGGTATGCCAAACTCTTCAAAGCCCAAATGAAAGGAGAGGAAATGAAAAGTTTTCTGCAATTTTAAATAAGTCATCAAAATAGAGTACAAGGGCTGAAAATTTGGGAGTAGAAAGGTGCATAGGAGATGGGAAACTGTTGTCCACCTTGTATGTTGAATGTAAAAGAGGTTTTGATTTCTGAATAAAAAATTGTTTTCATTGCATATTTTTCTAGTTCATGTGTCATTTTTATTGATGGTATTTTATGCATAGATATGGTAGCATCGTTTAATGATTTTGATGCATGTTTTTAATCCCTCAGAGCTTGCACTTGATCTAATATAGATTGTGTGGATGTAGGTTTATTTATATCAAGTTTATTATTTAGAAATCATCTTGCTTATTTGCAGATTTTTACAATAGCCTTTTGCTTTCTGTTTACAACATTTTATTTTTATGTTTTTTCTTCTAACCCTAGCATTTTTAAATTTTTTAACTTCTACAAATAAAATAAAAATACAAAAATATTAAAATTTCAAAAAGAAATGCACAAATTCCAATATTAAGCTTTAAAATATTATTTTAAGCAATTTTGATTTTATTTTGAAGGAAATTCGAAATTTTAAAATTATATAAAGTTCACATTTTAAAAGGAATTTTGTAATTTCAAAGCTATACATGATTTCACATTTTAAAGGAGAGTCAAATTTTAAGCTTTGCACTCTTATTTTTCAAACAATAAATTAACTTCTCTTTATAAAAATTATAATTTTACTAAAGGGGAGTAATTTATATGAAATTCCAAAGGCTATTATATTTTCAAAGTTAGTCATTTAGATGATTTTTGCTTCATTTTCAAAACAAAGCTTAACAAAGCAATATAAAATCCATTCACCAAGCAAATTAAAATGAATCCACTAATCATTCAATGTTCACATTTCAAAGATAGATTTTAGACATTTCTTTCATACTTAAAGCAAATCTTAACAAATAGAACTTGTTTAAAAATATGTTTAACAAAAGATAAAATCTACCTAAAATACTTCAAGATAAAATGAAATAAATCACCTTGACAAATCAGAAATAAAATTAATTAGGTATTATTTTCAAGCATTCATTCATCTTTTATTTCTGTACAAAAAGGGAAATCAAGCCCTTTAATGAACATAGAGCATGGCAAAATCAAAGTAATACCAATACATACCCTTTGTTAATAGTTACTTGCAAATCACTAAGGTATTCTAAGCACTTATTTTGACATATTTTCACAAGCATACAAGCACACATTAAGTAAAAGGAACCTTGGAGAAATTTTAATTTCTTTGCAAGAGAGGGTTTTTCTAACAAAATCCTAACTGTGAGTGTGGTTTTGCAATAGGGTAAAATTATCACTCAATAGGAAGGTTCTAACCGGGGTATCTTGGACTGTGATAGATACATCTGGTGGTGTTTTGAACATTAAATTGATCTCTTTATTTATTATGGACATCAACCATGGATTCTTGTGAACCTAGACTATGTATTCAACCTAGTAGATGGAATAGATAAAATGATTGAAAGAGAATAGGTGGGGAATCTATTCTCAAGAGGAGTATGGGATCCTCTTAGAACAATCTAACTTTGGGATCAAACTTAATGGGAAAGAATGGAAATGGAATTCCATTCATAGGTTTGAACAATTATTAGTGGAAAGAATAGATGGAGAAATTATTAGTGGAAAGAATAGATGGAGAAACCTATTCTTGATAGGAGTATGGGATCCTCTCTCTAATTTGATGAAGTATGTACCAAATTATGAGATTTGTAGGCATTTGGAAGTATATAAATCCATCCTAGGAGCGGATCCTAAGGTTAAAATAAGGAAAACCTTTTTAAATCCCAAGACACTACGAAGGGCCTACAGTTGTTTGGACCCATATTTCATGGACTTAATGGACCATGTCAAGAAAATTTCAACCTCAAGAGCGATGTTGTAGTGAGAATCAGGCCAAAATATAGAAGAAATTCTAAATAGAATAAGGATTTAATGTTAGGGATGGATTCTTATGCTTTGAATATCGGGTAACTATACCCAAAATTGGGAATTGAAGAGATTGATCATGTAGGAAGTGCATAGTTCTCCAAATTTCAGTCATCTTGGAAGGGATAAGATGAGGAAAAAATTGGAAAAGGACCTTCTTTTGGGAAGGAATGAAGAAGGACATTGTTGATTTTGTTGCCTAATATTTGGAACAACACCTTACATGGAGTAAGTATGGCTATTTATATCATCAGTGGATGATGATACCTTGAAATGATATCCTTACATGGAGTAAGCATCACCATTTATATCATTAGCAGATGATGATAATGTTTAGAATGACACCTTGTATGGTAAGCATGGTTAATATCAACAAATGATAATACTTTTGTATGTCTTATCACGTGGAGTGAGTAGTCATTGAATTTATTAGTGGATGGTAATATTATATGTGATTAATAGGATGGAAAGACATGTTTCTTTATCTAATTTGAAAATATAATAAAATATTTCTTATTGCAGGTAAAAACATGGGACTGTATTTAGTCCAAGGGGATGGACTGTCACAAACCACCTTGGCAAGGCCCCATCGAGAAGATTATATTATTGGACTTGTGGTTTTAATGCCTAACATTATTGGTGCTATGGCTATGCATGGATATGATGTAGTATTTGGTTGTGATTTATGTCTATGATGTTGCTACGTCTTTATGGTTTTGTAGGGCTAACCATGCTTGCAAGTGGACAATGTCAAGCTATCAATTTGATAATAGCATTGATGATGCTTTTAAATTGATCAGCAAAGGAGCTGAATAATAGCATTGCTTATAATGATTTTTAATTGAATTGACTAACCATTATAATAGCAAGCTAACAATTTAATATTCACCTTGATGTTAATTTTTAATGGTTTAGTAAAGGATAAGATTGATATTATCTTTTAAAAATAATGATTAAACTAAAAATGATTAACCATTACATTTTATGAAGCTAATAATTTAATATTTGCTTTGATTATGCTTTTTAAATTATTTAGCAAAACAATTGATTTATAATTATTTTATGCACATGATGGCTCTCATTTAATGTGGCAAGCTCATGAGTATTTAATATATTTTTATATATGTGTGAGCTCCTCTAAATTTCCACATGAGGCAAGTGTGCAATCTATATTTGAAGAGAACAACTATTTTATATTATAGAAATTAATGAGCTCAGACCAGTTGGGATTAAGCTAGGAGGTTACATTAATGAAACTCTACCCTACCACTTTAGGAAAGGTACATGTCTTATTTGGGCTCATGGGTAGAAAAAAAGGGGAATGGCTTTGAGGAGAAGCCATTATGTTTTTGGGGGATGGACATTCAAAAAAAGGGAGAAAAAGAAAAGAAGGGAAAAAGAGCAATGGAGGAGGAACACTAAAAGGAAGGCTTAGAAGGTATGGAGAAATGACTAATAGGTCGACCTAATCTATAAGAGTGCTATTACGAGGTTTGTTTTGTTTTGATTTTTTTAATCTCTTAATGCTCCCTATAGATTTCCGAATACTCTACATATTTGTTCTCCATCATTAAAGCTTTGTGTCAAGATAAATTTTAGGTGATGGAAGTTCTATTGGTATATGGAAACTATGATGTATTTAGAACTTTTATTATTGGTTGTGTATGAGTTATTTTTTTTTGGATGGGTCCTATTGCTGTGATTGGCCTAGAATCGGCCCGAGTGATAGTACTAAAACTAATGTTTTACAAGACTCGAGTCAGCCAGAGTATTTATCCCAAATTTCTCACCTATCACTATGAATGTTGGATTTGCATTTTTGTTTGTCTTTGAAGAGACGTTCTTCTATATTTGACCAATGTCTAAAAAATTACCCCCTGTAAGCCATGATTCAACTTAAGACTAGATTTGAATCTCGGTACTTCATTGGTTGCCTTTGCATTAGTGAGTTTCAGTTGGGGTTTCTTATCTAATTTTGTGACTAATCCATTGTTTTAAAAATTGTCTTGGCTCTTAAAAAGCATACTTCTACTCCTCATCCTTTTTATCAATGTTAAATAGGAGTGATGCTGACGTAAACCAATATTTTAGCCTTCAATTCCTTACCTTATACCAGTGGAGTTGTTGAAAGGTCGTTTGTTTGTATTTTTTGATGATTTTGGTAGTTGTTATTGATTCATTTTTCCATGATCATGATATTAACATCATAATCACCATGACACTTTGCATCCTAAGGTCTATACTTATGAAATTAAATTTATTTTAATTAGTCGTCACCACTGTGCTAGTATCACCGCTACCACTAGTCACTAATTTACCCTAAGGTTTAAACTTAGGGAAATTTAATTTGTTAAGTGGTCATCACCTTGTTGTTGCCTACACGTAGTGTATCTGTGCTTGGGAGACATGAATGGGGAGGCAAAGCCTCCTAATATTCCTAGACCAATATCCCACTTAGGATACATGGAGGGTTTGGGAGCTTTAAAAGGGTAATTGACTACCTTTAGAACTCGTCCACACCTTAGTGGACAAGGCTGACCTATTCTAGTTGTGGGTACTAAAACCCTCTTGTACATCCTGGATTGCTTGTTGGACAAATGCATTTTTACTGTGACACATGGTTGCTAACCATTGATTATAGTGCTATGGGTTATGCTTGGGTAGGAAACAACTATTTTAATTCTTTTTGGGTGTAGGGGAATAATCCCACATGCAAGGTGGGAAGGGTGTTGAGGTTGTTTATCAATGCTCAAGCATATTTAGTTAGTCAGCCAAGGGCCTAGGTGATTGGATGGACCTCACTATCTTTCTAACCCACCCTGATAATTGGTCACCTCCTATGCTTCTATTTGTTTGAATAGCTATCTAATTGTTTGGTTGCTTGAGCATCTACATTTGGAGGTTCGTTGATTGTTTAGGGTGGAAATAATCAGATTTTTTGATTAATGGTCTTCCTTAATAAACCTTGTGATTACCAATTGTTTAGGGTAGAAATAATCAAATGTTTTTATTAATGGTATTGCTTAATAAACCTTGTGACCACTGATGGTTTAGCCTTCTAATGAATTATTAAAAGAATGACTTTCTTAATAAGCCTTGAGACCCTTAGCCACCATTGAATGTGAATGGGTGTTCTAAACTAGTTAAGAAGGGCTTGACTTAAAAGGATGAATAGCCCCTTTTGGGTTATTTAGTCGGCCCTTAATTATATGAAAATTGACTATAGAGATTAAAGGACCCTTTGAATTAAGATTATTTGGCCTTTTAATTATATGATATAGGATTATATGGTAGAAAGCATTTTGTGATTTGATGGAAGGGAAGACTATTTAATTAAGGGAATGAAATGTAGATATTTTAATTAATGAAATATCATTTATTATTTAATTTAAGGGATGGATTATAGACCCTTTATTATTATCTTAAGAGTGGTTAAAAGTGCATCCGCTTTGGGTTGAATACATTAGTAGACAATGTACTTCATTTGGGGTTAATTGAGTTGAAATACATTAGCAGATAGAGTATTTCATTTGACTATATGGGTTGAAATATGTTAGTGGATAATATATTTCATGGGATGAAAGTATACACTAGAAGATAATTTATTTATTTTGATTAAATGCATTGAAATATGTTAGTGGATAAAATATTTCATGAGATAGGAACATACATTAGTGGATAATGTATTTAATTGAATTGAGCTGAAATATGTGAGGGGATAACATGTTTCATGAATTGGAAATATACATTTGTGGATGATGTAATTTGTTTTATTAAATACATTGAAAGATGTTAGGGGATAGTATATTTCATGATTAGAAAAAAATTAGTGGAAAATACATTTCATCTAATTCGATGAGTTTGAAAATTTTTAGTGGATAATGTATTCCATGAGACAGAAATATACATTAATGGATAATGTATTTCATTTTATTTTATGAGTGGAATATGTTAGTGGATAATATATTTCATGAGTTAGAATTATACATTAGTGAATAAGGTGTTTAATTTGATTAAATTATTTGAAATATGCTAGTGGATAATATATCCCATGAGTCAGAAATATACATTAGTGGATAATGTATCTCTTTGGATTAAATGTGATAGAAATGTATTAGTGGATAATATATTTCATTATGGTTAAGTATTGTTCGATAGCATAATCCATGCTAAGATGTAATAATGATTAAGAGGTACTTTGAGTAAGTAGGAGAAGGTTCCTCTCCTTATTGGTATGCTTGCATAGGAATTCATTTGAGAGGATTATGGGGTCCTCTATAATTATTTGACATGTGTAATGTTATAGTTAATGTGTGGTTACATTAGAATCTTAAAAAAGAGATGGTCCTTTGGGATTGGACCAAGGGGAGGAGAGATCCTTGGAGAATGAATGTGGAGTTTATTCGAGGAAATTATGGGGTTCCCTCATAGCTTTGTAACATGAATTAAAATAACTATTCATGTATTGGGGATATGGGAAACATGGAATTCTTATGTAATTATCTTGATGTTAATGTTTGGGAAAAAAATAATTTTTGTGGAATTCATTCAAGGGAATTATAGGGTTCCCTCATTGAGATGTAATATGAATTAAGAGAACTATTCATGTATTGGGAACATAGGAACTATGGGGTTCTTATGTACTTACATTGATGGATGTATCAAAAAGGAATTATGGAATTCCTTTATATAGTTGTATTGGAGGCAACTAAATTTATGAAATAAAAAAGGATATTTTGAGGTTGGGTTTGTTCCCTTAGGGGTTTTTCTAGGATATATGATGTTGTTGTGATTATTATTATCTTTTAATTTTATTTTTTACTGCTTTCTAAAGGTAGCTTGTTATGGAATTGTTGCTCCAATTTAAGAAGGTTGATCATGGTTAAGAATAATTTAAGAAATACATGTGAATAACATATATATTCCTAGATAATCATAACAATTATACTTATGGTTTATTATATTGGAAGGAATTTGGAAAGAGAGAGAGATGGATGGCCTATCTGTAATATGCTTAGTGCACCTACATAGATGGACTTACGTATGGTGTAGGGATTGGTGTATCCTTTTGACAGACTAAAAGGGATAAGCTAGCTCATCATGGAGATGAGATAGATATATTATTTACATTATGCTTTGTGCACTTGCGTAGACGAAGTTACATATGGTGCAGATATGGGCGTACCTCCTTGATGGATTATAAGAATATAAGCTGGCTCATCACAAAGATGAGGTGGATAACTTAATAATAGGGCTTGACATCGATAAACACCTATACAAAAATACTTATGCAAGTTGGAGATATGTAGATCCCCAATGAATGTATATAAAAAGAAAAAATTCTCTCTTGAGTGGGTTGGATTTTTGGGTCATTACATTGGGGATCCATATACCACCACTCTACCTCTTGAAGAGCTCAAAAATGGTTGCCATGGAGAATTTTTTAAAATCCCAATAAATGCTTTGACCACCCACCATACTTGAACCAATCAACTTTCTACAACTTCACCTACACCAGAAGCACTCTAGAGGCCACCTACACCCTTTGGCAGGGGCACCTTACCACCTTTGCAAATTTACCTTAACCATATTAGATAACTGCATAGACTCAACCATTCTAGACAATCATCTACAGTTGAACATCCCATATGATTATTAAATTCACATCAGACAAAGCACATACACACTAGATAGGTAAATAAGGGTATGAAACACATTTTATTTTGATTTGTAAGCTTTTACTATAGTTTTGTAAAGGTTTAAATGGTTTTTGTGAATTCTTTGATATCTCTATGTTGATAAGGGTCTCATTCAAGGTAGGCCCTTAAGATTCTTATAACTCCATCTTGTGAGTCTGTGTGCAAGGTCTAGTAGCAGTCAGCACAACACCTGGGTGGTCCAACCAACACTCAAGCACAAAACCTACCCAAAAACCTTCGATTGTGATAGGAAGAAAGATTACACCTCTTGACATGTTGTAAAAGGGAACATCCCCATTTGTTTTCCATTTTAAAGACATTGTTATTTGAAAAACCCATTTGATAGGGCTCTTTGTATTCAAAAGAAACATTGTTATTTATCAATACATGCATGCTTGCCTATATTTCCTAGTTGTTTGCATGGTGTGTCTTCATTGTCTACAAAATGGTACTCTTGGTGGGACCTCACCTCTAACTCATTAAGTATTGTCTTGTTTTATTTTCATATAAGATCATAAATATAAAAAGTATTTGGTTCTTAATATTCCATACCTAATGGATCATTCCTTGGGGTCTTTTATCACTATTTTGTAGCCTCATTTACCTGCATTAATAATGATTTGCTATCTATTTTGGGTGCAGGGTTTTTTGTAATAGTGAAAGTATGCTATGGTATCTGATTCTTAGCTCTACCTAACTATCCCAAATGGTCTTCAAGAGTCTCAAACAATCCTCAACTAGGCAATACAGTCACACAGGCCAACATCAAATTCAAGGGGCAATCTATAGATTTTATGGATTGTAGGTAAGCCCTCCAAAGATAGCTAGAAATAGTTTTCTTGCATTCATATCTTCATTCTACCTTCTTTCCTAGTGTAGGAAGAGTTTTCATTCCAAAAGAAGAGCTATAGAACCTTTTACTCTATGCTTTAGTTTTAGTCCTCCATGTTATTTTTAAACCTTTCTTCTCTATCTATAAAAAAGAGCATGTTGGAATAGGTTTTATTTTATTTGCATGATAAACAAAATAGAAAAGAGAAAAATCATGTAGATTAGGTTTTCTTTTCTCACATAAGCTTCAAAAACAAAAAAAAGTCAAAATCTTGTTTGCTAATGTAGTTGTTCTTTTGTTATTTTTATCTTATTTTTGCTCCCATCAACTCATATAACCTAGCATGGAGAAGTTCATTTAATGTATCATTTAGTTGAAATACATCATCTATTCTAGTCTAATTATATTGTCATTTAGATATCTTAGTTGCATCATAGGAACACCTTTTTGAGACATTTAGCATAGATTGCATTCTTGGCATCCCTAGTGAAGATTACTTTGCATTTTACCTTAGGGTAGATTTTATTTTGCTTGTCACTACTCACAGGAGTAGGGCCCTCTACCTCTCATAGAATAACCACCTTTGCAAGACATTTTTGTGTATCTTATTAAAAATTTACATCCTCTAGGACACAAACCTAACTATCTCTATCGGTTGGCACTATGCAACAGGCACAAATAATTAAATAGCCATCCCAGACAACTGACAACTATAACAGATAGTTCTACCTATGACTCAGACTCATTTTGGATACCTTTAGGGAAAATAATTTGCCACACTTAGTCATATCATAAGCTACCTTTGTCATGTCTACCACCTGCATCTGATTCTAGATCTGTACTTTAGGTCATACTTGCATTTTCACCCTAGGATAGTTACATGTAATTTTGGGACCATCCTAGGGATATTTTTGACCATATTAGTTGCATTTATTCTCTTTACATCAAAATACAAAAAAAATTTAAAACACAACAAAAAAATCAAACCAAAATAAAATACACAATAATAAAATTTTGCACATACCTAGCACTTTTTATGTTTCATTTCTAATATAGACATGTACAATGTGAGGAAAACCTCATGTTGAGCTAGAATTCATCCCCAACCACTAGTTTATCCCTTAAAACATTGTCATCACCGAAAGACTGGTTACCATTGGGTTTAGCTTGGGGTAATATTTTAGGTTAGATTCCATTTAACCATGAGGCTTTATAATTAGTGGACCACAACTATCATTTTTGTTCAATCCCACTCGAGGGTGAAGCAAAAGTCTGGATAGATTGGTAGCAAGACTTAGACAACACAACCTCTTTCAAGAGGTATTTCTTGTTACCATAGGATACCTATTGTCTACCTACCATCTTAGGAAGCCATTTCAATCATTCATGTTTTATTACTTTAAAAAGGAGTGGATACAAACATAACCTTTGTATATTCACTTCATCCCACCACCTTTTGTAGTTCTTAGGCATAGGAACATCAAAAACACATAACCAAAAATAAAAACACAAAACCAAAACCACCTTCAAAAACTATTTCCCACATTTTGATCAATGCCTTCCCAAAACCATCCCCAAACATCCCAAAATGTCACAAAAACATTTAAAAACACCCAAAACCAAAAAATAAGAAGAAAGAACCACAAAACGTAAAAAAAAATTGTTTGTTTACTTTTTTGCAAATTTATCAACTTTAATTAGATAGTGCTTTTATTTTGAAAATACTGCTAAACCTTTACAAGCAAGCATCTCCTAAGTGGGTTTTTGTTATAGCTCCTTTACAAGGTTTACATGTAGTTACTTCTCTTAAGAAACCTCTATGTGGGTATTTCTTGAGCTGTATTTTTGTGTTTATGACATCAAGCATCCACTCAGCCTTCTCTGCTGCTGTTTGGTCCTTTTCATTTAGGTTGTAGCTGGCCAATGTGCAAGCATGTGTCATATTATGCTATTGTTTTAGATACCAATTTATGTACTTGGGTTTGAGTCCTATTTAAACCTCACACTTAAGCAAATTTACCTACCAAAAAAAAATCTTGCCAAACCTTACCCTTTCACCTCCATTCCACACATCCATCATTGTCATATCCATGGATTATTTCACCCAATATCCACAACCATATCACCATTATATACCACATCAATTCCTACATCATCAACCCATTACCATATAATCTTTACCACCCCCACAATATCATAAACCATCACCAACTTACAACCAATCATTTACTTCCCAATATCACCAACACTCAGTCCCATAATATCATAAACTGTTGGAGTATATTATATTATTTAGTACATGCTAATGTACCACCATGGTACATAACTAGAGTAAGATTTTACCTTAGAGTAAGGTTTGAGTAGTTACTCCATGCACTATAATAAATGCATGTGTTAGAACATGCAATGATGTAAATGTGCATGTAGTCCACATGTACATGAGTCATAGGGTAGATGAAAGGCCAAGGGAATTATATCCCTATATATACTTTTGAGTGAGCTAGAGGGAGAGTGAGAGAAGATATAATATTGACTAGTTGTAATAGTAGTAATAGTGAGTATAATGTAGATCCTTCATGTATTTATGGAGTGTTCATGTCCTTAATTATATTACATTGTACTATTTTTGTGAGATTTTATTAATGGCATATTTTTGAGTTATTGCAGAAGTTTCTCTTATAATTTTCCTACATATTATAGTGCCATTATCATATAGTTATCATTGCTTACTCATTTTACATCTTGTGGTTGCATTTACTTTAATATATATCATCAAAAGCTAACAGTGGTATTAGAGCACATGGTAGATCAATAGGAAATAGGGAGAGTCACAAGAGAGATTGAGAGGAGATAAAAAATCTTATTTTTAGAATTTCTAAAATTATATTTGGCTAGAGTCTTTCCATAGAGTTGCAAAAAAAATTGTGAAGACTAGGAATCAACATTGATTCCACTAGAGTGACAAATCAACTAGTGAATTTATTCTCTCTATATCTAAAGAAATTTATATTATCATTTTCTAATACTTATTTTAGAAAAGAGGAGATTTAAAGAAAATTGGGAAGCTTCCTACAAGAGAGCTAGGAAGAATATCTTCTTTGGAATCAATCCAGAACCTAAAGCAATAAGTTGAAGACTGAAGATTAGGAGGCCTTAAAGAAAAGGTCCCATTGCAAGAGTTGCAGACTATATATTGTAGTTTTTAGAAGAGAGAAAAAGGTCAAAGAAGCCACATTGAAGAATTTAGATCAATAAGGAGGTTGAAGAAAGAATATCCCATTGAAGGAACTAGAGAGTCTAGAGAAGAGTCCTAGAGAAGATTGGAGATTTGTGATCTCCATTGAATATTGAAGACTATAGATTGTAGAGTGAAAGAAGGAGAAAATAGCTTAAGAAGTTGAAGAGACCCACAGGATGTCCCATTGAAGAACTTCAATCTTGAAGATAGAGAAGGACTAGTAAAAGTCCTACTACAAATTTTAGAAGCAGTAGATTTCAAAGATCCAATAAAGAGATCTCATTGCAAAACTTTTATAGTTGAAGATTGAAGAGATCAAGGGAAGGTCTCATTGAAGTTTTGAGAAGACTAGAGAAGCTATAGAAATTAAAATACCTTAGATAAGAGGTCTCAAGGAAGGATTGAAAGAAGAAAAAAGGAGAAGTCTAGGAAAGCCTCATTACAAATTTGAAGAAGGCCATTGGAGGATATTTCAGGAGAATATAGCTGGTAAGGAGAAGTTCCTTATAGAATAGAATTTGGGACAATTATCACCATATGACAACAAGTCCAAAAGGAGAAGGATTTAGCAAGGAGTTTTCCAAATTTTGAAGGTGAATAGTGAAGACGTAAAGACTTTCAAATTCTCGAGAAGAAGATCACTAGATAGGCCAAGGTCAAAGTCAGAATTCAACAAGGAGGTTAAAGGAGAAAAGAGTTAGAAGAAGAGACCAAATATAAAATATTTTTAGATTGCAATTGAAGGCTATTTTAGAGAATGGATATTGCTGGTTTTACAATAGAAAGTTGAAGGTTTCTTGAAGAAAAATATAAGCTGCGATTTGGAGGAATTTCCTACCAAATTTGTGAGATTCAAAGAAAACATTTCATAGCAAAAATTGATTGCGTTACAATTGTTGAGCAAGGTGCAGCAAAAGAATTGCA
The DNA here is from genome assembly GCA_028583015.1 of Wollemia nobilis. Lineage (NCBI taxonomy): Eukaryota > Viridiplantae > Streptophyta > Pinopsida > Araucariales > Araucariaceae > Wollemia > Wollemia nobilis. The sequence goes on from JAQPPZ010002848.1 coordinate 11,673,621, forward strand.
AAAGTATTGTCATTGTTGTCAACACAGTCAGATTGATGCAGTTGATGCGATTGACGAGAGGTCAGTCAGATCAAGTGCAGAAAGTTTCAAGGAAAACAGAAGTGACCCAGATTCAGAAAATGGCAAAAAGAGACAAGGAAGAAAACTGTCGCGATATCGCGACATGTTTTCTGTCGCGATTTCGCGACATGGTCGAGGAGAGAGAAGGCGCAGCCGAAAATGTCGCGATTTCGCGACATGTCAAGTTTTCGGCGAGGAGAGAGAAAATGTGTCGCGATATCGCGACAAAAAGTAGGAGAGAGAAAATGCACGCCAAATTGTCGCGATTTCGCGACATGATCGAGGAGAGAGAAGATGTGAGCAAAACTGTCGCAATTTCGCGACATGTTGGTAGAGAAGGAAACAAAGGTGTAGCGATATCGCTACATGTTGAAATGGAAGGAAACAAAGGTGTAGCGATATCGCTGCATGATGAAAATACATGAAACTAAGGTGTAGCGATTTCGCTACATGTTGAAACAAGAAGAAAATAAGGTGTAGCGATGGCGCTACATGTTGGAATAAGGGGAAACTAAGGTGTAGCGATTTCGCTACTAGTCAAAAGTGTAGATCTGAAAGATGCAGCATTGATATTACAAGTTAAAATTTCATAAAAAAAAGACAAGGCAAAAAGTTGTAGCGATTTCGCTACTGCATGGAGAAAGAGCGTACGGATTCCAGAAGTGTCGCGATTTCGTGACAAGTAGGATGATGACGTAAGCAAGAGCCAGAAGCGTCGCGATTTCACGACAAGAAGGATGATGACGTCAGCAAGAGCCAGAAGTGTCACGATTTCGTGACATGTTCCTTTTTCGCTGCTGCGGCAAAGAAAAGTGTACGAAAGCCGAAAGTGTCGTGATTTCACGACAAGCGGGGATGATGGCGTCGGCAAAGTTGAAAAGTGTCACGATTTCGCGACGGGGATGAAAGGAAAGCTGGGAAGCGAAAGCGTCGCGATTTCGCGACAGCATTGAGGATGACGTCAGCAAAAGCTCAAAGTGTCGCGATATCGCGACAAGATGCGAGGAAAGCTTTCGAGCGCCAAAACGGTCGCGATTTCGCGACAACTTTCAGGGTGACGTCAGCATAAGTCAAAAGTGTCGCGATATCGCGACAGGTAACAGTCTGGCAGATAAAACCCGCAGCAACATGCAAGGTGACACGTGTCGAAAAAGCAGACAGGAAAATCATGCAACCGATTACGTAAAAATGGCGAAGTCAGACAGACAGTTAATTGTTGACAGGTGTTGGTCATGCATTGCAAAAGACAAACATGCATAATTTAAACGCATTCGAAAAGCCGAATTTGAAGGATAATAAACGCATTCAAAAAGCCGAATTTGAAGGATAATAAAAGCATTCGAAAGGTCGAATTTGCAGGCATTCGAAAAGACGTATTTGAAGCATACAGAAAAGTCGAACATGAAGAATCGAAAAGCTTTCACAGAATCATACATGGAGTTTCGAAAAAGCATTCGAAAAGCCGTATTTGAAGAAATCGAACAGTCAAAGTACATGAAACAAAATTGCCGTATTGCATGGTTTCCGAAAGACGTATTGCAGGGTTTCGAATAGTCGAAGTGCATGGAACCGAACAGCCGTATTGCATGGATTCGAACAGTCAGAGTATGTGATTCGATTGCATGCAGATTGAAAGGTTATAAATGAATAACCGTACAGAGAATAAAGTTCTTCGTTGTTAGAGAGAAATTGCTGTAAAAGGAGAGTTAGAAAAGAATCAAGAGAAAAATAAGCAGAGCCGTGAGAGTGTGCGAGTTGAGTTAATTGCGGACCGATCGGGGTCGTGCATAAAGTGAAGACATTTTTATGTCATTCAAAATTTATCAGAATTGCAGTCCAAGTTGGTGCTTGGTACTAGGAGTTGGTGCTCCATACATTTGCAGAGAAAATTACGGGGGTTGGTGCTCCTTCCGGTTGGTCTTTGGTAAAGTGTTTGTAAAATTGATTTTGCAAAGGCTGGATTTGGATTGGAGTCCAAGCGGTCATTTTTTGAGGAGTAGCCAAATTGGTGAACCTCGTTATATTGAGTGTTGTGGTTTGCTCTCTTGTTCAAGTTTTTTTTTTTCTCTTTATTTCATATTAAATGCTGTAGATATAAAAATTTAATAGCTACACTGATTCACCCCCCCTCTCGGTGTCATTGTGTAAACATCAATTGGTATCAGAGCACAGGTTCCTTGTACAAGCTTAATCAGCTAAGGAGATCTTGGAAGAAACAATGGCAGGTGGTGAAGGATTTTCATCCAACAAAGCTCCGTTATTTGATGGAACAAATTACACCTTCTGGAAACTCAGAATGCAAACATATCTGAGTGCATTGGGATACGATATTTGGAATTCTGTAGATAGTGGATACACAGCACCCACTACCCCTCCAACAGATACTGCTGAGAAAAAGAAATTTGAAAACAACTCCAAAGCCAAGAATGCCATAATGTGTGGGCTTGTTGACAGTGAACTAATAAGAGTCATGAGTTGTAAATCAGCAAAGGACATGTGGGATAAATTGAAGAGCATCCATGAAGGAGACAGTAAGATTAAGGAAGCAAAACGCAAACTCATCGAGCACAGTTCGAAGCACTGCAAATGAAGGAAGATGAAAACATAGAAATTTATATCCTTGAGAGTCAACGGAATTATTAATGCAATCAGAGGACTTGGTGAAGAAATTGATGATGCGGTTGTGGTGAAAAAGGTTCTCAGAACACTTCACAAAAGATTTAACTCCAAAGTCTCTGCAATAGAAGAGGCAAAAGATCTAAACGACTTCAGCATGGATGAGTTGCATGGTTCCACTGACGACATATGAAATGAGAATAGGACAAACCAAGTCTACGAGACAGAGAAGCGACTTTTAAAGCACACAAGAATGTAAAAGCTGAATATGAATACGAGGATGAAGGAACAACTGGATGAAACAGAAGCCAATTTTGTTCGAAAACTCACAAAAGGAAAAGGAAAATATAGAGGGAAGCTACCTTTTAAATGCTTCAATTGTGGAGGAGTCGGTCATTTTGCGGCCAAATGTCCAATGCGGGAGAAAACCAAAAATGGTGAAGGGTCACACCAAGAAAAAGGTGACTTGGAAGAAGAAACAAAATTTCAGAAAGAATAACTTCAAGAAGAAAAGCTTCATAACCAAGAATGTCAGCAGTTCTGAAGAAAGCACAGATGAGGAGTCTGAAGAAGAAGGAGGTGAAGCTCTGTTCATGGCACTTGAAGAAGAAAGAACAAGAGGAAAATCGGGAAGGTGATGAAAATTCCAAGGATGAAGGTGAAGTGTATTTGGAAGGAGAATTGGTTGCTTTGCACTTGAAGAGTTGAGTGCGAGAAAGGAAGAAGAATAAAAATTTTTCAAAGAAATTAGAGAATGCCACGGACATAATAAACAATCTGAAAATACGAGACGAGAGGAATTCAAGAAAATGTCCGAAGTTCTTGATGAACAATTAAGCTGTAAAGGCAGGTTGAATGTAGCAAGCTAGAGGAAGACATCCTTAAGTTAAGGATGCGGTTAGAGGAGATGAATAGAAAATTGAAGCTGTTTTCATAAGTTTGAAGAAAGTCTTGTAAAAGCTGGATAAAATGTTAAATAACCAAAGGCCTTCGGGCATCAAATTTGGTTTAGGCTTTGATGAAGGAGAATCTTCAAAGGATTCAAAGAACTTGAATATAGAACCCACAAAGAAAGAAGAAAAGATCAGGGTTGAACCAGAAAAACAAAATAATGCAAAAGAAAATAATAATGCCAGATTCAAGAAGAATACTGACAAAGATGGATTCACAAAAGTCACACATCCGAGGAGGAGAAGAGTCATGGCACCTACTTCAAACTGGCAAAGACCGGCACCCAGGTTTAATCATGCATTTTCTGGTTATTGTTTTAAATGCAATGCTTATGGCCATAAAATTTTAGATTGCGAGGCATAATGTATCTCAAAGGAATTTTACCGAGCAGAAATGTTTTTTCTCCTTTAATGAATTATGCGGTTGAATGTTATAATTGTCATAATTTTGGACATATTGCTAGAAAGCTATGAAGCACTTTTTCATCAAATAATTATCGGGGCGAGAAAATCTCAGCTAAGTGGGTTGAAACAAAACCAGAAATTTCCTGTAAAACGGGCACATGCTAATGAAAGGACAAAGGCAAAACAAATAGCAAAATCTGCTATCAAACCGAGAATGGAAAGAAAAGGAATCTTTGATTGTCCGGATTGCTTTTAAAGCTCGAGAACAAATCAGCACCTTGGATACTTGACGGTGGTTGTTCCAGTCACATGACGGGTGACAAGCAAAAGTTTGAGAATTTACGGAATTATGAAGGTGGTTACGTGAAATTTGGAAATAATGATGGAGCAAAGATTGTTGGAAAGGGATCAGTCAAGATTAGTGATGGCAATATAAAATCAAAAGAAGTCTTGTTTGTAATTGGCATGAAGCATAACTTGCTAAGTGTAAGTCAAATATGTGACAGAGGTTATGATGTAATCTTCAAGAAGGAGGGCTGTGAAGTAAGAAAGACAAAAAATGGAAAGTTAATAGCCATTTGGAGTGAGAACTTCAGGAAATCTGTATACACTTTCAGAAGCTATCGGAAGGAACATGCTTGATGGGACGGGAAGATGAAAATGGCTATGGCACAAGAGGCTTGGGCATATTAGTTTTGACAATGCGGCAAAAATCAGTTCAAAAAGAGCAATTAGAGACATACCAAACATTGGCAAACCTGTAAATAGCATCTGTGAGTCATGCCAAAAGGGAAAACAAACCAGATCCACTTTCAAAGCAAAAGAATACTTCACTAGCAAGCCATTAGAACTAATTCACACTGATCTATGTGGACCCATGAGAGCTGAAAGCATAAATGGACACAAATATTTTATCCTGTGTATAGATGACTACTCAAGAATGACATGGGTACTATTTATGAAACTCAAGTCGAGAAGCCTTTGAAATGTTTAAAACCTTCAAAAATCTTGTTGAAAATCAATCGGGAAAAAGAATTAAATGCCTAAGATCGAGACGGGGGAGGAGAGTTTATCTCCGAAGAATTTGTAGAATACTGTCAAAAACATGGGATAAGAAGACAGGTTTTCAGCGGCTAGGACACCTCGGCGAGAATGGTGTTGTAGAAAGGAAGAATAGAACGGTGCAGGAAATGGCAAGGACAATGCTGGCGAGAAAACAAAATAGCTGACAGATTTTGGAAAGAGGCGGTTCATACTGCAGTTTACATTCAAAACAGGTGCATGTTGAGACCACATGAAAGCAAAACGACTTATGAGTTGTGGTTTGGCAGAAAGGCAACTGCAAGACATTTCAAAATATTTGGCAGCAAGTGCTACATAAAACGGATTGAAGATAACCTTGGTAAATTTGAAGATAGAGCTGATGAAGGTATCTTTCTCGGTTACTCAACAAAAAGCAAGGCATACACATGTTACAACAAGAAGTTGAAGAAAATTGTTGAAAGTGCTTATGTAAAAGTTGATGAAGGTAGAGAACAAGAAACTACTTATCAAGAAAACTACCCTATGTATGAAGAAGTCATTGAAGGTGATGATGAAAAAGAAACGAGAGAAGAATCGAGAAAATTGATCCGAGATAGTGTAAAAGCCGAATGCGAAGAAGAAGAAAACGAGAAAATTTAAAACGAGGCAAGCTGGCGAGAAAAATCATCCAAGTGAGCAAGTTATTGGGGATCCCACGAGATGGTATTCAAACAAGAAGAACAGCGGTGAGGAACTATTCTCTGTTATCTAGTATTGAACCTAAAAACGTTACTGAAGCAAGCAACGATGAAAGTTGGATGAAGGCAATCAATGAAGAACTAGATCAGATAGAGAAAAACAATACCTGGGAATTAGTACCTAGACCAACAAATAAAAACATAATTGGTACTAAATGGGTTTTTAGAAATAAATTGAATGAAGATGGGCAAGTTGTCAGAAATAAGGCAAGATTAGTATGTAAAGGCTATGCTCAGGTTGAAGGCATTGATTTTGAAGAAACTTTTGCACCGGTAGCCAGACTAGAGGCAATCAGGATGTTTCTGGCATTAGCAGTTCATAAAAACTTCAAAGTATATCAAATGGATGTAAAATCAGCATTTTTGAATGGAAAACTAGAAGAAGAGGTTTACATTGAACAACCCGATGGCTTTCAACTTGGTGAAAATCCAGATTTTGTTTGTAGGTTAAAGAAATCTTTATATGGATTAAAACAGGCACCCGAGCATGGTATGCAAGAGTTGGATAATTATCTAATTAAACAAGGGTTTAAGAAAGGTTTGGTGGATAGCAACTTATATGTCAAAACAGAGAAGGGTCATCTTATTGTTCTTGTTGTTTATGTAGATGACATAATATTTGGCGGTGACATGGATGAATACTTGCAAAGACATATCAATTAAAATGAAAAAAGAATTTGAGATGTCAATGATTGGTGAACTTTCTTATTTCTTAGGATTGCAGGTCAATCAAAATGAAAAAGGCATTTTTATTTCTCAAGTTAAATATGTAAAAGAAATGCTGAAAAAGTTCACAATGGAAGACAGTAAACCGGTCGGCACTCCCATGACAACGAGTGCCAAGTTGAGCAAGGATGATAAATCCCAGAGATGTAGATCAAACAATGTACGGGTCTATGATTGGAAGCTCTTTGTATTTAACGACCACTAGACCGAGATATATTACAAGCGGTATGTATGGTTGCAAGATTTCGAGGCCAGCCCCAAAGAAACTCATGTAACATGTTGTAAAGAGGATTTTCGAGATATCTCAAGGGCACTATGGATTATGGGTTGTGGTACCCAAAAGGTAAAGATTTCACTTTGATTGCATATTCGATGCTGATTGGGCGGGATGTATTGATGACAGAAAGAGCACAAGTGGAGGAGCATTTTATCTTGGTGACGAGGTGGTAGCATGGCACGACAAGAAACAAGAATCGGTATCTCTATCCACTACAGAGGCAGAATACATTGCAGCAACAACATGCTGTACTCAGATATTATGGATGAGACAAACGTTGAAAGATCTTGGTATTCATTTCAATGAACCAATTTCAATTAAGTGTGATAACACTAGTGCTATCAACATATCCAAGAATCCAGTAATGCATTCAAGAACCAAACATATTGCAATCCGATATCATTTCTTGAAGGATAAAGTTGCAGAAGGAGAGGTTAAATTGGATTTTGTTCCAACTACAGAGCAAGTAGCTGATATATTCACAAAACCTTTGCCTAAGGAAGTGTTTGAATACCTTCGAAAGAAGTTGGGAGTAGTCACACCACCCAAGCACTGACTAGCTATGGGAAACACATTCTCAGGGGGAGCATTCAAACTTTTTAAGTCTGAGAATGTTGTGCATAGACTCAGGGGGAGTCTACAACAGCCCCTTTGGTATTATTGGCAAAGGGGGAGAAGAAATTAAGCAAGGTTGCGGTGTGTTGCCAACAATTCCAAAGGGGAGATTGTTGAGCAAGGTGCAACAAAAGAATTGCAAAAGTATTGTCATTGTTGTCAACACAGTCGGATTGATGCGATTGATGCGGTTCGGAGGTCGGTCGAGATCAAGTGCAAGAAAGTTTCAAGGAAAACGAAGTGACCAGATTCAGAAAATGGCAAAAAGAGACAAGGAAGAAAAGCGTCGCGATATCGCGACATGTTTTCTGTCGCGATTTCGCGACATGGTCGAGGAGAGAGAAGGCGCAGCCGAAAATGTCGTGATTTCGTGACATGTCAAGTTTTCGTTGAGGAGAGAGAAAATGTGTCGCGATATCGCGACAAAAAGTAGGAGAGAGAAAATGCACGCCAAATTGTCGCGATTTCGCGACATGATCGAGGAGAGAGAAGATGCGAGCAAAGCGTCGCGATTTCGCGACATCTTGGAGAAGAAGGAAACAAAGGTGTAGCGATATCGCTACATGTTGAAATGAAAGGAAACAAAGGTGTAGCGATATCGCTGCATGATGAAAATACATGAAACTAAGGTGTAGCGATTTCGCTACATGTTGAAGCAAGAAGAAAATAAGGTGTAGCGATGGCGCTACATGTTGGAATAAGGGGAAACTAAGGTGTAGCGATTTCGCTACTAGTCAAAAGTGTAGATCTGAAAGATGCAGCATTGATATTACAAGTTAAAATTTCATAAAAAAAAGACAAGGCAAAAAGTTGTAGCGATTTCGCTACTGCATGGAGAAAGAGCGTACGGATTCCAGAAGTGTCGCGATTTCGCGACAAGAGGATGATGACGTAAGCAAGAGCCAGAAGCGTCGCGATTTCGCGACAAGAAGGATGATGACGTCAGCAAGAGCAGAAGTGTCGCGATTTCGCGACATGTTCCTTTTTTGCTACTGCTGGCAAAGAAAAGTGTACGGAAGCGGAAGTGTCGCGATTTCGCGACAAGCAGGATGATGACGTCAGCAAAGTTGAAAAGTGTCGCGATTTCGCGACAGGATGAAAGGAAAGCTGCTGGAAGCCGAAAGCGTCGCGATTTCGCGACAACATTGAGGATGGCGTCGGCAAAAGCTCAAAGTGTCGCGATATCGCGACAAGATGCAGGGAAAGCTTTCGAGGGCCAAAACGGTCGCAATTTCGTGACAACTTTCAAGGTGACGTCAGCATAAGTCAAAAGTGTCGCGATATCGCGACAGGTAATAGTCTGACAGATAAAACCCGTAGCAACATGCAAGGTGACACGTGTCGAAAAAGTAGACAGGAAAATCATGCAGCCAGTTACGTAAAAAGTAACTGAAGTCAGACAGACAGTTAATTGTTGACAGGTGTTGGTCATGCATTGCAAAAGACAAACATGCATAATTTAAACGCATTCGAAAAGCCGAATTTGAAGGATAATAAACGCATTCGAAAAGCCGAATTTGAAGGATAATAAAAGCATTCGAAAGGTCGAATTTGCAGGCATTCGAAAAGACGTATTTGAAGCATACAGAAAAGCCGAACATGAAGAATCGAAAAGCTTTTACAGAATCATACATGGAGTTTCGAAAAAGCATTCGAAAAGCCGTATTTGAAGAAATCGAGCAGTCAAAGTACATGAAACAAAATTGCCGTATTGCATGGTTTTCGAAAGACGTATTGCAGGGTTTCGAATAGTCGAAGTGCATGGAACCGAACAGCCGTATTGCATGGATTCGAACAGTCAGAGTATGTGATTCGATTGCATGCAGATTGAAAGGTTATAAATGAATAACCGTACAGAGAATAAAGTTGCTGCTGTTAGAGAGAAATTGTTGTAAAAGGAGAGTTAGAAAAGAATCAAGAGAAAAATAAGCGAAGCCGTGAGAGTGTGCAGAGTTGAGTTAATTGCAGACCAGTCAGGGTCGTGCATAAAGTGAAGACATTTTTATGTCATTCAAAATTTATCGAATTGCAGTCCAAGTTGGTGCTTGGTACTAGGAGTTGGTGCTCCATACGTTGCAGCGAGAAAATTACGGGGGTTGGTGCTCCTTCCGGTTGGTCTTTGGTAAAGTGTTTGTAAAATTGATTTTGCAAAGACTGGATTTGGATTGGAGTCCAAGCAGTCATTTTTGAGGAGTAGCCAAATTGGTGAACCTCGTTATATTGAGTGTTGTGGTTTGCTCTCTTGTTCAAGTTTTTTTTTTTCTCTTTATTTCATATTAAATGCTGTAGATATAAAAATTTAATAGCTACACTGATTCACCCCCCCCTCTCAGTGTCATTGTGTAAACATCAACAATCTTAAAATTTCATATTGAAGGAAATAAAGAAAGCAGCAATTTGGGAAGCATTAATAGCTGCTAAATTTCAGATTTTATAGGTGCATCTTGAAGGAGAGTTAAAGCCACCAAACTACATTTTCAGGTAGCAAGTCAGAAGATTTTTATAGCTGCAAATTAGTGAGTTAAAGAGCTGTTTTGGACAACAAGAAAGAGCTGTCATTTCATCAAACACAGGGTAAAATTTAGGTGAATCTAATAAACTAGAAATCCATCATCTATGGAGGTCATAAAGGTATGCAAATTTGGTGCAAAAGGTTCATTATTTGAACACTTACATTTATCTTATTATTAAGTTTCATTAAGCACCACATTAGAGTTTAAAGTTGCAAGGGAGAAAGTTTCAAGTTTTAAGTCTTCAAGGAAGTGTAGAAGATAGTTTCTACAAGGGTTAAAACCTGCACATAATAAATAGGAGTTAGATATATTTTGAGAGAAAAAAAATATCAACTTCCTATTATCTATTGGAAGCAAAGAAGACATTACTCTTAAATGAAAGTTGCATAGATTATAGTGCATAATATAAGTTACTTTTAAGAGTTCATTAAAAGGAGTAATAAGGAGAAATTAATAGTGCATTATACTAGTTATTCTTAAGAGTTATTTAAAGTGCATTAAGTATTTATCAAAGGAAGGAAGATTAGTGCACAAGCAGGGATTAAGTAAAGTGTCAAAATATACAATTGAGTGTAGGAAAACTGCATCATATCTTGATGAAGAGAAGCCACCAAAATGAGTATTATAACCACTAAGGAATAGGGAAGAATCCACCATATCAAAGTATCAAAACCCAGGTGCAACTAAGGTATTCTATCTTAGTTTATTACAAAGTTATTTTTAGATCAAATAGCACCATACTTGTCTTCTACATTATAGCAAAAGGAAGACAAAGGTTAAGTGTCTTAAGACACCAATGTAGCATAAATTTATAGACTCCAAGCAATAGTATTAAATAGGTTAAAATCTCAAGCTACATAGCAAGGGATATAGAGCCATCCAAGGGCTCAATATCATCATGGTCAAGGTGTTTAAAGACACCAAATTTTGGTGCCATAGTCTCTTGAAGGCAACACTTAAGGAACCTGCAATAAGGAGAATAAAGTAAGAACGGTACATCACCAATAAAAAGAACAACGTGAAGCAAAAAAGTGCAAGTTTCAAGGAGATTACCATCAAGCAACACCCAAGAAAAATCAGAGAGGATATTGGATAAATGACCATGCTAAAGCAAGCATTGAAACACCGTAGGAAGAGCCATCACTATTGAGGAAGAGCTACCATAACCAAAGAGGAGCCACCATACATTAAGGTTCAAGAACGTACGCTGCAAAATAATTCAAACAACTTGTAAAAGAGTTGAAAATGCATTAAGATGATAAGGATGTTGAAGAGGTAGATTGCATGTAAAGAATATTCCTCCACTTACCTCACTAAAGGTATCTTATGCCACTTAGCACAACGAAAGAAAAGTGCTTGTATATTATTGATAACATCTAAGGTTATAATGCTTGCACACATTAAGGGAGCACTTATGTTTGAAGTAATGCAAAATAAAGCATTTAAGACATCAATAATAATTTTACAACATTCAAAGGTCTGCACCACCCACTAGCTACAACTTTGATAATGCTTATACAAGCATGAGGAAATTAGGCATTATTTTACCAATGTCCATAGTGAAAGGTAACGTCTACACCACCTAGATAAGCATTACATAAATATGATAATGTACTTGCACTACCCTACATGGAAATTCATGATCAAAAGGAATGTAAATAACATGTGGTATTCATTCCAAGAGGAGGCAAAATGGTATTAATAGCTATTTCTGAGAAGAGAGCACAAATTGAGCTTCCACAAGTCAAATAAACATTAAGGAGGTGAAGACGATAGTCTAATATTAGAGATAGAGTGCCATATTATATAGTGCATTCAATGCACACTACCATGCATTGAAGATAGTATAGGATACAAAACTCAATACACCTAAAAGTGTAGTCAAGGAATACATCTCCCAACACATCGCACATCACATTTTGGTAAAGGTATATTTACATTAAGTTTATATTTTCCTTCCATAATGTATAAGGAGATATAAGGAGCATTAAATCTAAGGTAAATTATATTCAATTATTGCATTGAGAAATTACAACCTTAGTTGATTAGAAAGCAATTAAACAAGGAAATTTTATCCTTAAAAGAAATTTCAAATTGCATTAGATTGAGAATCAAATATTATAGTATTTACAAATAATTAAACTAGGATATATAAGGTTTTCCACCTTTGAAAATTGAAATATTCTTTTGCAAATATTATCATTTTCTAAATTTCCAAATTAGGGAGATATAAGGAGTACTACATCAAACTTTAGATCATTGGAATTTAGAAAATTGAACCATTGAAAATTAAGGATAAAAGAAGCAAAATCATTGATTGCTTTAAAGTTGGAATTTATTGCTTATACTTGTCTCATATACAAATTAAAGGGACAAAAGGAATCCAACCATAGAGTCTTGAAAAATAGAGAACTTCATCAAATTAAAAGTGCAAATATCAATAGGGAGAAATAAGGAAAATAGGAGTTGAAAAAAATATTAGAGAGTCAACTCAAAAGAAAATTTAAATCAAGCACTTAATCAAGACCATAATTTCAAACACTTGGGAGATATAAGGGATTCTACAAAACCTAATATTTGAAAAGGTTTTATCAAGTTAGTTCACATACTCTAAACTAGGGAGTCACAAGGTAGACTACTTCAAAGGTTCTATCAAAAGTATTCTCAAAGTACTAAAGATCTAGAAGAACTCCATTGATTAGTCATATACTACAAGATTTGATAAGAATTAAAAGTTAGAATTTATATAGGGAGATACAAGGTCTACAAGTGAAAATAGTCTATTAAAACTAAGGAGGAAGAAAAATGTCTAATACAAAGAATATAAACACCATCAGAAAGGAAAGGGAAAGTTTTATAAAAATTGGAATCAAGAATATACTTATAAAATATGAAGAAAATTTAAACCTTACTTCAAAAGTGATTCATAGTGAAACTTTCAAAGAAAAATTTGGAAATCTAGAATATTATCTACATGCTAGAATCACTAAAACAATTGATAATGAAAAGAATGATATTCAAATTCCTTTAGATATTGGTAGCATATTATATATGGCATTACTTATATTCAAATATTACAAATATGAGAACATAGAACAAAAAGGATTGATTGAGTCACTTAAGAAGAAAACAACAATAGATGAATCCTTCTTAGAGAGGATATTTCAATCTTCATGTAGTATTGATACTTCAAGTTCTACTAACTCAAGATTTTATCATGATGCCTTAAGTGATTGTTTAGAAGCCTTTGTACTAAAGAAGAATAGTGATAAGAAGGACAAAGGTAAAGAGGAAATACTTTTGTAGGCATCAAGTTATAGTATGACCACTCATGAAAGCATAAAAATTGACTCCAAAGACAAATATAGAGACGAAGAAGAATAAAAGGAACCAAATCAAGGAGGTATACAGTGCAAAGTAAATAAAAAAAATACAAAGAACCTAACCAAGCAAAAAATAATATTTGAAAGATGAAGACCATATTGAAGACTAAAGTATTCAATACCCAAATAATGTAATATAGTGGGATTTTGGAGTATATTACATTATTTGGTACATGCTAATGTACCACCTTGGGTACATAACTAGAGTAGGAGTTTACCTTAGAGTAATATTTGAGTAGTTACTCCATGAAATATAATAAATGCACAAGTGTTAGAATGTGCAATGATGTAAATGTACATGAGTCATAGGGTAGATGAAAGGCCAAGGGAATTATCTCCCTATATATATGCCTTTGAGTGAGTTAGAGGGAAAGTGACAAAAGATAGAATAGTGACTAGTTGCATTAGTAGTAATAGTGAGTACAATGTAGATCCTTCATGTATTTATGGAGTGTTCATGTCCTCCATTATATTACATTGTACTATTTTTGTGAGATTTCATTAATGGCATATTTTTGAGTTATTGTAGAAGTTTCTCTTATAATTTTCTTGCATATTATAGTTCCATTATCATATAGTTATCATTATTTTCTCATTTTACATCTTGTGGTTACATTTCCTTTAATATATATCATCAAAAGCTAACATCAACCTCCTACCATTTATCATCATTCATCACCCACTTATAATAAACCATCAACCCAGCAAGCTACTCCACCACTACCTACCTATAATAAACCACCACATACCTATAATCAACCACCACCCACCCAATATGAACCTCTGCAATCCCACAAATTGCTATCCACTCACCATTACCCAACTCCTACATATAACCCACCATAAACTTATCAATACCCATATACACCTCATCAATCTCAACCATCCACATAACATACACCTAATCACTCACGACCATACCCTTTATATTATCCCTAATATAATTGCAAACCATCCTATGCTCCTACCAACACCCCCACCACATCTGATTACATGCCTAAAATTCCATCCCAGGCCTCCCAAGCACCTCCACAACCTCCACCACAACATTCATACCAACCACATATGTAGTAACTAAAACAACCCCACCCACCTTCACATCAACCTTCATATCTACACCCACATCCAACATCCCAGGCTAGCCCACCCTCAGATCAATAGCACAACCAACCCACTTCCCCTCCCACACATTTCTCCTTGTCCCTTGCATTACTTCATGCCTCTAGTAAAGTCCTTGTTATCCATTTTTTAGAAACTTCTCAAGGTGTAGGCACTCTCCTTACCTAATATAAGTCCACATGATACACACCAACCCACATATCTAGGACCTAGTACCAACCAAATTATATATTTCATCACCAACACAATCGTAATATCAATCATTGTCCATCGTTCCAGAACCTCATATAGGATTTGATTGTCCAAGGGCCCATTTCCATCAAAATCCCTTCAACCCATGCTCACCAAGGCCTTGAAAATCATCAAAATCCATCACCACAACATGGGTCAACACAAAAAAACAATGGAGATTCAACTATTGCACCTCAACCGTATTCAATAAATAATGTCAATAATATCCCTCTTCACCAAAATTTTGTGCGAATGATCAATCATGACCACCTTGCGCCTTCTTTGTCTACCTCTTCTACCACACCATAAAATACTCCATACCATGAGTACTCCACTATCAAACCCCACCTTAAACCAACACATCCCCCTCCATATCTCACCACATCCACCACTACACAAGCTATCAAACCACCTTCCTACTCACCTTCATCTTCTATGCAATTTACTCCAACCGCTCCATACAATATCCCTTCTAATTTGTGATATTCACAATCTACACCTTCATCCTCACCCTCCACTCTATAAAAACTCTCATACTTTGCTATTGTGACCTCTACTTCTTCCCAACCATATCACTTAGTCAACTCCCTTGAAATTAATTTTCCATGCAACACTTTTTACCTTGAGGAGGATAGTGACGATAAAGTTATTGATCCTCCATACCCTCAGCCTTTACTAGATGACTCTTTCCAAGTCACCATCACCCATCCTATTTCCTCTCACACCTTATATGACAAACAAACCTATTACCCACTTGAAGTCCCTCCAACCTGTCTAAAGAAGAATCTCCCTAACTCACCACACAACCCACTTTCACAACCCCACATCCCCATATTGATACTAATGCTTTGCATGTCCACGATACCAACACTTCTCCACCTGACTCACCATTCCCATACTTGCCTTAGCTTCATATTCCACCCTGCACAATTAGCCCCCCTCCTCATCAAGATCAAACCTACCCTCACACATCCTCCCCTTCCACAAGTTCCATTAATCCTAGAACCCCATCAAGTGTGGTAGTCTCTAGACCACCTATTGAACCCTTCTCATCAAAAGGAGCTAATATAATTCCCCCTTAACCAGTTGAAGGCACCATATCCCTACCCAATCCAAATTTAGGCCCATCATCTGATAGAACCTTGTCGTTCTAATAAAGTTAATAAATATAATACTCAAAAAATTGTTGAGATTTAATAATAAATGCTCAAGAATCACATACCACTTATAGGGGTCTCCCTCCTTGGAATCACAGGCCACTTCTAGGGGGATCCCTCAAAATCGCAAGCCACTTATAGGGGGCCCCCTCCTTAACTTTAAATAATAAATTATTCTTCTTCTTGATGCCTTAACACTTTTGCTCACACACATATTTATATCTACCCTATTCGTAAGCCTACGTTTGTAAAAATGTGACAGTTCATGTTATGATTTTAGATAATAATTAATTAAATGATTAATATTTAATAAAAAAAAATGTTAGGATATGGGATCCTAACATGCCACCCCTCTCAGAAAAAAGCTTTGTCCTCAAAGCTGGAACTAAGGAAATGGTTGTTGAAACTGATGAAGCACGTCCCAAGTAGCATCTACACAAGACCTTGCATAAGTTTCATAATGTCATTTCCCTATAAGCAAGGGTATTTGTAAGGTCAAATGGTTGGTATTTGATATCGAATAAGAAGTTGTATAGCATGATTGTAATGATGGTGGGGGGGTAACCCTTGTGGTTCTTCAATTACTTCGAAGTAATGTGTGAAAAGTTGTAACTCTTCCTCTTCATCCTATTATTCCCTTATAGTTTGAATGGAAATTAATTGTGCAATTATCCCTTTACATCCTTTTTGAATATGTTTTTCCATGAGGTGAGAACTCACTAGTTGGGAGAAACTTGCTTGTAGTCCTATTAGAGTGTATGTCTAACCTTCAACTGTGAATTACATCCACAATATCATAAAATCCCATAGTATTACCCCGAGCGTTTGCAACCACTAAGCCCCTAAAACAACATCACTTCCACCCAATGGAAGCACATACATGTCACTTGTCATGTTGTAGTTGCCTAAGGTGAGCTTGATATTTCTACACTTTCCTTGATAGGTAATCCATCCCCCAATACCAATCACCACCTCAAAGCTATGGTAAGGTTATATATAACAATTAGCCTATTTCACCACACTTGGGTCAATGAAATTATATGTACTTCTTGAATCAATGAGCATAATGAGATTTTGTTGTTTGAAGTACCCTCAAAATTTCATAGTTTTTGGAGAATAAAAACCTGTGAGAGCATTGAAGAAAATTTTGGGGATTTCTTCATTGCTATTATCGATCACTTCTTGCATGTCTACCTCATCTTCTTCCTCTTTTGAGTGATAAGGATCAAATGCATTCAACAAATACAATTTTTGTATAGTGCATCTATGATTGGACCCATATTACTCATCACAATTATAGCAAAGGTCTTTTGCTTACCGTTCCTTCATTTCCTCTAGGCTGAGCTGCTTAATCGATAAGGGTTAGTTAGGTTCTAGGGTAGTGTGAATGATAGGTGATTGTTCAATAGGTTTATTCTCTTATTGATGTTGAGCATTGAATCTATATTTGGCTAACTTGGCTAATCCAATGGCCACTATCAGGGTGTGATTATTGAACATCTCCACCTCCACTCTAATTTCATCTTACAATCCATTGATGAAGCAACTTGTGAAAAAGGATTCATCCAACCCCTCAGTGAGATTTGTGAGTTTCTTGAACTAAGTTTGATAGTCCATCACTGAAGTGTTTTGACAGAGTTGGGTGAGATTAACCTATAAAAGCAAGTCCTTGATTTGTCAAATTTTGTGATTCAACTTTTCTAAGCTGGGGTCGTGAGAGTTTCTTCCTTCGGCCATTTATGTAATCTTCATTGAAAGTTATCACCAAATATTTGTTTGAAATTTTTTTCTCAATTTGTGCAAATTTTATCGCTAATTTCAATTTGAAAAAAAAATCATCGTCAATTTTTACAACAAAGTTTTACAATTTTTGAGCAATTTTTCATCAAAACATTTGGTGTTTCAATGGTAGTATTGCCAACGGTCACTTTTTTGATTTGATTTGTTTAATTGGTGTGAATGGTCACTTTTTGATTTTTTTGTTTGCAAACACTGAAGACAAGGGATGAAGATTAGGATGCAAACACTCATGGACAAGGACAACATAGACGATGATGCAGACTCATCAGGACTAGGATACTGGATTGAAACTGACGGATTGAAACATGTGGGACACTAGACATGGAGCGCTAGGATAATGGACCAAAAATAGATGTAGATACGAAAGAACAAATAAAGGTGAACATGAAGGATGAAATAGACTAATATGACATGATAGACAGGCACAACATGAACACGTAGGCAAAATATGTGCAAAACACTTGGAGGACACACGAATAGATGGAGATGGACAAGTGGCTACTGCAGACATGGACAACATGGAGGATGAGGATGACATAAAATCTGACATGGTGCAAACAATAGAAGAGAGAATGAATCAAGGGTTGTGGGTGCGAGGTAGAGGGGAGGCTGACAGACCAGAAGGAGGCTGACAGACTGATGTGGCTTTTGGACTAACCAAATTGGACACAAAGGACACTTGGTGCTAGCTGTATGCTAGGAGGATGTTCGAGGTTGTGTGAGGATTTATTTAGCCATCGATGGTGGTCATGATAGTTTTAGTGAGTCTTGACAGTTCTAAATCCTAAGAGAACCTTCAGTGCGAGTGATATGGGACAATGTCCTTGAGTTGTAGTTTTTTAAATTAAATTGTGTTGTTGATACCTTGACCAAAAATGCAAGATGGTGATGAAAATATATTCACGGTGATGGAAATATAATTGAGATAATTTAAGCCTTAGGTAATTTTTTTTAATTTTCATAATTTATTCACCAAAATTTGTGCTGGTCATCGAAAAATGATGACGATGTAGAGAAATATACATTGTGAATGCTATCACACTAGATGTTTGGAACATTTCTTTTGGAGTTGGATTTGAGTTTTTATTGCACATAGTATATTACCATTTGGTAAATACCCTAGCAGATGCTATTATAGATGCACACATATTGATGTCTTCTTGTTTGGTTTTGCGTGCACCAATTTTGGATGAGGCAAGATCCTGGAGAAGATGATGGAGATGCTGGTGTATGTGGCTCAATACGGTTATATGAACATTTCAAGTTTGGAAGGATCTAAATTTTTGAACCAAGTTATAAAAAATATCAAAGACTATTAAGAGTCTAAAAAAATCTAGGGTAAAAAAAGTTTATATGATGAATGTGATGAATTGCAGTGGTTTGACTTCAATAATGAATGTATGGGCCATGTATGTTTTAGGAAAAAACCAACACTACAAATATCCTCCCAGTTGGAATGTTGTATGAATTTTAGGATTTATGGTTGATTGTTTTAACCTTAGGACATGTTTGATAATATTTTTATTTATTTTTCCAAGTCCCGATGACCGATCAGTTTTTGAAGCTGCATTGATGTAAGTGATTAAAATGATTTTCCTCACCAGTTTTTGCTTGAAATATTACCACTCACACATTTAAATTTAGCACCTATGCTTACACCGTGAAATGTTGGTTGTGCGTAGGTTTAATATATTTTTATAGTTGATCAACTTTTTCTCCTTCAATCTGTTGTGTATGGTTTTGTTGGCATTCAAACGGTAATTCAACTAGGCAAATGTAAGTTTTACCCATTGTTTAATGAAAATATGTTGGAGATTATGGAAATGCTATGTTCGTCTAGATTGTTATTATTGGTGCAAACTGTCACTTTCAGATACTTTAATAAATAGAAAAAAATTAGTTAAAAATCATAATTTTAGATATCGAATATATCTTGAAATTGCATAGTTCTAGGTCGAGCTCTAATACCAAATGATAGAACATTGTCATTTTAATAAAGTTAATAAATATAATAGTTAGAAAATTATAGAGATTTAATAATAAATGCTCAATAATCGTAGGCCACTTATAGGGGGCTCCCTCAACTTTAAATAATAAATTATTCTTCTTCTTGATGCCTTAGTACTTTTACTCACACACATATTTATATCTACCCTATCCCTAACCCTACATTTGTAAAAATGTGACAGTTTACGTTATGATTTTAGATAATAATTAATTAAATGATTAATATTTAATAAATAAATAATGTTAGGATATGGGATCCTAACATCACCCTTCTTGACTCAATCATTAGGGTGTCTCCCACCTCTACTTCCAACTCCACCTATTATTTCAACACCCTCTTCATTACCGCTTCTTCCAACACCTTTTATACCACCCCTCCTTCCAACCCCTTCTTTTCCACCTCTTCTTCTAACACCATATCTTCCAACTCTTCTTCCAAAACCACCTCTTCATCGCATTCTCCTATCATATCACCTCTTATATTATCCTCTTCATGTACCTCACCCCCCATAATACCACTATCAACCATAGTACCCCCTTAACCATCTCCATATTCACTACCTAAACTGACATATCATGCCACTCTACCTACAACTCCACCTTCACTTGACTTACAATAAACTTTGTATTGATTCACTAACATTGAACTACACTTGAGTCATTAAGACATCTCTTCCACTCTACCTTCACCTACTTTACAACACGTATTAGATCAACTTACAAACATTGAGATACACCTGAGTCACCATGACATATTTCCAGTCCCTCCTCAATCATCCTCTATTCCATATTCCTCCACTTCACTTTCACCTCAACCCTCCCATCCATATTGTTGACCTCATCCACCTTATCCACCTCGTTCATCTTGCACCTAGATTCTCCTCTCAGAGCCAATATTAATAATATTTCAAAAGCTACAAGATTCAAGCCAAATCTTCCTACCTATCATCCATCCTACAGATCCTCATTGACCCAATCCAAAGTCATACAATGAAAATTATTATTGTATTTTCCATTATTATATGGATCATGATATTGAAAACTATTGATATTTCAAGCATATAGTGCATGACTTGCTTGATCATAGGGAGTCAATACTCCTATCAACATGATCCTCCTTCCATTTTTACCCACATATCTCAAAACCACCCCCATACATTCCAAAAACAAATTATCAACTAAAAATAAAAAGAAAAAAAAACACTCCCAAAAACATTACAACACTCTTCAAAAATAAAAAAAACATTACAAAACATAGAAAAAACACAAAAATATTACAAAACATCAAAAACACAAAAAAACTACAAAAAAAATCATTTGCTTGTTTGCTTATTTGAATGCTTGGATTTTTGTTTATGTAGGAGGTACCTCCCTCTCACAAAACCTTCTAAACTACCATCAAAATTCCCATAACCATTTCTAAATTCATCCTTCCCAATTCTATCTCACCTTCATCCACTGGTGGTCTAAACCCCCACTCTAGTTTGTGCCAACTTGCATATCAAACACAACCACCACACACATCCATTCATAATTCCCATTAACCCCTTGTCACTCATCATCATTGCATTTGCATATTCCATACCACCCCATCAAAAATCACCTCATCACTTGAGTTGGATGATACTCTCAATGTTGTCTTGAATTTTGATCAATACCTAAACATCCATTTTTGGAAGCTATGTCTATCCCAAGACCTTGTCGAAGACTATCATTTGCCTTAATTAGCTCCCTTAATAATAGTATAGTTTTAGCATAACAATTTCAAGTACCTTAGCACTATGACTTTTCTCACAATTAGCACCATTACTTCGATCACATTAGCAACAACACCCATAGCTCAGTAGTTTAGTGGCTAGAATAGCATAGTTGTTTCAATTTGCTCAATAATATATCAAAGACAAGGTTAAAATATTTTCATTTCTCCCATTACTAGGGTATCCCATGTTTATCATTAATTAATATGATCTTACGTCACCTTCTCAAGTATCCAATCAATGGAATTTACACCCATCATCACCCATATTACCATATCATTCACAACCACAACAAATCACCTCACAACTGCATAGCTCTACTCCTTTTTTCTTCACATCTATTCCATATCTCCTGTCCTTATATTATTTCCTTGCACATCATTCCTCGTTGTATGGTCATGCTTTGAGCGACTACATAATCTAGATCATTGTGCTTTTCCCTGCTTTCTTCTTTTTCTTCTTTCTCCCCTCTTTTCTTCATTTTTACTAATTCACTTCTACTATCCTATGCATAACTATTCATTTTTGATTGGGGGAAGTTGCCCCTCCTTCCATATAATTTTATTCCTATGGTAGTTCACTTCCTTTGTGTGATACATCACTTTGCATCCACTCATTGCATTCATCCACCTCATCCCTCCATTCCAATTTTATATAAGGCTTATAACATGCTATTTTAATCTCTTTTTGGTTCCACATATATGTGTCTCCTAATTTTGATTGGTGTAATTAATCAAAGACATACACCACTTATATGTATCACCTCCATGCCAATATCTCATATTTTATTTGTCCTCCCTTTATCCATCATCTCATGTTCACCATTGTGTTGTATCATCCATGTCCATTGTATCTTGCATCTATTATCCAACTTAAATTTTTTGTCACATACCATACTTATCTCAATGCCTTATGTTGCTTAGATATAGGTGTTTTTTTAGTCACTTAGCCATTTCTAGTATCACAATCAACCTCTATTGAATATCAGTTAGTCCTTGAGTGCTATAGATCACTCATAATTAACTTTTGTTCTCTCTTGGACCACTTACATGTATCACACATTGATAATATTTTGGTGCATAGTAAAGATAAAATCATGAGTCACTATCACCATAAATAAAATGATTTCCCTTACTCATCCTATCATGTGCATGGTCCAAACCCAGGATCCCTCACACAAAAAAAGAAGAAGAGAAAAGCCATACATCATTTTAAAAATAAAAAATCAATCAATCATCATCAAATATCATCATAGATCCTTGGGTATTTTAAACATAACCATTGGGGCTATAAATGCTTGGCTAGTAGTAGAGCAACATCGACGAACCATGGGACTATCTCCACTGGGGCTATAAATACTTTATTAATAGTGGAGTATACCCTCTACATGGTGACATGTATATCACATTAGTGATATTTTTTATAGACCTATGTATTCTCATGGGTGAGCTAGCTTATTGGTGTAAGTTACAAATGATTAGTCCAACCTTGCTCAAAATTGGCAATGAACATTCACTGCACACACAATTGGTCCTTGAGAGACTTGACTCCCTAGGGTGGTCTTAGTATCTTTGAGGGCTTGTTTGATTACTAGATGAGTTTGATTGAGGTCACTAGGGTGTTTGAGTCTCTTGATACACTCCTAGCATCTAAAAACCCTAAGGTGTTTGGGGCAACACCACATGTTAGTTCCACCCCATTTATCACACATGTCTTAATGTCTCCATTTTTATCATGTATCATTTATCGTTTATCATCGTTTATCCAGTTCACATATCAATGTCAATGTATTTTGTCTCATCTCCATTATCATTGTCATGTCTCATGTCTCCCTTTTGTGTCATCATGAAAACCATTTTACCATTGATTATTTAGCCTAATTAATATGCCAAAAGCACCCATATGCCTCTCCAATGCTTGATAAAATAAACACCTATGAGTCATCTTTGCTCTACCATTGTTGTTGCATATATATTATTATTAACATAAATCATTCACCATATGTGCAAAAATTATCAAATCATTCATCCATAAATAATTATCTACAATAACAATACACCAAAATTTTTTAGGGTAACCACAAATTTATCAAATCCCTAGGGCTTTCCACAATCTCTACCAACCTCCCTCATTTAATCCACTTGGTCCCCCACACACATTTCCTCCAAAATTGAAACACTTTAAAATTAAAATAAATGCTTAAATTCAAAATGGATTAAGTGGTAAATTCAATAGCCTTGTACTTCTTAGATTCCATGTCACATTTATGGGTAATTTAAAATTTATATGAATAATACCTAAGGCACACATCCACCCATGAGAGATCACTCCATCCAAGGTCATTCAATGTGGAGGTTGCACATTCCACCAAGTGGAATTATCTAGATATTGCCTTGGACCTTGCACCTACCACATCATTACCATATCCCCTACACATCATCTCCATACAACATACCCTTACCCTCACCAAATTCCTATAAATCCCCCCATTTCCATAATTTGCAATAAAACAGGTTGAAGAGTTGTTATGCTGCTGAAATTACACTAGACCACCTTGTTATTTTTGAGGAGCCATTTGTCACCACTCTACATATTGAAGAGCTCAAAAATGGCTTCCATAGAGAATATTTGAAAATCCCAATGAATGCTTTGACTACCCACCATCCTTGAACCAGTCAACTTTCTGCAACTTCACCTACACTTGAAGCACTCCAGAGGCCACCTGCACCTCTTGGTAGGTGCACCTTGTCCCCTTTTTAATTTGGCCTCAATCATCTCATATGATTTCATAGACTCAACTATTATATATGGTTATCTATATTTGACCATCCTAGATGGTTTTTTAGATTCATATCAAACAAATCACACACACACACGATAGGTAAATGGGGGTATGAAACATATTTTATTTTGATTTGTAAGCATTTACTATAGTTTTATAAAGTTTTAAATGGTTTGTGCGAATGCATTGATATCTCTATGTTGTTAAGAGACTCATGCAAGGGAGGCACTTTAGATACTTCTAACTCCATATTGTAAGCATATGTGTAAGGTCTAGTAGTAGTCAACATAGCACCCGAGAGGTCCAACCAATACTCAAGCACAAAACCCACCCGCACACCTCAAATTATGACATGAAGAAGGATTACACCTCTTGAGATGTTGTAAAAGGAGATATCCCCCTTTAGTTTCCATTTTAAATATATTTTGATTTGAAAATCCCATTTGATAGGGCTCATTGTATTCAAAATAAACATTGTTATTTATCAATACATACATTTTTGCCTTGATTTCCTAGTTGTTTGCATGGTGCATTTTTGTTTTCCACACCAATATCGTTAATACATGATTCTAGAATTGATCCCTAGAACTAATTCCTTCAATGACGTTGCTAATATTATGTTCTTTCAATAGTGGAGTTGCCAAGTGAACACGTATTCATTTGTTATGAGGTAAAGACTATTCACTAGAATCTTGGGTCCTCTGGGTGAGTGAGACAAACTACTTTGTGCCATTAGTAATGTTTTAGTAGAAACAAACCTAGGTTTTGTCCTATTGAGCATGTCAAAAACTCTTGGTCTATGATCTACATAATATTTGGGAGTAAACTGTTTGATTGTAGGGTCAAGATTGGATGGCTCAAAATTTCTCCTTAGCCAACCTATGAAGAAGTCTGGTTCCTTGTTATAAAACAAAAATAAAAATATTGGGAATATTAGGGTAAGAAATAGAGGGTTAGGGATGAAAATTGTGGATTAGAGGTAAACAAAATTTGGCTAATAACATTTCTATATACCATGTAATACACACTACAACTAAACTACATATAGGGCCTAATAGACCAATTACTAGGTAAAGTATCATTGACTATGAATTGAGCCCAAGATCATATCCTCTAATACTCTAATAACTCTTAGCACCCTAATCTAATTTTACATAATAAATTAGTGTTAGAATATTATATTATTTGGTACATGTCAATGTACCACCATGGGTACATGGTTATATTAGAGTTTGAGTCTTTACTTTATGCAATGTAATAAATATACAAGTGTGCATAATATTTTGGTAATGTAAATGTGCATAGTTTTTCATGTGCACATGTATCCATAGAATAGGAAGTGGAAGAGTCTCTAGAAGAGTGAAGGCCAAGAGTACTCCATATGAAGAGTTACATTACATTATATATGTAATGTATGTGACATGATAGGATATGACTTGACACTTGATACTTTCAAAGCTTTTGTATCATTTTCGTGAGAATTTGCTAATGACAAGTTTATGAGTGATTTTTGAAGTTATTTTTGAGTTTTATACTTCTATAATATTTCCATTACCATATATCATATTGCAACTTTATTATTTATCTTTTGGTAAATTTTATCTTAAGTATTAAGCTTCAAAAGCTATCAATGGTACTAGAGCCACAATAATATTTTGACATGCA
This sequence comes from Wollemia nobilis, assembly GCA_028583015.1. Lineage (NCBI taxonomy): Eukaryota > Viridiplantae > Streptophyta > Pinopsida > Araucariales > Araucariaceae > Wollemia > Wollemia nobilis. Next base: position 11,699,465 of record JAQPPZ010002848.1, read on the forward strand.
TAGGTTTTAAAGTTGCAAAGGAGATTTCAAATGGTAAAGGAGAAACTAGTGAAGTTAAGAAAATTACCTCTGCAAAGGAAAACCAAATTTTTTTGAAGATTTACCTATTTCAAGAACAAATTTGGAATATAAAGAGACTTCAGGTCTTGAAGACAGACCTTGACATTGAGGAGATTGAGAAACCTAAGAAGGATATCCTATTGGAGAAGTTGGTAGATTGAAGAAGACTAAAAATTGTAGATTGGCTAGTCTTTCAACAAGTTTGAGGGATAACTCGTGAAGACTAGGACTCAACACATAATTCTTTCCACTAGTTTTGAGAATAACTAGTGAAGTTTATCCATTTTAGAATTTTGAAGTTTTTATTGTATTTGGTTACTACTGTATAAGTTTCTTATTGCAAAAAATTAAGTCTCAAAAGTTGAGAAGCTTCCTACACTAGATAGAGAATAATTTTACCTTCATTACCTAAAAGTCTATGTGCTTTCCTCATGCAGAGATTAATTCTTTTTTAAAGTAGACATTGGAGATTAAGGAGGTCCAAGAGAGAGGTCTCTTTGGAGACTAAAGATTGAATATTAAATATAGATGATTGGAGAAGTTGAAGAGCTTCCAGATTTGGAATATTGGAGATTGGAGATAAAGGACGACTACAAAGAGGTCCTAGCAGAGTTGAGCAGCAAACAATTTAGGAGATCCAGTAAAGTGATCTCATTGCAGAATTCCCATAGTTGGAAGATTGAAGAGACCAAGGATTGAAGAGGATTTGAAGAGTTGCAGAATTAGAAGACCCAAAAGAAGTGGTCTCAAGAGAATTTAGATAAGAGGAAGAAGGCTAGCGAAATCCTTATTGCATAATTGGTGAAGTTACTAGTGGAGGAGACTTAAATATGGTTCATGATAGGAGATTACAAGCAAGGAGAAGTTTCTAATAAGGAGAATTTGGGATGATTATCAACATACGAAAACAAGCCCAAGAGGAAGAATTTTTTGGCAAGAGGTTTGTCAAATTATGGAGACCTCAATAAATTTATATTCTTGAGGAAGAAGGAGAGGGAAGAAGATCAAATTAAAAATCAAAATTTAACTAGAATATTGAAGTAGGTAGAGACAACGAAGAAGGTAGCAATTTGGAGTATTTAATTGCAGGTTTTGGACATCAAAACAAAGGAGGAATTACCTATGAAGTTGAAGAGTCATCTGATAGAATTTTAGAAGTATTAATAGTTGTATGTCATAGATTTTGAAGGAATACATTTGGAGGAGTTTTGGATCCACAAAATCAAAAATTTATGGACAACATTGAAGGAAGGTAGAGAGCTACAAGTTTGTATAATTTTGGGGCAGTTTTGAGAAGTGTTAGTGGGCAGAAAACAAGTTGGAATTTGAGCAGCAATTAGGGTTGCAAATTTGGTAAGTTTTGGAATAGTAAAGTGAAGGAGAATAGAGGTGCAAAACTTACAAGTTTGAGGTTGCAAGAAGGGTGAATCAAATCACCAAAGAAACTAGCAAAATAGATATATGAAAGGTATGTAGTATTGGTGCAACATAAGTTTACTATTTGAGCATTTAAATCAGTTTTACATCAAGTATTTGAGAGCACCATATTAGCCTTATTTGAAATCTGAAGATAGAAGTTAAAAGAAGTCTTTAAAAAAAGGTGTTAATAGTATTTACATCTTAAAATATACAAGATTAAAACAACAAGAATCTAAGCTATTTGGAAAGGAGAAATAAGAAGAGCATAACATTGTTAGTGAATGCTTTTTATAGCCCATTAGAATGTAGATTTATTAAAGTGAAATGAAATAAATCAAAAGCATTAGTTTGGGAAAGTTAAATATCAATAAAATGAAAAAAAATTAAGCAGGTATTTCAGTGTCTAAAGATACTAGGTAGCCACAATCTAAAAGGGAAGAGAAGAGGATATGTTTGGAGTAGAGAGTGCCACCATAGTAAAGAAGAGGTATCATTATCCAAGGGAGAGCTACCACCATACAGTGAAGAACCACCACAATAAATAAAATCTATCACCATACAAGTAGAAAGGATCACCACCATCTAAGGAAAAGCCACCACCAAAAGTGTCAAGCAAACCGTCAAGTTTTCACCCAAGGAGATCAAGCGAATATGTTCCAGCATAGGAGTGCAAGTGAATACATTGAGAAGATATAAGGATTGGATATCAGGGAAAATTTTAGGTTGGTGGATACATTACATGCAAGGAAACATGTTAGAAGAGGTAAAGGACAAGCTTAAATGTTGAATCAGTTCCCATATTGAAAAACTATGTTATATCTGAATCATACATCATTCACAAAAGGGAGGACCCTACATATTGATCTGTTACAACAAAGTTTACCACCATCTTGAAGAGTAATTATATTGTATTATAAAAGTGGTAGTGAATCATTGATGCAACACCTAATGGCTAGAGAGTACCTGATAACATAACCATTTCAAGCATAAACAACAAACTCATCCTTGAAATAGCCACCGATTTGGAAACTAATACACTAAGAGGTATTATCAAACAATGAAGGCATATGCATCAATTTTAAACTTTGATAGCCATTACAAACAAATTATCTTAACTCAAGCAATAGAACACATGGACGCATCAGTTCACAGTATGCCCAAGATATTGGAGGGATGACATTAGCTTTTGAAGCTAGCCATTAGTCAAAGAGAGAAGACCGTTGGGAAAAGCCACTACCTGTTTCAAGTTGCACGCACATCAAGAGACTAAAGAAGGAAACTACTAGGGTTATAGCATAATGTAGTAAGTGTTTCAAAGGAGGAAAAACACTGAGTGGATATCGAGGTACGTGCGAAAGAAGGGGTTAAGTCAAAATTAAGGCACCACCAAAATTGGAGGGAAAATTCAAACAAGGACTAAGGTATATGATTTACTTTATTTAAAGAGTGCATTTTATAAAGTTAAGGAGTCATAATGAGTATAATATAATATTGGAATCTATTTAATACTGCATTTAATACTTAAACAAATATCAACCTTAGAGAGTTAGAAGATAATTAAAACAAAGGGAGTATATTGTAAAATTGCATGAGATTCAAACATTACATATTTGTAAATAATTAGTTAGGAGATATAAGGTTTCCAAAAATTAGGATAGTTGAAATATTAGTTTTCAAATATTATTTTCTAAATTTCCAAATTAGGGAGTTATAAGGCATACTACATCAAACTCTAGTGTCTTAAAATTTAGAAAAATTAAACCATTTATTTAAAATTAAGATTCTCAAGGTATTCTAAAAATTTTAGAATTAAAAAGGTTTATTAAGTTTGATCTCAAAAAACTAGGGAGTCATAAGTTAGTCTATATCAAGGAAACATGGCAAAGAAAAATAAAATATAAAAGAAAACAAGTGATCCAAAAATTGAAACTCAAAAAATTAAACTTCATGAGTTATCAAAATCAGTTGAAGAAGAAATATATGTCTACAAGAAGAACCAATTTACATTGGAGAAGACTTATGTTTTCAAGAAGAAGAAATTTACATTCAATATGACTCACTAGAAGAGACTAAGAAACTATTACAAATGTTAAAAGGGTGTACACAAAATATGATAAAGAAAATTGAAATTCAAGAGAATACATCAATAAAGAGAAATAAGGTTTTGCAATCAATCATGAGAGAGGCCAAAAGTGAAAGTTTTTCAACACTAGAAGATTATTTAAATTCAAAAATTGGTGAAGCAAAAATAAACTCAAAATATGATTTCACATTATCTAATGATATAGGAAAAGTAATGTACATGACATTACTTTATAATGAAGTCCTGAAGACAAGAATATAAGACAAGAGGACATAATTAAAGATTTGAAGAAAAAATATATTGATGAAACAAATGATTTGAACAATAGGCTTGATGATATCACTCTTGAAGTAGAAAAAGGAGAATTTTTAGTACTTAAAAAATACATGCAAAGTGTTCTTAACAATGCTAATGATTTCTATGAAGAATTTGTTACTATACCTATCAATTGATGGAGAAAAATCTACAAAGGAATTTTCACTCTTAATATTTCTAAGATGAGAGTGTTAGCAAATGAAGAGTCAAAATATGATGTGGAATAATTAGTCAGAAATATATTATATGCTTGGTTTATATAAAATTAGCCATTGGCTAAAAATAACCTATTGGCAACTGTTCCCCCCTTAGGTAGGTAACACATGAAATAGGAAGTCCCCCCTAAGTCAGCTAACAACTAACCTACTAACCTAGATAAATAGTAAGAAGAAATTATTTAATGGTAAAAGTAACAAACTACTTTTTACCATGCGGTAAATCAACTCTACCTAGGTGAATATTAAAAATTACCTAAATGAGGTAATAATCATAGTTACTAACATAGTAACTCTAACATCCCCCCTTATTACATTATTTGGGTAATGTATATAACTGTCCCAATATAGTAAAAAAGATGTTGATCTGCTGGTTCTTGCTCTATCACAGTGCTTTGGCTACTCCTATACAAAAAGTGAATCATTCCTCACTTTGTCTTCACATCAACTAATGTCCTTATTGTAATCTTGTCATCCAACTGGATTGCATGGGTAATCAACCACTGCAACCACTAGGTGTAGTAGATTATATCACTTCATACGAGGTTCATTCGGTTACAATATGATTTTGCAAATTTTTTGATAAGGTAGCTAAGGTGTTGGTCGTTGTCGAAAATGCACCCTTATAAGTTTCTCCCCTTGTTGCAAAACATGTTGTAATGGATTTTTTGAAAGAAGTATGACTAAGGTGTCGATCTCTATCGAAAATGCACCCTTATAAGTCTTCTTCCATTTTTACAAAAAATTGTGTGAAGTAAGAAAAGAAATGTTTATCCCCCCTTAATTGCAAAATATGTGCAACTCAAGAAGCTTTGTGAAGGTTTTTACAAAGATTGCCTCCTAGGCAAATTTTACACCAGAAAATTCCTCCCTTTTGTTACAAGTACTTCAAACAAAGAGAGTTTGCTATTTATGAAGCCTAAAATAGGTACAATCACCTCTTTATTCCTAGTACTTCAAACAAAAACTCATGCTATTTATGAAGCCTAAAAAGAGGTTTTAGAAAAAGTGCTTGCCTAGGGTGACAAATTTGTTTCCCCTTTACAATACTATCTTAGCCATGAGCACTTTGTGTGCTCTTTTTGAACCAGAATCAGAATCAAAATTAGACACTTCACTAGAAATAGGGCCTCTGTGATGTGCCTTTGCCATTTTAGTTTTGCTTGTATTAAAACCAACACTGAATGGTGTCATGGTTATCCTTTTTACAATTTGTGCAAAACTTTACCTCCTAGGAAATTTTATCAAAAAAGTTCACCAAATAATCCTTCCTTATTGCAAGTACTTCAAGCATGGTTGCTCTTATGAAGCCTAAAAGAAAAACATATAATTTTGATGACTTTTGCTTTTTCTAATTGCCTTTACAAGTTTTATCTCCCTCTTGTCAAAATATGTTTTTGAAGGAAGAAAGGAATTATCCCCCCTTAGTGCAAAAATATTGCTACTTTCAAGGTTCCTTATTTTTACAAAAACTTGTTCTTTCTTTTGATATACCCTAAAAGAGTACCAAAAGATAATTCACTCAAAAATATATTTAATGGCACCTGCCTAAAAAATCCTCTTGAAGAGGGATAATCAGTTTGAGGAAATTAAGCCAAACAAATAAGAGTGAATTAGGGATTTTTATTTAGGAGAGAATATCAAGTAAATTGGATTTAATCTTGTGTAATTATTTACACAAATTATTGTGAAATTTTGGGGTTTTGAGTGTTCTTGATTTTATGACTTATAATTGCAAAAAATAATGCAATAATCAAACAAGAATGCCCACAAAATTCTTATCACATAGGTGTTGGATGCAACCGAAAATGCACCTAATTTTGCCATTTTGAAATGAAGGTGTTGAGTAATATTGAAAATGCACCTTATTTACTTAACTTTTGCAAAAAAATTTTGATTTGTGTTGTGCAAAAATTTGATATTTTATGTCTCCTCTTGTTTTCCAAAATTTCAAATAATGTGGCACAAAACAATTGCCTTTCTTTTTGTGTTTTGCAAAATTAACAAGTTTTAATTTTGTTTTAAGTGTTCCTCACTTTTGTGTTACAATTTTGCGAAAGACATACAATTTCTTGTCTTCCCCGTAAAATTAACAAAATAGCACTCCTTTCAAGACAAATCGACACACGAACCATGTTTGAAAGGCTTCCAGAACCAGTCGACACACAAATTGGTTTTTATGGACCCAAGGTCATCAATTTCTTCTCAATTTAAAAAAATAGAATGTGCAATTTCATGTATTATATCCCCCCTTGGAGAAAACAAATGCACACTTTGCCTTTGAATTTTGCAAATTTGGTCTCCTTGTTTTCCAATTTTGCAAGAAAGAATCAAATGTCTTTGATTTTGTCCCCCTTTTATGTTGCAAAATTAAGAAGTTTTGAGAAGAAATTAGGGGTTTCTAATTTGCAAAAAATAATGGTGCTCTTAAATGTCTTATATCCCCTTTTTGGGAGAAAACAAAAGCCCTCTTTGATGTGTAATTTGCAAAAAATAACCCTTTTCTCTTTAATTTGCAAAATTTTTAAACAAATATTTTTAATCATATAATTTTAATTAATAATAAAAATAAAAAAATATTTGTAAGAAAATCAGTTTATAAAAAAATGATTTTTTTAATATAAGTTATATTTTAATTATTAAAAAAACATATAAAAAAAATTTTAAGTAAAAAAATAAAAACAAATTAAAAAAAAACTTACCTTGGTATTTTTATTGTCTACCCTCTTAGAAAAAAAGAAGGGCTTTGGGCCCCGACGAGGATCAATCCCTTGACATCCTGTCGGGGCTCTTTACTATGGGCAAAACCACCAGTCGGGCTATCTAGCTTGACAGGTTCCTAAGGCCCGTGCCTTCTATTTGAAGGCTGGCTCCGTCACAAGACAGAGCAAAAAAAAAAATAAAGCCTTTTAAAGGCCTTTGGAAATTTTCCCACATGCGCTATGTGAGTGCAATAAATCTTGTTTAAAAATAAGAAGCAAAACTTTGTTTATTGACTACCTTCAGACAGTCAGAGAATACCATATTTTGTTGGTCAAGCCAATAACCTCCCGCCACATCAGCTTTAGGTGGCCAGTTCCAAGTGTCCAGTCAATGCCATATCTCAGTCGCCACATGTCTTGCTCGATATATGAGCCCATCCAGTTAGTCGCTACCACATAAACATCCAACTTGTCCTCGTTAGTAGTCAAATATCTCTCAAAATTCATGCCCATTGGGTCAGATCTATGTGTCCCCGATGGGATACTCCATCATTGTCAGCACTGTCAGAGGTCGTTGGATTTCATATCGGTATGCTTGGTAGAGGTAGCTTAGGTGGGGTGGGGGGTCCATGCCTAGGTTTAGGTCATTGGCTATCGATCACCCGAGGGCACTCCTGCCCTCATGGAGTGGTCAGTCGGTGCATCATCGCTAGATATTTATCTCCAATGGTCGACCACCCAAGGACACTCCTTCCTTTGTTGAGCGGTCGACCGCCCAAGGGCGCTCCTATCCTCATTGAGCGATTGACCAATGTGCTGTCATTGGAGATGTATCTCTGATGGTCGATCACACGAGGGTGGGCCTGAGTTACCTGTCACTGAAGGCTTATCTCTAGTGGTCGGTGGGTGGTTTAAGGAGGGCATTCCTACCCTCTCTTAGCCATCCGGTTTCCTACCTTCTTGGAGGATTTGTGAGCTCGAGATGGTGAGGCAAAAAAATAAACAAGAAACCTTAGGATAGGAAAATATTTAATGAAAAACCAAATAAATCAAACCCTTTGTGAAACATGTGGAATGAGAGTTCTTGCCTTGTCTAGCTTGGAATGAGATCCCCTCTTAGTGTCATGTTTCCTCGATATGTGGGTCCTATCTAGGGGGTCTCGTGTGTCGGGATTTGGGCCCCTGGTCTAGCTAGAATGGGTCACTACCCGCCTTGTCTAGATGCTCCGAGTGCCCAGGTAAACACCGTGGCTCTGATGCCAATGTTAGCAAATGAAGAGTCAAAATATGATGCAGAATAATTAGTCTCAAATATATTATATGCTTGGTTTATATAACATTAGCCATAGGCTGAAAATAGCCTATTGGCAACTGTTCCCCCCTTAGGTAGGTAACACGTGAAATAGGAAGTCCCCCCCTAAGTCAGCTAAAAACTAGCCTACTAACCTAGATAAATAGTAAGAAGAAATTACTTAATGATAAAAGTAACAAACTACTTTTTACCATGCGATAAATCAACTCTACGTAGGTGAATATTACAAATGACCTAAATGAGGTAATAATCATAGGTACTAACATAGTAACTCTAACAGAGAGAACTATAAAAGGTTAAAGAGGTAAAGAATAAAATAGAGATGAAAGATGCTTCTAGTGGTAAAAATAATTTAAGGTCCATGATGGTAGATTCATGTTGTACTTTTATAGAATCAAAACCATTGATGATTGATGCATTTTATGACACTAGTGATCTATTTCAAAAAGAAACATATGCAAAGTATGATTCTTGTCAAAATGAAAGGAAATATTGCAATGCAAGCATTGACACTAGTGATTTAGAATTCTTGACTAAGATAGAAGAACCTATTACAAAGATTGATGCTATATGTAATACAAGTGATTTAGATACAGTTCATGTTTGCTCAAAAAATGTTCATGCTACTAGCATTGATGAAGGTATGGATACAAATGATGATGCTCAAGATTATTTTGATACTAAAAATATCATTCTATTGATTGCATTGGTCATACTAATAATTTTTGTTCAAAATATGAATATATAGGTTTAAAAAACTATGAATAGGGAATACAAGAACTAATAACATAAAAAATGAGATCAAAGCATGAAGATATCGAGTATAGAGGTTAGACTAGCAGCAATAAGCAAGGAACTAAATTATAATAGAAAATAGTGATATCAAATCAGTGATAAATATTGATAGAAACTTTTGCTATGAAGGATATAATGGTCAAAGGAATTTGGTAATAGAAAATAGGTGCAGTCATTGTAGCATATATGGGCATAAGATAGAGAGACGTTGGAATATCTATAGTTGTAAAATTTGTGGAGGAACCAATCATTCTTAAAGACATTATCAATAGAAATAAAATCATTTCTTTGATTGGATATATACAATGACAAGAAACTTCATTAATGAATTTTCTCAAGTATATTTCTCAAGGTATAGAGATGGGCACAAGAAAGGTATGAATTTATTCAATAACAAAATTAGAAGAAAAATAGTAATAGTGCCAAAGTCAGAATACAAAGTCAGGCAAAAAGATGAAGCTCAAGCAGAAGATCATATGCAAGGTCACTTGAAGAATGAAGACAAATATGAAGATCCATATTGAAGACTAAAGTATTCAATAACAAAATAATTTAATATAGAGGGGTGTTGGAAAGTATTATATTATTTGGTACATGTCAATGTACCACCATGGGTATATGGTTAGATTAGAGTTTGAATCTTTGCTTTATGCAATGTAATAAATGCATAAGTGTACATAATATTTTGGTATTGTAAATGCACATAGTTGTTCATGTGCACATGTGTCCATAGAATAAATAGTGGAAGAGTCTCTAGAAGAGTGAAGGTCAAGTGTGCTCCATAGGAAGAGTCACATTACATTATATATCTAATGTATGTGACATGACAAAATATGACTTGACACTTGATACTTTTAGAGCTATTGTACCATTTTTGTGAGCATTTGTTAATGGTAAATTTATGAGTGATTGTTGAAGTTATTTCAGAGTTTTATACTTCTAGAATATTGCCATTATCATATATATCATATTGTAACTTTATTATTGATCTTTTGGTGAATTTTATCTTAAGTATTAAGCTTCAAAAGCTATCAAGTAGAAACACATAATCAAACACTAAACATCCCTAATATTATAATAGCCTAGGCCTAATTGGTAGTCTACTAGATCTCCAAAAGGGCTTTTACAAAAATATCTAGGAACAACGGAGCATATACATACATAAGAATTCAACAACACAATTCTAGCAAAGGTCAAACAACAAGCTAATTTATTAAAATTGTAGAGCATAATTACATAATATATAATAGGCAAACACTCAAATTGTTGACCCTCATATTGAGGTAAATACCACTATTTATAGATTTCTATACTAGCCTAGCTAATGATTACAAGGAAGGCTTACCATAGGCCTAATAATATAGGCACAATCTAGCTTATTTTAGAGCTTGTACTCTATCAAATTTTTGGAAATGAGTGGATGCTACTTTCTACTCTAATTTTACCATCTAATTTTGATTAGCACCATTCACCATCTATAATTACCACATGTCTTTGATAGATCTATGCTACCTAAATATGCTTAGCCTTTTCCATCATGCCTCATTGTTGAGCTAGCTTATAAAATTTATAAGGATTATTACTTATGATTAGTGGTGGCCAATGCTATTGTAGGTGCTAGAAGACTGGCTATAATTTTCCTATAACTACCTTACCTTGGATGGATAAGAAGTGTCTAGTGTCCTCTGCTTCTAATGCAAATGATTTCCCCTAAAAGAGACCTAGCTTTCTTCTTTTATCTTCATTTGTTTCTTGATTTTGCTGGTCATTGAGATTTTAGAGAGTTGGCCATAGCTATCACAAGGCTCCAAAGCTTCTAGTCAATAGAAAAAAATTGACCACCCCTTCACCTAGCCTCTCATGTCTTTGGTTATGACTTGTCAAGACTACTATGCATGTTGGCGGGCTATATCTTCAAAATTGTTTGGTTATATTTTTGAGTGGTTGGGACCTTTTACCTTAGCTAAATTTAGACCAATCATATTGCTCTTGAGCTTTCATCTAGTTTTTTTATGGTAGTTATAAAAAAATTTCAAGTCCAATTAGACTTCCTTGCATCAAAATATTAAAAAATTGATAGTTCAAAAATTTTTGTATGGAACTATCTATGTGGGAGCTTCTAAGGACCCACAAGGACCACATGAAATAGGGGACTTAAGATTCTAACTCCTATTTATAATAAAATAAAGGTTGTTAGCTTTTTATGTAACAAGCACTGGGAGATATAAATCACAAGATGATGAATAATATGAAATAAAGTAAATTTGCTAGATGGCTGAAATATGTTGTAAATAAAAATAACATAAAATAATACAATGTAGATATGGAGGAAATGGACACTCCATTAATAAAGCTACTGAACTACATTGCACTCATCACCAATATATGGTGATCTACACAAAAATTTATTAAGCTCTAATCTACACTATCTAACTATGTTCCCCTTATCATATATATCTGACTATGAGGCCTCTCTTATATAGGAAGACATGTTCCCTGGCCAACAATCTACCTAGCTATGCAAGGGACAAATTATACATATACAAATTGCACATTGACACTTGTGCATTTATTACATTGCATGAAGTAACTATATAACTTCCCTCTAAATTAATCTAATGTCCTAAGTATGTACCTTGGAAGATACATTTACATAACCTAAATTATGGAATAGAATCTATTTGTAACACCTCCTGTATTACATTATTTGGGTATTGAAGACTTTAGTCTCCAATATGGATCTACTTTCATTCGATGATCTTTGGCTTTTTTAGAGTATTCTTGATATGGTTCTTTTTCTACTGCTTCAGTCTTCAGATGATGCAAAATAGGCTAAAGTTGTAGGTTCTTCTTTTAGTTGACCTTGTACTATATTCCTCATTCATTGGATTCATCTTCTTCTTCTTACTTAGTTTTACCTTTGAATTTAGTCTTTGTGCTTTCATAGGTGGTTGTGTTGCTACTTGATTCCTATAATAAAGATTCTCCTTTTTTATCTTCAATATGTACTGAAGCTTTTGAACAACCACTTAGGACATCATGATAATATTTTGAGTTAGTAGAACCTCAAGTGCCAATTCTACATGAGGATTGAAAAACCTTTCTCTATATAACTCATTGAGTTCTGCCTTCTTTTTGAGTAGTTCTATCAATCCTTTTTGTTCTACATTTTCATTCTTGTAGTGTTTATATGTGAGTAATGCCATGTATAATATGCTCACAAGGTCCAAAGAAAGTGTAATATCACTTTTTCTGTTATAAATATCTTCATTGAGATGGGCTTGAAGATAGCATTCCATAGTACCAAAATTATCTTCTAAGGCTTCACTAAGGATTACTTCTGAATTTAGATCTACCATTCTTTCAGATTTCATGAGTAGATTCGTGATCCCAAGTTTTATGGCACTGGATTTTTCCTTATTGATATTTGCAGTATTTTGAGAAGTAGACATCCTTATGGCTCCTGATTAGGATGTATGAAAGTATATAAGCTTGATTTGATAAAACCTTTATTAATCCTTAGGTTTGTAGACTTCCTTATGTATCCCTAGTAATGAGAATATGAATACCTATTTTTTATGTTTTTGTAGATAACTTATATCTTCTCAACTTGATAATATTTGAAGGATACTATTATTTATCAAGTTTTGTAGAATGCCTTATGAATCCCTAGAGATTTTTGGTATATATATAGTGATTTTGTAAAAATATAGTTCAATTTTGGTTGATTTTGTACAAATTTTATAAAGTTCAAAAATCAACTTCTTAACACCTTATTACTCCTATTGAACTAAGCACTTTTCAATTTTGAAGAGGTTTCAATGTTGGATTTCTTTTATCTCTTATGAGAAGTTTTTGAGACAAGATATTATAATTTTGCAACCTTAATAAAAAGTTTAATAACCTCTTTTTATATCCCTTAGATTGATTCTAATTTCCAATAACCTAATTTGGAGTTGTAGCCCTTATGACTCCCAAATTTAGAAAATTAGAACACATTAATATTTGTAAACTTTAAATGGATTAATTCCAAGTAGTATCCCTTATTTCTCCTAAGTTATGTTTTGCAAATATTAGAAAATTTTGATATTTAATTTCCCTAAGTTTTGGTTTCAAATGAATATTTATTCCTTTTAATAATTCAACCTTATAATATAACCTTATAACTCCCTTTTATAGGAAAGAAATTTAGATGGGAAATTGTACCTTTATGAAATCGTTAGTAGAATATCCTTCTTGGGTGTTGTGAGTAATGGAATATCCTTCCACTTGATATTTGCTTCAACACTCACTTTAATTCTTCCTTGACCCATTTGACCAAGAGTAATGTTCTTCGCATGTTTTTGGATACTCCAAATTGCTCTCGGATTGCTATTGATATGCTATCGTGTAGCTGTCGAGCTACTACTGAGATACTATCAAGAAGCTACCATGTTGCTACCGAGTCACTTTAGACTCACTTGCTACCATTGCTACTGAGTTGCTCACTTCCGTTGCTGCTGTGTTGCTTGATTCTATTGCTACCATCCAAGATGTCTTTAATAGGCAGTTAAAGATGTCACAAGTGTCACAAATATTTTATCAAATGCTCAAGAGATCTTCAAATGTTTGGTGGAGATCCCAATATTGTCTCAATGGTTGTGACAAGTGTCTCATATGCTTGAGATGTTACTCTTCACTTCCACTTCATGTGCTATCTAAAAATATGTTTCTACTTCAGCGCCTACCTAACTGTAACTTTCCTTGCTATATGTAACTCCTATGCCACAAAGATGATGTTGTAACATATCCTTTGTGAGCATTGTCTAGGGTTATTTTTGAGGATGACAAGTAGCATCATCTTTACTTGCATACCCTTGTCTTATCAACACATTCTTGTAGGCCTTCAAACATATTTTTCCACCTTATTATTTGTTGTTCTAAGTAGATGTTGAGATGTTTCCAACCAAGCAATGCTTATAGTGGAGCTATGGAGGAGATTTGGTGGCTCTTGAATGGAGTTTTAATGGTAGTGCTTATATGAGGACTCTGTGATGCTCAACTTATGGTAGGAATACTCCTTGATTGGATGTAGCTTTCTTTGATAGAAATGCTCCTTTGCTTTTATGTATGCTTGCTTTGATAGAGATGTTCATTTTCTTTATACACTGCTTGATTTTACCTTGGTTTTGTTTCTGTAGGTTTTCTCATCCAAGATACATAGGGGATGAGCCAAAAGAGAGAATCTTTGCCATAGTTGGAAGAATGATAGTATACGATCACCTTTGGCTGATTCAACCTGCTTGTAGTGTGCCTTTGAGGTACTTTACAATATGCTTTTTTTACCTACGTAGAATGAGTTAGAGTAGTGCAACTCAATGTAACAATGTTTGTTAATAAGATGCCTTTTGTACCTTTTCTTGCACTCCCTTTTTGGAGGTCTAGTATTTTCATTTATAAGGCACAAAATTTTGAATGCAGTGTAAGGGTTTTGAGGTTGCATTTTTTCTTAGACATCTTCCCATTTTTTCTTGAATATTATGATGAAAAATCCAAGCTTAGATAGAAGTAGATAAAAAATTCTTATACGATTCAATTTTTTGCACTTTTATCCTTGCAATTAACTCTGTAATACTTTGGATTTGAGACTCACCAAGTCTCAATATTTGAAGCTTCTACTTCTATTTTTGGTTAGTCGTATTTGTATCCAAGTTTTGGAGGATTCTAACCTATTTTGGTGGCTTCAATTTGCCACTATGTGTTGTAGATTTTTGTGCACTAATAGTGTCTTTAGACACTTTGACAATTTTTTATTTTTTGCCCTTCTCGAGAACACAAATAAGAATCCTTTTGAGAGCAATAGAATAGTGCAAATAAATATAATAGACTTTCATTTAATGCACTAAAAATTTCACCTTATCACTCCAATCAACTCTCAAATTAATGCACTTAATCAAATTTACTGCAACTAATAAAGTATAATCTAAATTTAATCTTCAAGATTTATTCTGTAATTTCACTACAATTACTATTGTAGGACTTGTAGTGACCCCGGGGAAGCGGCGCACCGTCCACTCACTCTATTTGCGATTATTATTGAATATTTTAACGTTTAACATGCATTAAATGAAAAAGCATAAAAGAGAGGCATAGCCGAAGTACGAAGAAATAAACGAATGAATGCTTTGTATTGATATTTCCAAGATCCGGTTACATATAAATCCCTCTACGGGATACCCTTCATTTGATACATGATTTTACACAAAGAGGGTAGCAGATGTATAAAATATCCCCTTGCAAGGGGTGATGCACTTTTGTAGGCTTCCCGGTGATGCACACGAACTCGTATGAGGGCTTATAGATGCCTCCTTCTCTAGGTCCGATTCCTAGAGGGATCCTCTTGCTCTCGTATGTTGTGGATTTGTCCGATGAACTTGTAGCCCTGCAATCAATGAAACAACAACACACGCTTAGATGTCCGAGATTGCCTCCCCGGATGAGGTTGTTAGCAATAAAAACAAATGCAATGAAACTAGTACTATGAATGCCAATAAATGAAGTAAATCTTATGCTAATGATATGAAAGCATGGAAAAAGCAGAATAAAAGAAACTAACACCTAAACCCTAGACTAGGTCGTGGGCCACTATCTAGGACAATGGCCGCTAAGGTGAAATCTATCTCTATTGATCCAAAGGCTATGGGCTTAAGTCTGCTACTAATGTTAAATGATTATTGTATGTGCATGGATGATTACCTCTCAGTTGGCTAGCACTTCGTTGCTCCTCAAGGGTGCTCAGATTTTCTCTCCAATCCGATAGGGCTTCACTATAAAAATGATCTCCAAGGGAAGCTCTCCAAGTCTCTAGAAGCTCTCCTCAATGATCCAATCTGTTCAAAATTTTGATATATGGTATGTGATGTTATCTCTCTCTTGATTCATAAGGTCCCCTAGTGCTTTTAGGTTTACACCTTATAAAGTGTTTGAAACCCTAGGTCAATGTTCAAACCCTAGGATTGAATCCCTCATGCGCACTGGATGTTAGCATGAGAATTTGAGCTTTTGTCTACCCTTGAGGGGTAGTTAACTGATGTCTAAATCTGGACTTGAGTCCTTCATGTAGACTGGATGTGAGGAGGAATGCAAAGTTGTCCTCGCTCGGCCTTATTGCATGTAGACTGCCACTTCCACCCGAGATTAGGCTAGATTGGTGGAAAAATGCATTTTAGGTTTAGTCGCTGTCATCTACAGTGGCTAAGGTTTGGCCGCTCTGAGCTGCAATAGCCAAGATCCAGCCACTCTGGTCCATAGAGGCCAGGCTTGGATGGGCTAAAAATGCCCCAGATGAGTGGTAAAACCACTTTTGATACTTGGAAGGTCCCAAGGTTTAGTCACATGACCTATGAATGTGCCCATGTGAGTAGTCTTCCTAAACATGACATGTTTTAGGTGTCTATAGATGCCCCTTTTTGTGATGCACTGAGTGGAAAACACAGCATGAAACAAAAATGTAGACTGCTATGTTTGTAGGGTGTATGATGATCATTGATCTGATCAACATTGGATGGCCCAATCATGCAAGATGACACACATCCTTGAATCATTGCTTCAACCTGATTGAAGGCTTAATTTAGCATAGGGCTTGCACATGTCCACTTGCACTCATTCCTCAAATGCAATCGGGTAGCTTATGTTGCTACAATAGAACCGACCAGAGGAGAGCTACAAGTTGAAGATGTCATATTTGCTTATGAACCCAACAAACGGGGAAAGTTTTGTAAGAGTTGTATGCAATGATTCATAGGACGAACACTATTTTGATATGATCGAGTGATCTTTGGTTGACTTTGATTATGATTATTTGAATATTTGAACTACCCCCTCACACAAATGAATTGGTGAGGGAAGGGCAATGAATGAAGCGACAAGTCGCTTGACCAATTCTGACTAGTTTTGGTTCCTTTCTAGTTGTTTGTTCTTTTAATGGGCAAACCCCCATCCAAGTGTGATTCCAATTGTTTATGATGATCATTCATCCCTATCCCGAGGAGCGGTCCAACCACAAATAGCCTTCTTAGGGAGTTAGGATGAGTGATTCTATTTATGCTTGTATTGCATCACTTGGCTCAGTGTTTTTGGTGTCATAAGAGAATTAGGATGATTCCCTCATACCCATGGAGTAGTCCGACCATCTTGATCTTCTTTGGGATTGAGGTGATACATCATAATTCCAAAATGAGTAATTTGCCCCAAGTAGCTCTATGGTAACTTACTCATCTCACCGAGTTGCATGGAGTGCAAATCGCTGCAACCGCTGAGTTGATAGAGTAAGTAACTGAATACGAAGCTTACTCGAGATTTGTTTTTATGTGATTTTTTTGTTATTTTTATTATTATGATGATCAGGGACCATAAAAATGTGCTTATTTGATTTTTTTGCTATTCCTCCTAGAAGGAATCTTCCTGATTTTGCTTGTGCATCCGGTCGCTATCAGATCCAACGGCCGCTAAGTGCCTGCCTATGGCCGCTCTCGCCCTGAGCGGCCAAGAAGTTTGGGCTATTGACATCAGCAGTGACCGAGGCATAACTTGAGGAGTATAAAAGGGGATCTAGGGTTTTGAATTTTCATTCTTCCAACTAGTGATTTGCTTTCCAGAGCTCTGACGAGAAAGTGACATTTGCGACTTGGAGTGTTGTTGCATTGGAGACTATGGTTGCACAGGGCGAGACATCGACGAGCAGAGGAGCCGAAGCTTCTCGGGTATTCTCTCAAACCTTAACCCTGCTTTCTTTTTGGGTAAAATTGAACCTCACTAAGTAACCGGTAAATGAATCTCATTAAACTCATCGGCAATGAACCAAACATGTAGATAGGTTTAGCTTAGGTTTTGTTTTGGTGGGCTTGCCCCCATTTTGCAAATTTTTCAAATTTTTTGGTATTTTTGGCTTAGGGTGTACATGTCTGCCATGTCACCCATTGACTGCTACCACTCAAAGTAGCCGTTTTGGCCTACAGTTTGGCCATTGTCACTCAAAGCGACCAGCTTTGAATCCCAATGGTCAAAAATTTGACCATTGGGGTTTGGCCACTGCTATCCTCAACGGCCAATTTTTGGCTACTGTAGGCGACAATGGCCAAGATACTTAGGCAAATTTTGTAATTTTTCTAGATTTTATGAGATGATTAATTGATTTTTTTTGAATTTTTGAGTTACTTTTTTTGTATTATGTTGCATGATTAGGTGCATTTATTCCTCTTTCACTCAGACTTAGGATAGTTTATCATTATTTGCATCACTTTTCATGTTTTATTTATGATTTATGCCTTAGATGCATTGTAGTTATACCTTTGATTTTTGCTCTTAGATTCTCACTACTCGGGCTCGAGACCCGAAGCTCCTAAATGACCTCCTCCCACTCCTAGATGATACGGACTGGGCTTAGCTTAAGGCCCACGAACTACAATATGTTACCAGGCTACCACAGATCATGTTAGACTAGGCCTACCTCACTGCCCTGGTTCACCGATGGGACCCCAGGATGAACACCTTCCATATTCCTACCGATGAGATGACTATCACACCGGAGGATGTGTATAGGATTTTCTGGATCCCCTTTGATGGAGTGGCCATCGTCTCTTCGACCACTAATGATCGTGATGCAATATTTCTTTAGGTGTTTGAGAGGCATGTGATGGATACCTTCAAGGACACCAAGTCTAGAGGTGTATCTATTATACATTGGTATAGGGAGCATGTCTTCTCAGAGAGGCATGCGGTATTGCTGATGGTCATCAACAACATTCTGATCCTAGATTGCTCAAGCTTGAGGTTCCCATGGAACCTCCTTGCTATGGTTCAGGACTTGTTGGATAGTGAGGAGCCTATCATCTATGCATGGGGGAGGTCCCTGCTAGCATAGTGTTATGATGAGTTGTATCACATCCACCGATGGGGCTGCATCAACATTGGTTGCAGCTTGCTCCTTTAGGTATGGGGATGGGAGCATATCAACATGGATCATCCCAGAGGACTCCCTACTAAGATTATAGTTATTGATGCTAGGATGCAGTGCTATGCAACCAGATGGGCTCGAGAGCATGAGGAGTGCAAGAGCCACCCTAATGCGAGGGAGCTCCCCCACTATATTGCTACTTTCACTAGGCTATAGGCCGGAGCCATCATGTGGCACCCATATTATGAGTGCCCAACTTGGGATGATCCACCTAGTTTTATAGCTAGGACGTGATGTGAGCGGTGGCTCATTGGCCGTAAGGTCGACATCAAGGAGTATTTCTTCTACTCTCAAGTTCTTCGTCAGTACAGATTACAATAAGATGTGCCACTTATCCCATTCTTGTATAGGTGCATCAGAGCAGAGAGAGACCTCCCTCCCCCACATATCATAGAGTTGGATGATGAGGAGGATGCCCTAGTAGTTGACCCATGAGTCACTGGGGGAGTCACAGATGCATTTGCATAGTGGTGGGGTGATCGGATGTGGCATGGTGATGGTAGTATAGGCCATGAGGGTGATGGCAAAGATGGTGTAGATCCAAAAGGGCGTAGAGTCCGAGCTAGGACTAAGGTATGGGGCCAACCAGTAGAGCAAGTGGCAATGGAGGAGCAGGAGGCTCCTGAGGAGGAGGAGGAGGAGTTGGATCCCGAGGAGAGAGATTCTCCTCTGAGAGCATAGCTACATGATGTAGAGGTCGAGCTCCAGTCAGCCAAGATCTAGGTACAGCAGTGTGATGCTATCATTGCCTAGTGGGATGCTACTATAGTACAATGGGATGCTACTATAGAGCAGCTCATGACTCAGATACAGGATTTGTAGGCTACTATCGAGGGTGGTGCTACCAGGATATAGGTTGTTATTGATCCTTCCACACCTCAAGGCTCTACAGGGATAGATCTAGGGGTAAATATTAGGAAGATGCAAACTTTACTAGATGAGTATGAGGTGAAGATTACTGGTCATGTAGGCCACATTGCTTCTCTCGAGATGTAGATCAAGAGGCTAGGAGCCACTCCTAGGGAGAGGATAGGTGCAAGTGGATCATAGGATAGTGGGCGCTCTACCTCAGGGCAGTCTTCCATCCGGCCTAGTCAGAGGACCCAAACTTGCACAGAGAGGCCAATAGGCTCACATCACTCCACTCAAGATCCATCCATAGGGGGTGGTGATGCAGGGGGCACAGGCCCAGTGTTTGATTGATGATGCATTAGGATTTTATTTTTGAGGTCAGCTAACCTATATGACTGTAGCCTTCGGGTAATTTTGTATATCCATGCACTTTGAGATACACATTTTGAGACACCTTTTGAGACACACATATTTATGAGATATTTGCATTATGCTTCATTATGTGTGTCATTTATTGCTTATGTTTTTGTTTTACTTATGTGATGTGATGATGACATTATGATGAGTTGATGTATGTGTTAGATGATAGATGATATTTATGATGATGCAGATATTTTAGATGGATGCTTATGTATATGCCTATATGATCTAATTATTATGACATGATGTGATGTATCATGAGTTGATTTGATGATGGATTTATGATTCTATGTATAGGTGGATGCAATGATGTGATCTTAGATATGAATGGATGATTTATGAAATTATGTGTTTATGGATGCAATGTTTTCATTAGATGCATGTTTAATTTTGATTTAATTGTATGCATCTAACTTATGTTATGATATGGTAAATGCAATGTGTCATGTATTGTCTATATGATGTTTAATCTAATGTGAATGAACCTGTATGCTTTAATCACTTAAAACATAAGGAATGCATATGATATGATTTCATCAATCTGAATGGGTGATACCATAGAAAGTATAACAATCATGAATGTAAATAATCACTCTTATCATAAGAACTAATTATTTGGGCATTCATATGTGAAATGTAATGACGTGGAATGTATGTAATTTCTTGATAAAGCTTATGTGATTTAAAATATTACAAAATAGTCAGTGGTCGTCTAAACATCATTTCTGACATCCATCTAGTATCTATCCTACTTTGTTAATACCCCTTAATTCACAAAACCTCATAAAGAAAATTGATGATGTGATGGATGATATGATTTGTTGCTATGTAGGAATTTTTGAGGCTTTTCCTGAGACTCAAACACTCTAGTTACCCTATCAATAACTACGTACTGACCATACAAGACTTTTGAAAAGCAAGGCTTTCATCATGGACCTAGATATTCATTATCCCTATGTGTGCAAATGAATATATTTAGATAGAACTCAAGCATTTCCTTCGATGTCAGGCAGGATTCTTTCAGCCCATTGCTAAGATCATGGATCCTCAATTGTTCATCTTATCCTGTGTTGGACTTAGTTGGACTATACCACTAGGTAGCATTGGGTTACCTAAAGCTAGCTCATCCACATGCAAACATTGGTCTACACAAATGCAAAATGCTATTGTGATAGACATATCATCATGCGTAAGGGTATCACCATTGCTAGGCATGGTTGTACACCAACCTGTAATGGGGATCACCTTCCGATTTTGTGCAATGCTGAGAATTCCAGGGATTCAAGTTCCATTCCCTTCTTTTCTTCATTTCATTTGGGATACTTGCTCATGCTTAGTGATGAAAATCACTATTTATTTTTTACTGATTTTTTTTCTTGAGCAAGGGACTTATGTAAGGATGAAAATCACTATTTGCTTTTTTTTTTGTGCTTTTGGTACTTTGAACTATGACTTTGGAAACTGGGATTTTGAATTTGTGCTTTGTTTCGGGATTTTTGCTTATTTTAATGAAAGCAAGGGATTTATGCAGTGATGATAATCACTCATTTCTGGGTAGGGCGAAACTTGTCCTTTTGCCAATTCTCAGCACCTTTGAACCGGTCACACAGGGGGATAAGCAAGGAAGATCCTTTTTTGCTTAAGGTAACCTAGACCACTTTTGTAGCTTTCATATTTCCCTTGTACCAACTAGGATTTTAGTGTTTCAATTAGTGATGGGATCCTGAATATCTAAGGCATTATCACGACTAGACCTCACTCTCTACTAATCAAGATGGCTTCCCACAAAAGCTGATAAGACCACTAGATATGGTTGAATGATCAGAAAATCTTAGCCTATTCCTTATAGCAACATGATATGGTTGTGTTGAAAAACACAGTTACACACATGGATGAATGGATGAAGGTGGACTTGTGTATTTGTGGTTGTGATACAAACTATGGCATCATTTGCAAGAATGTGATCATAACATATGCAAATGCAATGGATATGCATGTTTGATGTAATGCAACTATATGGATGCAGATGTAAGATGCAACTATTTTTGTATTTTTGATTTTTGCATTGTTTTTGTATTTTTGATTGTATTTTGACCAAAGGGCTTATTGTGCCTTTGGGGCTTTTTAGATTTTGACCAAGTGGCGTGAAGATACCCTTGGAGCATTTTTTATTGAATTTTGACCAAGCGGTATGGTTTACCCTTGGAGCATTTTTGATTGAATTTGACCAATGTTTACATTTTTCAAATTTGTTTGTATGTTTTTGACATATTTGAATGTTTTTGTATTTTATGATATATTTGAATGTTTTTATATTTTATGTATATTTGAATGTTTTTGTATTTTATGTATAAAATATCTTCAAATGAATGATATTGAGAGGCTCAGGCTCCTCAACGCCATCCAATGATGTGAGGTGATATGCCCTAGGCCCAACCTTTTCTAAAATCATGTAGGGGCCTATCCAGTTTATCATAAATTTGTCTCATAGGTGCGGTGG
Organism: Wollemia nobilis; assembly: GCA_028583015.1. Lineage (NCBI taxonomy): Eukaryota > Viridiplantae > Streptophyta > Pinopsida > Araucariales > Araucariaceae > Wollemia > Wollemia nobilis. Next base: position 11,722,132 of record JAQPPZ010002848.1, read on the forward strand.
CAGATTTGAGTTCTGTTGGTTTTCTTTAAGCACAAGATCCCCAACTTTGAATTCTCTCAAGTGGACTTTACTATTGTAAGCTCATGCAAGGTGATCCTGATAAACGTGGAGATGCTCCAAGGCATTGACTCGACATTCATCAAGAAGCGTTAACTGATCAAGGTGGGCTTGCCATGCAGTGTCATCATCTATGAAATCCTTCAATGCTATGCACAGGGTTGGAATTTCCAACTCTAGGGGCATGATGGCTTCAGTGCCATATACAAGTGAAAATGGTGTTGCCCCAGTGGGCGTCCGCACACTAGTCCTGTATGCCCACAATGCTAGAGGCAATTGCAAATGCCAGTCCTTATGATTATCTTTCACTATCTTCCTCAAGATGGAGACTATTGTTTTGTTTGAGGCTTCTGCTTGCCCATTTGCTTGCGGATAATAGGGTGTTGAAAAACTATGTTGAATGTGATATTTGTTCATTAAAGCATGCACATTTTTGTTCTTGAAATATGGCCCATTATTCGATATTATCTTTGAAGGGACCCCAAAATGACTTATGATATTGTGGAGTATAAACTCCGCAATCCTAGGTCCAATTGTCGATGTCAAGGGGATCGCTTCGACCCATTTGGTGAAATACTCAATGGCCATTATGATGAATGTGTGTCAGCCTGAGGATGGGGGTGAGATCTTCCCCACTAAGTCTAGTCCCCACTATGAGAAGGGCCATGCTGCCTGGATGGGTTGCAAGGCTTGTGATGGCAAGTGAGTGAGGTTTGCATGATGCTGGCATTTAATGCATTTCTTGACATACTCACAATAGTACTTTTCCATAGTGGGCCAATAGTAACCCATTCTCAAGATGCACTTAATGATGGCCATGCCACTGAAGTGACCACCACACGTGCCATCATGGGCTTGCGAAATTGCCCAAGATGCTTCCTGGGGCTCAAGACAATGAAGGAGCATTCCATCATAGCCTCGTCTATAAAGGATCTCTCCTAGCAAGATGTACCTCATCGCCTTCTATTTAAATGCTCATATTTCAGCATGCGATAGGCCTTGTGGTACCATTCCAAGTTTTAGGAAATCTCATAATTGGGAAAGCCAATCCTGATAAGCCACAACCTCTATGGATAAAATGACATGCTCCTCCTGTGATCCAAAATCTGAGAACACAGATTGAGAAACAACCCTATGGTGAATGGTCGTACCACACTCCATAGGACCTTGAGAGATCAAATATTCCCAAGGTACCATTTGCAAGAAAGCTCTAGCTCTGAAGGACCAATCCTGATTTGGTTCGGTCTGGATCATGTTGACTGACTCTTGATTGTCCATAGCCTCACGTTGTATTGTTGAGTGTGCGAGCACTTTAACGTGAATGGTTGTGAAATCAATAGATGGATTCTGAGGGATTAAGGATCCCAAATATGCCATGGTGTCTACAAATATATTTGACGTACGAGGGATTGCCTCGATGTCATACCATTCCAGTCGAGCTAGGTAAGTGTCAACAAGCTCCTTGTAAGATTTTAAGAGTGGGCACCTGCATTGGAACAATCCTTTGACTTGATTAACTATGAGCAAAGAGTCACCAAAGATATTCAATATTTTAATACCCATTGCAACAACTGCTTGGAGTCCCAAGATCAGGGCCTCATACTCTATGTTATTGTTCATGCAAGGGAAGTCTAGCTTGAATGATAAGGGCAATGGAGCACCCTGTAGTGTGATAAAGACTATCCCTGCACTCGACCCCTTGCTCGCACTTTGAACCATCGAAGAACAATGCCATGTCTCTTTCTTTCTTAGGTTCTTCGAGTTTGGGAGGATCTGATAATGCGAAGACCGCATCATCAGACAATTCTATGGTGAGAGGCTTGCTATCCTAAAGAGGTGCCTCTACTAATTGATCTGCTATGACTTGTCCCTTGATGGACTTTTGGCTTATGAACTCTAGATCAAATTCTATCAATAGCATGATCCACTTTGCAGTACATGTATTGTGATAGGTCTTGTTCATCATATACTGCAAAGGATTTTGTTTTGATATAACGTAGGTCGTATGGCTCAACATGTAGTGTCGCAACTTTCTGGTTGCAAAGACCACTGCTAAGCACAACTTTTCTACATACGCATATCCTAGCTCATAACTCACCAAGGTGCGACTGATGTAATATACGACTTGCTCTTTGTCTTGTGCATTATTTTGGGCCAACATGGTGCCCAAAGTGAAATTAGTAGCCGATATGTATAGTAAAAATGGTACCTCTGGCCTTGGTGGAGCCAACACTGGTGGTGTTGCCAGGTAAGTTTTTATCTCTGCAAAGGCTTGTTGGCATTCTTCATCCCAATGAAATAGGACATCCTTGCATAGCAACCGGTTCATGGGCTGACACTTATCTGATAATTGAGCAATGAACCATTTGATGGATGCTACCTTGCCTTGTAGGCTCCTTAACTCCCTAATGTTGGTAGGGGTGGCCATTTCCATTATAGCCTTTACCTTTGCAGGATCGACCTCGATGCCTCTCTTAGAAATGATGAAACCTAAGAGCTTACCAGAAGTCATGCCAAACACGCACTTCTTAGGGTTCAATCTGACATTGTGCTCAATGAGGTGATCGAAGACTTTTGTAAGGATTCCAGCATGCTCTTGCCGCACTAGAGACTTGGCTAGCAAGTCATCCATGTAGTCCTCTAGGATTGTGTGCATATAGTCATGGAAGATGTATGTCATGGCCCGCTGATATGTGGCACCAACATTCTTTAGGCCAAATGGCATCACCTTGTAATAGAATGTCCCCCATGGAGTAATGAAAGTAGTCTTATGTTGGTCTTTAGGTTTGATTCGGATTTGATTGTATCCAAAAAACCCATCCATTAGGGAGAGCATCTCATGACCTGTAGTGGCATCAACAAGAGCATCTATGTTTGGCAATGGGAATGAATCCTTTGGAGTTGCCCTATTCAAGTCTCTAAAATCTATGCAAATGTGGACTCTTCCATCTGGTTTTCCCATGGGCACCATGTTCGAGACCCATTCGAGGTAGTCAATTGGGACTATGAAAATCGCATCCAACAATTTTTGTAACTCGTTCTTCACCATCAAAGCGATGGTTGGATGCATTTTCCTCAACTTTTGCTTGACTGGCTTCTTCATGGGATCCAATGAAAGGTTATGAACAACTAACTTTGGATCAATCCATGGCATGTCTTTGTAAGTCCAAGAAAAAATATTTGGCCTCTCTTTAAGGAGAGGAATTATGATGGCTTGTTCCTCGGGAGATAGACTTTCTCTGAACTTGACTTTCTTTGGTTGAGTAGGATCATCACTAATGTCCATCTCGAAAGTCACTTCTATAGCCATATGTGACCCATCCTCCAACTGATGAGGCATGGGTATCAAATGAATGTCATCGACAGGATTTATAGGTCCTACTGACTCAAGATCCAAACCAGCATGGAATACATCATATGCACAGCCTGATGCAAAATGAAATGGTTGTAACACCTCTTCACTAGGAAAAAGGTCCTCAAGCTCTATGGGTGAATCAGCATGATCCCAATCAATAGCCTCTGTATCAAGACACAGTGGTTTAGTAGGATCTTCTGGGTTATGAAGTGGAGTGGCCAAATCAATGGAGATCATATTGATGGATGGAATGAAATCTCCAGGACCACATGGGTGAAACATTGTGTCAGAGGTTTCTCCTCCATACTCATGATGAGGCTCTAGAGGAAGAGGAATCTCTAGATCTAGCCCATGAGCAGGCCGGATAATAGGATCATTGGGTTCTAAGAGCTCCCTGAACATAGGCGGAGGGGGATTGACCACATGGTAAATGGCATTTAAGTCGATAGGTCTCCCCAAAAACCACAAGCCAGGGTCTATGGCATGAAGTGCCACTTCTCTTTCGACCAACATGTTGACTTGCTGCAAGTGGTGAGGCCCAAGATAAGCCATCTCAGTCTCATCATCAAAGTCATCATCGCTTATCCAAAAACCATTAGCATTGGTATGTGGCCCCAAGATAAGGGGCACGTCTCTTGGCCCCAAGTAGGCCATCTCTATTTCATCCTCATATTCTTCATCACTTATGAAGATGCCATTTGCATTAGTATGTTGCCCCAAGTCATGGGGCCATTGCCTTACCCCTAGGTAGGCTCTCTCTATTGAGTCCTCTGACTCATAGCCACTTTCATCCGATATGTACCCACTCTCATTATGGCTAGACCAAGCAAGGCTTTGTAAATAGTGAGGCCCATGATAGGCTAAGTTGGCTTGTACTTCATCATCACTTGCCTCATATCCATTTTCTTCTTGCTCTTCATCCCATGAGTTGTAACCTATTGGGATGGCATCAATTGTGAAGCTTGGATGATAAGTCTCGGGTGGTGGTATGTTTACCATGGCCACTTGTATGTTACTTGGATGTCTTGTACTTGGTGGGTGATAAGGAATAAAATTGATGTCTTCTCCTAACCCCAAGCTTAATCTATCCAAGGCTACTGCTAGAGAGTCATCTCGACCTCTGATGTGATAGCCTAACCCAAACCTATCAGAGGGAAGCTGGTATTGCGGCTCGAATGGCCGCCTACACCCTTGCTCATATATACCAAGACCATAGCCATGCCAATGGCAATGTTCAAAGTAGCTTAGAGAAAACTCGAGATTAGAGAGGTAACAAACATTAATAGTGAATAGTTCATCATTGTCCTCTTCTATGTCTGTAGACTTATGGGTGCAGTCCAAGCCAGCATAGACAAAGTTGGTCTAGTTGGGAGGGATTCCAAGCGGCACCACTATTCCCACTGGTGGTCTCAGGTCTTTCGGCCATCCCATGTCCTATGTAGACTCTATGATGGGCATGAATGTTATGTTCTACACAAGATACTCTCCTATCCCTATGCTTTCCAAGTGTATTGTCGCATGTGATGTGGATGATCCTACAGATGACACTGGTGAAGCGGGTTCTAGTATCTCCTCAGCTTGATCTTGGAGATCTTCTTCTTCCATGGGACTTGGAATTTTCTCAATGGCTATGGTTAGTGCTTCCTTGGGCTTTCCTTCCTCAACTAAGGGTGCCTTTAGCTTCTGATTGTATTTTGGTTTAGACATTGATGGTCTCTTAGAAGCATTAGTCATTTTGGGCGCAAGATGAGGTGCTGATGTTGATGGGTCTTTTCATACCCCTTTGTCTCTGTTATCTAGTTGCATAGTTGGAGATGAAGGTCCTACATACAGGTGGGTAGAAGGAATCACAAATTCCCCTAGAAAATCCACCTGATGGACATATTTGAATGGCTCTTCATCAGCCAACACCACATAGACTTTGTCATCATGCACATACTTGACACATTGGTGTAAAATCGAAGGAACACACTTCATATCTCTTATCCAAGGGTGCCCTAGGAGGATGTTGTATTGCATGGCCCCTTCCAAGACATGACACATCATAGGGATGGTCTTATGCCCCACCTTAATAGGTAGGACTATCATTCCCATAGTATTGCATAAAGCATCATTGAAAGCTCTTAATGTGTAGGCTCCCGGAATGATATTTGACTTGGGGATCTTAAGGTGTTCTATTGTTGTCATTGTGATGATGTTGATTGATGAACCTATATCGATCAAGACCCACTTAAAAGGTAAATCATTGACTGATGCAACAATGTGCAGTGAAGGGTCTGGTAAGGCAATAGGCACTATCTTAATCTCATGATCATAGAATCGAATTATAGGTTCCTAGCATTGTTGTACTTGTCCCACAAAATGCGTGAATGCATTGGGGTCTTGTGGTTGGAGCTCAATCGATCTCAAAATCTCCATCAAAGTCTCCCTATGCTTTGGGGACTATTGTATGAGCTCATAGATAGATAGCTTAGCTGGAGTCATTTGTAAATTTTGCTCTAGTCTACTCCGAACAGTTACCATAGGTCGAGTTGGTGGACCTGGAAAGTTGTTCTACCCCTACCTCTACCTAGGTGTAGCTGGGACATTGATTGGAGCCATGGGAGGCTGTGGTTGACCATATCATCTAGTCCTGGTAGCTATATTGACAATTTCAACCATCCCAATGCACCCATGGGTAGGCGTATCAATTCAGACCTGATTGACTTGGGCACCTTGCCCTCTAGGGACCTCATGGTTGGGTAGTGGGTTTTTGTATATGCCCATATCTCTATTATCAGGAGCCAATGGGTTGTCAACTTTAAGTTCTCCCACCTCAATCATGTTTTGCACCTGGTGCTTGAAACCAATGCAAACTTCAATGTTATACCCTGGTATCCTATGATAAGGGTAAAATTGATCTTCCCTATATCCTTTTGTCTTAGGATGGTTGGGATCTATGAGAGGTATATCAAGAAATCTGATCTTCCCAGCCTCGCTCAATTGGTTGAAAATTGATTGCATTGACTCTGATAGAGGTGTAAAATAGTGAGGTGGCTTGCATTCTCTATTTCACCCCTGATTGTTCTTTTGATCATAATTGGCTGGTGGGGGTTGTGCTTGATAATTTTGGGGTTGTTGCGCAGCCCCATCCTTAGGTGTAGCCAATACTACTTGATTAACTAGAGTAGGGCTGGCCTAATTTTGCTTGTATTTGTCATTCTTGCCATTTTTGTTCCACTCCTTGTTTCGGAGCTTAATGGTTCCCTCATCTACTTTTATGTCCTCAATGAGTTTGGCCTATGCCAAGGCTTCCTCAAATGATGGATATTGTTGAAGTTGTAGCAAGAGGGAAATGTGTTTAGAACAACTCTTGGTGAACATGCGGACGATTTCTTCTATGGGGACAGAGAATGATAACTTTGCCATGACTTTTCTCCATCTATCCCCATATTCCATTACTGGCTCATCATCATAATGTTTTAAGTTGGCCAAGTCTGAAAGGTTCACCTTTATTTTAGCACCAAAGGAGAAATGCTTCAGGAATGCATTTACTAGTTGTTCAAAACTAGATATGTTGTGCTTAGGCAGTTGGTTGAACCATTGAGTGGCAGTGCCCAAAAATATCATAATGAAAGTCCTTAGCATAAGAGCATCATTGTCTTCAAGATGAAAATATGCATTGATGAAATTGGTAACATGCTCTTGTGCATCCTCTTCACCCTTAAAATTTTCTAACCTAGGCATCTCAAAATGCTTAGGATATGCAGGGCTAGGGACTGATGGGCATAATGGTTGGTTGTGTATTTTACTCAATGTTGGTTGGTTCCCTACCATTTCTTGTTTCTCAAAGGACTTCATATTTTTAGTGAGTGCCTAAAATGCCTTTGAGGTGAGGAGTTCCTCTTCTTGCAGGCCCCCTCATGGTGGTAATGGAGGTAACCCTATGTGCACTTGACTTGTTCTATTCTCTTCCCTCCTACGAGGGGATTCAAGATGTGTTTGATCCTGATTTATCATGTTTACCCTTTCTCCACCAGTTTGATGTTGTTCATGATTTGAGTGGTGGTTTCATTGTGGGCTTTCTTCTTGTCTATTGCACCCTTCTCTTGGTGAGTCAGTGCATTTATCTCTTTGATGATCATTACCATTGGCTTGTAAATTGATACGAGCTAGTTGCTCAGCTTGTTCTCTTAGACACTGCTCATGTTGGCACAAAAGCCTTTCTCTTTGTTTGTCATGCTCGAGAGCTTCCACTAGCTCTCACTCTTTGCACAACGCATTCTCTAACCATCGCATGCGGTCAGATTGCACTATTAAAGAGGACTCATGTTTGTCTGATTCTATTCTTGTGGTTTTGATTCGTAGATTCCTCGAAGAGGTCTCTACTATTTCTTTGCTCTTGCTAGCTACTATAATTTATTCTATGTGTTGATAAGTGTCTCTATGGTCAGACTCTACATGAGACTTGTAGAGTCACTCTAAAGCATCCCTAGATTGAGAGGTGCACTTAGAAGTAATAGTTCATGAACTTCTAGATGCAGAATTTTTTGTGGCTACGGTTCTGGGAGGTGGCCTCGGATGAAACCGATCCAACTCATCTAACTATCTTGTTTTCCATGGCTGATCCCTTGGGGTGCCATTTACTCCAATGAGGTCATGATCTATTGGAATCCTTCCTCTTGTGTGAAGGGTATCTTCTATTTGATGTCTATGACTGGATGTGGCTCTAGTTTCTTGCCCTTTAGTAGGCAGACCTATTCTCAATGTCTCATGTGAAGTTTGAGATGTTGTGACTCTTGTGTGTCTTTTTGGTGATGAGGGCTTTGTGGCCCTATCTACCCTCCATGAGGATGGATATGGGGAAACCTCATCATCCCTATGTGAAGAATGGGGTCTAGAACCCTTCTTATGTCCATGTGGGGAGGAAGCCCTTGAAGCCTCCTCATGTCTTTGAGAAGTTTCTATGTGTTTAGAGGAAGACCTTGAGGCTTCCTCGTGTCTTCCTTGATGATGATGGTCATGAAGCCTCTTTGTGTTGTTGTGATTTAGTTCCATGATTTGACTCTCTATTTGGGGTTTCTCGAGGAGAACCCCCAAGGGTTGAATTATCACCCCTTAGACTTGCAGAACTACGTCTCATGATCTTATGAGCATGTGGTTCAATGTTACTATGACTTCACCTATGGGTATGTGTTGCTTCAGATTCTCCCTTGATATTGGACCGAGGATGTTTACTTCTGGTTTTGACCATTGTGTTTATGAATTATTCTTTTGGATTGCAATTTAGAGATAACCAAACAATATCAAGCAAGTGTTTATCTTGATTACCAATTTATGTGTGCCCTAAACTATTTGATGTGTCTTTGATATGTTGTTCTTGTTTTCTTGCTCTTGTTTTGGATTTAGAATAAGGAGACTCATCCATAGTGGGAATCAAGAACACCCATGCCAAACATGATTTTCTCAAAAAGAGACTAGGGTACACCGCTTAAATCCCAATGGGGGGTTCGCCTAGCTCTTCCACTCTGAACCAATTGTTCCAATAGTGGGAGATAGTTTGAACATGAGTAACTTAGTACCACTATAAAGAAGTTCCCAATTCTATTCTAAGAAGATCTAGGGGGCAAGCCGATGGAAGGAGATGAATGCCAACGTCACCGGACTGAATTGAAGGTTGGTGATGAAATCCAACTCCCCAATGTTTAAAACATGCGTGTGTGTGTGGGGTTCATTTTAAGTTTGCATAAAGTAAAATGCATCATACAACAGAAATGTATCTTTCCTATATGCCTGATATGAATGATGTTTCACTTTTTAGAAAGATGCATAACTAGTATGAGATTCATGGATGCACTCTATTTTGTGCAAATATGGCCTCTAGCAAGGCCTCAAAGCAAGCAAACCAACACACAATTTCTAGCATGCTGGATTCTAGGGAAGAATTTACAAGCATAAGCCATTGTTCCTAGCAACGCCTAGTGGAAATCTAAAAAAACTCTAAGATGCACAAGATGCAAGTTCTTTCCTTTCCATTCCTTGATTTCCCAAATTAAAATGTGTCTTAATGTTCACTATTTTAGGAAAATAGAAGCAGATAAAAGAACATAAATCATCAGAAAAGTTGTACCAACCTCTAATCCAGCTCAAAGAACCAATATTTTGACCTCTATTGCACTCCAGTTTCGGTCGTTGTCGACCAGAGCTGATTTCTGGCCGCTATAGACCAGAGCGGTTGACTCTTGGCCGCTGTAGACTAGAGCGGCTGATTTCTAGCCATTGTAGACCAGAGTGGCTAAACCTGCACACAAAAACATGGATCAGTAAAGTGGCAAAAAATAAAAACTAGGCGGGGGTCCCACCGTGATCACCATCTGTAGCGACCCCGGGGAAGCGGTGCACCATCCACTCACTCTATTTGTGATTATTATTGAATCTTTTAACGTTTAACATGCATTAAATGAAAAAGCATAAAAGAGAGGCATAGCCGAAGTACAAAGAAATAAATGAATGAATGCTTTGTATTGATATTTCCAAGATCCGATTACATATAAATCCCTCTACGGGATACCCTTCATTTGATACATGATTTTACACAAAGAGGGTAGCAGATGTATAAAATATCCCCTTGCAAAGGGAGATGCACTTTTCCAGGCTTCCCGGTGATGCACACGGAACTGTATGAGGGCTTACAGATGCCTCCTTCTCTAGGTCTGATTCCTAGAGGGATCCTCTTGCTCTCATATGTTGTGGATTTGTCCGATGAACCTGTAGCCCTACAATCAATGAAACAACAACACATGCTTAGATGTCCGAGATTGCCTCCCTAGATGAGGTTGTTAGCGATAAAAACAAATGCAATGAAACTAGTACTATGAATGCCAATAAATGAAGTAAATCTTATGCTAATGATATGAAAGCATGGAGAAAGTAGAATAAAAGAAACTAACACCTAAACCCTAGACTAGGTTGCGGGCCACTATCCAGGACAACGACCGCTAAGGTGAAATCTGTCTCTATTGATCCAAAGGTTATGGGCTTAAGTCTGCTACTAATGTTAAATGATTATTGTATGTGCATGGATGATTACCTCTCAGTTGGCTAGCACTTCGTTGCTCCTCAAGGGTGCTCAGATTTGCTCTCCAATTCGACAGGGCTTCACTATAAAATGATCTCCAAGGGAAGCTCTCCAAGTCTCTAGAAGCTCTCCTCAATGATCCAATCTGTTCAAAATTTTGATATATGGTATGTGATGTCCTCTCCCTAGTGCTCTTAGGTTTACACCTTATAAAGTTTTTAAAGCCCTAGGTCAATGTTCAAACCCTAGGATTGAATCCCTCATGCGCACTAGATGTTAGCATGAGAATTTGAGCTTTTGTCTACCCTTGAGGGGTAGTTAACTGATGTCTAAATCTGGACTTGAGTCCTTCATGTAGACTGGCTGTGAGGAGGAATGCAAAGTTGTCCCCGCTCGACCTTATTGCATGCAAATTGCCACTTCCACCCGAGATTAGGCTAGATTGGTGGAAAAATGCATTTAAGGTTTAGCCGCTATCATCTACAGTGGCTAAGGTTTGGCCGATCTGAGCTGCAACGACCAGGATCCAGCCGCTCTGGTCCATAGCGGCCAGGCTTGGATGGGCTGAAAATGCCCCAAATGAGTGGTAAAAACCACTTTTGATACTTGGAAGGTCCCAAGGTTTAGTCACATGACCTATGAATGTGCCCATGTGAGTAGTCTCCCTAAACATGACATGTTTTAGGTGTCTACAGGACTTAGTCTTCTTTTTATTTTTCCAATGTAGATAATAGGTAGTTGATAGAAGAAATTCTGAAATCTAATCAACTCCTAATTAATGTGAAAATGAACCTTAATTTTTTCTTTGTTTTTTCACTTTTGAAGACTGTAATCCAATTTTCTACTTGCAATTTTAATACAAATTCAAGTGCTCTAACAATTATTAAAAGTAATCCAATTAATGAATCTACTTGACCCAAAAAGTTTCATACCTTTTTGAAAGTTTTTGTAGCTCTTTTATCACTTATGTAGAGGATGTAGATCTTGGTGTCTAGGATCACCAAGTTGCTACTTTGAGTATGACCTTGCAACCCTTTATAGACTGTCCTGAATAGCTCCTTCTTCACCAAATGATGGTATCAAACTTTCTTTCATGAGCCTAGGATTTGGTGTCTTGTTATCCTCCCTCTATTGTATATTTGGAGAAGTCTTTGTCTCTGAAGTGGTACCTTCTTGCTATGAGAGGCAATCTTAAAATCTCCAATATTTGGTGAGCTTCTTATGTCTTCAAGTATTCTTGTCAAATTTTGACTTCAAGTAGGATATTCTTCTGGGATTTGGCACTCCTTGCTAAATTCTCCTTCACAGAATTGGCACTCCTTGCCAAATCCTTCTTCACAGATTTGGAACTCCTTGCCAAATTCTTCTTCACAAATTTGACACTCGACAAATTCTTCTTCTCAAATTTGACATTCCTTACCAAATTATTCTTCTCTTGGGCTTGTTTTCAGATGGTGATAATTGTCCTAAGTCCTTCAATATCAAGGGCTTCTACTTGGTAGTGGATTTCTCCAATAATTTCTCCTTTTATAATTTCTTCAGTAAGGCTCTCCTAGTATTTTTTTGGATGCTCAATAAGACCTTCCCAAGGTCTTTGATCTTACAAATTTTGATGATCTTCCTTGAGACCTTCTCTTCAACCTCCTACTCCTGGAAGTGTTTGTTGTAATATCTTCTTCTGGATCTATGATTGAGTAGGACTCACCTAGTCCTTAATATTATTCTTCTTCCTTGATTGGGAGTTCTTCAATGAGATCTTATCATGATCTCTTCGATTTTTCTTCAGGTGCTGAATTGATTCTAAAGAAGATACTCTTCCTAACTTTCTTGTAGTAAGTTTCCCATCTCACTGAATCTTCTTTCTTTTCAACAAAGTATTGGTACTAAAATCTTTATTCTACTTCTGAATCAGATATTATCTTCTAATTCTTCTTTAGGATTAAGGCTTTTGTGGCATTTTTCGGTATCAATGATTTTGTGGCCTTTTTAAGTATCAAGGCTTATGTGGTTTTTTTCAGTACCAAGGCTTCTATGGCATTTTTAGGTATCAAGGCTCCTGTGGTTATTTTTAATACCAAGGTTTCTATGGCCTTTTTTTATTTCAAGGCTTCTGTGGATTTTTTTAGTACCAAGGCTTCTGTGGCCTTTTTTGGTATCAAGGCTTCTATGGCCTTTCCAGTATCAAGAATTTTGTGGCCTCTCCTTCAAGGCTCCTATGGCATTTTATTCAACTTGTGAAGTTCTTCTATTCAGCAATGGAGATCTTCAGTCTCCTAAATTCACCATGACACTTCACTAGAAGTAGTCTTATTCTACAATATTCTTCTCTTGCACAAGGAACTAATATCTACACTATGAAGGCACGCCAACTTTAGGTAATGAAGTTGGAGTCTCCTAGATTTCTATTATAGGAGTCCCTATCCTCTAAGAATTAATTTTCTATAGTAAAAGAAACTTTAGGTAATAGTTAGAAAATTATAGATATCTTGGATGATATTCACTAGATGATTTGTCAATCTAGTAGATTGAATGTTGAGTCCTGGTCTTCACAAGTTTTTCCAGTAACTCTATTGAAAGATTCTAGTCAAATGCAATCTCAGTATTTTTGGAGCTGAGATTTCCTTCAAGCCTAACTTTGTGACTCTCCCTAATTATACCACCTAGATTCTTCTAATATATTTTGATAGTGGCTGGCCCAATGATGCGTCAATTTGAAAAATACTTAGGCTCATTGATAATGGTGGTTTTCCTATTGACCTACATATACTAGATCTATCATAGCTTTGACACCACTGTTAGATTTTGATGAAACAAGCACTGAGAGATAGCAATCACAAGATGTAGAATACTATGAAATAAAGTAAATCTTCTAGATGACTGAAATATGCTATAAATAGAAATACCATAAAAGAATACAATGTAGCTATGGAGGAAATGGATACTCCATTAATGAATCTATTGAACTACATTGCACCCATCACCAATATATGGTGATCTACATAGAACTATACTAATCCCTACGCTACACTATATAACTTTGTACCCCTTCTTATATATATCTGACTATGAGGCCTTTATTATATAGGAAGATAGGTTCCTTGGCCAACACTCTACCTAGCTGTGCAAGGGACAACTTGCACATTGACAATTGTGTATTTATTACATTGCATGAAGTAACCAGATAAATTCCCCCTAAAGTAATCTAATATCCTAAGTATGTACCTTGGAAGATACATTTACATAACCCAAATGATAGAATAGACTCTATTTCTAACAAAGGTTACTTCATAATGGGCCCATACACACTAGGTTACCAAGGTGAAAATATACACCAACACTAGATACACACATAACAATGGTTGTGTTAGGATAGGGTCCTACCATACCCTCCCATTCAAGAAGATTTATCCTCAAAGCTTGAGGTGAGGAAATTATTGTTGTAGTTGGTGGATCAACTTCCAAGTGGTATATTTTGGCTATAATGCATGCCACTGTAGTAGAAATTGGTGAGAGTGTAGTTACAAAGTATGTGTACATTGGTATTGAATACTCATTGGTTGACTGAGCCTTCCTCATCCAGTTGAGGTAGTGTGGACTGAACTTGTGTACAATTGCCAAAGACCTTCAAAGATATGATGTGTAAAAATGGATGTATCATGTAAGAAATAATCAATTCTAGATTGTAGGCCATGGGGCCAAGCTGCTAGAGAACTTTATACAGTCCATAGAATTTTGGTGCTATATTTTGACTACCACAAAGTTTTAGTGATTATTTCTTGTAGGGATGTAGGTATAGAAAAACCATGTCATTGATGTTAAAACTATAATCAAATTGGTGTTGATCTGCTTGTTATTACATATGGTTCTACTTTGTGGCCAAATTATCTTTGAGATGTTGGAGTAGTTATGCATGTTTCATGAGAGTGGAATCTATTGCTTTAACCTTGGAACTACTTAGAATGTATGAAAAAAGTGATGGTGGAGGGTGTCAATAAACTACTTCATATGGTGTCATCTTGGTGGAGGAGTGATAGGAAGTATTATACCACCACTTAAGTAATGGAATTTTTTTAAACCAATGAGTCAATTTCCTAGATGCAAAGTAATGGAGATAAGTTTTCAAGCACTTGTTGACAATTTCAATTTGCTCATCAGTATAGGAATGGTATACCAAGCTTATCTTGAATTTTATACCATACAACTTGAATAATTCCTACCATAAATGACTAGTGATTATGGATCACAATCAAATACAGTGGATTGGGGTATTGCCATGAAGGAAAATAATGAATCTAGGAATATATGGGCAATAGTTGAGGCCTTGTAAATGTGGGTTAGAGGATAAAAATGAGTATACTTAGAGAGGAAATCCACCACCATAAGAATGACTATTTTACCTCTAAATTTTGGGATCCCTTCAATAATATCCATATAAATATTCATCCAAATGATTTTTTAAATTTGAAGAGGATGGAGTGTGCTTGGTGTGAAAATATTTTTTTCCTTAACATGCTAACAAGTGTTTTAATATCATTTTTCATCCTTACCTAGAAAAATACGTGTTTAGCTCATTCATATATTTTTAAGAAACTTGAATATTCTAAAGTTGGAGAAGCATGCATTTATTATAGTATGGACTTGTAGAGTGGTAAGTTTTTAGGGATAACAAGGCACCCCTAGTATCATACATATTGTCCATCCCATGTATATCTTGGATGAGAGTTGGATTATTTTGAAGTTGCTAAATTAGTGATTGGAAGGAGGAATCTTGGGTCACTTCTTGAAGCTAGTAGGTCAAATGAGACAGTGATGTAGAGATGACACATATCATACTCTAATATTCATATTTATGGGATAGTGTATGAGTGGACACATTTTTTCCCTTCTTATAAATGATTTTATGGTTGTAACCTAATTTGGTAACCCATTTTTATTTTTTGGACACAGATACACATTTCTTAAGAACATACTTAAGACTGTGGTGGTATGATTTGGCAAAAAAATTTACTTAGTAATATAAGGACTCCATTGGTTGATAACATGTAATATTGAGATCATGTACTTCTCATTAGTTAATTTTCATAGGTTATTACCTGATAGTGCCTTAATAGTAAAGGCCAATGGTCACCCTTATTACATAAGCACTACATCAGTTCAAATTTTGTAGGAATCAATTTCAACCATAAATGTGTTGAGCAAGGTGCAACAACAGTATTGTCATTGTTGTCAACACAGTCAGCTAGATCTGTTGATGTAGTGGACAGGAAGTTCAAAAGCTATTCAGATGCAGAAGACAGGAGTTCAAAGGTTATTCAGAGTATGTACAGTGATTTTCCAAGAAGACCGAAGTGGCCCATATGCAAAAGATCAAAGAAAAAGACAAGTAAGAAAAGTGTCGCGATATCGCGACATATACAACAGGCAAGAAAAACTGTCATGATTTCGTGACATGTTGGAAGAGAGAGAAAAAGTAGGAAAAACTGTCACGATTTCGTGACATGTTGGAAGAGAAAAAGGCAAGTGGAAAAACTATCATGATTTCATGACATGTTGGAAGAGAAAAAGGCAAGTGGAAAAACTATCACGATTTCGCAACATGTTGGAAGAGAAAAAGGCAAGTGGAAAAACTATCACGATTTCGTGACATGTTGGAAGAGAAAAAGGCAAGTGGAAAAACTGTCACGATTTCATGACATGTTGGCAGAGAAAAAGGCAAGTGGAAAAACTATCATGATTTCATGACATGTTGGAAGAGAAAAAGGCAAGTGGAAAAACTGTCACGATTTCGCGACATGTTGGAAGAGAAAAAGGCAAGTGGAAAAACTGTCGTGATTTCGTGACATGTTGGAAGAGAAAAAGGCAAGTGGAAAAACTGTCGTGATTTCATGACATGTTGGAAGAAAAAGAGAAAGCAGGAAGAAGTGTCATGATTTCATGACAAGTTCGAAGAAAGAGAACAAGTAAGAAAAGTGTCACGATTTCGCGACATGTCGCATTTTCATGACTAAAATAGGAGAGAGAAAGTAAGTTGGAAAAGTGTCACGATTTCGTGACATGTCGCATTTTCATGACTAAAATAGGAGAGAGAAAGTAAGTTTGAAAAATGTCACGATTTCGTGACATGTCACATTTTACGACTAAAATAGGAGAGAGAAAGTAAGTTGGAAAAGTGTCACGATTTCACATGTCGCATTTTCATGACAAAAGAAAGAGAGGAAGCGTACGAAAGCAAAACTGTCACGATTTCATGACAAAAGTAGAAAGCAAGACTTGAAGGAAGTGTCACGATTTCATGACAAAAGCAAAGAAGTCTAAGTACAAAGAAAGTGTCATGATTTCATGACAAAAGCTAAGTTGAAGACTATCGAGGTAGAAGTGTCACGATATCATGACAAAAGCAAAGTCGAAGTCTTTGGAAGTAGAAGTGTCACGATATCATGACAAAAGCAAAGTCGAAGTCTTTGGAAGCAGAAGTGTCACGATATCATGACAAAAGAATAGAGAAAGCGTACGGAGGTGAAAGTGTCACGATATCGTGACATGTATTTTCGACGCCAAAGCTAAGAGAAAGAGCAAGGAGAAAAAGTGTCACGATATCGTGACATGTAGCTTTTTGCGGTCCGATGCAAAGAGAAAGAGAGAGAAAGAAAAAGTGTCACGATATCACGACATGTTGTATTTTTGAGGGCCAAAGCAAGGAGAAAGAGAGAGAAAGTGAAAGTGTCACGATATCATGACATGTATTTTCATGGTTGAGTTGAAGCCGACGAAGTCCGATGACAACCGACTAAAATTAGGGTTTACAGTTGTCATGAAAGTCGACTAAGATTAGGGTTTACAACCGACTAAGATTAGGGTTTTCATCATAAAAATTTTATTATAAAAGGAGGGTTGTTTGGAGATTTGAGAATAATGTTGAAGTGTGTGAAGTTCGGTCATAGTGCATAGAGAGCAAGTCGTATCGAAAGATGCTAAGTGCAAAATTTGCAAAGAGAGCAGAGTGCACAAAAGGGAGAAGACGATCATGAAGTTCGACTGTAATGAAGTAGAGTGTGCGAAGTGATGGTGCAGAGAGAGCAGAGTGCGTAGAGAATGCAAAGGTGAAGAAGACCAGTCAGGGTCTTGCAAAAGCAAAGGTATCTTACTATTAAACCTATAGATTCAAATTGAAGTCCAGGTTGGTGCTTGGCATTAGGGGTTGGTGCTCCTTCTATTGGTATAGATAAATTAGGGGTTGGTGCTCCTTCCAGTGTGTGTTGGTAAATTGATTGTAAAGTTGGTGCTTTGCAAAGGCTGGATTTGGATGGTAGTCCAAGCAGTCAATTTTTGAGGAGTAGCCACATTGGTGAACCTCGTTAAATCTTGTGTTGTGTGATGCTCTTTTGTTATACTTGTTGTATCTAGTAATAAGTGTTAATTGCTGTAGTATTAAGAACTATAAAGTTAAGTTTAAAGAGCTACACTGATTCACCCCCCCTCTTAGTGTCATTGTGAGACTAACAATTGGTATCAGAGCTAAGTTCCTATACAAGCTTAACCAGCTAGGGTGATCTTGGAAGTAACACAATGGCAGGTGGTGAAGGCTTCTCATCAAACAAAGCACCATTGTTTGATGGATCTAATTACGCATTCTAGAGAATCAGGATGCAAACATATCTCTATGCTTTGGGATACGACATCTGGGATTCAATAGTTAGTGGATACACAATACCCATCACTCCTCCAAAAGAGGCTGACGAAAAGAAACTGTTTGAAAATAACTCAAAAGCAAAGAATGCTCTCATGTGCGGATTAGCAGACAGTGAACTAGTAAAGATCATGAGTTGTAAAATGGCAAAAGAGATATGGGACAAACTGAGGAGTATTCATGAAGGAGATGATAAGATCAAGGAGGCCAAGTTACAGACACATCGAGCTCAGTTCGAAGCATTAAAGATGAATGACGATGAAAACATTGAGGCATATATGTTGAGAGTTAATGGAATCATTAATGCGATCAGAGGACTCGACGAGGATATCGAAGACTCTGCCATCGTGAAAAAGGTATTAAGATCTCTTCCTCAAAGGTTTGATTCTAAAGTCTCAACGATAGAAGAAGCTAAAAATCTAAATTATTTTAGTATAGATGAGATGTATGGTTCTTTGACTGCATATGAGATGAGGATAGGAAGATCTAAACCCATAGACAGAGAAGCGGCTTTTAAAGCCCTTAAAGATAAAAATGCAAAACAAGAGTCCGAGGAAGAAGAGACATCAGATGAAATGGAAGCAAACTTTGTTAGAAAACTAAAAAGGGGAAAAGGAAAATACAGAGGAAAGCTACCGCTTAAATGTTTCAACTGTGGAGGCGTTGGGCATTTTGTGACTAAATGTCCACTTAAAGAGAAGAACAAAAATGATGAAGGATCGCACCAAGAAAGAAGTGACTGGAAGAAGAAAACGAATTTCAGAAAAGGCAACTTCAAGAAGAAAAGTTTCATCTCCAAGAATGCCAGTTCATCAGAAGACAACTCCGGTGAGGATTCTGAAGAGGAAACAGGTGAAGCTCTCTTCATGGCATTTGAAGAAGTAAAATCAGAAAAGGAAGAAGGAGTGAACTCTGAAGTATGTGGTGAAAACCCTGAGGCTGAAGTAGATCTAGAAGGTGAGTTGATCTCTGCACTTGAAGAGTGGAAAATAGAGAAGAAAAAGAATAAGAAAATTTCAAAAAAGCTTGAGGATGCAAATGAAATCATAACCAGTTTGAAAGTACAGATAGAAGAATCCAAGAAAATCTTCGAAGATCTCGAAGTGCAAATAACCATGAAAATAGATTATTGCAAGCAAGCTAGAAGAAGAGATTGTTGGTTTAAGAATGCAGCTAGAAGAGATGAATAAGAAAATTAGTTGTTATCACAAACGTGAAGAAAGTTCTATGAAGCTGGATAAGATCATAAATGACCAAAGGCCTGCAGGCATCAAATTTGGTCTGGGTTTCATCGAAGGAGAATCATCAAATGGATCAAAGGCCAGAAATGTAGAATCCATAAAGAATGAAGATAAGAAACAGAGTTGATCAAGGAAAAATGTCTCATGCAAAAGAAAGCAATAATGCCAGGCACGAAAGGAGAATTGACAATGATGGATTCACCAATGTCACACATCAAAGAAGAAGAAGACCTATGGCTCCTACGACAACATGGCAAAGACCATCACCCAGGTTCAATTATCCCTTTTCTGGTTTCTATTTTAAATGCAATGGCTATGGACATAAAATCTCAGACTGCAAATATAATGTAAGACCAAGGAATTTCACCAGTAGAAATGCTTTTTCTCCTCTCATGAATTATACAGTAGAATGTTATAACTATCATAATTTTGGGCACATTGCAAGAAACTGTAGAAGTACATTTGCATCAAATCAGTTTCAGGGAAGAAAATTTCAACCAAATAGGATGAGACAAAATAGAAAACTTCTCGAAAAACATGCACAAGCTATTGATAAGGGAAAGGCAAAACAAGAACCCAAAACTACTATCAAAATGGAGTGGAAAGGAAAAGAGCGACTTAAGGAAGAAAAAGAATCCTTAATCGTACAAACAACATTTAAAGCACAGAATAAATATGTACCATGGATACTTGATAGTGGATGCTCCAATCATATGACAGGTGACAAACAAAAATTTGAGAAGTTACAGAAATATGAAGGTGGTTCAATAAAGTTTGGAAATAATGATGGAGCTAAGATAGTTGGCAAAGGTTCAGTTAAAATTAGTGAAGGAAAAATTAAGTCAGAAGAAGTCTTGTTTGTGGATGGTTTGAAACATAACTTGTTGAGCGTAAGTCAGATTTGTGATAAAGGTCATGAAGTAGTTTTTATGAAGCAGGGTTGTGAAGTTAGAAAAACAAATAGTGGAAAATTGATAGCAACTGGATCAAGGACATCTGGCAACCTGTACACGCTCTCAGAGACTTCAAAAGGAGCTTGTTTTATTGGACAGGAAGAAGAAAATTGGTTGTGGCACAAGAGACTCGGTCATATCAGTTTTGATAATCTAGTAAAAATCACCTCAAAAAGGGCAGTGAGAGATATTCCCACCATCAACAAACCTGCAAACAACATTTGTGCTTCATGCCAAAAGGGGAAGCAAACTAGAGTCACATTCAAAACAAAAGAGTACTACACAAGCAAACCTTTGGAACTAATACACACTGATTTATGTGGACCCATGAGAACACAAAGCATAAATGGTGACAAATATTTTATGTTGTGCATTGATGACTATTCCAGAATGACATGGATATTTTTCTTGAAGCATAAATCAGAAGCTTTTGATATGTTCAAGATTTTCAAAAACCAAGTTGAGAATGAAACAAGAAAGAGGATCAAATGTTTAAGATCAGATAGAGGAGGAGAATTCATTTCAGAGGAGTTTACAGAGTACTGTGAAAAATACGGTATTAGGAGACAGTTTTCAGCAACCAGGACACCTCAGTAGAATGGAGTGGTAGAAAGAAAGAACAGGACAGTGCAGGAAATGGCACGGACTATGTTGGCTGAAAGTAGAGTAGCAGATAGATTTTGGAAAGAAGCAGTCCATACTACGGTGTATATCCAAAATAGGTACATGCTGAGAACACATGAAAGCAAAACTCCTTATGAGTTGTGGTTCGGCAAAAGGGCAACAACAAAATACCTCAAAGTTTTTGGCAAGCAAGTGCTACATCAAAAGAACTGAAGATAATCTTGGTAAGTTTGAAGATAGAGCGGATGAAGGTATTTTTGTTGGTTATTCATCAAAAAGCAAAGCTTACAAATGCTACAACAAGAGGCTAAAGAAAATTGTGGACAGTGCCGATGTTAAATTTGATGAAGGTAGAGAACGAGTAATTAGCTATGAAACGAACTACCCAATTTATGAAGAGGTTATTGAAGGAGATGAGGAAAACGAAATGGAAAAGATACAGAAAATTGACTCAGATGATTTAAGTTGTGATTCAGAAGTGGAAGAAAATAAGAAATTCAAAACAGGCAAATGGCAGAAAAATCATCCTAGAGAGCAAATAATTGGAGACCCCAAAGTTGGTGTTCAGACAAGAAGAAGAGTAGTAAGTAACTACTCTCTATTATCCAAACATTGAGCCCAAAAATGTTGATGACGCAAGCAAAGATGAAAGTTGGATGAAGGCAATAAATGAAGAATTAGATCAGATCGAGAAAAACGAAACTTGGGAGTTAGTACCTAGACCTGCAAATAAAAATATAATCGGGACTAAATGGATTTTTCGAAACAAATTGAATGAAGACGGACAGGTAGTCAGAAATAAAGCAAGATTGGTATGTAAGGGTTATGCACAAGTTGAAGGCATTGACTTTGAGGAAACTTTTGCACCAAGTAGCTAGACTAGAGGCAATTAGAATGTTTCTGGCTTTAGCAGTCTACAAGAATTTCAAAGTTTATCAAATGGATGTGAAATCAACGTTTTTGAATGGGAAACTTGAAGAAGAGGTTTATATTGAGCAACCAGATGGTTTCCAACTTGGTGATGATCCCAACTTTGTTTGCAAGTTGAAGAAAGCATTATATGGCTTAAAACAGGCACCCCGAGCATGGTATGCAAGGCTAGACAACTATCTCACCCAACAAAGGTTTAAGAAAGGTATGGTGGATAGTAATTTGTATGTCAAAATAGAAAATGGGCATCTTATTGTTCTTGTTGTATATGTAGATGATATCATATTTGGCAGCAACAAAGATGAGTCTTGTAAAGATTTAGCAAATAAGATGCAGAAAGAATTTGAAATGTCAATGATTGGTGAACTTTCGTATTTCCTCGGGTTGCAAGTTAATCAAAATAAGAAGGGCATATTTATTTCTCAAGTTAAATATGTGAAAGAGATGTTAAAAAGTTCACAATGGAGGATTGTAAGCCAGTTAGCACTCCCATGATGATAGGTTGCAAGTTGAGCAAGGATGACAAATCTCCACCTGTTGATCAAACCATGTACAGATCTATGATTGGAAGCTTACTGTATCTGACAGCTACCAGACCAGATATTTTGTAGGCAGTATGCATGGTAGCACGATTTTAGGCTAATCCCAAGGAGACTCATGTGACAACAGTGAAAAGGATTCTTCGATACCTCAAGGGTACTATGGAATATGGGTTATGGTATCCGAAAGGTAAAGACTTCACCCTTATTTCGTATTCAGATGCAGATTGGGCAGGATGTGTAGATGATAGAAAGAGTACCAATGGAGGTGCATTCTATCTTGGAGACAGATTGGTCGTGTGGCACAGTAAGAAACAAGAGTCAGTTTCTTTATCGACAATAGAGGCAGAATATATTGCAACGACAACATGTTGTACATAGGTATTGTGGATGAAACAAACCCTGAAAGATCTTGGTATTAGCTTCAGTGAGCCAATATCAGTTAAGTGTGATAACACCAGTGCCATTAACATCTCCAAGAATCCGGTTATGCATTCACGCACAAAACACATTGCTATCAGGTATCATTTTTTGAAGGAGAAAGTTGCAGAAGGTGAGGTTAAGTTGGATTTTGTTCCAACTACAGAGCAAGTAGCAGATATCTTCACAAAACCATTGCCCAAGGAAGTTTTTGAGTACCTTCACAATAAATTGGGAGTGGTCACACTTCCCAAGAATTGACTAGCTACAGGGATCACATTCTTAGGGGGAGCATTTAAGTATTTGATTATCTTTTTGCTCATGTTCATGATTTTTGCTAAGTGTAATAAATTGTGCCTGAGAATGTTGTGCATGGACTCAGGGGGAGTCTGCAGTAGCCCTTTGGTATTATTGTCAAAGGGGGAGAAGAGTTACAAGAAATTGCACATGTGTTGCCAACAATTCCAAAGGGGGAGATTGTTGAGCAAGGTGCAGCAACAATATTGTCATTGTTGTCAACACAGTCAGATAGATCTGTTGATGCAATGGACAGGAAGTTCAAAAGCTATTCAGATGCAGAAGACAAGAGTTCAAAGGTTATTCAGAGTATGTACAATGATTTTCCAAGAAGACCGAAGTGGCCCATATGCAAAAGATCAAAGAAAAAGACAAGTAAGAAAAGTGTCGTGATATCGTGACATATACAACAGGCAAGAAAAACTGTCATGATTTCATGACATGTTGGAAGAGAGAGAAAAAGCAGGAAAAACTATCACGATTTCATGACATGTTGGAAGAGAAAAAAAGTGGAAAAACTCACGATTTCGTGACATGTTGGAAGAGAAAAAGGCAAGTGGAAAAACATCACGATTTCACGACATGTTGGAGAGAAAAGGCAAGTGGAAAAACTATCACGATTTCACGACATGTTGGAAGAGAAAAAGGCAAGTGGAAAAACTGTCACGATTTCATGACATGTTGGAAGAGAAAAAGGCAAGTGGAAAAACTGTCGCGATTTCGCGACATGTTGGAAGAGAAAAAGGCAAGTGGAAAAACATCACGATTTCATGACATGTTGGAAGAGAAAAAGGCAAGTGGAAAAACTGTCACGATTTCATGACATGTTGGAAGAGAAAAAGGCAAGTGGAAAAACTGTCACGATTTCATGACATGTTGGAAGAAAAAGAGAAAGCAGGAAGAAGTGTCACGATTTCGTGACAAGTTCAAAGAAAGAGAACAAGTAAGAAAAGTGTCACGATTTCGTGACATGTCGCATTTTCGCGACTAAAATAGGAGAGAGAAAGTAAGTTGGAAAAGTGTCACGATTTCATGACATGTCGCATTTTCATGACTAAAATAGGAGAGAGAAAGTAAGTTGGAAAAATGTCACGATTTTGCGACATGTCGCATTTTCCGACTAAAATAGAGAGAGAAAGTAAGTTGAAAAGGCAGACATGTCCATTTCATGACAAAAGAAAGAGAGGAAGCGTACGAAGGAATTCACGATTTCATGACAAAAGAGAAGCAAGACTTAAGGAAGTGTCACGATTTCACGACAAAAGCAAAGAAGCTAACTACGAAGGAATGTCACAATTTCATGATAAAAGCTAATTTGAAGACTACGGAGGTGAAGTGTCACGATATCATGACAAAAGCAAAGTCGAAGTCTTTGGAAGTAGAAGTGTCACGATATCATGACAAAAGCAAAGTCGAAGTCTTTGGAAGAAAGTGTCATGATATCACGACAAAAGAATAGAGAAAGCGTACGGAGGTGAAAGTGTCACGATATCACGACATGTATTTTCATGGGCCAAAGCTAAGAGAAAGAGCAAGGAGAAAAAGTGTCGCGATATCGTGACATGTAGCATTTTTACGGTCCGATGCAAAGAGAAAGAGAGAGAAAGAAAAAGTGTCACGATATCGCGACATGTTGTATTTTCGAGGGCCAAAGCAAGGAGAAAGAGAGAGAAAGAGAAAGTGTCACGATATCACGACATGTTGTATTTTTATGGTTGAGTTGAAGCCGACGAAGTCCGATGACAATCGACTAAAATTAGGGTTTACAGTTGTCATGAAAGCCGACTAAGATTAGGGTTTACAACCGACTAAGATTAGGGTTTTCATCACAAAAATTTTGTTATAAAAGGAGGGTTGTTTGGAGATTTGAGAATGATGTTGATGTGTGTGAAGTTCGGTCATAGTGCGCAGAGAGCAAGTCATATCGAAAGATGCTAAGTGCAAAATTTGCAAAGAGAGCAGAGTGCGCAAAAGGGAGAAGACGATCGTGAAGTTTGACTGTAACGAAGTAGAGTGTGCGAAGTGATGGTGCAGAGAGAGCAGAGTGCGCAGAGAATGCAAAGGTGAAGAAGACCAGTCAGGGTCTTGCAAAAGCAAAGGTATCTTACTGTTAAACCTATAGATTCAAATTGAAGTCCAGGTTGGTGCTTGGCATTAGGGGTTGGTGCTCCTTCCTGTTGGTAAATCAGGGTTGGTGCTCCTTCCAGTTGGTGCTGGTAAATCAGGGGTTGGTGCTCCTTTCTGTTGGTACAGATAAATTAGGGGTTGGTGCTCCTTCCAGTGTGTGCTGGTAAATTGATTGTAAAGTTGGTGCTTTGCAAAGGCTGGATTTGGATGGTAGTCCAAGCAGTCAATTTTTGAGGAGTAGCCACATTGGTGAACCTCGTTAAATCTTGTGTTGTGTGATGCTCTTTTGTTATACTTGTTGTATCTAGTAATAAGTGTTAATTGCTGCAGTATTAAGAACTGTAAAGTTAAGTTTAAAGAGCTACACTGATTCACCCCCCCTCTCAGTGTCATTGTGAGACTAACAAAATGGCTTGGATAAATTAGGTATAACCAACATGAGAGTAGAGATCATAACTTGTTTGAGTCACATAAATTTATGTTCTATGGGTTTTGACCATAGAAAAAATTCCTTCTACAACATAGCCATCAAAGGAGATGTGATATTTCCATAATCACAATAAAATTATTGATAATAGCCAATGAGGCCTTAGAAATCCCAAATAATTTTGAAAGTGTGTGGTTTGGGCCATTCTTGTATGGTGGTAGTCTTTTTAGGATACACTTTGATCTCTTCCTTTGAAACTATATGACGTAGGTATTCCACTTATTGCATCCTAAAAAAACATTTGGATATTTTGGCACATTATTGATTATCATCTAGAAGTTGCAATGTCTAGTCTAAATGTCGCAAATGTTATTCCCATATGTGACTGTAAACCAAAATATCATCAAAAAATAATAAATTTTTTTATTCAAAAATGGTCAAAATATTGCATTCATGAGACTCTGAAAGGTGGATGATGTGTTGGTAAGATTGAATGACATGATGAGGAATTCATAATGGCATTAATTAGTATGGAATGCTATCTTTGGAATATATTCTTCTCACAATTTGATGTGATGATAACCTAAATGAAGATCCATATTTGAGAAGAACCAAGCACTATGGAGTTCACATAGTAATTCATCGATGATGGGAATGGAAATTTATCCTTGATGGTAAATTTGTTTAATTCTTATAAATCCACACATAACCACCAATAATTATCTTTCTTATAAACCAAACGTACTAGAAAAGAATATGGGTTGATACTTGGTCGAATGATCCCTGCTACTAATAACTCTTGTACCATCTTAGTTAGTCTTCTGCAATGGGTACTAGTAGGAGCAAATTTTTAGTGGTAAGATTCCTAAGATAATCTTATTAGCATGGTTGTGGGTGAATCACGATGGTAATAATTATGGTTCTATAAATATAAGTGCATGTTTATCCATAATTTCTTGTAATTGAGCTAACTAAACTATATCATTGGTATTTGGGGACTATATTGCAAACAATTGTGCCAACACCTATTACAATAAATTCTTCAAATTTTTTTCTAGTTGATGTGATCTAATGAGTTAGGTAGGACCCACAATCATGTTACTAAGAGTGTATTACTTCCCATATTCAGTGAATTACATCCATAGATAAAAAAATTCCTATACTATTAGGCCCCCAATACAAAGCCATTGAATTCCTAACACAATATCACACCCCAAAGGAAGGAAAAGTATATTTTTCTCTAAGGTTGTTGTCACCCATTATCACATTTATATTTTTATATTTTTTTATACTCTAGAGTACCCCCGTTGGCAACCATGATTTTAAATGATTTGCAATAGTATATGTAATAGGCTAGTTGTTTAGCTACTTTAGTCAATAAAATTGTGGGTATTACTAGAATCAATGAGGATGTTGAGTCACTGGCCTTTGAAATACCCTACCACTTTCATGGTTTAGGGAGTAGAAATCCTATCTAATGCATGTACTAAAATTTTATGTGGTTGGTCCTCTATTGGTTTGAACTTTTTAGGTTGATCTTCCTCTATATGGTCCTCCACTTTGTCAAGTGGTTCCTTGATGGAAGGTTCACCCACATCAAATAAATATAGTTTATATTGTACACAATTTTAGCCCAAAGAATATTTTTCATCATAGTTGTAACATAGTCCCTATTCTCTATGTGCCTCCATTTCTTCAAGAGTGAGACATCTAACCTGAGATGTTTTATTTCTTGAGTTTAATGATATTTGATATAGAAATGGGGATTCAATCATGTGGAGGTTTAAAAGTATGCTCTATGTTGTGAATTTATTTTAGCAAGCCTAGATAATCCTATATTGTTTGGCTTGAATATTTTCACTATAACACACATATCTTTCTTTAATCCACTAATTAAATAGATTAGAAAAATGTTGACACCCAATCCCCTTGTGCGATTCACCAAATTTTTGAATTATCTGGTAATCTCAGACAAATATCATTTGTTTTAACTTGGTGAGGGATATAGTGAAATATTTATATACACCAAGTCTAAAACAAGTAATTTTTATCTCAAATTCAATCCAAGTGAGCCATAGATGCATATTATCTAACCATTGGTACCACTAAACTACTTCCTATTCTAGGTTGAAAGATGCAATTACAAACCTTTGATTATGAGGAGTGGCATGAAGAGAAAAATATTGTTTGGTCTAATATAACCAACTAGTTGAATCATCACTATCAACTTTTAGAAAATCTAGCTTACACATTATTTGATTTTTATTCAGAGGTAAGGTATTTTGTGCTCTGCCCTTAGAACTACCATATTGAGTCCTTGGTGATTGTCCTACTAGAACATTGTAGTTTTCATTTAGGCCTATTAAATGACTCTTAAGGTTGTCAATTTTATCCAATTTTTCTAATTTGGATAATGCCTAAAGGATTTGTGACTGAGAGGTTTCATTTTTTTTGGTTTTTCACCCAACACTCTAGATCTTGAGTATCTTTAATACCACTAGCTATTTTATCACTTAAATATATCTATAAAATTTTTATTGAAGTTATATGTCAAAATGATCAACTCAAAGAGGATAAAAATGGGATATACCACAAAATAAATATTTTTGAAGGTAGGGTTTTAAAAATGGGTTTCAAGAGTTAGGTATCAAAATGGGGATTGCAATAAACTATCAACTAACAACTAAATGCTTTGTTGGTAGACTATTGACAACTGATTACTTTGATTGTTAGACTAGTTATTCTTTACACTATCAGGCTAAATATTCTATGTACTATCAGACTGTATATTCTTTATACTATCAGATTGTATATTCCTTGTACTATAACACTATATATTCTTCGCACTATCATACTATGACTAGAGTAGTCTCTTCTATAATATGCTTAGATATGGTTTTGGTTTTGAATAGAAATGGAATTAAAATAAGGTTTCAATACGGATAACTTAAGTTAGGGTGTGTATGATTTTGTGGGTTCTCTAATATATAATCTTATTCATGATTAGTGATTGACACATTATTTTAGACCTATAACTATGTATGGTTCTACCATACCCATAACTACACTATTTGTTTATTCCACCACACCCATAGTTGCACTATTTTTTTATGAGGGTATCATGCGAGTAAATTCCTAGGGCT
This sequence comes from Wollemia nobilis, assembly GCA_028583015.1. NCBI lineage: Eukaryota > Viridiplantae > Streptophyta > Pinopsida > Araucariales > Araucariaceae > Wollemia > Wollemia nobilis. Next base: position 11,750,989 of record JAQPPZ010002848.1, read on the forward strand.
AACCACTTACCAATGCACCATAAAACTTAAATTATTGACATTTTTCTATGGATTAAGGCTTCTTCTATTCCTAGGGGTTCTCCCTATATATCTAAGGGTATGTGGGAGCTTACAATTATATACGAGTGTTGTCTAAGGATTGGATATTGGATTTTGAGCACCCCTCTCTTCACTAAACACTTTATGAATAATCTAACTAAGCAAAAAATGATAACTCCTTAAAGAGATTTTAAATCCCTAGGCATAGGGTTTCTAACCTAATCCACTAAAAATAATAAAAAATTGTGTTTCTTTTGAAAATATACTTTAATGGAAAATGAATAGAATGAAAATATTATAGAATAGAAAAATAGACAAAAGGATAAAAAATATTATTGTTTCTATGAAACATGCATATGAAAAGAGCTTTGATACCACTTGTTAGGAACCTTCATATAAAATATGCATAATTGCAATAGCAATGTAGGAATTTATGGAAATGCTTATAAACTAAATGGCCATGAGAATGAAAATAATATAAGTGCTTAAGAAAATAACTAGATGGAAGTACAACAAACTTATACAAAATGAGAAAAATATGACATACATTCTACTCCAAACTGATGTCCTTATATTTAATCTTATTTACTCTAATCTAATACTCAACGATCAGACCACATAAAAGAAGGGACCTAGGGTGCTAACTCTTACTTAAAAGTAAAGCTTACATCATAATGGGCCCATACACACTAGGCATCCAAGGTGTAAACATACACCAACACTAGACAAGTACATAACAAATATTATGTTAGGATAGGGTATTAATGTTATGCCATAAAAAAATATGTAAAATTTAGTAAATTTAGTGCCAAGGTACTAAATTTATGGATACTTCATGGGAAACCAAGCTCAATTGACATAAAATCCTAGATCCTACTTATATCCTTGGGTGTAGAGTCTATAACATTAGAATATTTACTATAAAACTAACAAAAATTGTTTCTCCTTGGTGTCTTGAATCCTTAGCTAGTCTTATGTGGTAATAGCCCCATCCACTTCTTCCACTCAATATAATAAGGTAACTACATACTTCTAAAATCTTTAGTTTCTCCTACAAGTGTTCAAAACTTTTTTTAGATATAGCTCTTCTCACTTAGCTACTAGCTCCCTTAGCTTGGCATGAATTGACTTCAAATTTTCACATACTTTGAAGGTATTTCCTTCACTAGATTGATCTTTCTCTTCTTTGATCATGGCATGGAAATCATCATCTAGGACATTTTTCTTATGTTCAAAGATGCTTGGATTTATAACAATAATTAACCCTAAATTTCTTTGTCCATTTATTGTATTTGGGTTCTCAAAGATGCTAGGTTGTATTTGGAGTTTTGTAAGTTTTTCTAGACATCTAGGATCTTTTTGATATTCTTCACCATGCATTCGTGGTCCATCCAATGTTGTTGGGCTTGTGTTGGGGTAATGTAAGGAGTTGTAGAAGCTCTTTATGTTCACCTATTATAAAAAAGCTATTCTTCCACTTGTTTGATGATGTTTTAAACTATTTCCAAGCTTACCTTTGTAGAGGATGTTAATATGAAGTAATCAAATGTATTATTTATCTTCTCCTTGATCTGATCCCACATGTCATTAGCTATTGGATTTCTTATACCAACTTTTGATCTACCTCAAATTTAACAAGTTTTGAGGCATCAACCTCTTTGATATTGTAGTATTTCTTTTCTAGGTCCTCCAATAGTATGCTTTGTTCCTAAATCATCTCTTCCACATGTTTTTTGGACTTTAAAATTTTGACTTTAAGGTCTTACATTTGTCTCTTCAACCAATATCTTTCACTAACCTCTTTCTTAATACCTTCATTTTCTTGTTGGAGTTGGTCATTCTTAGCCTTAACCTTTGTCAATTTTACCTTTAATTTCCTATTGCTCAGCTGTATTACCTCATCCTCAACTTCTAGTTGGTCATATTTAATTATCATACACCATGTAAGCTAGTTTATCAACTAGACCATTTGGTATAAATTAAACTTGTCTAGATCTAGTTGCAACACCTTAGCATTAAGTCAATAAGGGCTGATGCTAGCTTGGAGGGATAAAATTTTGTGGTTTTTGTAAAGTACACTTTATCCTCTTTATTTGATACTTGAATGGAAGAGTAATGAAGCTTTAGAGGTCTTCTTGCTAATTTTCTTGTACTATTTCTATCCTCTCTTTAGTCAGGAGGATATCTAGTGCATTTTTGACCTTAGATTCCTTAGCTTAATATGTATAATTTGGCTTGGTCGCTTGAGAGGCACTCATTATAAGGGAGCTTTGGATCATTGAATAGGGATAGTGCACATTGTTTCTTGCAAGAGTAAACTCAATGGAAAACGAGTGTAAAATATATCAAATATATTTATTCTTAAAAGGGGTTACAAGGGGTCCACATTTTTACAAATTTACCTTAGAAGGCTACAAAGTAGGATTTAGCATGGTGAATATCCCTTTTCTTTTAGTGAACTGGTCAACTACACCCTGTATCAATCTTCCAAGGATCCTCAAATTTAGGTGGGCTTAATGTAAGGGAGCAACCAATGATCAAACATATCTTCAAGATCTGTATGACCTGCAAAAAGGAGTTAGTGCGTTTGGGGGCCTTTCATGGATTAAGCCCCATAGTTATGAATACTAGAAACTAAATAAAGTAGTAAAATACATAATAAAAGTTTTTGTAAATGGTTGTAAGTTCTAAAAACTAAAGGATGAAATGAGCATTAGATTTGAATTCATAAGGTGTAAATATATATAGTACATTGCAGAGTGAAGGTGGTTGAATAAAAAACCAACCTAACCACTTAGAGAAGCAACCAACCTAACCACCTAAAAAATGCATATACACACTTAGTAATTAAGCATGATATATAATGTAATAAATCCTATGCACTATGCACACTATGCACTATGCTAACATCCACGTTAATATCCCAATGGTGGAGTATTACTCTAACACCCTCCCTTATTCCATTATTTGGAATAACATATATAACCCCCCTTAAGGTGTAGGAGAGGATAATGAAAGATGATTTTATGCTGGTTCTATCTTTAGCTATAGCTCTAGCTCTGGCTCTAAGGTTACCTATGGAATAGTACCTTTGGAATTGCCACTAGATCTGCTTGTGGATTTATCTCTGGATCATTACTTCTGGATCTACCTATAGGTCTACCTCTGGATCATTGTCATTGGGTCTACCTTAAGGTCTATCTCGAGGTCATTGCATCTAGGACTGCCACTCGCTCTATCACTAGATATAACTCTAGGTTTACCATAGGTTTTAACTTTTTTGTAGAAGCCATACAATATTTCTTTTATATTGGTCCATTGTGTGAGATTTGTCCATCTACAATCAATACAAACCTTGTTGGCCATTTTCACTTTGTACCAAAAATTTGAAGGAGTGATTTGTACATTCACATGAGTCACAAGGATGTAATTTCTAACACCTAGCTGCTACATGTCATGTTCTTCCAAAATGACTACAACAATACTTTGTAGGAGTTGAAAAATATTTAGGTGTTACAAACATGGTTTTACTAGTACTTGCTTGTCCAAAATAGCCAAGGCCTTCATTCTTTGGCCTGAAATTTTGCATTATAGGAGTGTTAATGCTTTGCCCATGTTTATCTAATCCTTTACCATTGAATCCCATTTTTTTATCAGTTTATATCCAATGCCTTCGGTGTGTTTTTAAAAACACCCAAATTATTCATCATCATCAATGATTTTACTGGTAACAATATTAAATTTATCACAATTTATTATATTATGGAGCTCATTTTGAGAAGGTTCAATTTTTAAGTCACTAGTGTCACAAGCAAAATTGGCTCTTGTGATGATATCACCTGTGCTACAACTGATATCTGTACTTATAGATAGGAGGTTTCCTATATCACAATAAGCATTCACCACCATGGGTTGCAGGTCACTTGTGCTACAACACCATCATGGGCTAAAGATCACTTGTGTCACAACAAGCATCGACTGTTAGAATCATGATCTCTAATTCCTCACTGATGTCCCTTTTATTTTGACACTGGGCCATGTCAAGTGAAATCAATATCATGTAGACTTACCTTACAAATACTATAGGGATTTGAGCACATTTATATGAAGGTATTCCAAAACTTTAGGATCTTTGAGAATGGATTTTACACCACTACATAGTGTGAGATATTTTCCATCCTCAAAAAAATCCATTCCTTCCCACCCTGCTGGAAAGTAAGGATATTTAACTGATGTAGCAACATCATCAGTTGGTTTTGGGGCATTATTTTTCTTGGATCTACCCATTTTGTTTAAGGTGTCAGTCTCTACCAAAAATGCACCTGTTACAATGGAATTTTGCAAGAATTTTGACTAAGGTGTCGATTTCTACTGAAAATGCATCTTTACAAGTCTCCCTCCCCTTAATGTAAAAATATTCTTTGATGGAGCTTTGCAAGAAGTTTGACTAATGTGTCATTCTCTTATGAAACTACACCCTTACAAGTCTTCCCCTCCTTTTTTCAAAATTTTCTTTGATGGAGAAAATAATGTTCCCCCCTTAGTGCAAAAAAATGCTACTATTAAGTTTGCCAACTGTGCTTTAGAAATGACCAGTATGAAGGTTCCTTATCTCTCCAAAATGGTCTCTCTTTTGATATACCATAAATGAGTACTGAAAGAGAATTCACTCAAAATTTTTGGCACTTGCCAATTTTTTTTTTGAAAAAGGATGATTAGTTGAAGGAAATTAAGCCAAGCAATAGGAATGAATTAGGGTATTTGATGGAGTGAATATCAAAATACAATTGGCTTTCCTTATTTATCCCCGATTATTTATAGATAAAAATAGCTTAGACATCATTGTTGCAGCTATATTAGGCATTAGATATAGTAGTCCAAGCATGACAACTTCACCTGTAAGTGTGAACCAGAGGTATCGTATATATCGAACGTTGTTGTGCAATAAATTGCACAAAAAGGTTTAAAATTTTGGGTCTTATGTGCTTTTGAATTTTAAATTTATGATGTAAGTGCAAAAAATAGAAAATTAAATGCAGCATACAATCAAAAAGTGCCCACAAATTTTAAATGTAGGTGTCGGATTCCACCAAAAATGCACCTATTATATAATGCCAATTTTAAGGTGTTGAATGCAATCGAAAATGTATATTTTTAAAATAATTTTTGCAAAAAATAATTTGTTTTGTGTTTGCAAAAATTGATATTCACAATTCCCTCCTTTGTGTTAGAATTTTGTAAAATAAGAATACTATTTTGTCCCCCATTTTGTTTGCAAAATAAACAAGGTGTTGATGGAATTTTGAGAATCCTTTCAGTTTGCAAAAGAAACAATGTGCAATTCTTGTTTTGTATCCCTCCTTGTGGAAAAAAATGCACTATGTGTTTGTGTAATTTGCAAAAAATTGATGCTCCTTGGGTTGCAAAAAAAATGAATTTGCAAAGTATTTAAAAAAATACCTTTGAATGCTCCTTATTTATCTTTTGCAGCAAAAAAAATTACTTTCTTGTAGAAAAAATTGCCTCTCCTTTAGCAAAGAATGCAAAAACTGTTTTCCGCGAGAATTTTTTTTTTGTTGATTGGAAAAAAAATTATTTCTTTTGCACAAAAAATTATTGCTTTGTGCAAAAAATTGTTGCTTGGAACGGGTGGGATTTGATCCCCTGACCTCCTACTGCACCAATAGCTTAGTGTCTGCCTGAACTACCAGTTGGGCTACCTGGTCCAATGGAATACAAAACAAGTAAGTAATATTTGAACACGTCAAATATTTCTTTCTTATTATCATTTTGGGCAATAAAAATTAGATTTTTATGCGCATGGGGGATGGACCTCGTGACCTCACAGGGAGCAGATTTGTAGTGGATCTCTAACTAGCCCAACTACCACTTTGGATGGGAGCAAAAGGGAAAGAGCTACCTTTTGTTTCCTACCCCACTGATCTGTGGAAAAAAATAGAAATGTGGGACTTTTTAGTCCCACATTTGTCATGCTACGTAATTTTGCAAAATTTTAAAACTCTTTTACCCATGAAGACCTTTGATTACCTTTGGGAAATCAGGACTTTTGAAGACCCTTTTACCATCCACACTAACTAGTTAGTGTACGACACATCAGCTGCCACACATCCCTTGGAGATTGCACTACCACATTAGCAGCCTACCAGGTCAATAGTGCCACATCAGCACCTAGTCAATAGTGCTACATCAGTGCCACATCAACAGTACCACATCAAAACTAAGTTAGTAACCTCGATCTGTATGCTTTCCAGGCGTCCACCTACCTCGATCCATGTGCAAGTGGAGTTTCATGGGATTGCATTTGGTGACATCAGTGATGTTGTTTTCCCATACTGGTTTAGCAATCAAAGGGTGATGATCACCATCCAGTGAATTTTAGCACTGTCAGATCCCATGTGTTGTCACAATTTTCATGTGATTAGGTGTTTTTAGGATGCACAAGCACCATAGATTACTAGATTTTATTGCTTTTCAGAGAGCACCATCTAGTCAGTCCTCAGAGTCTATGTTGAGTTCAATTTAGTCTGATTCAGGGATAATCCGTCCCTCTAGGTTGCATCCACATAAGTCTAGAGTCCTCCTTGGGAAGCATGTATGGTCTAGTCCTCGAGAAACATGCCTTATCCGATCATCACTCTGATACCATAAAGGAGGAAATGAGCATTAGATTTGAATTCATGAGGTGCAAATATATATAGTACACTATGGAGTGAAGGTGGTTGAATAAACAACCAACCTAACCACTTAGAAAAGAAACCAACATAACCACCTTACAAATGCATATATGTGCTTAGTAATTAAGTGTGATATGTAATGTAATAAATCCTATGCACTATGCACACTATACACTATGCTAACATTCTGCGTTAATATCCCAATGGTGGAATATTACTCTAATAAAAACAATAAATATTACCTGTTAGGAGGGTTTTGTAACTTTCTGTTGCCTAAAAGTGAACTCTGGCTAGAGTCGTACCCTAGGGTATGAATGATTTGGGTCGTTGGATACATAGAGACTTTGAATGTAATTATAATTTTCTAGATTTGATAGAATATAGTGTTGTCCTATGGTTGTAGGAGCTCCTGGTCGATGCTGGATATGCTCCTGTACCTATCGAAACCTATAAAAATAACATACAAGAGGGTACGAAAGGATTCATTGTCATGTTGATTTGATGGTTGATTTATGGGTGGAGGTCTAATGTAATTTTAATAGATTTTTGTTATGTGACATGAGGTGGATAAATTTATGAGGAAAAGTACTACTATGTATAGTATTTTTGAGAGGTTAGGGGCAATGAGGTGTCCCTTGTGAGGTGGATTGAATCCTAGGTTGAATTTCAATTGTGATGAGGTTAAGAGTGAGGTGTAAGGTGACTCACCCTATCACATGCAATGAAGAGTAATATTTTAAATATCTACAAATATCATAGGTGCACACATGTGTGAGCAAAGGTTAATGTTAACCTTGATTAAGTTGACCCTAGGTTAAACTAAGGTCAAGGGGGTGAGGTGGAGGGTGACTCACCCCTTCCCATGTCTTAAAGATTAAGCATATTTAAATATCTATTAATATCATGGGTGCACACATGTGTGAGTAAAAGGTTAGTGTTAATATTAATTAAGCTTAATTAAACATGTGTTTAACCTCTTAAGTGCATTTTAGTGATAAAGTGACTTTATACCAAGGTTAGGGTTACTAGGGTTAGGATTTTGATGGTGGTCACATGGGGACCATGATTAAACATAGGAAAGGGCTTAAGTAGTCCAAAGAGCTTATGCATATCCCTTTTAATAAATATAAGGTGTTCTAAGGTTAATTAATGCAATTTCATGTCTTTTGTAATTTAATCAATTGTGAAGAAGTGAATGACCATGTGTAATTTGTGGGTGTCTACATTTACCTCTTTTTGTATTATAGTGTGTGAAGACATAGGGTAGTGCAAAAATTTAATGACACCAAAAGATGATTTGGTTTTTGAGAACAAATAATTGATTATGAAAGATTATGGATAATGATGGATTTTGTCATGCCATGGTAATTTTTTTTGGTAGATTAAAATATTTCATTACGAAATGAGTTTTAAGGATCCCAAAACCTTAGTATAAAAATAGCACTGGTTGTTATGAGCATAACAAAATATCAATAAGGGACACAACCCAAAGCCCCACACAACACAAAGAAAATAATATAGAATGCAACCTCAAGCAGAAAGAGAAAGGAGAACAAAGGGACTCTACCCTAGCATAACATACCACAAAAAAATAAACATGCTCCACGCAGGGTAGCCGTAGGACAAAAATAGATATTGATGAGGAAATCAGTGCTTTGTGGCTTCATCATCCTCATCCTTGGCCTCGTCCTTTGCTAGATCCTTAGGATCCTCCTTGACAACAACCATGTCCTCCAATTCAGAACAACCTTCAGTCTCTTGCCCTATCTGCACACCAAAGAAAAGCATATGGAGGGCCTCCCTAAGGTCGATGATAGAGTTTACCATAGCATTCATCATGCTTGTCATCATGGAAATGATGAACTCCTTCAATTGTCTGACTTCATATTTGGTGTCCTCATCATATTCCTTGATGTCTATCACCGTATTGCTACCTTTCGTAGATAGATCTTGAAGGTGAGTTGATTTCCTAACAAGCCCTTAAGTTTTATCAAATTTAATAATGTTCCTAGCCTTCAACTCGTGAACTACTTCAATAGATTTTATCTTTTTTCTACAAGGGACAAGCGAGTAGGAGGCCCAATAGGTTTCATGGTTGGTTTGGGTTTGCTATGGGTGGGCCCTGAGGGCTATGGGCTAGGATGTGGGTGTAAATGACTTTGAACAAACCTTGGTGGGAGGGAAGGTCAATTCCTTTATTTTTTCTATAGGAAGTGATGGAATAATTCATGGAGTTTATGAGGAACTAGGGAATGTTGATAGGATTCACATCACAAAAATGGTTGACAAAGGATAAATGGAAGCTACATAGGACTTTCTCAGGATCATCAATCATGATGAATTCCATTATGGTCTTCATCACATCGTTCCATGGCATGAGGAGATCCCTCCTAAAGATCCATTGTTTTGCTCCTTTGAAGATCCTTTCATTATCTTTAAACTCTTTCAGTTCAACCTCCCAATTGTGCTTCTCCCAATGAATTGACCACCCCTTTGCTAGCTAGCCTGATATGATTGATAAGAGATTTGCGTCAACATGGAAGCTCCTCCCTCAAACCATGACACATCCATTCTCCCAAGACTCTAGGAAAGCCATGGTAATGTCAATTTCATCATCGATGAACAGGTGGAGGAAAGAAAAAAAATTCCTTTCAGTTATGATTATCTCGGCCAAAATATTACATTCAAATTTTCTAGGCTCAACAAAGCTCATGTTAGGCGGATGATTGGGGATGGGGAAATAAAAAGTGAAAATTATAATGGGAACTAAGGAAAATAGGGTAGATAACACTCTGCACCAGTGAGGATGGGGGATGAACATAGGCAATGGGGATAATCAGGATGCCTATGATGGATTTAAGGGAAGAATCCCATAGAAACTACCTCACTTTCCAATATTTTTGGTTATTGAGATATTCAAAGTACATAGAAGTTGGAATTATGGTTTTTGAATTTCTATTGTTTTTTGGTAATAATTACTTAGAGAGGGAAAGTTCCCAAGATGATTTGGAAAATGGGTGATGATATTCCTTTATCATTTGCACTGATTGGGCATTGAGCCACTATTTCTAGAATGATGATAATCAAAACTAGTATCACCAATAACCCCTGGGAGGATATGCTCCAGACTCCAATGCATGATTTTGGGAAGAATACCATTCCCCCATCCCATGAGGATAAGCCACTTTCAAGGAAGGATGCCATTGGGAATTTGATCATTGAATATTGTGACCTCCTAGTTCAACTTAGTACTTGATTTATTGGTCCAATACTGGTGCAACATCGAGGCATGAAGCAATTGAGGTTCTTTAAAAAGATGTCTTCATAAATCAGCTCACTGTTGGCACTTGGAGTGCCACCTACATTACTGCACATGAGAGAAAATTACCAAAAAATAATAGAAAAATTAGTGTACTTTTCCAAAAAATTGGTCCAAACAGGCATGACCTAATTGTGGTGGGAGTCAGTCTACATGGAACAATGTAAATTAATGATGGTGTAAATATCTTGGTCAACACTCCTATTGACATTTTGGGGAATATTTTTGATTCACGTGGAGAATCTGCTGACGGTGACACCAAAGTTATGCCACTGATGCAGGATGAGGATACTGAAGAAATTAATCCTAATGGGAAAGGCCATTAGGACTATTGACCTGAGGTTTTTCCTGATCCACGATAGCATGAATATCATTAGGGATGTCATATGTCCATGTTAGAATATTAGCCACATGAACTCCAAGATTGGACAAATTGTCTGCAACACCATTGGCCTCTCTGAAAGTGTGTTGGAAGATGACTTCTTGTATATCAAGGATCAAAATCCTAGTATTATCAATGTAATATCTGATCCTACAAGAAGGGTTGCTATTATTTTTGAGATAACTGATTATATTCAGGGAGTCTCCTTCGATAATTAATCTATTGGGAAAGTTTTTGGCAAGGGAGAGACCTCTCCACATGCTCTTGGCCTCAACAACATGATTGGTATGAACTCCTAACCCTTCAACAAAGGCAAGGATGACTTCTCCATGATGATTTCTAAGGATGCCTCCCGCTCTTGCTTTTCTAGGGTTTCCTTTTGCAACCCCATCAAAATTCAATTTGAACCACCCTATCGGTGGAGGAATCCATTTAGAATCAATTCTAGGGTTAATTGAAGGATGGAAATCCTCCAAGGACAAGTCTAAGGATCTTCGTAAGCCAATATCAGATTTGGAGGTAGAGAAAAGGGGAAGGAGGATGACATTTTCCTTGGCAAAGGCTAGGATTTTACTGGAAATCAACTCTAGGATAAAGGGACATTGAGAAAATATTCTATAGTTTCTTTCAAACCAAACTTGCTAGAGAAAATTATGAAGACAGGTATTCCAAAGGAACTTAAGGTGATGGTTGCAAAAAGGATTGGGACATTGGAGGAAGAGATTGACTATAGAGTAGGGTCTGGACCAAGTGATGTGGAAGGTTTGAAAGATGGATTCAAGGATGGATGAGGAATAAGGGCAATGGAGGAAGAGGTGAGGGGGGATTCCCAGGTAGCCAAGCATAGAGGACACCTATTAGGAATGGTAAAACCTTTTTTGAGTAGATTTTCAATGGTAAGGATCCTTTCTTGAATGGTGAGCTAGGCAAAAAAAGACACCTTAGGAATGAGGGATTTAATCCACACCAAATTACAGGGAAACAAAATATCCTCATTCTCAAGAAGAAATTGGTAAGTAGACTTAAATGTGAAATCTCCACCTTTAGAGGGTTCCCAAATAAAATGATCTTTGGAATTGCTAGGAGGAATGACGGTGGAGTGTAGAAGGGAGTTCATGGTGATGGATTCAGTAGGATGAGAAGTGTAATTGATAATTCTCCATATGGATCTATCATTCTGAATCCTTAATAAATCTAAGACTTTGTGCCCTATCATGAGGTCTGTATAGGGTTTTAATATGGATAGAAGAGGATCTTCAATGAGTGGTTTTTCTATGATCCATTTGTCATTCCAGAAGTCTATATTGCTCCCATCCCCAAATCTCCATATTAGGCATTTCTTCAAAAGCATCTTGGTGCTAATGATGGACTTCCAGAAAGTGGATCCTCCTATGGGGGTAGTATCACTAAGGAAGTTTTCTTCTTGCAGATATTTCCTTTGGACTATGGATGTCCACTCATTTTTTATATTTGTGACCAGACACCAAGCTTGTTTAGCCATCAGAGCTATGTTTAGGGAGTGGATTATTCAAATACAAATTACCCTTTTGTTCTTAGATCTGTACACTTTACCCCAAGCAACAAGATGAAAATGTTACTTTTTTCCAGTCCCTAACCATAATTTTTTTTGAATTTGTTCAATTTTGTGGTATATTGCAACAAGGGCTTTGAAAACAGAGAGGAAGTACATAGTAATACTTTGAAGGGAGGCTAATGTGAGGGTACTATTGGGCACTAAATTGCATCAAGTTTTACTCAATACTATGGTTGTCTATCTTCCTACTTTCTATCCAGGCTTGCACCCGATAGCTACAACTCAACACTCAACATTGGATGGACCAAAATAGAGTTTTCGATCCAACCTCCAGAGTAGGCTGGTTCCTTGTCAACTTAAACAAGATGTTGACACAATTATGCTCACTTAGGGTTTGGAGATTAGGGTAAGAAAAGGTTAGGGTTAGAGAGATGTGAACAATAGTGGATGGATAGGCTAACAACATTGCACTACAACAAAAAGCTCCAAAAAATTGACTTAAAGACACATTACTCAGATCAACATTATCTCAAGTTAAATGTATTTCCATTCATTAACGAACAGTAGAGAAATATTGCAGACAACAATTTCAATATCCAAACAATGATAATCCAAATAACAAAATTCACCACTATCTAGATTTTATAGAAATGTACTCCCTAACAATAAAGATCAAATCCAAAAGTAGATTTCAATTACCCTAACAACTAGTAATCCATTAATTTGGCACAAACTAACCATTTAAGTATTCACAAAAATGCAACTAAAGAATTTGAACCTCTGATATCAAATATGAAGACACAAGCTTTGAGGTGAAGATCAATGTAATGCTCCTTTCATTAGTCCTTGGGAATATTTATAGTAGCATAGGCAAACACACTAGAGCCGACCCTTTAAAAATGAGGGTTCGACCTCTACTTATAGTTTTGCAAAATTAAAAATAACAAGGAACATTACAAAGATTAAAATTTGACAGCACAATAGAGAGTTCTTGTTGGCATTCTCTTACTGGTACATCCTCCAGGAAACCCACTGCAAGTGGACCGCCATGGTAGCTCGAAGCCTCTACAACTTGCTGGTCATTTGATGCTAACTAGAGTTCTAGCCATTGGAGATTGTGTATACATCATCGATCCTTCTTGGAAGCCTTCTACCATCATCGATCTATAACCATATCTTGGTTCTATCTTCTTGAAACCCTCGATGCTTCAGCTTCCTCCTCCAACTGACTATTACAACTCTGGTGAAGAAATACTTTTATATACTTTAGATTCCTTAGCAAAATCTCCATCATCGATCTCCCTCATCATATGGCTACGATCTAATATGATATAAGCTTGGTATAATGGTAGGGAGAACTCAACACCATTCCACTCTTAAAAACTAATGACATCATCTTTCCTACCTTAGAAACTATGGAACACCAATCGCCTTAAGTGCTTTGGAAGTTAAAATCACTCCTCGTCCTTTTTTCTTCATTGGCCATGAAACATTCACCAATCCACAAAAGTTGATGACATCATCTCTCCTTCAAAACTTTTATAGATTCCATTCTAGACCGAAGCAAGTACCTTGGCCTGTGAACACCATTCCAGACCTATTGCAATGCAAAGTGACTCTTCCTCCAATCCGCACTGACCTTAGAGTACATCACTGCTTTTTGTCATTCTAGAAAAGAGTTAGTCAAAATATCCTTCATCATGGATCTGCATCTACTATGTTCATAGCATTCTACCTTGTCACCATTCTGGGAAAAAATATTCTATGCATTCTTCGAAATCGGGCCTTCCAACACTTAGCCACTCGTAAGGTATTCAAAATATCAAGCGGTCGCCAATCCGCACTTATTTTCTACTGACGTCATCCTTCTCCAAAAAGTTTTATGGATTCAGGATGCATCACCAGTCTAGAGCCAAGAATATGGGAAATCTTGTGGAATCGCTCCAAGTGCAAAAATTTACCAAGTGTTGAGTGGACTCATGGCCTTTGTTGTGGATCCACTCCAAAATACACTGCAAAGTGTGCGGAATGAGAACTTCATGACTTAGACAAAATTTTCAAAATTTTCTCAAGTATGTGGCCATTTTGGGCATACATTCTAGCGCCTCCCAGGTGGATTTGCTTGCAAAGCCATCGAACTCAGAGTCTTATCCATTGGGCCTTGGGAGTCAAAAAATACTCATCTTCAAAAATATGCTTTAAAGAATAACTTCCATATAAACACTACCCTTTGAAAATCCAACAATCTGCTTAGAGGGTAAAGGTTCATATAGAAATCATGCCAAAAACATCATGGCTCATCCACTTATAATGAGACTATACCAAAAATACAGGCCTGTTGCCATTATCTTCAAAAATCAGGTATAACTCTACTCCTCTTATAAGGCCTTATTGCAAAATGTCTTCACACAAAATCTGCTGCTCTCTATGCCTCTGTAGGCTTCATGCCTTTATTGTTTATTTCTGACAATTGTCAGAGCAAAAAACAAAAATGCAAAACTCATGCATATGTACAAAAACAAAAACAAACTAAGTGTGGGCCCCTTCCGGGCCTGTAACCGCTCCATCCTGCTCTTCTTCTTCATGGGCCTCTTCCTTGCCTCTTCTTCATTCTCTTCTTCTTCTTCTTCTGGAGAAGGTGGTTTCTGATTCCTTCCTCTAGAAGAATCACCAAACAGCTGAATCATCAATTTTAAAGATTGTAAAGCCTATTTCCAGGCTGCTTCAGAGGGGTTTGATGTCTCTTTGAGCTGCTTATAAACATATTGTAATTCTCCAATGTCCTCATAATTAGAAGCATTCCCTCTATTCACTAGATCTTCCATGAGATCTCTTAATCTGGTAAAATTAACAATTAATTGGACAACTTGCTCTTGGGGTAGTGGCTCTTCAAGAGAATCAATTCCAGATTCATTCTTCAAATCTTCATCAATGCTTTTCTGGATCTCTTCCATGGATAGCAAGTTGTGATCCTCCATCCATAGGCCTTTGAAGCCAACTTGAATCATTTCTTTATTTACATCAACAACATCCCTAATCACACCTTCAATCTTGTCAAACAACAACCAGGCTCTTTGAAGTGCCATGTGCTTCTTAACCATGATTTTGGTAGCAACTCTAGTGAGATTCCATTCTTTATTAGGAATTGGTTTAGTAGAATCACTGAGTCTACTATCAACCAACCTGTACATTTGTTCTACCAAAATCACCATAGGCTGCAACTCTCTGGTGATCTGATCTAGGTCTCTCTAAACATTGGGAAGTAGGCGACTGGCCTCATCAAGATAATCAATCATGAATTGAAGCCCTAAACATTTCTCTTGGACTTTGAAGAGCATCTCTTTTCTAATCCTCTTCAGTTCAATTTTAGAAAAGCTAGAGGCCTTAGCCTTCTCTATTTGAAGTTGCTACTTTAAACTCTAAATTTCTTTCACTTGTTCTTCATTCAACTTCTTTTGCTCTCCTAGTTGATCCTTGAGCTTATTGGCCTCTTGAAATTTTTCTTGCCAGCCCTTGACCTCCTTTTTTAGAGCCTTTTCAACTTCCTTTTGATTTCTTAGAGTCTTCTGAAGCTTTTCAATTTATTTCTCAAGTTTTCTCACCTTCTCTCTAAATATATCATTCTTCACATAGAAGGTGTCTAAATGGGCTCTGGCCATAATCAGTTCATCCTCTTCAAGAAGCTTATCAATATCTTTTGTGACCTCCTCCACTCGATAATCTTGGATAGTCATTTCATTTTTGGGCTTATTTACAAGTGGAGTCATAGATCTAGATACTCTTTGCCTAGCCACTGGATCAACATACATACTTCTTCTTGTGACAACCATCCTGCTGGAAGGCTTAGAAAGCTTCTCTGCCCAGAAATCATTTGCTCTCTGTGTGGTTGCCTGCTCTTTTGGCAAAGTGATAGGACTTGAAAAACTAGTAGCCAGGGGAGATGAAGATACCAAAAATGATAGGGCAGACTGAACTACTGACAATGGGGGTGTGGGAGTACTCACAGCAGTCTCTGTAATGATAGTGGACTCTGTGACTACTATTGTTGTTGCTATTGGTAAACTCATAGAAACCGACACAAGACTAACAATTGGATGAATGGTGGTACTTGGAACGTTGTGTCCCATTGATGGTGGTGGTGGTAATGATGAAGATGAAATTATGGGAGATGATGAAGTGGGAACCTCAGATGTTGGAAGTGGGATTTGGGGTGACTGTGGGGGAACATAAGTGACTTGTTCTTCAGTGACAACCAATGAAACATGGGGTGGACTATGAGAGGGAGAAGGTACCTTTGTCACATTTTCTTGACCAGAAAGGGAGGGAGAATTCTTTGGGGATTCAGGAGGATGTAGAGGAGAAGAGGGATTAGAAATCATACCTTCACCTATAGATGTAGGGTGCTCTTGCTCTACTTCTATTTCTTGTTGTTGCTCCTGGTGAGTCAATTCTTCTGTAGTAGAAATAGCTACCTCTTTTGCAATCTCCTCCATATCCAATATCTACTTCTTTGAAACTTCCTTTTCCCTTCTCTTCAGGGCTCTTTTAGTTCTTCTATGGATTAATTGAAAGGAAGCCATCTCACTCTTAGAATATTCTTCTGATATATCTCCTTGTACTACTCCAGAAAGCAAGACTTGCTCAGAAATAGGACGTAATTCTACTGATGTTGCAGGGGTAAAAGAAAGGGGGTGAACCTGAAACTCTCATCCTTCTTCTTCTAATCAATTTCTATGTCTAGAGGTTGACCCCCAGAGCTAAGAATTTAGGCCTAGATACTACTTCAATAACTAGAGTACTGATAACTTTTTCACTAGAATATTGCATTTTGCTCAAAAGCTGAGCTCCCTTAGGAAACTTCTCCACTTGTTCAGTGGTAGGATGAAAAGTTTTTGAAACTTTAGCTATTATCAAAGGAGTTTCCTACTCTTCTAATAGAGCTCCTTGATCTGTGGGTGGAGAGAGAGATTCAGAACTAGTTTGGGACTTTTGAACTATCAACACTATGTCCCTGATGTCCTTTTACCTCCAGGTTCTGATATTTTCATTATATCTCTTTGAAAATTCCTTATCAATCTTCATTCCAAACCTGGACTTAGTTTTTCCAATCTCAATCCTCATTCTCCACCAATATGATATCTTTGCTACATTCCATTGTTCTTCTTCCTCAACTTCTTCAGCAGCATCCTCCTCAGGTTGAGGGTCCTTTTTCTTTGAGGTTTTTCCTTCAATGTCACTAATGGTGGCTTCTGTAAGCCGATGACTCTTCTTCTTATCAGGGTCATAATCAACAATATGCTCATAGAAATCCAACCATGGAGGTAGTTGACCCATTTTTGAAACATTCCACTCCAAAAGAGTGGTCTCATCATTATTTCTTCCTTGTTCAAAATGAGCCCTAGGCCTCTTTTCAAACTTATAAGCCTTTTCTCCATTTAGGGCTACATTTCTTGTAGTGAAGATACCATCAAGGTCATAACTCCATCTTTGGGGGATATAAAATAGACCTAACCTATCAAGGTATTGGTCGATTTGTTGACTCTACCCCTTCTTAGTGATGGTAATGTCCTCCATAGTGTGGTGTGTAAGCAAATATTTTTTCTTTCTCCCAGAACCATAATTCAAATCAATATATTCTACCTACCTCAAATATTCTAAGGCAAAAAGCCTTTCTATAACAAAATGGGGTAGGAGAAAAGGTTTTCCCATGAAACCATACAATCTAATAACTGTGCCCTCGATCAAAAAATACCAATCTCCTTCCTCAGCACCCTCTACTCTCAAAATTTTCTTAGCTAGGGGTGGCAATCTAGGGCACTCTCCATACATTATTTTCAAGGCAGGTCCAAGAAATTCCAAGTTGAATCTATAATAAGACTCACTGCTTCTCAAGTGACTTGTCCAGTAATAAACCGAAAGGGTTCCCCATCATTGGTTTTGTCCTTGATCGAAATCCAAGGCATTCTATCTTTAATGGTAGCATAAAACATCCATACCATACTTGAGCAATACCTAAAACTAGGAGCATCAGAGCCCCTTTTCATACTTACCAATTGTTCATGTATCCTCTATGCAAGAAAAGTTGGCCAATCAAAATAAATCACCCTAGTTCCTCTTTCCTCTATGCCTTTCTCATACATTATTTCATTAGAAATACAATAGGCCATGGCAATTTTCTAGTCGTATACCATTCTATCAGAGTCTAAACCCTCCATACAGGCCAACATAGAAAATAGTACAGGGTTTGTAAATTTATCAATAGAGATTGGGACCTCAGGTAATTTCTTCTTGGGCTTTGTATCAAGCTGTTTATAAACCCATATCTTAAATGACTCTCCATCATTGGCTCGCTTCTCCAAGGAGTAAAACCCAGCCTGGTCAGTCACCTTAAATGTTTTTGGCCTCACTGATGGTTCAGACCCTAGGGCAAAAATATTATGATAGAAAGAGGTGGTGATACTGAAAAGGGTTTCACCCTCAGAGGTTTTTACTACTTTGGCCAATGGGTCATAAAATTTAACTATTGTAGCTATTAAATCTAGATAGGGATGAATATAATCATAAATGTAAAAAGAGAGATAAGAAAGGACAACACATCTACCTTCCATAGATAGAGCAGCTTTCTTCTTGTATCTATCATTAACGCTCCTTCTGAGCCTTGTTCTCTCAGTGAGGACCATTTCAGTATCCACCATAGCTTCTGCTCTATCGATGTATGATGCCACCACCCTTTTCTCTAGAGTTTCAAACTCTTGGACATCCTCTGAAGCCATTTTGATAGCAATAAGACTTTGTTCTCTGTAATTCGTAGCAAAAAACTTCAGAGTATCGTTTCACCCTTTACTGCTTTGTGGATGCAATTAGCTACCAAATGAACTTCGTGTGTGCCTTTTTGGTTCTTTTATTTCCTAGAGTGCACGTATCTTCCACCATTAATGTGGTTGCTATGTGATCTACCCACTGGCACACTTTCCAACTTCCACTCATTCCTTTTGGTGGCTCAACGGTGGCATTCTAAATTTTCATTGGCCAAAAATTCAAACTGTGCTGCCACCTCACTACGCCTCTTCGGCTACTCTTTGGTTCGAGTGCGAGTTCATTAGCATTGATTGTGGGGTCTTTCTTGTATCTCCATGTGGCATGGTCATGAAATCACTGCTCGGCTTCCCCTTAGTTTTTTGAAACCTGGTGGGTCGAAGATATTTTTGATTCCGTTGACACTTAGCAAATTCCACGCGTGAATTATCACCTCGGTTCCGCTCCGTCATACTTTAGCTTTGAAAGGTCCCCAGATTGGAGATGCCTTTGCTTCTTTTGATATTTGGCTCTCTTCATCACATGGGATAAGAACATTTGCACCATTCCATGGGGATCTTAGTGTATTTTGATGCGGATTCAAAAATGCTCACCATTCTAGAAGAATTTACATGCATTCGAGTGCGGAATGGAACATTGTTAGATACTTTGTCAACACTTAGTCATTTTTGCAAATTTTTTCTTTTTCCAAGATTTTTCAAAGAAGACTGATTACAAAGTGCAGAAAGAAGTTAAAATACAAAGTGCAGAAAGAAGGGGAAATAATAATACAATGTATATACATATGTTACAGTGAGCTCATATTTTACACATAGTAGAGCTTGAGATGAAAACCATTCACTGGAATCGGTTGTATGTTCCCCTCTAGATATTCCAGCTGAAACACATTGGACTCCTTGGCTTCTACTATTTTGAAAGGACCATCCCAAAAAGAATCAAACTTTTCATGCTTGCCTGGCTTTGCTCTATCAACATTCCACCTGAGAACTGAGTCTCCAACTTGGAATTTTTTGAATCTGGCTTTCTTATCAAACCATGCCTTGATATCTGAGGAATGCTTTTGAAAATTATCATATGCCTGAGCTCTATTCTCTTCTAATTGTAGTAAGTGAGTCAGCCTGGTTTTTACCGGATCTTCTTCTGATTCCTCCTCTGTATTGACAAGCTTAAGTGTTGGAATCTCCAAATGGATGGGTAACACTACCTCTTTGCCATATACTAGTGCATAAGGGGAAGTCTTAATGGACTTATTTATAGTAATCCTGTCTACCCATAGAGCTTGGTCTAGCAATAGATGCCAACTTCTTTTATTTCCTTCAAGTGATTTCCTCAAAATTCTTAACAGGTTTTTGTTGGTAGATTCTGCAAGTCCATTACCCTATGGATAATAATTTGAAGTATTCTTAAGAGTGATGCCATACTTGCTGGAAAACTCAATATACTTGGCTCCTATGAAAGTTGGGCCATTGTCACTCACCAAGGCTTCTGGAACCCCAAACCTTGAAATCAAATTTTCCATAAAATTGATCACAACATCTTGATCTGATTTCTTGGTAGGAATAGCCTCTACCCATCTGGTAAGATAATCTATGGTAGTTAGGATAAAATTATGCTCTACTGAGGAATTGGGGTTGATGACCCCTATGAAGTCCAGCCCCCATTGTTGAAAAGGTTCTTCAACTTGTATGGGCTTGAGGGGGAATGAAGCATTCCTTGTCCTTCCAACATATCTCTGACATTTGTCACAGGCCCTGGTGACCCTGAAAGCATCAGTAAATACAGTAGGCCAATAATAGCCTACTCTTATGATTTTCAAAGTTGTAACTCTACCTGAGCTATGTCCACCAATTGGTCCTCCATGGAACTCTTCAATGACCTTCTTTTGTTGATCATATTTTAAGCACTTTAGAAGAACTCCATCCAAATTTCTTTTGTATAGGCCTTCTGGTAGTAATACATATTTTAAAGCATGAAGCCTATATCTCCTCCTTTGGGATGCATTTATATTGGGGGGCATACTCCAGTTTGGAAATACCTGATCATCTGGTCAACCCAATCGGAGTCTACTATTTGTGCTTCTTCCACCTGATCTTCATCTGCTATTTGGCAAGCTATCATTTCTGCTAATGTTGCAGCCTCTGTTAGACCTTGGCATAGGGCTCTACCTCTTACCAACTTGGTGGGATGTATCTCTACATCATACTCTTGGATTTTAGTAATCCAACCAGCTCTTTTATCTCCTAGTTCACCCTGAAGGATAAAACTTCTTACATCTGGATGAACCACATATACTAGGGTCTTACTCTATACCAAGTACTGCCTGAACTTCTTCAGTGATTTCATCACAACAAACACTTGTCTTTCAATAAAGTTATATTTGACCTGGTAATCATGGAGTGTCTAGCTCCAAAAGAATACAGGATGCTCTTCACCTTGATTATCCTTTTGAGTAAGCACTGAGGCATAACTTTCTTCAGCTCCATACGCATAAAGGATAAAATATTTACTAAAATATGGATTTATCAGCACTAGGGTGGTTGCAATGGACTGCTTGATAATCTCAAAAGCTTATTTCCTGACTTCAGTCCACTTGAACTCAACATTCTTCTTGAGTAGCTCAGATATAGGCCTTACTTTTTGTGCAAAATCAGAAATGAATTTCCTGACAAAATTGATTTGGCCCAGAAAATATTGTAAGGTTTTCTTGTTTGTAGGCAAAGGGAGAGCAAGAATGGATCTGATTCTATCTGGATCTATGGCCATACCTTCTTTTGAGACCACATGACCTAGCAACTTTCCTTCATGAACCGCAAAGAATGACTTCTTAGGATTGAGTGAAATACCAAATTCTCTGCATTTCTGAAAAACTTGCTCTAGGTGTGATAGGTGGTCTTTCTTATCATGGGAAAACATAGTCATATCATCCAAATAAATCAGAATGACTTTGTTGATTAGTGCACCAAAGGCATAATCCATGGCTCTCTGAAATGTGGCTCCCGCATTGGATAGCCCAAAAGGCATTCTATGGTAGGCAAATGTGCCCCATTTTGTGGTGAATGTTGTCTTATACTGATCTTCATATTTCACCCAAATATGATTGTATCCAGAGTAACCATCCAGTAATGAGAACCTCTCTACCCCTACCACTATCTATAATATCTGATCAATCTATGGGAGGGGATAGTGATCTTTGAGGGATGCTTGGTTAAGATTTCTGAAATCTACACACAAGCGTATATCACCATTCTTTTTTCTTACGGGTACCAAGTTAGCTACCCAGGTAGAATGTTTTATTGGGTATATGATCTTAGCCTTTAATAACTTTAAGAGCTCCTCTCTCATGATGGCCTCGATCCTTGGATTCACGGGCCTTTGCTTCTACCTAAAAGGCTTTGCATCAGGCTCTAGCTCAATAGTATGTTGGATAACCTTCTTGTCATATACCTTGAGGTCTTCATATGACCAAGCCACAATATCTTGGTATTTTAAGCATAAGGCTTTGATATCTTCAGCTTCCTCTAGTGAACATTTAATCCCAACATTGAGCTTCTTTTCAATACCAACTTCAACTTCTTTATAAATTTTTTCACCGACTTTCATGGTTCTGGTCTTTTTCCTGTCCTCATTGTCAAATAAGCTCTCTAGGGTGACCAATCCTCTAGGGATGTGGTTGTTCCTTAGTTGAATAACATCTTGTTGATCAATTTCTTCTATATTTTCTTCTTGGATAGTAGAGAGACATGCTTCTCTTACCAGAAAGTCAATTATCTATTCATCACTTTCAAAAACCTACCAGAAAATCTGCTTGTCTGGTACTGTAGGTCTAAAAATCATTTTGATTCCCTTGGCCTTCTTGATCCTATAGTCTACAGAAGGGTTGAAGTTAGCTCCCTTTGTTTCTAAGGAATCGGCCAGAGTGTTCTTTTCTCTAGGAACAAAATTTAAATTTAGGGCATCAAAGGATTCCATCAGATCCCATACCCTATTTCTGTAAGCTTTTAGGTAATGGTGCTTACTGCTGCACCTGTTTCTTACCTGATGGACTATTAACTCAGAATCACCATATATGTTCAAAATATTAATGCCCATGCTTTCTACTTGAATCAATCCGAGACACAAGGCCTCATATTCTACAACATTATTAGTACATGACCATGTTAGTCTGTAGGCAAAATTCTTTGTCCCTTCTGATTGGGATTGTAGAACTACACCAGCTCCTGCACCATTTCTGCATTTAGCACCATCAAAGTGCATGATCCATGTTTCTTTTTCTCTCAAGGACTGATTGGATATAGCAGGGATTTTCTTCTCTAATTCAGTTGAGATACTATATGTTCCCATACCAGTTCCAAACTGACTGTAATCCTCTCTGAAAGGCAACTCATCCTCAATATCCAACTCCTCAATGTTTTCCACCAACTCAAATTCTTCCAGGGGATTAATATTGCACATGTCTTCCTCAATATTTTCAATGTGATAAGCTACTAGTTTTTTAGGTGTTATCCTTATTCTCTTTCCTTTGAAAGGAATTACCATACTAGAATAATCCATGTACATACATCCACCTAGTTTTGTAGTAAACTCCCTTGAAAGGCATAATCCAAAGTAGGGTTCTAGGTCAACCACAACTATTTCTTGTACTATTGTCACCTCAGGGGCTCTGTGCAGCCTCATCAAAACATCTTTTATGACTCCAACTATCTTAACAGGTGTCCCATCCAATTGTAATACTCCAGGACAAGATCGGGTATACTCCATACCCATTTCTTCACAGACTGCTTTAGGCATAACTGTAGTTGATGCTCCTGAATCTATCATACAATTTTGGACTACCCAACCTTCCATCCTCAGGGATATATAGAAAGGAGGGGGCTTATTATTTAAAATAGCAGGTGACATTTCTTTATTTTTTGATGGCATACTAAGGATTGTAGTGGCCTATCTATTTTGTGGATACTTGTTGAGGGAAGCCTTAAGTAGATCAATCTGACCAGGAATGAACAGAGTGTCATACAGGCTAGATTTTGATGGAATCCTTTTCATCTCTTCAACAATATTATACTCAGATTTAGTCAGGGTAGGTCTTTCAAGCCTTCTTTTTGGCTCACCATATTTCCTTTTATACTATTGAGTGGCTTCTATTCTCTACCTTTTGGTAATAGAGGGGAATCTGAGCCTTTCTTGAGCCTCATATTTAGATTTTATTTGGTCTCTTTCAGTTTCCTTATCCAGCCTCCTAGGAAGACTGTCTGTCCTCTCTTTACCTTTAGCTTGGGGGATGGGGAAAGTATCACTGCTTTGAGGAAGGGGATCAGTTATTTTTTGAGAAGGGACTTGGAATTGCCCCATATTTTGGGGATCCACTTGTAAGGATTTCTTTCCAGACCTTGTCATAACAACAATTGGGCTTTCTTCATCCAGCTCTTTCCCAACCATGATTTGTTTTTGGTAGATAAGATACTATGGCATTAATACCGGGTTTTACAGGTTGACCCAAAATCTTTTAGAAAAATCAGCCCAGGGATGTTGATGAACATGTCCTTACTAAGGATCCTATATATGTAAAATCTACATGCCGCCAAAGCCATTACATCCGATAAGGCACATAACCTATTATCAAAAAGAAACTTCCCATACAACATTTTGGGTATACCCTAAGAAAACACACCTACATCATAATTACAAAAAAATAAACAGACACAGATCCCTTCCTTGAAATAGTGGAGAAAAAAAAAGCTACAGACACACATAGCAGAGTACTGAAAAAAACTCCCACAAGCTCTTTATTGACAGTTACTATTAATAATTATTTAGTAATTGCTTTCTTCTATATATGACATGCTTTGGGACCACATCCCATCTTGGCCAATAAACCTTCGAGAAGTGAACCTGCTAGCTAGATTTATGGTGATGGCTATTTGGTGGTCCATGTGGCTCTGGTTTGAAGTCTTATATTGTTGTTTCTTTCCTACCCTGTGGTTATCAACTAATCTCAAATTACTAAGATGACTAGGAGACATGTTATCTAACATGTGTCTATTCCCATTAGTATTTGTGGTATTTCTAAGCAAAATCTACAAAGACTGATAGCTCGAATAATTTTTATTGTGAGTCCATTTCAAAAAAGATGCGGGAATACTCCTAGCCTTCGAACTTACAGTGCCTTCCCTATTGGTAAATTTGACTATCATTTTTGGCATTCTTGTTGAATAAGCTCCTCTACTTCACTCGGAGCATCGTGTTCCCATTTGAAAAGCCTGTCACCATCGACACCTAAATTGGCCAGCTTATCAGCAATTTTGTTAGCTTCCCAAAATACATGTTGGGATTTTCTATCCTATCTTCCCTAAAAAAGGATCCTAGAATCTTCAACAATTGTTTTATCTTGCAAGGAGGTGTTTTCCAATTATTGAGGATATTTATAACATGCATAGAGTCTCCTTCTATGATCAAATTGCCTTCTAAGTCTTGAGTCATTTGAAGGCCTCTCCACATAGCTCTAGCTTCAACTTCGTTGTTCGTCCTTGTTCCCAAATATTTAGAAAATGCAAGCATCATATAATCAGAGACTTTACTGCCAATGAGTTGTTCTGTGATATCTCTGATTCTAGCTAAGTTAGGATATTGCGTTAGAGGTTCATCCTTAGCCCACCTATTATTCCAGCAATTTATCCTCTCACCATTGCCTCAAACCCATATTAAACCTTTTTTGATGATATCCTTACAATTGAGAATTGCTTTCCAAAAAGTAGAACCTCTTATTGGAACTGAGTCACTTAGAAATTTCATATTTTGAAGATACTTTTGTTTGATGATAGCTGTCCATTCATTTTCTTCACCAAAATGAGGTGCCATGCCTCCTTAGCTAGTAAAGCTAAATTTATATGAGAAATTCTCCTCAGACCTAAGCCCCCATTTTCCTTGGGTCTACACACTTTGGTCCATCCTACAAGGTGTATCCTTTTTTCTCCTCTGATCCAGTCCGTAAAAATTCTTTTTGAAGTTTCTCAATTTTTTGGAAAACCTTCACAAGGGCTTTGAAAATGGAGAGGAAATAGACTCGAATGCTCTGAAGAGAGGCCTTAGTGAGGGTTAGCTTTCCTTATTGAGATAGAAGATGACCTTTCCATCCAACAAGTTTTTTTTGAATTCTTTCAATAACCCTATCCCACATTGACTCTCTCGGAGAACCAATGAAAAGAGGGAGACCAAGTTACGAAGTGAGGAGGTTTGATCATACTGCCATAACATGTTTACTCTTCCCTTTTGATTTATTTAAGCTTTATCCATAGCTTTTTTTACATGGTGTTGGTACATAACACAAGACTAAGAGTCATGGGGATCATTGCATACTAAAAACCAAACATTAAAAAGAGTAGTATCTGAAGAATATTCCAGCTCTTCATATGTTGCATTCACTCTAATCCTAATGTTGTTACCAGGACCAGGTCTCTGATATTTATTCACATATGTAAATCTCCTCTATTGTATCCTTTATTGGTCTCTCTTTTCTATTGAATTCATTCTATTACTCAAAGTTTTTAGAGTATTTTGTATATCAAGAATAGCAAAAAACTCTTGAGATGGTTGAGAAGGAAGGGGAGGAAAAGGAGTTGTAGAGGATGTTGGCTTTGGCTAAGGAATTGCATTCATTTGTGGATATGGATATGATAAATAAAGGGGATCCATGTAATAAGGGTTTGTAGTTTGATTTTGGCTACTAGTGGTTTCTATGTTATAAGGTAGCACGGTTTTCAGAGAGAGTCTTTCCACATTAATTAGGATGTTATCAGCATGAAATACTACATTATAAACTTGGGGGAAGGTCTCCACTCTATATTGCTATGTTTGTAATCCTAGCTATGATCCAAGAGCTTGGATACATGTATGCCAAATATGTAGATGGTATAGTTGTGGGAGGTATCCTCTTCCATGTTCTGCTAAACCTCAAAATAAACTCTGAGATAGTTTCTTGCTGAGTTTTCTACATGGATGTAAACTAGTTAAGTAGGGAGAAAGGGTCAGAAGATTCATTAAATTCTTCTAGAAATGGCTTGGATAAGGCTTGCCATGAAGTGATAGTGTTATCTTCCAGAGTTCTAAACCAATGTAATATCTTTCCTCTGAAGGACAGGGCTAGAACTATTAGAATAATATCCTCCTCTTTTATGTTGTGAATTGCTGCTAGATTCAAAATATATTGACAATGCTCATAAGTTGTCTTCCCAAATCCATCATAGGTGGATATAGCTTTAGATACAGATTGGGGTATGGCATTCATTTGGGCTAATATTAAGGGACCAACTGTATTCCAAATGGGATATTTTTGTAATGGTTGATTAGGGGCCACATTTTGTGCTATATTTCTAGGTGTAGATCTTGTCGAAGGGACTACTGGGTTAACTACAGGGTTTTATTCAGAAAGATCCTCTTCTGAGATAAAGAATTGATTCAAACTTTTGATAACTATAGACCCTCCATAAGGTAATTCACAATAAAAATAGGAGTTAGGGTTATTTATTTTGAAGGACTTGGTATACATGAAATGACACTGGTCTACATGGGTAATTCATTTTCTGGGTTTAAGGACCAGGGAGTCACCAGGTGAACTTGCTATTATCTAATTATAAGGTCAATATAATTTATTAAATATTGATTCCTTTGGGTTGAGATAAATAATAACTCATATGATGGGTTTTCATATTCCTTGTGAACTTGTCCCACCGGGCGTGCCAAAAAATATTGGGCATTGAATTGCATCAAGTTTTACTCAATACTGTGGCTATCTATCTTTCTAATTTCTGTCCAAGCTTACACTCGATAGCTATAGCTCAGCACTCAACATTGGATGGACCAAAATAGAGTTTTCGATCCAACCTCTAGAGTATGTTGGTTCCTTGTCAACTTAAATAGGATGTTGACACAATTATGATCACTTAGGGTTTGGAGATTAAAGTAAGAAAAGGTTAGGGTTAGAGAGACATGAACAATAGTGAATGGATAGGCTAACATCATTGCACTACAATAGAAAGCTCCAAAAAATAGACTTAAAGACACATTACTCAGATCAAAATTATCTCAAGTTAAATGTATTTCCATTCATTAACGAACAGTAGATAAATATTGCAGACAACAATTTTAATATCGAAATAATGATAATCCAAATAACAGAAGTCACCATTATCTAGATTTTATAGAAATGTACTCCCTATCAATAAAGATCAAATCCAAAATCAGATTTCAATTACCATAACATCTAGTAATCCATTAATTAGGCACAAACTAACCATTTAAGTATTCACAAAAATGCAACTAAAGAATTTGAACCTCTGATATCAAACATGAAAATACAAGCTTTGAGGTGAAGATCAATGTAATGCTCCTTTCATTAGTCCTTGGGAAAATTTACTGTAGCATAGGCAAACACACTAGAGCCAACCCTTTAAAAATGAGGGTTCAACCTCTACTTATAGTTTTGCAAAATTAAAAATAACAAGGAACATTACAAATATTAAAATTTGATAGCGCAACAGAGAGTTCTTACTGGTATTCTCTTACTAGTACATCCTCTAGGAAACCCACTGCAAGTGGACCGCCATGGCAGCTCGAAGCCTCTACAACTTACTGGCCATTTGACACTTACTAAAGTTCTAGCCATTCGAGATTACGTATTCATCATCGATCCTTCTTGGAAACCTTCTGCCACCATCGATCTATAACCATCTCTGGTTTTGTCTTCTTGAAACCCTTGACATTTTAGTTTCCTCCTCTAACTAACTGCTACAACTTTGGTGAAGATTTTTTTTTATATACTTTAGATTCTTGAGCACAATCTCCATCGATCTCCCTCATCGTATTGCTACGATATATTCTAATATAGACTTGGTATAATGGCAGGGAGAACTCAACACCATTTCACTCTTAAAAATTAATGATGTCATCTTTCCTTCCTTAGAAACTATGGAATGCCACTCTGGCCTCAAGTGCTTTGGAAGTTAAGAAATATTGATTCTACTTCTTGTTCTTTGTTACTCTTCGTTGGCTATGAAACATTTATCAATCCGCATGAAAAGTTTATGATGTCATATTTTCTTCAAAAAATTTGCAATTTCCATTCCAGACCAAAGCAAGTGCCTTGGACTATGAACATCATTCCAGACCTATTGCAATACAAAGTGACTCTTCCTCCAATATGCACTGACATTAAAATACATCGCTACTTTTATGTCATTTCGAAAGAGAGTTAGTCAAAATGTCCTTCGTCATGGATCCGTATCTACTATGTTCATAGCATTCCATCTTGTCACCATTATAGGTAAAATTATTCTATGCATTCTATAGAATCAGACCTTCCAACACTTAGATGCTCATAGGGTATTCAAAATATCATGCAGTCGCCAATCCGCACTTATTTTCTACTGATGTCATCCTTCTCCAAAAAGTTTTGCGGATTCAAGATGCATAGCCAGTCCAAAACCAAGAATATGAGAAATATTATGGAATCGCTCCAAGTGCAAAAATTTACCAAGTGTTGAGTGGACTCATGGCCTTTGTTGCGGATTCAATCCAAAATACACTGCAAAGTGTATGAAATGAAAAATTCATGACTTATTTAAAATTTTCTCTAGTATGTGGCCATTTTGGGCATACAGGTGCTTTTAGCTACTTGGGATAATAGGTTGCCCTTCCATATGGCCAGTTTCTTTTGGATCCTTTTGATGATGTTGTTCCACATAGAAGCAGAGGGTTGGCCAATGAAAAGTGGGAGGCCTAGGTAGGTGGTGGGGAGGACTGCCACTAAACATTTGAGAATTCTAGTGATCTTGTTTTATCTCTGAATAGGGGTATTGAGGAAATACAACTTGCTCTTGTTGAATTTTACTTTCTGCCCAACAGCTTCTTCATAAATATGGAGAATGTATTTGACAACCTGCACCTCAAACATATAAGCATTAGTAGAAAGGATAGTGTCATCCACGAATTGTTGATGAGAAATAGGATTGGTCTAGAACGAAGATCTAATTATTGAAAGGAGACATGTTCTGCAAGCTACTTTTATAGTCCTTCCTAGGGATTCTACAACAATGATGAATAACAAAGAGGAAACGAGATCTCCCTACCTTGCCCTCTGCTGCTCTAAAAGTAGCTAGCTATGGATATATTGATGAGGACTAAAAACTAGGGTGAAGAAATATAGGCTTTGATTAATTCAATCCATTCAGTATGGAATCCAAATTTGAGCAGGATGGCTAAAAGAAAGTCCCAGTTGACTCTATCATAGGCCTTATTCATGTCAAGTTTGAGAACAAAGGCAAATTTTTTGGTTTGAGAGATAGAATGCAAAGCTTCATGAATGGAGATGACACCATCAAGAATTGATCTGCCTTGGATAGAACTTCCTTGGTAGGGATCAATGAGATTTGGCATGATGCTTTTCATCCTATTAGCAATGATTTTGGTTAGGATTTTATATGCAACATTGCAAAGACTAATGGGTCTAAAGTCAGACAAATATTTAGCAGTGGGATTTTTAGGAATAAGGGCAATGAAGGTGGAGTTGAAGCTTCGTAGAATTATTTTGGAAGATTGGAATTCTCTTATAGCTACACACACATCAAGACCTACTATGTCCTAGAAGGTTTGGAAAAAATGAGGAGGAAAGCCATCAGGTCCTGGAGCTTTGTCAGGATGCATGGAGAAAAGGGTAGTTTTAATTTCCTCATCCTAAAAAGGTGCAATTAAGCTGGAATTGACATTCTTAGGGATGGACTAGGGGATATGATGGAGCATGGAAGCTTGAGCAAAGGCAAAGAAGGAATTATCATCTTCAAGGAGAGAGCTGAAATATGAAACTACCTCATATCTTATTTCCTCAATATCTATAGTGGAAGTGCCATCACTTTTCACCAGTTCTTTGATTCTATTGTTGCTTTTGTTCCATAGAGTAGATACATGAAAAACTATTTTTGAATCTCCCTCTTTGAGTCATAAGGCTATATATTTTTACCACGATAAGGATTCTTCACAGGAAAGGACATTGTGGAATTTAGAAAGGATTAATTTTTCTTCTGTACTTTATCTGTTCATCAACTTGTCCATTTCAAATTTTATTCTCTATCCTTTCGAGTCTATCTTGGAGAGATTGCTTTTTGGAAAAAAAGTTTCCAAAAAGCAATTTTTGGAAACAAAGGCCTTATTCATGTCAAGTGTGAGAACAAAGACAATTTTTTTTGTTTGAGAGATAGAATGCAAATCTTCATGAATGGAGATGACACCATCAAGAATTGATTTGCCTTGGATAGAACTTCCTTGGTAGGGATCAATGAGGTTTGGCATGATGCTTTTAATCCTATTAGCAATGATTTTAGTTAGGATTTTATATGAAACATTGCAAAGACTAATGGGTCTAAAGTCAGACAAATATTTAGCAGTGGGATTTTTAGGAATAAGGGTAATGAAAGTGGAGTTGAAGCTTTGTAGAATTATTTTGGAAGATTAATATTCTCGTATAGCTACACACACATCAAGACCTACTATGTCCCAGAAGGTTTATAAAAAATGAGGAGGAAAGCCATAAGGTCCTGGAGCTTTGTTAGGATGCATGGAGAAAATGGTAGTTTTAATTTTCTCATCCTGAAAAGGTGCAATTAAGCTGGAATTGAAATTCTTAGGGATGGACTGGGGGATATGATGGAGCATGGAAGCTTGAGCAAAGGCAAAAAAGGAATTATCATCTTCAAGGAGAGAGCTGAAATATGAAACTACCTCATCTCTGATTTCCTCAATATTTGTAGTGGAAGTGCCATCACTTTTCACCAGTTCTTTGATTCTATTGTTGCTTTTGTTCCTTAGAGTAGATACATGAAAAATTATGTTTGAATCTCCCTATTTGAGCCATAAGGCTCTATATTTTTACCACCAGAAGGATTCTTCACAGGCAAGGACATTGTGGAATTTATAAAGGATTAATTTTTCTTCTTTACTTTATCTTTTCATCAACTTGTCCATTTCAAATTTTATTCTCTATCCTTTCGAGTCTATCTTTGAGAGATTGCTTGTTGGAAAAAAAGTTTCCAAAGACTTCTTTATTCCATATTTTTAGGTCTTCTTTAAGGATTCTGATCTTTTGGGTAAGTTTGAAGGATGGCCATCCTTGAACTTCTTGTTGCCAACATTGAGAGACCCTGTGCCTAAGATCTGGATGATGTATCCACATTGCCTCAAACCTGAAGGGTCTTTTGTAAGGGTTGCACTTGTCAATTTCTAACATGAGAGGACTATGATCAGATCCTATTTTAGGTAAATAATGAAGACAAACATCACAAAAAAATTGGACAACTTCCTGGGAGAGGAAAAATCTATCCAGTTTGACTTGAATATGTTGGTTCCCTATTCTTCTATTGCTCCAAGTGAACTTTGCATTTTTGAGTTTTATGTCCATGAGATTGTTTGAGTTGACAAAGTCATTGAAATATTCCATGCTTTTGATTGGGGCCTCAGTCCTTCATTTTTTATTTGAGGGGTAGAGGGGGGTGTTGAAATCCCTAGCTACAATCTAGGGGATATTTTGGAAAGAATCATTTATCCTCTCAAGGAATCCCACAACTGGGCTCTATCGGTTAGCGTGTTAGGAGCATAAATATTGATGAGGATCTAGGACATGATACTTTTGTCATGGAATAACACACTTAGGATCCTATCACTAGAGTGGATTAATCTACCTTCAACTTTATACGTGTCCCATAAACACATTAGACCCCTAGAGGATCCTCTAGCATGACTAAACACTACATCTGCAAGGATTCATTGTCGAAGTGGTGATTTACTTTCTCTTGCAAGGATATGGGATACCTTGAGATTCTAACAACATTTGCTATTGATTGGATCCTTTCCCTGACTGGTTTTGGTTCTACCATTTTTTTTATGTTTAAGGTAACCATTTTTCGATAGGTTTTTGTTTCCTTTGTTCTATGCCATGGATGCCCTTTGGTGGAGAGGATCACCTTATTCCCACCTCTGGTCCTTTTCCTTGATGATTTGAGGTTTGAGATTAGGGCATTGGATCCTGAGATACCCTTGGGTTTGGCATTCCACACAAAAGGTAGGCTTATTCTCATATTCTAGAGGTTGTTTCCTACAGTAGGACTTATACTTGAGATTGACATAGGTGGGAAGCTCAGAAGCTAGATTTACATTAACACAAATTATGGTGATATTCATGCATTTGCGAGCAAGCGTAATAGGGTCGATTGATACTAGATCACCTATAGATTTTACAATTTCTTGGAGGATATCATCATGCTAGAGGTAAAAAGGGATATTAGGAACATGAACCCAAATGGAGGTATAGTTGATATATTGTGTTTTAGGATCAAAATATACAACCCACCTTTCAAGGAATAGGTTCTTGCAGCCAAGGAACCATGGACCTCTAGTGAGGATGCAACTGGTGTCATCATGGTTGCTCAATATTATTGCAAAGAACCCTCTAGACAGAGCTATGATTTCCATACTTCCTAGGGTTTTCCATTTGGAGAAGGCCCATCTATGGATGGTTTCCATATCTGGCCTTCCCCCAACAAACTTGCCCACCAAAAAATACTTTTCCATTGAAAGATAGTTGTCAACTACATAGTCAGGGATGATAATGTCTTTCCCATTAGGAATAAGGGTTGATAAGGGAAGCTCATGACCATGGCTTTCTCCTTTGGACATAGCACTTGCAAAGGATATTTCTTTGGTGGGATCACTAGTGGGTCCCTTTGGGTATTAAGAAACTTCAGACTATTCAATAAACTTGGTAGTTTTTGACCATCCATCCTCTACATCAATGCCATCATCCTTACTACCATCTTGATCCTTGCTACCCCCATGCACACCAGCCTTGCTCCCATCCTTCCTAGCTCTAAATTTTTGAAAAACTGGTTTCTCGCTCATTCTTATTTCCTCGTTGCTCCACTCCATCATTTAATATCATGCCATGGTAATTGTTGATGGAGTAGATGTAAGATTGCCTTACTGTCGTGATCAACGTAAAATTCTATAATTGTTAAAGGAGCGAATATCTTTGAAATTTTACTGTTGATACTTTGTTGAGTTTGATTTGATTTTATAAGTCATTTAACCCTTGGTAGGTTTTTCTTAGGTATTTCATTCATGAGCGGTCTTACGACTACCACTCTTGAAGAATAAAATCCTTGATTAGCCTAGAGACTCAAGTATTTTGGTCCATCAAATGCTCATTTGGATTGGAGTTTTGATGAGAAGAGAATTAATTTAGATTGGAGTTTTTATGAGAAGAGAAATTTTTCTTTTGAGTTACCCCAACAAAGGAGGGCATAAGATGATCTTCGACAAAGGTTCTTGGACAAACATAATTTCTAGTATTGAGTGTTTGGTTATTGATCACATGTAAAGTGGGTTTAGTGAGATGTCTACCCCATTAATCGATGAGGTGATGAGAGGTGAAAATGAAGTGGCAATGAAATGCTTTAAAAAGTGGTTTATGGAGTGAGAAAATTAGTGAATTGATAAGAATATGGGTGAACTATGAAGAAAGGGCATGTTAGACAGGTGAAAAAGTTCCCTTGGGACCCTGGGGTAGGTTTTGGGAAAGTTCAAGCTCGATCGTAGGGTACCATGTGACTATTGTGGGTCACATTGTGCCTTGCAACCAAGAGATGTGACTATAAAATGCATGGTTGCAGGGTGCACTCATTATTTACACACCTGCAAATTGGAAAAGAATGAGAGAAGAGTGGGAGGATAAGAGTTTGTAATGGAGTGTTGTTGAAATTAAGGTGTGAAGAATGAGATGGTAGGATAAGTGGGTCAAGGTGGTGGGAAAGTGGTACAAGTAAGTGAACTTTGAAACCCACACATGTTCAATTAGGGAAATTTAAAAAGAACCCTAGGGCCTTGTCAGAGATGCATGAAAATAAAAGGAAAAAATGTAGATGTAGAAAAGTATGCATGTTAAAATGAAAGTGTATTGATGTGTGTGCACGTGTGCAATGTTTGTTGTTTGTTTTTTGTTTTATTTTTATTTTTTTTCATTATTTGGAAAGCACATGGTTTTCGAGGTGCATGTGTGTAAAATATTGTGTGCTATTTTTCATGAGTTTATGAGTTAGTTTGTGAAATTTTTTGTGATGTGTGGGTGAATGAGCCAAATGGGTATCCAAAAAAACCATTTATTAATGCTTATGTGATGTGGCATATTTTTTGGTATGCATGCATGAGTGTGATTTGACATATGTAGGGAGGGAATTTTTAATTTTTTTTGCCATGGGGATGCAAAATGAGGAAATGGGTATACAAAATACTCATATTTGTATGGTCGCTAGGTACCCAACGACCACGTACGGTCACATGGTACCCTGTGATTGATTTTGTTTTTGAATGCCACTAGGGAGAGGGCAAAAAATGGATTGCCTGGATGCATGAATGAAGTGTGTGTGTGTGTGATTTTGTTTTATATACTAACAAGAAATTTTACATGAAATAGGTACTAGGGATCAATTTAAGGCATCATTTTCATCCTTTATTAGAGGATCTAAGGGACATGTTGGGTGTTGGAAACCTGCAGTGGTTGCAAGATGTGGGATTGCATGGGGTGTACAAGATGAGGGTGATGCATTGTGACCATGTCTATGTGGAGGTATTGTGTGAGTGATGGTATATGGATCACAAAAATTTCTATATCTCGAAAGGGAAGATGACGATTACCCTAGAGGACATCTTCTAAATTTATATATTACCCATGGAGGGGTTTATCGTGATATATTTTGGATGAGATAAATGAAAGGCAATGTTACAATGATTTTTGGGTGATAGGTGAGAGGAGGTGAGGGTCACCAATGGAGGAGTGGATTATGAGGAGTGTTGCAATGATAGGATGATCTCACTGAGACACTTAGTGGCTATGATCATGAACCATGTGATACCAGATGTATCAAGATTTTGATTCCTATGGAGGATGATGGGGGTGGTGTGTGATGTGGTGGAGCATGG
This sequence comes from Wollemia nobilis, assembly GCA_028583015.1. Lineage (NCBI taxonomy): Eukaryota > Viridiplantae > Streptophyta > Pinopsida > Araucariales > Araucariaceae > Wollemia > Wollemia nobilis. The sequence goes on from JAQPPZ010002848.1 coordinate 11,786,787, forward strand.
GCATTAGTATACATGGGCATCCCATTTGTTGTCATAGACCTATAGAGAGTTACATAGGGTATTATAGGTTAGAATATGGATGATAGGAGTGGGTTTGCTCCTCCAGATATGTGGATGGGAACATATTATCATGGAGCAAATAGAGTGGTTGTCATACATGGTGCATGAGTTTATGGGGATAGATGTACCCTATGCATTGCAGTGGAGGATATATATGGAGGTGTGATGGCATAGGCTGCATGAGGGACATGGTTTATATTATAAATATAAATTCAGTCGACTAAGGCCAAAGGACATCCTCTAGCAATCATGGAGGAGAGATCTAGATTAGGATGAGGTGGGGCAAGAGCTACATTGAGTGAGTCATAGAAGATGGGTGATTGTGTGGGAGGCCACCTAGGTAGAGCAATTTCCATTCAACTGTGTGCTATGGTAGTTTGGATTACGATAGGGAATACCTAAGGCACCCATCATGATTTGGTAGGTTAAGGGAGATCCTCGGTGATGACCAATGGTGGAGCTGTTGCGAGCCAAACAAGGTTAACTTTTTCCTACTTTTGTCACATGCCCGTGCATTTAATTTATCAACCCAGGGAGCTTCGTAAACTTGCGAAGGGTCTGAATAAGATTGCTTACAATACCACTTGAGATGAGTCCGCTAATTCTACTATTGGGGGGTGTTTTCAAAATGGTTGTCAATCACTCATGCACTCCTCAATAATTTACGTAAGAAGAAAATAATTAAATCTACGAAAATAAAACATTCACACATTCCTGAAAATGAATCTACTGCAAATACTGGAAATAGCAATGCGGTAAATGACCCTATAAAAGCAATAAACTAATCTAGAAAATAGAAGAAAAGTGGGGAAGAAATACTGGCTTGGAGTGGGCCCAGGCTCCAATAGCTTCCTCCCAGCTGAACACGCGCTTAGAACTCTTAGAACTATAATATATTTATCAAAGTGTTACAATATCTATCTGTCTCTATATCTCTATATAAATCTATATCAATCTATATCTCTCAGAGTGGTCTACGTGTGTTTATATAACACACCCATAGAACTTCTATTACAAAGAGGTTACAATAGTCGATTCATCCCAGACTAAATTAAGATAGTCTGGTGAATGCAATCGACGTCTGCTTAAAACTGGCATTTGGTTCTAACGGTGGCGTGTTCACTGATTGGTTCGTGCTTCACCTGGCATTGGTAAGATGCTTTCATACATTGGTGCGATCTCCAATTTAGCTCTACATGATGTAGAGTTGGAACTGCACCAACCGTTGTTGTCCACGTCATGCAAATCTGGTCAACGGGCGAAGAACAGAGGTGCCTTCCCTATGAGGAAGGTGCCTAAGTATATCGGGTGCCTTCCCTATATGGAAGGTGTCTTACTACCATGGCGCCTTCCTGGAAGAGGAAGGCGCTTACCTTCTATTGGTGCCTTCCTATGAGAGGAAGGCGCTTGCCTTCTAGTGGCGCCTTCCTTATGGGAGGAAGGCGCTCGCCTTCTGTGAGAGGAAGGCGCTTGTCTTCTAGTGGTGCCTTCCTTATGGGAGGAAGGCGCTTTGCCTATCGTGGCGCCTTCCCGTTGGTGCCTTCCTTATGAGAGGAAGGTGCTTCCTTCCCTTTGGTGCCTTCCTGGAGGAGGAAGGTGCTTATCTTTCCTTGGCGCCTTCCTGGAAGAGGAAGGCGCCTACTTACTCTTGGCGCCTTCCTGGAAGAGGAAGGCGCCTACATTCTCTTGGCGCCTTCCTAGAAGAGGAAGGCGCCTACTTTCTCTTGGCGCCTTCCTGGAAGAGGAAGGTGCACCTATGTTCTCTGCATTGATCCCCAAAGAAACAAAGTGCCAGGTCCATCAAAAAGACCTCGACTGATCCAAATCTAACTAAACCAACTGCAATTCCACAAAACACACTGAAAACACACAAATTAGATAACACGCATAATTTCATCAAATATCTATATAATCATTTATAAAAGTATGCAATCCTTATTATACAACCGCATAATGATCAAGAAAATGTGTACAAAATATGAGCATTTCTGGTGCTCATCATCCCCCCATGCCTAACATATGCCACGCCCTCATGGCATCAAAACTGTAGGTAGCCCTGTTGACCCTTCATCATTGCCATTTCTTGGAGGATTCGGCTGCACCTGCGGCCCGAGTCTGTCTCTTCTACGTGCTGGCATCTGAAGGTGTGGCTCGCCTTTTCCTACGCAGAACTGAGGGTGCGGCTATCGACTATCCTTTTCTCATTCTGGCCGCTACTGGCGGTGATCTAGCCAGTGTCATCTCTGCTAACTGGAATGCAGCTTCGATAGCTTGCCAGAGGTCAGCATCCGGAGGTCTGACCACTGCCAGAGGGATATCTAAATTATCCCTCCTAGAAGGTACTACTTGGGCCTTGTATAATCTGGCTGCTTCAGGAGTAAGCCCTGCGTTCTCCTTTGCAATGGCAGTGGCCTCCAATTGGGGGCCATATACCCCCCATCATTCCAAATACCTCCTCATCATGGAGGGCCATCCCTAGGATGAACCATAAATATCCTAGAACTGGTTGTCCTCTATCGGATTGATGTAGATGCCAGAGTCTCCTCGCATCCTCGAGGCTGCCTTCCTAGCCTCTTTGGCTGCTTTCATCTCCTTGAGCAGTCGTTCGAATTGTTTTTGCCTTTCCACGAATGGTTGCATATCCCACTCGTCCTCTTCTGGCTCGACGAAGGTCACCTTCACCTTCTTTCGAGCCGTCCTGGGCCTTTTTCCTCTGGCCTCTATGGAAAATGTGGTAGCTCGAATAGGGGTCTTCTCTTTCTCCCTAGTGGACATCTCCTCACTCCGAGGGGCCTACTCTAGAGCGTTCTCTTCATTCTGTGTTGCTGTCTCTAGGGGTGATCCTTCATTCTCCTATCTATCCGATGTCGACCCCTCAGGCTCTTCTCCTCCTTCAGGTCCAGGGAGTTCCTCCTTATCCTCTAGTCCTATCTACTACTGGAGGCCCTCGTCCTACTTTGTATCACTCAGGACAATGATAGGGGGTATTATGGGACTTCTCTCCCCTTCACTCCCAAAAATAGAGGAATTCTCCCCTACCTTCGGGCTGCTCTATCGAGCGTCCGATCGAATTTCTCTCGAAGAGAATACTCATTCGATAGATGTGGGAGAATTCATCGGGACTTCTTTCGCCCAATCAGTTTGGGTCGATGCATCCCTTCTTTCCATTCCCCTATCCTGAAGTAGTTGGTTTTCCTCCCACAACTATCGGACCAGCTGCTCGAGCTGGGTGATCCATCCGTCTCGTTCCTTCAACTCCCCTGCATGCTTGTTCTGGAAGTCCTCCAAAATTTTTTGGGTCATCCAAAAATTGGTTTGCCATTCGAGCACCTCCTCCAAGGCCGCATCGACCTGGTCATTGTTCCCGAAAGTCCCCGCATCTTGTGGGCTCCGGTTTGTCAATTCCTAGAGGGTTTGGGCTGCAACGTCTACTTTCGGGTCACTCTATTCTTCTTCTACCAAGAGGAGTCACCATAGACATTTCCTCCTAGGGACTGGTTCTATCAGCCGAAACTCGTCCTCACCGCTAATAAGCGGTGCTCCTTCTTCCTCACGCTCGGGCACTAGGGAATGCCCTCTTTCCTCCATGTTTTTAGGCACTAGTGACTGCCCTCTTTCCTCTATGTTTTTGGGCACTGGTGACTACCCTCTTTCCTCTATGAAATAGGGCAATGCCAATTGCTCGATACTCACTATTTCCTCTATAGGGCATCTCTCATCTTGTCCTATTTTGGCAACAACATCGTGTCACCTTTCTTGGCCGCCATCTCCCTCTGTGTCGGGGTTCTACCTCTACGCTTCTGCATGGTGGACCAATGTCGATATCAGCCCATGGTGGGCTAAGGTAGATGGTGCCCCCTTCTAGTACCGAGCCACTTCATCCTTCAGAGCATTCACCAAGTAGAAGGGCACGTTTAACTTCCTTCCATGCACCAGGTGATTGAGAAACTGCACATGATTAGCATGCAGATGGGTATATTTCTTGGTGCATGTGAAGAATCGAGCAACCTGCTCGAATATCTTTTGCAGATTCATGGGGAGGCTATTTTTGGGTAACCCCTCCTTGTCTATCTACACATTCTCCCCTGGTAGTAGCACCTCGATGTACGGCTTCAATAGTCCGCCCTTGTATACACATTCCCCTATGAGGGGCAATCCAGTCGCCTGTGAGATGAACTCGGGGGTGACTGGAATTTCTACCCCTCGCACCTGGGCTACATCGCCCCTCAAGGAGGTAGTGAACTCCTTGGCTGCCTCCATATCCTGGCCCTGACTGACCAGGGTACAGTATTCGAGCCATCCCTCGGCCTCGAACTGTGTCTTCACCGCTCCTCTGATTCCATCCGTATCACCTGGTTCATTCTTCTTCACTGCGTGATTCTTAGACCTTCCTCCCATGGCGCCTTCCCTTACTACTGCTATTTTTTTTGTCCTTCCTTCCTCAAGAAGGCGCCTTCTTATAGGGAAGGTGCCTAACCCTAGCAGTTATGGAAGGCACCATATCATTGGCACGCGGTTCCGGCTATGGGGGGATATGATCTTTATGATGATGGTATCTTTTTCGGTACTGCATATTTTATAAATAATTATATAAAAATTTGAATTAACATGCGCGTACCTGATTCGGTGTTTCAGGCATCATGAAGGCCATTGATTCGCTGATTTGTGACATGGGGGAGGGGTATGGTCATCTGGTGCCGCTCATTCGTGTGATGCTTCATTCCGCTCGAGGCATCCGGGAGGCGTAAGTGCTGGCTGTACATGGAAGGCATTCTTTGGTACCTTCCCCATGTGGAAGGCGCTGATGTGGTACCTTCCCGATGTTGTCGGTGCTCTCTGAATGGATGCGCCTTTCGATGATGGAAGGCGCCTCTGATTGGATGTGTCGTCCGATGGTGGAAGGTGCCTTCTTGATGATGGCGCCTTCCTGCTATGAAAGGTGCTCCTGATTGGGTGCGCCTTCCGATGGTGGAAGGTGCCTCGGTCTGTATGCGCCTTCCCGATGTGGAAGGCACCTCTGGCTGGATGCGCCTTCCTGATGTGGAAGGCGCCTTGGTTTTTTTTTTTTTTTCCTTCTTTATAAGGAAGGCCTTCTATAGCACCTTATTTATAAGGAAGGACCTTCTTCTGGAGAGGTGCCTTCTTTATAAGGAAGGTGCCTTATTCTGGGCACCTTCTTGATGTGGAAGGCGCCTTCTTCTGACTGGGCACCTTCTTTACAAGGAAGGCGCCTTCTTCTGGGTGCCTTCTTTATAAGGAAGGCACCTTCTTCGACTAGATGCATTATTTATAAGGAAGGCACCTTCTTGGGCACCTTCTGGATGTGGAAGGTGCCTTCTTCTAGTTGGGCACCTTCTTTATAAGGAAGGTGCCTTATTTTTGGCAATCATGTTGTGATTGACTGGGAAAGGGTGATCAAGCCTTCTCAGTCTTGCTTCATGCTGCCTCAGCTTCTACCTACGAGTGCTGGTGTCAGAATGCTGAGCCGAACCAGGCCTGGTTTCCTAGATACCTATTCCTCATGTTGTCAGGTCCTCCACCTACAAAAAGCAACCAAAAAAGAAAGGAAAATAAAGGTAGTTAGATGCATTTCATGCCTGTTAGGCCCTGGGTTAGGATGCTTGTAGCTTGCATGCGGGCGTCGTCCCTACAAAAACACACTGTAAGAAAAAAAACTACATTAACTAATTTTGGGTGAGCACTTCCATGCCCACCATTTCACCTGTGAGAGTTCGGTCTAGATCTAACAAGATGGGGTCTCCCCCATGCCTATTCTAGATTCTACCTGTAATGTTTTGGACGTGTTATAGGGGCGTAGTCGGTGGCCATTGACTGTGAACATGGTGTTGCTATCGTCAATTGTCTTAACGCGCACTGCCCCATTCTTGATGAGCTCTACCACCTCATACGGCCCCATCCATCTCTGCATTAATTTGCCTTTCCTCTCCTGGAACCGAGAATCATACAATAGTACCCATTCCCCTTCTTGGAACTGCTTCAGCTTAATGTGGCTATCATGCCACCGCTTTCTTTGCTTCTGTATAATTTTTGTTCTCTGCAAAGCATCTAATCGGATTTTGTCCAACTGATCTAGCTATCGAATCCTTTGTTTTTGAGCTTCATCCAAGCTCAAGTTCAATTCTGAAGTCGTTCTCAGCGTCTTGATTTCAAATTTGATGGGCATCATCGCATTTTTCCCATAGACCAGTTGGAAAGGTGTAAAGCCTATGGTGGATTTCCACATGGTGTTATATGCCCAGACTGCCTCCGGCAACCGTGTAGCCCAATATTTCCTGTGTTGCTGCATGGTCTTCATCAGGATGTTCTCTATTTCTCTGTTTGTCACTTCCACTTGCCCGTTTGCCTGTGGATGGTAGGGCGTAGTTTTATTGTGCCAAACTCTGTATTGCTCCATCAGCTCCTCGATCAACTTGGAGGTAAATTGAGGCCCTTGGTCTATTGTTATCTCCCTAGGGACCCCAAATCATGTAAAAATATGGGCAAATAAGAAATCGGCAACCGTTCTTTCCTTTGAATCCCTCAATGCCTGAACTTCAACCCATTTGGTAACGTAATCCGTATAGACCAAAATAAACCTCCTCCCCATCGAAGGTGGATTAAACGGTCCCACGAAGTCCATGCCCCACTTATCGAAAGGTTCCAAGTGTACCTGAGGCTGGAGGGGCATTTCATCTCGATGGGTTGGTCTGCCCATCCTTTGGCATTCATCACACTTGCTGGCGTACGCAGCCGCATCCTTAAACAGAGTGGGCCAAAAGTACCCAACCTGTAGGATTTTGTAGGCAGTTCATTTCCCTGCAAAGTGTCCTCCGCATGGTTCATCGTGACATGCTTTGAGTACTTCTGAGAACTCCTGTTCTGCTACGCATCTTCTTATAATTTGGTCACGTCCTATTTTAAATAGGAGGCCATCCATCCATAGGAACGATGCACTTTTCTCTATGACCGCCTGCTTTTCTCGAAAAGAGAGAGCAGGTGAGGTCCTTCCGATGGCCAAGTAATTGGCTATATCTGCATACCATGGGGTTTGCTCACTAATAGTGAACAAATGTTCATCCAAAAACTGGTCTTCCACTGCTTGATGGTCTGTTGGTATCAATCTGGATAGAAAATCTGCCACGACGTTATCCTTGCCTAGTTTGTCGACTATGGTGATGTCGAATTCCTACAGTAGCAATAGCCATCTGATAATTCTTCTGCCAATGGCCGGCTTGCTCATTAGGTATCTGATAGCCACATGGTCCGTATGGACAAATACCTTATATCCGATGATATAGTGGCAGAATTTGTTTATAGCATGGACAACTACGAGGAACTCCTTCTCTGTCACCATGTAGTTGAGCTCTGCTCCTGCCAAGTTTTTACTGACATAATAAATGGCATAAAATTCTTTGCCATATTTTTGTTCGAGGACTGCTCCAATCGCACCGTTGGATGCATCACAGTAGATATGGAATGGTATGGCCCAATTTGGTCCTCTTAAAACTGGTGTAGATATCAGTTTCTCCTTAAGCAATTGGAACGCTTCTTCACAGTCTTCCATCCAATTGAACTCCACATCCTTAGATAATAGAGTGTGCAATGGTTTGGCAATTTTGCTAAATTCGATGATAAATCATCGATAGTACCCGATTGATCCAAGAAAACTCCTCACCTCTTTCTACATTCTAGGGCTGGGTAGGTCCCTGATGACCTCAATCTTCCTTTTATCAACCTTTATTCCTTCTGCAGAGAGGTGGTGCCCCAATACGATGCCTTCTTGCATCATCATAAAGCATTTTTCGTTACTTAGGGACAAATTATTTTTCTTGCTTCTGTCGAGCACTCTTTCCAAGTTCGTCATTGCCTCCTCAAAGGTTTCTCCATAGACGGTGAAGTCATCCATGTATACCTCGACCCCATCTCCCATCATGTCTGAGAATATGCTAAGCACCGCCCTTTGAAAGGTGGCAGGTGCGTTGCACAGTCCGAAAGGCAATACCCTATAGGCAAACGTTCCCCATGGGCAGGTGAACGTTGTCTTATCCTGATATTCTTCTCCTATCTGGATCTGGTTGTATCCACTGAATCCATCCAGAAAGGAGAAGTACTTCCTCCCCGAGAGTGTGTCCAAGACCTGATCAATGAACGGGAGTGGGAAGTGGTCTTTCTTGGTTGCTTTGTTCAATGCTCTGTAGTCCACATAGATTCGCCACTTCCCATTCTTTTTAGGGACCACTACTAACGGTGATACCCACTCACTATCAAAAATTGGATATATGAATCCGACAGCCAAGAGTTTGTGCAGTTCTTCCTTGACAATGTCTTTCATTGTCGGGTTCATTCTTCTCTGTGGCTATCAGATTGGAGTTGCCTGATCATCTAGATAAATCCGATGGGTACAGATCTCTGGGCTGATGCCCTGCATATCTGAGTAATCCCATGCAAATGCTTGTTGGTGCCTTACCAGGAGCTCTTCTAATTTTGTCAGTTGTGTGGGCGTCAACCTACTACTGACATTTAACGTTCTTCCTGGCCCAACGTGTATCTGCCAAACGTGGTGATCTTGGGTGCCAGTCAACGGTGATCCAGGTGTGGAGATGGAGGGCTCTCCATGGAGAAACTCCACAATAGCACCATATTCATCTTCTTCTATCAACTCCTCCAATGTCATCACCGGCTGGATCATGGACAACTCTGGATTTCCATGCTCGATGAACATGGGTTCTCCTACTGAGTCGACAGACTGTGTTGGGGGTGAAATGGTCAACCTTTTAACATTTCGCCCATCGAAGATGGTCATCAGCCCATCCCGATAGCTGATGTAAGCATCAGCTATTGCCAGCCATGGCCTCCCCAAGATGAGCGGGTAACCGCCCAACCTAGTTTTGGATTGTAAGACTAAAAAGTTGGTTGGGTATTCCCATGCGTTGACCGTTACTATCACGTCTTCCAACATCCCTTTCGGTGCTACGATCGATCGATCGGCCAGCTATAGCACTGTCATGGTGGGTTTTAGGTTCATGAGTTGTAGCCTCTGCATGGTCTCCTGAGGCATTACATTGATGGCTGCTCCGAGATCGACCAACGTATTGGACAGGGAATGTCCCTCAATTTTTATAGTCAGCACCAGGCTGCCTGGGTCTGCATACTTCGGATGGCATGTTCTGCCCATCATCAAATCCACCAGTTTACCCATGACATTGATAGTCTGGGTTGCTCTTCATCCCGGCTTCCTCAGACACATCTCTCTGATTGCCTTGGTATATATTGGAACATCTCGGATTGCTTGGAATAATGGAATTGTCACTGTGAGGTTCTTCAAGCTTGACAAGATGTCAAATTTTGGCTGCGTTACTTTTCTCTGTTCTTGCAGCCGATTGGGAAATGGAGCCTTCGCTCTCTCAAGTGTTTCTTCCTCCTCTACCAAAGGTGTTTCTTCTACCTCTTCCTCCTCTTCTACCAGTGGAGGTGTTCCTACTCCTAGCTGCCTACCTGACCTAAGCTGAATATTGTACATAGGATACATCTCACCCTCCACGTTGTATGCTGGCTGGTTCACCCTGTTATTCGGATTTGTCATCGGTTGTGCGGGTAGCTACGCAGGTCTCACTACTAGAAATGCCGATAAATTCTATTGGGGGTGAGCAGGTGCTACATTCTATGGAGCCTGATTCCATGTAGTGTGGCCTCTCCACTACTGCCCAAGATATGGATATGGCATCCATGGTTGCTGGTTCGAGAATGCTGTTGGGGGTGCGTTAGACCAGGGTGATGGCCCCCACCACCCCATGTTAGGTGGTTGAGGTGGTCCTTGGTGCATGTATGGCCCTCCCCCATATGGTGGCATTCTAGTTGGCATATTCCCCATAGGGGGCTATGGCCAACTCTTTCGATTGCCTATGAAATAGGCATCCATGCTTTCAGCCTCCTCCTGATTACTGGGTAGTTGTGGGCACAATCGAGTTTTATGATTCAGCCTGCAAACTGTGCATACTCTGACTTTGTTCTCCGGGCATGCATTCTTTGCATGCCTCCCTCTACATTTTGGATAGAAATAAGCCAATGCTGCATCATTTTCTTGCTTCTTTTTCTCTAATAGCAACGTATCCATCTGCAATGCTAGAGATGAGAGCATTTCGCTCTTTAAATCCTCCAGCATGTTACCTATTTCTGTCTTTGTGACTGAAGTAGTCACTTTCATGGTTCTAGAGGTGGCCTTGCCTCACCTTCTTGAGTAGTTCCGGCATAGTTGTCGGATGTCTTCCATAGCATGCTGGTAGACATCACCTCCGGAGATCATGTTAAGAGCCTCCAGTGATTCATTGGTAAGTCCTCTCAAAAATATGCTTTTGAGGGACTTATCAGATAGTCTCGCGTGAGGAGATCATTGAAGATTAAAGTTGAATCTCTCCCAGTACTCCTCGAGAGACTCATATTCTTTCTGTGTCATGCTCAGGACCTCCTCCCTAGAGTCTCTTGCTCTCCCAAAATCTTGGTATTGCTCTAAAAAGAGCCTCTTCATCTGGTCCCATGTGGCAATGTGTTTGTCTCCCAGACCGATGAACCACCGTAGAGCTGCATCATCCAATGTAGAAGGAAAGAGTTTCAGCTTCTGCGTATCAGATTTGTAGTCCACAGACCTGCATAAGACATCAAACTTAAATAAAAATAGGTCAGGGTCCTCAGTTGGGTATCCTCTAAAGGTCGAAAGGTGAGCAGGGGATATGTTTTTCATTTTGGCATCTCCTACTCCTTCCTCTATCGAGAAACTAAAGCCAGATGAGACTTCATCATTATCAACCATTTTTTTAGGAAATGTGGTTTCTAATGCAATGCTTATGGCCTTACGGTCATTTAAGACTTTCTGAGTCAAAGCTCTAAGGTTGTCTGGTGAGATCGTCCGATCTTCTACAGCTTTCCACAATAGGGCTTCCTCTAAGGGAGTCCTATTAAACAAGGGATTTATGATGATTCGTTCTTCCCCACATTGATGGGATGAGGAGGCACTTTGCACAAAGTGTGGTTCCTCACTCCAATGGATTGTTGGTGGGTCGAGCGAGTCTAATTCAAATTTAGAATGCTTGGATGACTCTAGTTTTGATGGATTGGTTCTTATAAACCGACCGTCCGGTCCTCTTCTTCTCGAAGAACTCATACAAGGTCAGATGGAAGGTTTCAGGGTATTGTAAATAATCTAGTTGAGATGCTTCCTCGGCAATGGTGCCAAAATGTTGCGGGCCAAACAAGGTTAACTTTTTCCTACTTTTGTCACATGCCCGTGCATTTAATTTATCAACCCAGGGAGCTTCGTAAACTTGCGAAGGGTCTGAATAAGATTGCTTACAATACCACTTGAGATGAGTCCGCTAATTCTACTATTGGGGGGTGTTTTCAAAATGGTTGTCAATCACTCATGCACTCCTCAATAATTTACGTAAGAAGAAAATAATTAAATCTATGAAAATAAAACATTCACACATTCCTGAAAATGAATCTACTGCAAATACTAGAAATAGCAATGCGGTAAATGACCCTATAAAAGCAATAAACTAATCTAGAAAATAGAAGAAAAGTGGGGAAGAAATATTGGCTTGGAGTGGGCCTAGGCTCCAATAGCTTCCTCCCAGCTGAACACGTGCTTAGAACTCTTAGAACTGTAATATATTTATCAAAGTGTTACAATATCTATCTGTCTCTATATCTCTATATAAATCTATATCAATCTATATCTCTCAGAGTGGTCTGCATGTGTTTATATAACACACCCATAGAACTTCTATTACAAAGAGGTTACAATAGTCGATTCATCCCAGACTAAATTAAGACAGTCTGGTGAATGCAATCGATGTCTGCTTAAAACTGGCATTTGGTTCTAATGGTGGTGTGTTCGCTGATTGGTTCGTGCTTCACCTGGCATTGGTAAGACACTTTCATACATTGGTGTGATCTCCAATTTAGCTCTACATGATGTAGAGTTGGAACTGCACCAGTCGCTGTTGTCCATGTCATGCAAATCTGGTCAACGGGCGAAGAACAGAGGTGCCTTCCCTATGAGGAAGGTGCCTAAGTATATCGGGCACCTTCCCTATATGGAAGGTGTCTTACTACCGTGGCGCCTTCCTGGAAGAGGAAGGTGCTTACCTTCTATTGGTGCCTTCCTATGAGAGGAAGGCGCTTGCCTTCTAGTGGCGCCTTCCTTATGGGAGGAAGGCGCTCGCCTTCTGTGAGAGGAAGGCGCTTGTCTTCTAGTGGCACCTTCCTTATGGGAGGAAGGTGCTTTGCCTATCATGGCGCCTTCCCGTCGGTGCCTTCCTTATGAGAGGAAGGCGCTTCCTTCCCTTTGGCGCCTTCCTGGAGGAGGAAGGCGCTTATCTTTCCTTGGTGCCTTCCTGGAAGAGGAAGGCGCCTACTTACTCTTGGCGCCTTCCTGGAAGAGGAAGGCGCCTACGTTCTCTTGGCGCCTTCCTGGAAGAGGAAGGCGCCCACTTTCTCTTGGCGCCTTCCTGGAAGAGGAAGGCGCCTATGTTCTCTGCATTGATCCCCAAAGAAACAAAGTGCCAGGTCCATCAAAAAGACCTCGACTGATCCAAATCTAACTAAACCAACTGCAATTCCACAAAACACACTGAAAACACACAAATTAGATAACACACATAATTTCATCAAATATCTATATAATCATTTATAAAAGTATGCAATCCTTATTATACAGCCGCATAATGATCAAGAAAATGTGTACAAAATATGAGCATTTCTGGTGCTCATTAGGAGCCTCTAGATATAGCTATGGATGTAGTCATAGATATTATGGATGTGGGGGATGTAAGGACTACACTAGGATATGATGCATGGTGAGCCACTTAAAGTAGAGAGTCTAAAGTGGGTGTAATTGATAGGTATGTAGAGGCCACAATAGCTAGGGTAGGTGGAGGTTTAGGATGGATTGGTGGAGATGTTGAGTTTGGATGAGGTAACCCCCATTATGTAGTGATGGGGTCCAGTGATATGGGATATGTGGAGTGAGTATCCACCATAATTAAGTGATGATGCCCGATTATATGGTGGATGGAGATAGTGAGAAGGAGATCAATTTCGAGCTGCTATGATAGGTGCAACAACATATGGAGAAAGAAGATGTCCTCATAGGGGGATAAGAGGATTCAATGGTTTTAATAGAGGGGAGTAATAATACAAACATAGGTGGGATAGATTCTATGCAATATGATGCATGCTTATGAGAATAATCATATGTTATGAGACAAAGTGTGATAGGTAGAGGGTTAGATGACCCAATGAGAGATGGCTTGGACATAAGAGTGAGTGGTCTTGATAGTGGTGAGAGATGGAGCTGTAGTGGGGTGACTAGAGACTGAGAGAGAGGTGGTACAGGTGAGAGGATATGAGGAGATTATTGGGATTAGTATAGTGCAAGTATGGGAGGATGCCACACAAGAGCTAGCATAGAGGGAGTCTATGGTGGCTGATGTGGTGTGTCTATAGGAAGAGGTTTCCTAGGAGAGGATCCAAAGGTAGGATATGGTGGCTGATATAGCTTGGATATGAGAGGAGGCTTCCCAGGGGAGGACCCAGATGGAGACCATGGTGACTGAGGTAGCTTGGATATGAGAGGAGGATGTGTAGGAGAGGATCTAGAGTGAGGCCATATTGGATAAGAGGGATGAGATGCATTAGGTGAAGGATCACTTGGAAGGTTTATTCTACAAGGAGGGGAGGAAGGTACATCAACTACATGCACAATTGGTGATCCATGGGATTAGCATCCCAACATCATTAGAGTCTATATCACAATCCCACTAGAGTAGGAGTGTGTAGTTAGATAGATGACTGTAGGGAAGTAGGATCGGCCCAAGCCAAAGCAGCCAAGGAGTATTGAGGTAAGTGGGGGAGCTTCCTACCCCATAAGAGGAGGTGGAGAGACTCATGACAAGGTGCAAAGCTAAGATAGCCTACATTGTATGGTTTTGTGTTTTTGTGTTTAGTGTCGCGAGAGTGCCACTAATTTTGTATGTGATAGATGAGCGAGGTATAGTGTAGCATATTGTATATGTTGAATCGAATATGGGTGATGTGATTATGTACAATGTATTATTTTATTAATATGATATATATACATGATTATTTTGGTGTGGGTATATACAATGTGTCTGATGTATGTGATGTGATTAATATGACCGATATAACTGATGTATGTGTATGGCTCTAAAACATGTGAAAATATATTGATGATGTAATTGAACACATAATGAATGTTAGGTAAAATGAACCTAAGAGATTATGAGAATATGTATATAGGTTTGTACAAATGTGGAATATGGAATTGTATGTACATGTGGAATGTGAAAATGTGGCAAGATGGATGGCAATCTGCCTTGCATGGAAATTGTCTCAGTTATTATGATTAACCAAAAACAAATGAATAGTCACATGAACTAATGACCACGAGATACAACAAGCAAACACAAAGTGGAAAAATGGATGATAATGGACCAAACATAAGTAGTAAAAATGGAATGGATGGGTGAAACATGTAGGGAATGAGAGTGTACAATTGTTATGAAGAGAGCCCTTAAAAAATGGTGATGTTTTTTGCCCTTGATTTTAAAGCATGGTGGATGTGTAGAAGAATTTCTAGACACTCAAACAACATAGTTTGAACAATCAAACTCATATAGTAGTCATGAAATATCCTACAGATATCTTTACTATCCTAAATAAATTTTAGTCTATCATGGACATGTGTGTGCACATGATTTTCATTTATCCATTTTGAGAGAGGTTGGAATAACCCATTGTAAATATAGCCAAATTAGATAGCTCATCCATAAGCGTGCAGTGATATATACAAGAGAAGGTCACTAATGTGATAGATGTATCACCACTTGTAAGGTTTACTCCACTGCTAGGCAAGTTCTTGGAACCTATTACCGAAGATGGAAATCATCCCATGATGTTATTTTGGAACTGAGGGCCTCCAAGATTTAATATTTTGATAAGACTCTTAAGGCTTTTCATTTTGTTTTCTACCTCTTTTTGTGGTGCTCTTTTCATTCATATTTTTTTGGTGGGTGTTGGATTTTTTTTACCCCTTTTTTGTTGACTTTTGCTTGTCCCTTTGTTTATCCCTAGGTTTATTTTGATCATGTAAATGATGGGATGAGCAAGGAATATTATTTGCTAAATGGCAAGGCCTACACAAGGTGTTATCCTCCCTACACTCAAAATTTTCTTAATATATGAAATATGTGAGTGGTCCATGAATGAACTTAATTCAACTAGGGGAAGCCATGAAATATTATAGAATTTGATGGTATTCAATATAGGTTGATTAGACTAACTATGACTAGTTGAGCAACATAAAAGCTTCCTATTATCATGTAATTTTAGAATAGGAGTGAACACTATGATAGTCATGTGAAAAAATATGTTTGTAACTCCACAAAGTGGTGCTATATACATGCGATGGATGGTCTATGTACAAGAAAGATATGGACATGACTATGAAAAATGCATGTGATATGATATGTACAAGGAAACATGATGCAACAAAATGCCTAAAAATATATGGTGGTATATGAGCAAGTTGTTTTTAAGAGAGAAAAATCAAGTGAGATATCCAAACGCAAGGTAATGTATCCCAATGTGATAATCAATGAATTGGACCAAATCAAAAAGATGTGGGTGTATGTACATGCGAGTGAAATGAATGCCAATGTGTAGCAATAGTGATCATGAGTGATGCATGTGAATGTGTGATGTAATGATGAGTGGATGAAAAGAAACTATGAATGGGAGGTCCTAATTATGAGATCAATGGATAATATGAGAAATATAGAAAGATGGTGCAAGGAAAAGAAAAGAAGATAAGGTAGAAGAAATAGTGGAAGAATGTAAGAGAGAGTAAGAAGGAGAATTAAGAAAGAAAAAAAGAAGAAATTTTAAGAACTGGATAAAAGGTATGTAGCTGCTCATAGCCTAACCATACAACATTATCATGATTTTAGAAGAAAATGGTAGAAAATAGAGGAAGTGAGGATAGAATATGGAAAAGTCCCTCCTAATCATGAAAGAGGTGTTAAGAAAGTACATCCACAACCTGTGGAATATGTGATAGAGGGAGATAAAAAAACTCCCCCTAATGTGGGAAGATGGAGTTAGGAGGAGATAATATTTCTCCCAAGTATGAAAAATGAGTTGGGAGAAAAGGGGAATACCTCTCCTCCAATCATACGAATGATGGAAGAGCATAGAAGGGATGATGGAAATAAAGTGGCTGAAAAGAGGAGGAGAAAGAAAAGAAGTGAAAATGAGAGAGAAGGGAAGAAGATAAGACCAAGTCAAAGGTATGTAGCTACTCATAGCATGATCATACAACATGGACAAGGTAGGATAAAAAGGAAAGGTAGAGGATGAATAACGAAGAAGGAAATAGGAAAGAGATTAAAATAAATGCTAAAAGTAACTAGGTATGTTATGTATAGAACGTACGAAGGTGAATGATGTTGAGGGGATTAGGCTCCACCATGCCTTCAATATTGGCTAGATAATAGGTGCCAGAACCATATTTGCAAGTTATGATATAAGATCCCTACCAATTTAGTGTAAAATTATCATGAAAGTGAGGTGGTTAACTAGGGTTTTGTTGGTTTTATTTGAGAACTAAATCCCCAATTTAAAACACTCATGGATGAACCTTATTGTGATATGCTCACTAGATATTATCTTGATAAACATGTGTGTGTTCAATAGCATGAGTATGGCATTCATCGAGTATATTAATTTGATAAAATTATGCTTGTCAAGTGGTATTGTCATCATTAAAGTCTTGAAGAGAAATCCTTAAAGAAGGAATCTCGAGTTTGAGAGGCATGGTGGCCTCAATTCCATAAACCAAGGAGAATTTTATTACCATTTTTGGGGTTCGTATGCTAGTTCTATAAGCCCAGAGAGCTAGAGGTATTTGGTTATGCCAATCACAATGTGATTCTATGATGGTTTTGTGAAGAATTATATAAATTGTTTTATTTGTAGCTTCAGCTTGGCCATTGCCCTAGGGGTAGTATGGCATAAAGAAGCTATGTTGGATGTTGTACTTAGTGCATAATGCACGTACATTATTATTCTTGAATGACATTCCATTATCACGGATGAGCTTTGCGAGAATACCAAAATGACATATGATATGTTGGGTAATGAACTCAATAATTTTGGGTCTAGTGGTTTATACTAGAGGGATCACCTTAACCCATTTTGTAAAGTACTCAGCAGTGGTAATGAGGAATTTATGATTACTCGAGGAAGAAAAGGAAAGTTTCCAAATGATATCCAAGCCCTACTAAGAGAATGGCTAGGTGGATTGTATAGACAGTAGGGCCTATGATGGTAGGTGAGTGATATTGGCATGTTTTTGATACTTGATACACTTTTTCACATATGCACAACAATCATAATCCATGGTGGGCAAATAATAGCCCATGCGAAGGATACATTTTGTAATAGTGATAACACTAAAGTGGCCACCACAGGTGCCATCGTGGGCAGCGATAATGACTCGATGTTCTTCCTAGATTTTAAGATATTACAAGAGGATACCATCATAGCCATATTTATATAATATGTCTCCCAACATGATAAACTGTATAGCTCATTGTTTGAAGGTACATTTTACTATGTGGGATACTAGTGGAAGCAAGCCCAACTTAATGTAGTCCTTGACCTAAGAAAACCAAGGATTTTGGGGTTACCTAAATGAGATTGATGATGGTGGTAGAGGAGGATGTTTGTGGTAAAATGGATGACTAAGAAAGGATTTGGACAAGCATAGTAGTGGATTTATTATGTGGATATTTGAGTATCAAATACCTGAATGATGCCATGGTATCGATAAATTGATTAGTAGAGCACGGGCTGGTATCAATTTGAAATAAATCAAATCGGTCGAGTAACTGAGTGGCCACCTCATTGTATTGCTTAAGAATTGGACATTGGCATTAAAAAATAACTTTGACTTGATTGATAATAAGAAATGAGTCACCCCAAATTTGAAATTTTTTTAATGCATATAGCAAATCCCATTTTGAGACCAAGAATGAGTGCTTCATTCTTAGAATTATTTTTGGTACATGGAAAGTTTAGTTTAAATGAAAAGAGGAGTGGTACCACCTATGATGTAATGAAGATAACTCTTGCATCGACCCCTCACTCACATTGGGAGCCATCAAAAAAGACTGTCATATCTGTGGTAGGTTCGGGCTCAACCTAATGTTCAATTTTAGAAGTATGGAATACAACATCATCTGGAAGGTAAAGGACAAGTGGGTGAGTAGTAGGTAGAGGGGCCTATACAAGATGGTTAGTGATGACCTACCCTTTGATAATTTTTTGGCTAATGAACTTGAGGTCAAATTCAGTTAGGAGCATGATCCATTTAATTATGTAGCTTGTATCGCTCCAAATTTTTTGCATCCCTACCTTCAGGCTATTGGATCCGTGCCCGGAAGGAGGATGGGAAAAGGATGATGCGGTACCTCGGACGAGAGGACTTTGCGAAGGTCCCGCCTCTCAAGGGAGGTGCATTTTGGTGATTTGTCGACGGATGGTGGGTTCACCAGGAAACATTTGGCGGCAGTTTCCATGCCTAGGTTTTGGGAATGTGTTTTAATGGGTTCGTTTTATCCTTAAACATTCATCCTAGGTTTGGCCGAATGATTCTAACTTAAACTACATGAAAATGCAATTTAAATGAATACAATAAATAGACTGAAAGCAAAAAAATAGAGAATTTGCAGGAGGCTAATGGAGATTACCCGATCCGGGATGTCCGATGAAGTTTTTGATGCTTGAAGTAGTCTGGATCGTCTGGGATTCGACAAAATCGCCTACAATCTGTCAGAATCATCTGGAATCTGACAGGATCGTCTGAGACAGACAGAATCGTCTGAGACAGACAGAATCGTCTCAGATCTGACGAATTCGTCAAACGAATTCGTCAAAAACCTGCAAAACAGAGAACAGATGCAAAATACAAGCAATTCTACTATGCAAAATAGAGGCAAAATATGCTAAAGAACAAGGTGAATACTAAGCAATAATTTAAAATAGAAAGTAAAACAAATCACTGCATTATGATGGCAAATCATGAATTTAATGTGCAATCTAAACTAGATGGGTGAACTCCAGATGCAAAGTAGAATAAAAACTAAATAAATGATCTGATTTATAGCATAAAATGACAGAGAGAAAAGAGAGAAGAGCAAACTTCGTGCACCGATTGCCTCGATGTATGCCGCAATCGAGATCGTCTCGCATCAGCACGAGATCGTCCCTAATTTGACAGATCGCCTCCGATCTTGACAGGTTCGTCGAGCCGCGATAGGTGCCGGCTCCGATCGAAAACCAATGATATACCCGCAATAAAATTACTATAGGAATAGTGCAAAAAGCAAATTTGAGAAGTTCTAGCACATAGGGAGTCGATTTGCATAAAAATTCAGCCAGGGGTTGGGGAGGGAAAAGTCTTAGAGTTAAATAGGCTTAGGGAAAGTTGTTGGGAGGTTGGAGATCTTCCCAATTTGGGAGATCTCCAACGGGGGAGGGTCCCAACGGCGCAGACACGCTTCTGCCCGGATTGGAGACCCGTTGGAACAGAGTCTATCTATGCAAATTCAGTTTTGTGACAAAATCGTCTGGACGTTCTAGTCCAGACGAAATCGTCAAATCTGGGGCGATATCGTCTGATCGGCGACGATATCGTCCAACGGTCAAAACAACTCCTAAAAATGGCACGGAAAAAGGGGAAACGGGTTTCTCGACGGTTAACGAGCGGTTTGGGAGGTTAAATTTGAATTTAAATTTATTTACTAAGGTGAATGTAATTATTCCAATTTGACTGCGCCAATTTTAGGGTGCTACATTTTGCCCCCTCTTTAGCGAATTTTCCGAAGAAAATGCGTTAAAGAAGAGTTCTTCTCGATCTACGAGAAAGCAAAAAATTATTCCCATTTTTAGGCGACGATTCTTGGTCGAATCGTACGACAACTTACTATGGTGCCCCCTCCGTGTTTTTACCCAAATCGAACGTTTGAGGTAAAAACGCGGAAAAGCAAAAAATTATTTGTGAATTATTTTGAATAAAATTAAGAAAAATAGGGTAAAACCCTAATTCATTGTTACTGTTCATTTTACTGTTTTTAGAGCTCTGGAGCAAAAATGGTAGAGACAGCGCACAGATCTGCAGAGGTCCGCCGCGGTCTACGGGTAAGGGTTTAAACTCAATTTAGATTGATTTAATTTGAATTTTACATGCTTTTTAGAGGAATTTAGGATGAATTTTGAGCATCGCGGCCGTTTTTGGCCGTCGACGTCGTCCGGACGAAATCGTCCCTAGTTCGACGAAATCGTCTCAAGTTCGTCAATTTCGCCCAAGGGCGAAATCGGCGAAAAAGGGACGATTTCGTCAAATTAGAGACGATTTCGACACGCGAAATCGGAGACGATTTTGCTCAAATTTGGGACGATATCGTCCAATAGTGGGCGATATCATCAATTGCAAAAATTTGATCTTTAAGTTGTATTTTTGATTACTGAAATTGTTATTAATGATTGTTTGTTGTTTTGATTGTTTATGTTTGCAGAGAGGACTACTAAAGAGCAGAGAGTGGAAATACGATGGGCTGAGAGACGACTTGGCCGCTCTCACCCAAGCAGAGCGAGATCTGCTGGCACGAGCCGGCTTGCAGCATGTGGCAGAGATGCCGCAGGTTTCTACTGACATGGGGCTACTGACAGCCCTAGCAGAGAGGTGGTACCCGGGCTCTTCATGCTTCCGGTTATCGACAGGGGAGATGACTCCCACACTAGAGGATGTATGGAGGATTCTTAGAATCCCCATACAAGGGAGGATGATCACACCTACGGCCAATCAGGGCCACGCGATGGGACGACTCTGCGGTGACCCGAGCTTCACCCTGGAGAAGGGCGGAGTGAACATCGAGGCACTGCGCCAGATGCCTGGGGCATCTACACTGACACGAGTTTTGGCTGGGGTGGTTGGTGGACTTATGCTGTGCCACCAGAGCGGATGCAGGGTGCCGTGGATGCTCGTAGATGTGATCTACGATATGCGCGACCATGGCTACAGATTTTCTTGGGGCAGCTTTGTTCTATGCCGGCTGTACAGGATCCTTTACGGGGTCGTGTACAAGGGCGGGCGGTGTCTGGTCATGACATCGCTCCTACAGGTTTGGTGCCGGGAGCACATTGCGGTGCGGAGGCCGGTAGGGCTTCCACTGATAGGGGTTGACGGGGAGAGGCCCCGAGTCTTCTACCGGTGGCTCCGGAGAGGGGCACATCGACGGATCGACCTGCCGGTGTCCCAGAGACTACTGGATGACTTGGTCCCAGACCGATCACCTGGAGGCCATGGAGGCAAGATCCAGGGTGGGCAGAGGACGCACAGGAGCTGGCTCGCATCAAGCGAGTCTCGCCGGCCGAGGATGGAGAGGGGAGAGGTGGAGCTCCACCGCTACGATCGGGTTTTACGACAGTTCGGTCTACGATAGG
Organism: Wollemia nobilis; assembly: GCA_028583015.1. NCBI lineage: Eukaryota > Viridiplantae > Streptophyta > Pinopsida > Araucariales > Araucariaceae > Wollemia > Wollemia nobilis. Next base: position 11,808,429 of record JAQPPZ010002848.1, read on the forward strand.
GGATCCCATCTCTGAGGGATTACGAGTTTTCTCGGACCGTCCGGGATAACACCACAGTTAGCGGGGCTCCAGACATGCAACGATTCTGGAGTCAGGACGCGGACGATGCCCCCATCCAGCCAGTGGATGGGGACGACGTAGGAGTAGCCGATGGCTACGATGCCTGGTACGCAGGCATCCGCCCTCCTCGGATGACGAGGGCATAGGGTCCGATCCACGTAGTTGTGCATCGGATAGGGAGGCGGCGCCAGGCGACGATAGAGGCGGCCCAGGGTCATGGCGGGAGAGAGCAGAGGAGGCCACAGGCACAGGAGCGGCCACGGCAGAGGGAGAGGGAGAGGAGGGAGGCGAGACCCCCATCTCCACAGAGGCCACCATCGCCCGATAAGGGCAAGGGCGTGGATACAGGAGAGAGTAGCGAGATGGCTACTCTTCGAGCAGAGAGGGATCGTCTGCAGGCTCAGGTGCAGACACTACAGGATGCAACTGCACAGCACCAGGCTGAGGTGTCGCAGCTGCGAGACGAGAATGCACGTCTCAGGGCACGAGGCGGAGGGGTGAGCACTCAGGAGCTATTGCGGTCGGTTTCTTAGACCGCATTCTATCAGGCTCTATACTACCAGGCGGTGCCGGAGGGCCAGAGGGTACAGCTGCCGGCTGCCATAGCCGATCCGATCAGGACAGGGTCGACGAGGAGCTCATCCCGATCGACGACGAGGACTCGCAGTACCACACATACTGCGATGGGACCACCTCGTCCTCCGCAGGGCGGGGGAGGAGATGAGGCCGAGAGCTCTAGAGGCTCTCGAGGCTAGAGGGCGGGATATTGCTACTGATATTGTATTATACTTGTATTGATAGAGGATTGAGTATGCCGAGGTACAGATTGTGGCATACCAATCCAGTTTTGATGATGTATATATTCTGTTGATATATATAGATGAGATATTTTTGAGTATATGACTTGTCTTATGTGATACTTATGATGCTTTTTATGTTTGATGTAATTGATTGATTTGATTGATGTAATGATTTTATTGATGATTCATGTAATTATGTCGTTTTGGAAAAATATTATAACTTGGATGTCATGCTATAAATATTTTAAATGAAATAATCCGATGTAACAAATTGATTGGTTGTAATGAAATGTAAAAATAAAAAGAGATTTCTAACAATAATTTCAAAGGACATTGTCGCTATTATAGACCATTTCATGGAGTCGCTGCTCACTCGGTCGTCAAGCTAGTCCCAGGATAGAAATATTGTTAAAAGAAAAGAGTGCTTAAGAGACTGTCTTAAGACTTTGTTGTGATAATGCAAATGATGATGATGATGATGGTTTGTTTTCAGATTTCCATAAAAATATTATGCATGAAATATTGTAAAATAATTTTTGCTAGGCATAAATTCCTAAGTGTGATAAAATTGTTGAATAATTCCTTAGGAATTATACCATCATTGCAAAATGTAAAGTTGACATAATGACATAACATAGTGAAAATGTATTTGCTTTCGAAAAAGCATAATTTGTGTAAAATGAAGTCATATGTTTTGTATGATTTTTGATAAATTGGGAAAAAAATTGTTACAATGGTTTGCGCTAGGCATAGAATATGTAGGTATAGACTTATACCATCATCGCGAAAATCCAAAAAAGGATAGTTTTATTGCATGATTGATTTTTGATGAACAGAAAATATGATAATGAGGACTTGCGCTAGGCATAAAATTCCAATTTTGGTTTTGAAACTATACCATCGCTGCGAAAGTCAATCAGATATGTATATTTTTAATTGTATATTTTTGAAAGAAATTGTTGATTTTTGCTATTATATAGTTGTCTTTGTGGAAAACAACTGTATTTGATTTATTCCAAACAAGTTGCAAAAATAATATTTCAAAGTATTTTGAAGACAAAAGTTAGATTTATAAGGAATCCCATGTGCATATGTGAATTCATTTCCCATCTTGATTTATCATAATGATAGACAAAATCTCTCAAATACAAATGTGTGTGCAATTGCATTGTTCATTTACCAGATTTGAGCAAGATACTATGATACAAGTGATTTGAAGAAACCAAATAAGTGTTCATTAACCATGATGTAGATGCATATAACCATACTAGGCTACTATGTAGATCGGATTATCAAGAGCTAGCTAATCCATAAGCGGACATAGGTCCGTACAAAAGAAGGTCGCTAATGTGACAGACATATCGCCACGCTAGGAGTTACCCAAGGCCAAGCAGGTTGGGCACAAACCACCTGTTATGGGGCTTACCTCACAGTTTTCGAATAATTGAGAATTCCAGGGATTCAAGCTCATCAACCCTTCTTTTCTTTTCAAAGGGTAGGGAAAGGGATTTTATTGCTTTCTTGCTTGCTTTTGAATTTTGCTTATTTTTTTTCTTGTTTGTATTTCTTTTGCTTGATAATGCTTGGAACATTGCTGAAATAACATTTTTCTTTTCTCTTTTTTTCTTGAATTTTTCTTTTCTTTTCTTTTTCTTTTTCTTTGCTAGGGATACTTGCTCAGATTAGCTGTAGAGCAAGGGATTTTTATTCTGGGTAGGGGTGAGCTTGTCCTTTTGCCAATTCTCAAAGATTCTAGACCGTGTGCATGATAGGATAGCAGGGGAAACTTTTCACTCAAGAAATCAGTTCTACTATGTAGCAAAACATGGAAATTACAAATATAATCATTTTATTGTGAAAAGATGTGCTTGGTTTAAGTAAATAACAAGATCAATTCTCTATGCTCAAACTTTCTTTAATTGAATTTTGTGAACTTTGATATAAGAGAGATTAGTAATCATGCCAGATAAAATCAAGATATTTATTGTTGTGATTGTGCAAGTGAGGGATGCCAAATAAATGCTAATTTTATCCAAAATAAGTTGAAACATATAATTGCAATAATTGTAAGAAAATAATGATTTTGAGAAAGTTTTGAGAATGTTGACTCTCTCTTTCTTCTCGTATATTGTTTTGGTTTCGAAAGAGTCAAGCATATAGTCTGTTTTTGGATTTTTATGTTGATTTTTGTTTTGAGCAAAAGGAACTTTACAAGTGCTTTAAATAAATGCAATAAATATTTTTGAAGATTTTTGAAGATTTTATGAATGTTTTTGAGGTTTTTGAATAAATTGAAAGAAATACAAGATAATGATTTTGAACAAATATATACATGGATGAAATGACCAAATTTATGCATAATAACGTTTGAGATGTAAAATATTCATGGGTTCTTTAAGTTCTTTACCATCTAAGGTAGATAATTTATATGCTCCTGATTCAAATTTAGCAATAATGATGTATGGTCCGAGCCAATTGGGCTCAAATTTACCTTTAAGTTCCTTAGTTGCATTTGTATTTTTTTGAAGATTTTGAGGATTTTGATTTTTTTTGTATTTTGATTTTAATTTATGAATTGAAATTGGTGGTATATACAAGATGATCTATATACACTATACAAGGTTATTTGAGTATAGCATGTCTAAGGTTGCTTCAAAATCAAAGGAGGTTTTGAAGGATAATCTGGTTGAGGTGAAGGTAAGAACAAAAGGTGATGAATAAAAGGTAGTGATAACAAAAGCTTTGTTATAATGTAGAATAATGTAGCAAAAGATTTGACTTTTATATGTGTAAAATTGATCATGTTACAAAATAAAATGTAAGAAGGATAAGAAAGTTCTTCATTCTTATTATTATATTCCAAGTCTTGATAAGATGGAGAAAGTATATGTGAAAGATATGCATGAGTGTTATTTGGTAAACAAGGATGATCATATATGGATGAAGAAAAGTGATGGATAGAAGATAATTGTGACAATAGAGAATGTATAGAACTTGATGTTTCAATCGTTAAATATTCTTCAAATGGTTTTGGGTCACCATGTATGGTAACAATTTTATTTGCAAGTTCAAACTTCAAACATTGGTGAAGAGTGGAAGGGAAAACCCTCATCGTATGAATCCAAGGACTCGGAGAAGTAGGTTGTAAGGTGAAGGACAATATCCTACATAGAATAAAGTATCCAGGATCTTGGATCCAATATTAAGGGGAAGAATTATAGTACCTTGAGCTTCTTGAATTTCATTGTTAAAAGATTTTATAATAACATTTGATTCATTAAGATCTTCTTCCTTTGATTTGAGTTTTTGGAATAATTGATAAGTGCATAAATTAAGAGAGGAGTCATTATCTACCATGATAGTTTTAACAAGTGTTTCTTTACTAGATCTCGTAATGTAAAGATAGGAGTCTTCTTGTGGAGTAGAGGAAGGAATATCCTCATCATAGAATGAAATATGGTTAACCTCAAGAGGGTTTACACCATTAATTATGTTCTTAGAGAAAATATGATGAGGAACAAATTGTTGGCTAGGTATTTTGAACAAAATTTCCTTGTGATAAATTTGTAATACTTCTAAAAGGGATATCTTTGCTTGAGGATTAATCACTTGTTGTTGGCTATCAAAGGGGATTTCAGATTGAGATTTTGATTCTAAAGATGAGCTTTCTATGCTTACATTCCATTTTGGATCATTCTCTAGAGCCAAAGATAGTTTTGAAGGTTGGTCAAATGAGGAATCCATCTCTTGAATATCGGATTGAGTTGATTGAACTTGAGGTTGCTCATTTGTAGTTTTTGTTACAATATTAATAATATCATCATGATGGGACACATTAACATGCAATATTTGATTGGTTTCTTGTTGTTGATAATTGAATAGGGGTTCTTGGGAGATCCCCATGTCTTGATTGATTATTGGTATTTGTTGTGTAGGAGTTTGATTGTTTACCGGAGATTTATCATCAGTTGTAGATTGTAATTCCTTTATATTAAAAAGACCCTTATCAATCAAATCTTGAATTGCACATCTTAAATCTTTACAATTTTGTGTCATATGTCCATCTACTCTATGATATTCACAATGTAGCTCAAGTTTAAACCAATCTGCTGTGGTATCAAATTGTCTTATGGAAGGGAGTTCAATCTTATTTGTGTCAAGTAAATACTTGAGAATTATATCCATTGGTTGATTGAGCTTAGTAAATTTACGTGATGAAGGTTTTTGAGAGGTTTTTGATAAATGCCTTAGGAATTTTGTCATAAAAGGACCTAATGGTTTCTCACCTCTACTTTCTTTATTATGGGTAGAATGATGACAGGAAGATTGCGATGTAGGAGGTGAGTGCACGGTAGAATTGGAAGAATAAGTATTTTCTTGTTGAAATGGATGTGTTGTATTGAAAGAAGAGTATTGAAAAGGTGGTGGAGGATTATATGTGGATTGATAGACATAATATGGATATATGGGAGAATAGATAATATCATTATGAAGAGGATTGGCAAAGGGATTGTTTTGTTGGGTTATGGATGAAAAATAAGAAGAGTGTGATGGAGGTGGTGTTGAATAGGGATGAGGTTGGTCATAATCAACAAATGTATTTAGCTGAATTCTTCCAACATTACTAGATGGACTCATATTGATTTGAGTAAAAACTCATGGTTTCTTTAGTACTTCTAAAAGTAATATTTAGCATCTACTATTTAGGATTGAATATAAAACATACAAACTTGAAATGATGATTTTGTTTTTGTTTTTCTTGTATATATATATTTTTTTGTTTTTTTTTGTTTTTGTTTTCAAAAGGTTATGATGCATTCACGTCGGGTTCACCAAAATGTATCGCTCCAAATTTTTCGCATCCCTACCTTCAGGCTATTGGATCCGCGCCCGGAAGGAGGATGGGAAAAGGATGATGCGGTACCTCGGACGAGAGGACTTTGCGAAGGTCCCGCCTCTCAAGGGAGGTGCATTTTGGTGATTTGTCGACGGATGGTGGGTTCACCAGGAAACATTTGGCGGCAGTTTCCATGCCTAGGTTTTGGGAATGTGTTTTAATGGGTTCGTTTTATCCTTAAACATTCATCCTAGGTTTGGCCGAATGATTCTAACTTAAACTACATGAAAATGCAATTTAAATGAATACAGTAAACAGACTGAAAGCAAAAAAATAGAGAATTTGTAGGAGGCTAATGGAGATTACCTGATCCGGGATGTCTGATGAAGTTTCTGATGCTTGAAGTAGTCTGGATCGTCTGGGATTCGACAAAATTGCCTGCAATCTGTCAGAATCATCTGGAATCTGACAGGATCGTCTGAGACAGATAGAATCATCTGAGACAGACAGAATCGTCTCAGATCTGACGAATTCGTCAAACGAATTCGTCAGAAACCTGCAAAACAGAGAACAGATGCAAAATACAAGCAATTCTACTATGCAAAACAGAGGCAAAATATGCTAAAGAACAAGGTGAATACTAAGCAATAATTTAAAATAGAAAGTAAAACAAATCACTGCATTATGATGGCAAATCATGAATTTAATGTGCAATCTAAACTAGATGGGTGAACTCCAGATGCAAAGTAGAATAAAAACTAAATAAATGATCTGATTTATAGCATAAAATGACAGAGAGAAAAGAGAGAAGAGCAAACTTCGTGCACCGATTGCCTCGATGTATGCCGCGATCGAGATCGTCTCGCATCAGCACGAGATCGTCCCTAATTTGACAGATCGCCTCCGATCTTGACAAGTTCGCTCGACCGCGATAGGTGCCGGCTCCGACTGAAAACCAGATGATATACCCGCAATAAAATTACTATAGGAATAGTGCAAAAAGCAAATTTGAGAAGTTCTAGCACATAGGGAGTCGATTTGCATAAAAATTCAGCCAGGGGTTGGGGAGGGAAAAGTCTTAGAGTTAAATAGGCTTAGGGAAAGTTGTTGGGAGGTTGGAGATCTTCCCAATTTGGGAGATCTCCAACGGGGGAGGGTCCCAACGGCACAGACACGCTTCTGCCCGGATTGGAGACCCGTTGGAACAGAGTCTATCTATGCAAATTCAGTTTTGCGACAAAATCGTCTGGACGTTCTAGTCCAGATGAAATCGTCAAATCTGGGGCGATATCGTCTGATCGGCGACGATATCGTCCAACGGTCAAAACAACTCCTAAAAATGGCGCGGAAAAAGGGGAAACGGGTTTCTCGACGGTTAACGGGCGGTTTGGGAGGTTAAATTTGAATTTAAATTTATTTACTAAGGTGAATGTAATTATTCCAATTTGACTGCGCCAATTTTAGGGTGCTACATAGCTATTGTTATAGCTTCTACCCATCATGTACTTGAGAGGATTATCACACGTAATGACAAAGGTTGTATGATTGAGCATGTAGTGGTATAATTTCTTGGTAGTGAAGAATAATGCGAGGTAAAGTTTCTCCATATAAATATATCGTATTTCATAACTAATGAGTGTGCAGCTAATGTAATAGATTGCTTGTTCTTTGGGTACTTCATTTTTATGGTCCAACAATGTGCCCAATGCAAAATCCATGGTGGATATATATAAATGAAAAGAGATATTGGGGTGAGAGAGTGATAGGATAGGTGGTCAGGTGAGGTAGGTCTTGAGATCATCAAAGGCTTGCTAACACTCACCATCCCAATGAAATAATACTCCTTTCTATAGGATATGGTTGAATGACTTACACTTATTAGAAAGTTGGGCAATGAATCGATGAATTGATTGAATTTTGCCCTATAGGTTGTGCATTTTTTGAGGTTTGTAGGATGTGGCATATCGATGATAGCCTTGACCTTGTTGGAGTCGACTTCAATAACTTTGGAAGAAATAATGAATCTAAGGATCTTGTTTGAGGTAACACCAAAGACACATTTCTTGGGATTGAGGCAAATGTTGTGCTCAAGAAGGTGATAAAAAATCTTGTGTAGGTCATGAATATGATCTTAATGTCTCTTTGACTTGGCTAAAAAGTCATCTACACAATCCTCCACAACATGTAATCATGGAAAATGTAGGTCATTGGCACACTGGTAAGTGGCACCAACATTATTAAGTCCAAATGGCATGAATTTGTAGCAAAATATCCCCCAAGGTGTAGTGAAAGATATATTGTGTTGATCATTAGGATTGACCAAGATCTGGTTGTAACCCAAAAACTCATCCATGAGGGATAACATTTCATGACCTACCGTGGAATCGACTAACGTATCAATGTTGGGAAGGGAGAAGTTATCTTTAGGACATGCTTTGTTCAAGTTAGTGCATATCCAAAATCCTCCTTTGGGTTTCAGAATGGGGATCATGTTAGACACCCATTTAGGGTAGTCAATTGGTTGGATGAATCCTACATCCATAATTTTTTTTAGCTCCTCTTTGACCATTAATGCAATTGTAGGATGCATTTTTCATAGTTTTTATTTGATTGGCTTAGCACTATCATCAAGTGTGAGGTTGTGAACAACCAAAGAAGGGTCCAAACCTAGCATATCGGTATATGACCAAGCAAATATGTGCTTGTACTCTTTGAGTAGTGTTGTAAAACTATCGTGCTCCTTTGTGGAAAGACCTTTGACAAGTTTGATGATATAAGGATTTGATGCATCATCCCCAATGTCAATATCAATGGTGTCCTCTATAAGCATGTGTGATCCATCATCAAGTTGAGTGAGGATAGGGATAAGATGTCAGTCATATGTAGCATTAGGAAGAGAAATATCATCATCATGCATGATCTCAATGTTATAGATACAATGGGCTCGTAAAGGGGTGGAAGAATAAGGAGTATTAGCTAAATATAATAAATTCTTTGAAATAAGGAACTCCTATGGGAAGGTTTAGAAGAAATGTAATCAAAATCAATGTAATCTAGATTGGTGCAGAGAATTTGATCAATATGGGTATCGTAATGAAGTGGGACAAAAATATCTACAAAGATCATGTTTACTGACATGGCAAAAAAAGAAGGTGACGGTGTCGTAGATGTTGTTGTGGTGAGAGAAGAGGAAGACATAGGTTGATTGGGATTAGGACATAGGAAGAAAAGGGAAGAACATGGTCAACACAAAGAGGGTCAAATGTGACATTGATTATGTGGCTAAGTGGATAGAGAAATAGAAGACAAGTGTGGTATAAGGGGGATGTCATCCATGGGAAGTGGTGTAATTGACAATGTGGGGAAATCCTGGATAAGGTCTTCAATGTCATAAACTAGAGGAATGACACATGGTGATGAATCAAGAAAGAAATTATCTAGAATTTTGATGGAAGAGTGAGATGACGATGTGTCAATTTGAACATTGAGTTTGAGATCTACAGTATATCCTTCCTCAAGTGGGTCCAAAGGGGAGTATAGAAGAGTATCATCTAGGATGTGGAGGGCTAAATGTTGGTAACCTAAACTAGACCTATCACCATGTTGTTGATACTGGGGGTGAAGGAAATATCTAGACCCTTTATCATAGCGACCAAGGAAAAACCCTCACCAATGGAAGAATTGGATGTAACATTTTGCAAAAACTAGATTTGAAAGATAGTCAATGTTATCAGAAAACTTATATTCAGGGGGTTTTGGCTCAGATGTGGAAGTCAATGTATCCAAGCCTCCATAAAAAAATTTGTGCTATTGATGGGAGGGACAAAGGGTATGAAAAATCCCATGGTGAGAGGTACATTGCGAGGGTATCCAAAGTCATGAATAGATTGGAGTTTGAGAGGAGAGATGCGAGCATTGTGTATGTCACATTATCCTGGATCTAAAGTAGTCATGAGTATAGACACATGAGGCATTCTGTAATGCTCTTGGTTAGGTGACGATTCATGATGTGATAAGTAAAGTGATGATGGTTGTGATTCAAAGGGGGGTAAAACCAAGGTTGAGGTGCGGTGAATGGTGGTGATGCCCAAGGTGATGATGAATATGAAGGTCATGATTCAGGAAGAACTAAAGTGGAAGAAGGGAGTAAAATAGATAATGAGATATGATTTAGTTGGATATCAAGGTGAGTGACACGTTGTTCCCATGAATGATATTCTAAGGGAGTGGCCAGGATAGGATGATTAACCTAGGGTATTTGTGAAGAATATGAAGACACAGGGTTGCATGAGTGAAAATCAGTGTGAGAGAGATCTAGACATATTGGTATATGAGTGAGGGGAATTATTGGAGGAATCATTATGGGAGAGTTGGGCTATGATGGTGATAGATGCAAGAGGCTACAACCTTAGGCAATTAGAGTAAGAATATGGTAGTGAATAATTTTAAAGGCATGAGGGAGAAGGTAATGCTAATGATGAACTAGATGTAGTTAAAAAATATAAGGAAGTCGGTGCAAAAGGATTATATTATGGATCAATGAAAGGAGGGGTAGGTAAGAGTGGTGGTAATGATTGGTTGAATGCTGATGAGGATGGAAGCATTGGATTGATAGGATGAATGGAGATAGGTGTGATTTGAGAAGAGATGAATGGTAAAGTGGATGGTAGAGTGATTGTATTTTAAAACAAAAAGGGGTAATCATTTGCCTCAATATGGTAAACTTGAACATTGTGAAGATATTTCAAGCAATGATGAAGTGTAGAAGGGATGCATTGCATATACTTGATAAATGGGCATCCAAGGAGGATATTTTATTTCTTATCCCCTTCAATAACATGACATAGAGTAGGTATTGTCTTGGCACTGACTTGGATTGGAAGGATAATAGACCGAATAATTTTGTGCATAGAACCATCGAAAGCTCCCAAATCAAAGATAGACATAACGAGGTGAGTAGGTGAGATGTTGATATGTTGGAGGGTGAAAGTGGAGATGATACTAATAGAATATATGGTGTTGATAAAAATATGCTTATAAGTGGTATCATTAATACTAGCCATATGTGGAGGAAAGGATCAACACCCTCTCCTTCAAGAATTGTAATCTCATGGTTGTAAAATATAATAGAAGGTTGCATACATGTTTCTACATTACCTATGAATTGTATAAAGGCATTGGTATCATGTGTTTTTACATCTATTAATAGTAAGCTCTTATTTAGAGCTTCATGATGAGGCTACGATTTCTGTAAGAGGTTATATATGGACAACTTAGTATGAGTTGTACGAAGTTGACATGTGAGGTTGCTACAAATAGTAATATGAGGTGGTGATGGTGGTGGATTGGCTTGTATAGATGATGATGATGTGATAATAGTGGTTCAATGTTCCTTATGGATAGGATGAGTGGGATAGCACTGGTTGCATGTGGTGACATGAATTATACCCACTAGTTCCTTTTGTGGTGAATCTTTGTTGACCTGATTGACTTGTTGAGAGGTAGGTTGAGAGGTAGAAGTGTTCTATGGTAGCCTATGGTCTAGAAAAGATATCTTATACATCCCTAAATTTTTATTTTAAGAGGCAAATAGATTTTTTATGTGGATGACCCCATTGTATATAAGGTCCTATACCCAGCTATGAAATTATTGATAGTTTTGGATGACATGCCCACGTTGCCTGTCATACTCACAAGAGGTGTTATCATTGAAGTCCTTTTGTTTTATATGATTAGGATCTTTTGGAATTATTTTTGGTAAAGCAATATGTCCTGCATCATATAACCTTTGAAATATGTTTTGTAATTGTTTTGATAAGGGAGTCCAATTGCATTGTGGGAGTTGTGGACATAGTTATCAATTTTTGTATTGGTTCTAAGTAGCAAAGGGAGAAGCTCTGTTGTGGAAAATTTTGCTATCCTTAAAATATTGACTATCACACTACCAAAACTTCCTAATCACAACAATATGCAAGCTCTGGTGGAATTTTTGCTTTGAACTATAAGGGGATTTATAAAGCAAATTTCATGAAATATCAGGTTAGGTCTGCACACCTTAATACGAGCCTAATTAACCATGGACATTCTATCATTTTGTCTCTTCTAGATCAGATGGATTTGAATTATGACCAAGATAATATAGAATTTTAAGAACATAAACCGGTGCCTTGTCCATTGGGCTATCATAGAAAATTTTTAACCAATCACATGAAAAAGAGAGAAAAAGAAAGAAAAACCGATAAACCCATATTCATTCGAATATCACAATCAACATGGATTTTTAAATTAGTGAAAGAAACATTGCATGCAGATTCAAATAATGTAATATATAGATAAGTAACACACACACATTGCACCAAAATATGCCAAAGAGTAGAAGCCATAATGATGTATTATATTTAATATCTGATGTTTACAATGATAGAGCTTGGCAGTGTACTTAGTTATCTTAAAGAATATAATACAATATTCACCTTGTTCAAATATCATAATAGGGTAATTATGATATACTATCCTAATTATAGTGAAATATAGACTCTGGCTCCTCAAGAAACTCCTAGAAATTATCTTAGGTAGCTAGCTCAACTCTTGGAAATACCTGCACAAAGGTGAGAAGAATTGAGATATGGAAAACAAAGACAACATAGGGAAAATATAGTCAACCCAGACAAAACACTCGAAATACCTCTTGCAAAAATTTGCTATTTTGATGCTCAATCCTTGATTCTGGCTTGAAAGGCCTCTTTTATAGTTTGATTTCTACAATTTTTTTTTGAATACTCGATGCATATGTAGCCACTTGGAAGCCTATCTACCACTAATTTATGTGAATATATTAGAGCAAGGACTGGGCTATCAGAGGATATAAATATTGGAGAAAGTGTGCCAACTATATTCAAATATTTAGGTTGTTCTTGTTATATGATTGGCTCTAATTTATTTTTTCCTTCGGTGGTGGTAGACCTTGAAGTAAATTCTACTTTATCTTTTCTTGGAATCTCAACTCTTGATAGTTCTACAATTTGATGCTATAATGTAGTGGTTTACAATTGGACTTCAATGGTTTATAGTTGGGTTGATGAGTTGTCTCCTGGGTGATGTGTCATTTTGAGGTTCTTCTTGATTCAGATCTATAATTTTAGCCTTTGATCTCTGTAACTATTTTGGTATCTTCTCCTTGAAGCTAAGTGAACTGAGTCATCCATCTTCAATTATTGGGGCTTATCCAACTGTTTAGCAATAGGTAAGTGAAATTCAATACAAGTTTAATGAATATCATTCTTATCAATTGTTCAACTTCCTTTCTTGACTATTCAACTTCCCTCTTTGCCCCCTAGTTTGGTCACCCTCAATGACCATTTGGACTCTTTTTTGAATTGGAGTGACTCTCTCAAGACTTCTCTCTTTTTTTTTTGGACCAACCACCACATCCTATGATCACCTAGACACTCAATTGTGCCAACTTTTGAAAACTAGGGGTGAAATCTAAGTTGGAATTTTTGAAGCCCAACATAGGCTATATCTGGGACAAGAGAAGTGTTTGATCTGGAAATATTAAAAGTTCTCTTGAGGACCCTAGAATATTCGGTTGACTTAATTGTACCCATTTCTTTTGGACCTTCATTAATAGACTTTGAGACAAGTGTGACCCCTACGAACATGACTTCTACCTTTGGTCTTTATAGACTCTTTGATGCTTCAGTTCCCATGATTAACTTGACCAAAACCTCAATAAGACTTTTTTTGGAAGTAAACATATTAAGATTAAAATCCTAATCACCTAAGAAAACAAACGGACTCAAAACCTACTGACATGAAACAAATTGAAACAAGACACAAATATTTTTTTGAATTTTTATGTACAAGAGGTAGACATAAATAGTTCATATGAACTAATCCCCATCACAGGGATGGTACATTTTTAGATGTTGGCCATTTATTAGAAATTGCATTTCTTCTCCTTGCAGGGTCTACAACCTGTAAGTATGATGGCCTATTTTTTGGATGATCTTGTAAGGACCTAACCATTTTGGCTCCAATTTGCCTTTTTCCCCTAGTTTATCATTCTTTGGGTCCTAGTATAACACTATGTCTCCTTATGCAAAGGGATTTCCTCTAGATTTCTTGTTGAAGACCTGCATTGTTCTCTGAGTTTCCTGGGTCATCCTCTTGAAAGCATCTCTCCTATCTTCTTCTAGTTTGACAATTTGATCCATTCTCCTTTGCCAACTATCTGGCTTCTTGTGGTCTTGAAGTAATAAGGCTAAAGCTGGTCTTTCAACCTGTGGAGGGAGTAAGGCATTTTCTCCATACACCAATTCATAAGGTGTTTTCCCTGTTGCTCTTTTAACAAAAATCCTATCAGCCCATAAAGCAAATTTCAATTCACTATCCCAACTCCTTTTATTTCTGCCAAGAGATATTTTTATTTTGGTTATGATATTTTTGTTTGAAGATTCTGCTAGGCCATTTCCTTAAGGATAGTAATTAGCTGAATGAGCCAATTCAATGCTATACTTATTGTAGAATTCTACCATCTCATATGAAATAAAATTGCTACCATTATCAGTAACTAGCTTCCTAGGTACTCCAAATCTGGTTAAGATATTCTCCTCCAAAAACCTGATAATTACTTTAGTGGTTGATCTCTTCAATGGGGCAACTTCTACCCACTTAGTGAAATAGTCAGTAGCAGTTATTATCCATCGATGACCTCCTAATGAATTTGGGTTAATTTCCCCTATCAATTCTAGACCCCATTGAGTGAAGGGAGCCTCCACTATCACAGGTTTTAAAGGTATTGCATGCAACTTTTTCTTACCATCAAATATTTGGTAGTTTTGGCATTTTCTTACAAACTGATGTACATCCCTGAACATGGATGGCCAATAGTAGCCTGCTCTCATTATGTTGTTAATAGTTGCCTTAGGTGCAAAATGCCCTCCACAAAATCCAGTATGAAATTCTTCAATTATTCTAGATACCTCCTCTTGGAAAAGGTAGAGCAATAATACACCACTTGGGTGCCTCCAATATAGTTTATTTTCTTGAATGTAGTATTTTTGTGCTTGTAATTTAATACTCCTCATTCTATTCTAAGAATAACTAGTAGGGAATGTCAATGTCTGCAAATAATTCACAACATCCTTATACCAATCATCTTCAGATGCTTCTATTTCAACCATTTGTTGTGCATTTACTGTTACCACTATATTGTTGAAATCTTCACCTCTTTTGGTTGCCATGTACTTAGCCAAACCTTACCCTTTAATGGTCTTTACAACCTTGAACTTGACCTCATATTGCTACAATTTAACCATCCATATAGCTAAACTACCTGTAGGTTCATTTTGAGTAAAGATATCTTTGATGACTATGTAAGGAATGCAGGCTATTACTTTGTTTGACCCAAAAATTCCTTTAAAATTCTCTAATACTTTTATGAGTGAGAAGGCCTATTTTTCTATCATGGTATACTTCAGTTGAGATCCTTTTAATCTTGAACTCATAAATTCCACTGGCCTCTCCATGCTTTCTGCATCCTTTTGTGACAATACAACAGCAATGGTGTCTTCTAAAGCAAAGGAGTATATGTTAAAATATTGATGATAATCTAGGTATGCTAATATAGGGGCTTGTGTGATGGCATCCTTTATTTTTTGAAAAGCCTACAAATTCTCCTCTGTCCATATAATAATACCCTCTTTTTTTATCATGTCATTTATGGGCTTTGCAATTTGAGCAAAATTTGGGATAAATCTTTTGACAAAATTAATCTTCCCAAAAAATGACCTGACTCCCTTCAAGTTCTTTGGTGGAGGAATCTTTGCAATGGCCTCAGTTATTTCAGGATCAATACTAATTCCTTCTTTAGAAACAATATGTCCTAATAGCTTGCCTTGCTTTGCCCCAAAGATACACTTCTTGGGATTTAATGAGATGCCAAATTCCTTACATCTTGCAAACACTTGGGTGAGATGCTCAAAGTGGTCCTTAGGATTCTTAGAGAAGATAGTTATGTCATCCAAGTAGACTACTACTATCTTAAACATTAAGCCTTTGAAAGCAAAATCCATGGCTCTTTGAAAGGTGGCTCCTGCATTCATCAAACCAAAGGGTATCCTAAGGTATTCAAATGTCCCCCATGGAGTGGTAAAAGCTATTTTATGCCTATCCTCAGGGTTGAATTGAATCTGATTGTAGCTAGAGAATCCATCTAACAAAGACATCCTGGATGATCCTACAATAGCCTGCAATAACTGCTCCATGTTGGGTAGAGGATAATTATCCTTTAAGGAGTTTTTGTTCAGGTTTCTAAAGTCTACACACAGCCTGATATCTCCATTTTTCTTTCTTACTGGCACTAAATTGGCTATCCATGTAGAGAATCTCACTTTTATGATAATCTTGGCATCCAATAACTTCTAGACTTCCTTTTGCATTACAGGGTGTAATGTGGGATTGAACTTTCTTTGTTTTTGCCTATGTGGCTTAGTGCCCTCTTTTAATGGAATGATATGCTTCATTACTTCTGTGTTAAAAGTTTTGAGGTCTTCATAGCTCCATGCAAAGGTATCTTTATGCTTTCTCAGATATTTTATGTAGTCTTTCTTTTCTTTTTCAGACATAGATTTTTCAATTTTGACCTTCACCATTTTAGGCTCTTTTTCAGTTCCAATATTGATTTCCTCTACTTCCAATCCTTGCAAGGTAGGTTTGTGAGCTCTATCAAAATCATCAAACATACTCTCTAATGAAATTAGGCCTTTGGGCAGTTTGTTAGTTTTTAATTGTATCACTTCTATAGGTTCTCCAATTACATTTTTTATTTTTTCTTCATCTTCCTCATCACAGATAATATTAGCATAATGATTCTGCAATGTCATAAAATCTTTGATATCTATATCATCTTGGAAAACTTGTAGATATACTATGTTATCTAGTATAGATGGATGATATACTAAAATAGTAGGGAACCTCTCCTAATATTCTATATCTATCTCTGGACTATCTGAACCAGAAGCATTTATAGCTAACAAATTGGCTATATGATTTTGATCCCTAGGAATGTATATGATATTGAAAGCCAGAAATTTATCAATTTCTTCTTGAATAACCTGCTTGTATTGTTTTAACCTAGGGTGTTTGGTCTGATATTTACCTTTAATCTATTGTATTATTAATTCTACATCTCCATATACAGTCAAATAATTGATTCCTAGCTCTTTGGCCTTCCTCAAGCCTAGTAACAGTGCTTCATACTCTACCACATTATTAGTACATGGAAAATGCAATCTATATGGTATGCCCAAATAATTTCCATTAATGTCAATCAGGTTGACCCCTACCCCTACTCTAGTATGTGATTTTTCTCCATCAAATATTAGGGTCCACATTTTAGATGTCAGTATTCTTGTAGACTCAACATCTACCTCTACTGTCAATGTTTGTGGATCCATGTTTATGACTTCTGGTACCTCAGCTAGGAAAGGTGAATGCCAAATAGAATATACTCCTATCTCCTTCTCTTCAAAATATTGGACTAAGTTTATAGTAGTGTTGTCAGACTTCTTTAGTTCTACTGAATACCTATGAAAGGGTTCTCTTCTAAGAGTAACCTATTCTTTGGCTATCAAGGGAATAGTAGCATAAGACCAATCTAATTGAATAGATCCTCCTAATTGTTCAACCCAATGTCTTGATAACAATAAAGAGAAGAAAGGGTCTACATCAACCATGACTACATCCATAACTATTCCTTTCTTTGGGTACTGGTCTAGATAAACTAACAGTCCTATGATGATCCCAGCACAAGGTATTTATCTACTATCCATGACTGATATTGGGGGAGAATATCTAGTGCACATTAAACCTAACTGATCTACCACTTGTTTAGGCATGACATTATGTGATGCTCCACTATCTAACATGCAATTATGGATTACATATTGATCTCCTAAGTCTGAATTATATCTTAAGGAGATATAGAAAGGTCTGACTGATGATGGGTTCCTAGGAATGGGCTTGGGTTTTTCTACTACTGAAACATTGCATATATGAGTATTTGGTGGCTCAACTAGACCAAAATCTTGACACACTTGATCTCTGTATTTTGGGATGGTCATTAGTTCTCCAAAAGTAATATTAATTTTCTATTTGGCCAACTCTTGGCCTGCATCAAATTTAACCTTCTTGACTTCTGTGTTTTTATCAAAATCCAACTGCTTATGAACTTCATTCCTTACTTCAATCTTAGGGGTTACTTGTTGATTACTATTGTTATATTTCTTGGCAGCTTTATCTTTATTTTGAATCTATTGATTTGTATCACCCTTATTAGACTTATTGGTCTTATCAGGGATTTTTCTATTTCTCAGATTGATGGCATGTATCCTTTCTAATGCTTCAATTTCTTCTACTTTTAGGAGTGATTTTGCCTTGCTTCATCATTTCATACCTATTTTATTGAGGTCTTTTTAGGATTTCCACATTTTTGAGAACAAAAGCTCTTGGCTCTTTTTTTGATTTAGGCAACTCATCCATTTCTTTTTCAAATTGTATTTCTCTCTCTTCATCATCCTTAGTCCAACAAGCATTTATTATTATTTCTTCATCTAATTCTTCTTCCAAATTACCATTGGCATGTGTACTCAGGTATATGCCACAACTAGTTGGGTCATATGGGGCATCACATTCATCATAATAGAATGGAAAATTAGAAATTGTATTAGTAGTAGCCATGGGTTTTGGGACTGAATCCATATCCTTTGATCCTTCTTTCCTCTTCCAGCCATTATTCTTATCTTTATTTCCTTCTTATCCATTGTTTCTAGCCTAGTTTTTGTTAAAACTTCTCCAAAATTGGGGTCTGTTATCATTTTATGGTTGAGTAAGTGGCTCTTCATTCACTGATTTTTCTCTTTCAATTCTAGATAACCTACTATTAATTGTGTTGAACATCTCGATAAATTGGTTGGATAGCTTTTCTATGGGATCTATATCACCTTTCTTTAAAAGTGACAACCCAACTCTCTTAGGCTTCTTGTCCACTTGACTAGAGCTTGACTCATATGTGTATGGCTTCATTTTTCCACTATCTAACATATTTCTTTCAATTTCTAGGGCTTGTTCCATACATTCATCAATGGTGTTGGTTCTATGTTGTCTCAACTCATAGCTAAATTCTCCAAGAAAAGCATTCTTATAAAAACATATAGCCTGGTGATTAGTGGGTCTCAAAGTTGTGGGAATTTTATTCCTAGTCTTGAAAAATCATCTGTTAAAATCTTCCACTGACTCATTTTCTCTTTTCTTGACTATTGCAAGCTCTGTTAACAAGGACTGCTCATTTTTTCTTTTCCCATATTTCTTTAGAAAATAATTCCTCCATGGTCTGAAAATTTGTGAATTTGATCAGCTGGGAGGAAATTAAACCAATCCCTTGCATCCTTCTCTAGTGTTTGTAGGAATAGTCTGAGAACTACATCCTCATGTTCAACCTCAAGGCTATCTAATGCATATAGGAATCCTTTGATATGATCTTCCCTAGTAACTACAGTATTACCTTAGAATTTGGGTAAATACTTGTGAGCTTTGGTTGGTAAGTCATGCAAATTTTGGGGTAATCAAAAAGGTCTGTACCTATTGGTCCTCCATGTCTAAAGGTTCGTATTTGGATTTTCTTGGGCCATAATAAGGACAGGGGTACTAGCCATAGGGTTACTAATAGAAGGTGCATTGGTAGTGGAATTAACTACAAAAATATACTTCTTAGAAGATTTACTACTAATAGAACAAAATTTTTCCTGATACACATATTTATTGAGAATCAGGACTTTTCGAGTATGGGTAAATACATTTGGGTCTTCAAATTCTAGGAAGATTTCTTTACCACTTCGTTTAGTATACGCTAGATTGGATTCTTCTTCTTCTTCTTTTGGATTTGTTCAGAGTCACCAATACTTTGGTGTGATAGAATCTCACTCAGGATAATATTGGTTGGATTTTAAATTCTCTCAATCCCTTAGATATGCACAAGGGAATCCCAGAATGCACATACTTTAAAAAAATATGGTTACACAAATACAAATTTATTTTAAAAAAAATGTGATGTTGATGGGTGAAAATTTTATTGTGAGGAGATAAACTATGGAAACATATAGACAATAGAACAACTTATCCCCATCAATGATGCTAAAAATAGTGGCATTAAGTTAATAGTGGTATATATAGCTAGTAATAGAAATATCATGGAATCCCAAGTTTAGAATCATGAAGATTCTATCCCCAAAAATGACACCAAAAACTGTTGTAGAAAATTTTGATATCCTTAAAATATTGACTATCATGCTACCAAAACTTCCTAATCACAACAATATGCAAGCTCTAGTGGACTTTTCGCTTTGACCTATAAGGGGAATTGTAAAGCAAATTTCATGAAATATCAGGTTAGGTCTGTATACCCTAATAGGAGAATAATTAACCATGGACGTTATATCCTTTTGGCTCTTCTAGATCAAATGGGTTTGAATTGTGACTAAGATAATATAGCATTTTAAGAACACAGATCGGTGCCTTTTCCATTGGGCTATTGTAGTAAATTTTTAACCAATCACATTAAAAAGAGATAAAAATAAGGTAAAACTGATAAACCCATATTCATTCAAATATCACAATCAACCATATTCATTCAAATATCACAATCAACATGGATTTTTAAATCAATGAAAGAAACATTGTTTGTAGATTCAAATAATGTAATATACAAACAAGTAACACACACACATTGCATAAAAATATGCCAAAGAGCAAAAACTAGAATGATGTATTATATTCAATGTCTAATATTTACAATGATAGAGCCTGGTAGTGTACTCAGGTCTCTCAAAGAATACAATACAATATTCACCTTGTTCGAATATTGTAACAAGGGAATTCTGATCTACTATCCTAATTATAGTGACATATAGACTTTGGCTCCTCAAGCAACTCCTAGAAATGATCTTAGGTAGCTAGCTCAACTCTTGGAAATACTTGCACAAAGGTGAGAAGAATTGAGATATGGAAAACAAGGACAACATAAGGAAAATATGGTCAACACTCAAAATACTTCTTGCAAACACTTGCTATTCTGATGCTCAATCCTTGATTCTAGCTTGAAAGACCACTTTTATAGTTTAAATTATATAATTTTGTTTTGAATACTTGGTGCATATGCAGCCACTTGGCAGCCTCTCTACCACTAATTTTGTAAATGTATTAGAGCAAGGACTAGGCTATCAGAGGATATCAAAATTGAAGAAACTGTGCCACCTATCTTCAAAAATTTAGGTTGTTCTTGTTCTATAACTGGCTCTAATTATTTTTTTCCTTCAGTGGTGGTAGACCTTGAAGTAACTTATACTTTATATTTTCCTTGAATATTAACTCTTGATAGGTCTGCTATTTGATGCTATAATGCAGTGGTTTACAATTGGTCTTTAGTGGTTTACAATTAGGTTGATGAGCCATCTCCTAGGTGATGTGTCATTTTGAGGTTCTTCTTGATTCAGATCTATAATTTTAGCCTTTGGTATCTATAACTATTCTGGTATCTTCTCCTTGAAGATAAGCAAAATGAGTCATTCATATTCAATTATTAGGGCTTATCCAGCTGTTCAAAAATAGGTAAGTGAAATTCAGTCTAGGTTTAATGAATATCATTCTTCTCAATCGTTCGAATTCCTTTCTTAACTATTCGGCTTCCCTCTTTACCCCCTGGTTCAATCACCTTCAATGACCATTTGGACTCTTTTTTGAATTGGAGTGACTCTCTCAAGACTTCCTTCTCTTTTTTTTGGGACTATAGACACCTAAAATGCATCATGTCAAGGGCGACTACTCATATGGACATGCTACAAGACCATATGGAAGATCTTGGACAGACTCACAGATAGAGCAGTGGTTCTAACCACTCAATTTGGGCTCCTTGGCCTAATCAGTCTGAATCGTAGCCTAGACCTATGGTTTATAGGTGAACCGCAACTGAGACCTATGGTTTACAGTCTAGACTGTAGTTGTGACCTATGATCTTAACTTGAGTTCATTTGGCCTTCAATTCGAGCCAAATTGGTTGGAATGGCCATTTGTTCTAGAATAAGGTGGTTAGAGGGTGAAATATTCCAATCCAACTATTCTAACCACCCCTTATTGATCTTGGCTTCACCAGGAAGCCACCCCTAGCCCTTGTGTAGGCCTATAAGTACCCATTAAAATTAGGGTAAACTATTAGAGAGAGCATTGAATATTTGAGTAGTGAAGCCCTATCGAATTGTACACTCAACCGAGTATACTAAGAGAGCTATTGCACTTATCCCATACCTATTTGCCAAGATTCATGATGAATTGCATTATGGATTCCCTAGGAGTCTAGGGGAGCCAAGAAACACAAATCTAGGCAAACTAAGGCCCATCACAGTGATTCAACCACAAAACCTGTTAGAAGGACATCGAAGGTGATACTTGAACATCAATTGGACAAGGAGGTCAAGCCCAATACCCTTGGAATTAAGGGTAAGCCTATTAGAGTGCTAACCATAGCTTTCAGCCATAGTTATAGTGTAGACCGCTCACTAGAGCTACGGTTTGCAGTAGAGGTATCACCACCTTCCTATTTTCATTTATGTTAGATTAATTAGTTTAGATTAGCTATTTTCATGGTTTAGTTACAATTTAGCAGACTTCTAACTGATAAAATTAGGTTAGATTAGCTTCTTCATGTTATGCTTCAATTATGACATTAATGGGTTCTTTATGCAATTTTATTCCTTATTTTACACATTTAATACATGCATAGTATAGCTGCTACTTATCTTTACGCTATTATAGGAATATTGATGCAATTTGTATAGTTTAGAATCACTTTCCATGTTTTTCTTGATTATGCATGTTTAATGGTGTCATTATGCAATTTTTATAAAAGGGCCTCATTATGAGAGGCTACCTATATTTTTGACTCTTCTGTATTGTTTCTTGACCGTAGGGAATAGTTGCAAAGGAGAACCAACCATCAAGTTCCTTCTCCAACATGAAGAAGAGGGCACCTCCACCCTAGAGCAGTTCGTGTCACTCTAAAAGACACTTGAAAATCACACCTACCCTTGAGAGGGAAACAATTACACATTCCTATTGTAATATTGTATCAAAGTGATTATCCCTAAGAGGGATGTACCTATAATTTGATTTTGACTTTGAATATAATGGAATAAAGCGCATTTCTTCTTGATTCGTTTGTTGTCAATTTCTTGTTCTTGTATGCATGTTATGCTTTTATCAATTATTGCAATAGGATACCTTGGGTGTGAGCCTTTTTGGTGGTTACAGAAGGTGATCATGGTGGAACCCCACATTAATAGGACCTGACTATGTTTTTCATGTTTTTGCACTTGCAGGTACATATCACAACTATCAACTATAGGCCAACAACTGAACCACAAGTATAAAGCATATTTTACAGTCAAAATCATAGATCAAACCTGCGATCTCCTTCGGATAACATAGACAGTTAGATTTAGAATATCAGCCAATGTAGGACTTGAGGTAGGTCCTATTTTCAACCCTCTATTACTTTTATGCTCTCTGTGTTTTCACAGTAAGTTTAATTCGAATGCAAATTAGGAAAAGAACTAAGAAAAGGGTAAATCAATCATCCTAGTTTGATTTTGTGTTTTGCTTCCACTAGAAAGGTGTTGCTGGGAATAACGGACCTCTGATTGTAATATGCCCTAGGCTACAGTATGCTTGATAGAGATGTGTGTTTGGTTTGCATGTGTGAGGCCCAATTAGTGGCCATTTAGCATCGTAATGTGCATAGTATTAAAGAGCATCTAGAATAGCTTGCATTTTCTAAATTTGAAATGTTCTTTCATTTGCATAGCATTTAGAAAATGAACATGTATGCTATATGATGCATTTATTTTTTGTACATTAAAAGGAACCACACACACCACTTGGCACTTAAATGCCAGTGAGTTGGGTTTGACATCCAACCACTAGTAGGGTTCAATGACGGTGGGCATAACTTCCATATTTTGGCCCAAATCCTACGAACCTTTTGGATACTAGACCAATACTGTATTCTAGAACCTTTCATACGCTAGAAAATTTGCTTGTATTCTCTTTAGAGGGAATAACACTGACTGGGGGAAAACGGGTGAGGATATGGGAGGACCTGTGCTCCTTAACCATGTGTGGGCTTCATTACCACACATTATAGGTTGGATTACGTGACTTGGAGTTCATAGCCAAGTTGTCGAGCTATGAGCATATAGGTGAAATCCATTAAACTAAGAATAAAATCCAATAATTTTTGCAAAATATGATAAGAGTTTCTACACTGATACAACAAATCTTGAAAACACATCAAACAGTTTAGGAATCACTTTTAAAATTTAAAATGAGATAATCATTATTATATACCTTGTTTTCTTAATAATAATACATTTAGATACTAGGTACACAATGGTGGATACACGGGGTGGTTGGTAAAGGTCCAAAGACAACGTCGATGACCAACCCCTAACTAATTCACAATAGTACATGTCAATTCCTCAACCACATGAACGAACCGAATGTCATTTGACTAGCATCCGAGGAGATAACTCGACATGAGAAGATCCTGTAGATCAAACCCTAAATAGAGGAGCTTCAGTACACTCCTCTAGGTGCATGATAGAACAGGAAACATTCCAACATGAGGGTGTTCCACCTAAGATCCATTATCGAGATCGTAATGCACGTGCATCCACGGGATCAGCTGAAGAGTTTGTTGTGCAGGGGATCGGGTTGGTTCCACTAGAGGATCTATGGCTCCACCTTCTGAGTATAGAAATAATAGAGACCCACCCATTCAGAGGTAGATAGATAGGATCACTATCGAGCATAGGTCTAACCATACTACCATGCGTGGTCCACCACACAAGATCACCATTGATATATCAAAGGTGGGAGATAATGGCACACTACCGCATGAGTGATGGCGGTCTAGGCAGCTAGAGGGTCTAGGGAGTATTTTAAAGTAGCTAGACAACAAGTCTTTCGCTCCACCCACTCGTTCCTTGAGTGAGCATAGCATGAGTGTCATCCACACTACTAGAGAACATGGGGAGGCTTCTAAGTGCCCTCATGTCACACACCCACTATCTGCACATGGTGGTTCACAATATAGGACACAATAGGAGGCCAATGTTGTCTTCACAGATAGAGGCAAAGGTACAACACATCAGTTTAGCGGGTACTGAACCCACAAGGTTGCTTATACAGAGCAGGGATACCAGAGGCCTCCTATAGCTGATCAAATCAATAGATCACATCGACTGGTATTGAAGCAGAAACACCAAATACTCCAAGATCAATTGGAGGATGCTCACCTAGAGAGGCAGTGCATTGAATATGAGAATATTCAAGCGTAAAGGCTCATAAGATAGAGGTTATATGAGCAGTGCATGCGTGAAGAGCATATCCTTGCCCAGAAGGAACGCATGGAGCAGGAGGATAGGTTGGCTAGGGTCGGTATATATCCTCAAGATGAGCATAGAGAGCATGTATATAGAAAGGATTTATCTCAAGCTGATATGCATCAAGAGCATAGAGATGCTCATACTCATGCTAGTGCCAAACAGAGGGAGCAACCACTGTTGCTCGATAATCAGAGGCAGAGGCAACATGAAGAAGTAGTGAAATATGGATACGAGCAAGAATATCTTGAGAGCTCCCGAGCTAAGGAGGAGGAAGAAAAATACCCTCCATATCATACAAGGAAGACAATACCTTCTAATCCACCTCCACATCAACTTAGGGAGGAGGAATTTCTATCTTCATAGGCATATAAAACCTTAGCTGAGAAGATTAAAGCCATTGAGAGACAAGGCACGACTATTCAAAAGTTGATATTAAGGAAAATCTATAACAAGCCTTTGGATCATTCGATGCCTACTCTGACTTACCCTGAGCATTTTGATATGCCCAGGTTGGACAAGTTTAAGGGTGATGAAGACGCACAGGAACATATCATGAGCTTCCTGGGTGCTTATTTTCAAATAGCAAGCAATGATGCATTATTATTGCGTATGTTCATCATGAAACTTTTTGGACTCACCCGAGAGTGGTTCAATCAGCTAAAGAAACATAGCATAACTAGATTCAAGCAATTAGCTGATACCTATCTTGAACGCTATCCTTTGGTGTCAATAAATATGCCAATATTTTTGATCTGGTTGTGCTAGCTCAGTATGACACTAATCCAATAGAGCAATACATAAAGATATTGAGGAGACTAATGGTGAAGTTGCCATTTCCTATTCCTACCATAGAGTTAACCTGAATGTTTATGAAGAGTTGTTTCGAGCACATCTTGTTACTGCCGCAGCTGCAATAGTATCCTACATTTGAAGAGGCTTTGGTGCAAGCTAAAGTGATTGAGGATATCAAGTTGTATGAATGCAACTTGAAGCTCAAAAATAGGAGAGAGGGATCAAAGATGAGTGCCACAAAACAATAGGTCAAGCAGGCCCATGTGAATCAAGTGGTATTGAATCTCCAATGGTAGCACAAGGGGCAACATAAACAAAATTATCAAGCCCAACCTCCCCTACATAATATGACAAGTGCAACAACAATTATAAGGGCAAGAACAAAGATCAACACCCACCTCTCCAGTTCACACCATTGAAAAAATTGTTGACGTCAATTTTCCATAAGTTATGCGAGGCCAAGGCAATTAAATTGCTCGAATTCAAGATGATAAACCCCAATCAACCCAAACCAAAGAGGTTCCAAGAGGATCTGTTTTGCATTTTTCATCAAACTAAAGGCCATGACATCGAGGTGTGCTAGTATTTCAAAAACATGGTACAAAATATTATTGAAAAATGTGAGCTTGTAGTGCCGCACAACCCGTAGGTTCCTGATAATCAAAATATTACTAATATCCACCTCAAAGGTTTCCTCTACCAACATATGTGATCCCTCCTCAAGTTGGTGAGATGTAGGAATCAGGTGGATGTCATCAGCTGGGTTGATTGGTTCTGCATTGGAATAATTTTTAGTGTGATAAACATCATATGCATATCCTGGTGCAAAAATAAAATGTTGCAACATTTCTTCATTGGGCATCCACATATGTTGGACATCCACCTTTGAGAGTCTCACTCAAAATTGTTCTCAAAGGTGGATGTCCAACATATGTGAGAAAACAAATCTGGTCTCTTTCAGTAGAGGGATGAGGGTGGCCCGCTCATTTGGAGAGAGTCTCACTCCAGATGAGCGGGCCACCCTCATCCCTCTACTGAAAGAGACCAAATTTGTTTTCTTGGTCGTACAAGGATATGCCAGGTCTAGACATGAAATTGGTTACGCATAACCTTTCGCTAGATCTGACGAAGAAGCTGGTCAAGAAAAAGCTTAGAAAAATGCACCTAATAGTAGCCTTAATGGTGAAATATGAGCTCGCAAAAGTTGTTGGAAGTGGAATTTGTGATATTCATCGATTATCCAGAATGGGTGTCCAATATGGTACCCATGGAAAAACTCGATGGAAGAATTCGTATTTGCATGGATTTTAGAGACCTAAATAGGGCAACACCTAAAGATTTATTTCTATTGCCCAATATTTATGCTATCGTATATGCAACTGTAGGTCATGAAATGATCTCCTTAATGGATGGTTTTTCTAGTTACAATCAAATTTAGATTAAACCTGAAGACTAGAATAAAATCACATTTATATTAAAGTGACATCACATATGTTGGACATCCACCTTTGAGAGTCTCACTCCAGATGAGCGGGCCACCCTCATCCCTCTACTGAAAGAGACCAAATTTGTTTTCTTGGTCGTACAAGGATATGCCAGGTCTAGACATGAAATTGGTTACGCATAACCTTTCGCTAGATCTGACGAAGAAGCTGGTCAAGAAAAAGCTTAGAAAAATGCACCTAATAGTAGCCTTAATGGTGAAATATGAGCTGCAAAAGCTGTTGGAAGTGGAATTTGTGATATTCATCGATTATCCAGAATGGGTGTCCAATATGGTACCCATGGAAAAACTCGATGGAAGAATTCGTATTTGCATGGATTTTAGAGACCTAAATAGGGCAACACCTAAAGATTTATTTCTATTGCCCAATATTTATGCTATCGTATATGCAACTGTAGGTCATGAAATGATCTCCTTAATGGATGGTTTTTCTAGTTACAATCAAATTTAGATTAAACC
Organism: Wollemia nobilis; assembly: GCA_028583015.1. Taxonomy (NCBI): domain Eukaryota; kingdom Viridiplantae; phylum Streptophyta; class Pinopsida; order Araucariales; family Araucariaceae; genus Wollemia; species Wollemia nobilis. The sequence goes on from JAQPPZ010002848.1 coordinate 11,836,377, forward strand.
TGAAGACTAGCATAAAATCACATTTATAACACCATGGGGAACATTTTACTATAAAGTTATGTCATTCAGCCTCAAAAATGTTGGTGCCACATATCAGCGGGCCATGACATACATTTTTCATGACTATATGCACAAAATTCTTGAATATTATATCAATGACTTGTTAGCCAAGTCATTTCTATGAGAAGAGCATGCAGAAGTCTTAAGGAAAGTCTTCGATCATCTGATAGAGCACAATGTTAGGTTGAATCCTAAGAAGTGTGTATTTGGCATAACTTCTAGAAAATTACTAGGGTTCATCATTTCTATGAAAGGCATCAAAGTAGATCCAGTGAAGGTCAAGGCCATTTTGGAAATGTGTCCTCCCACCAATATTAAGGAATTAAGGAGCCTTCAAGGCAAGGTAGCCTCGATAAAGTGATTTATCGCCCAACTATTAGATAAATATCGACCCATGAATCGATTGCTACATAAGGGAGTCCCATTCAACTAGGATGAGGACTGCAAGGTAGCCTTCGCTGAGATAAAGCAATACCTGGTGATAGCACCAGTGCTAGCTCCACCAAGGCCAGAGGTGCCTTTTCTACTATATATATCGGCAACTGGCTTTGCATTGGGAACCATGTTAGCCCAAAATAATGTGCAAGGCAAAGAACATGCCATATATTATATTAGTCGAACCTTGGTGAGCTATGAGCTTGGGTATGCATATGTGGAAAAATTGTGTTTAGCAATAGTGTTCGCTACAAATAAATTGTGATACTATATGTTAAGTCATACGACATATGTTATATCCAAACAAAATCCTTTGTAGTACATGATGAGCAAGACGTATCACAATACGCGTACTGCGAAGTGGATCATGCTATTGATGAAATTTAACCTAGAATTCATAATCTAGAAGTCCATTAAGGGATAGATCATAGCAAATAAATTAGCTGAGGCACCACTATCAAATAGTAGGTCTCTAACAGTTAAGCTTTCAGATGATGTAGTTTTCATCATATCTGAAGCTCTCGAACCCTAGGAACCAGAGAAAAATGCTGATATGAGTCTATTATTCGATGGTTCAAAGTGCAAATAAGGAGATGGTGCCAAGAATAGTGTTCTTCATGCTACAAGGAGCTCCAATGCCCTTGTCATTCAAGTTGGATATCTATGCACTAACAACAATGTTGAGTACGAATCCCTACTACTGGGCCTCCACACAACCGTCACCATGAATATTAAGAGATTAAACATCTTTTGTGACTCCTTGCTCATAGTAAATCAAGTCAAGAGGATTTTTCAGTGTCGATGTCTCGTATTGAAATCCTATAAGGATCTAGTTGACACATATTTGGCCAAATTTGAATGGTATGACATTAAGGAAATCCCTCGATCATCAAATAGGTTTGCAGATACCATGGCTTCTCTAGGATCTTTAATCCCTCAAAATCCATCTACTGATTTCACTACCATCCATGTCAAGATGCTCTTGCATCCAGCAACAGAGTGTGCATCCTATGATAACAAAGAATTTATAAACATGATTAGTGTAGAACCACAAGTTGAATGGTTCTGCAAAGCTGAAGACTTTCTTAAGAAGGCACCCTGGGGGTCATTAACCTCTCAGAATCCTATGGGGAGTGGCACTACCATTCACCACAGGTTTTTTCTGAGTCTACATTTGCAAAGGTAAATATGCAGGGGGAGCAAGTCGTCTTAGTAGTCGAAGCTGAGATTTATCAAAATTGGATGTCGTAAATTAAAGACTTCCTAAAGCTTAGTATAATCCCAAAGGGATTGTCGTGTACCGTGAAGCACACATTTAAATAGAAAGTAGCCAAATATGTCTTAATAGGAGACATCCTATACTGACGAGACTATAATGGAGTTATCCTTCATTGCTTAGAGCCCCAAGAGGAATCATGAGCGATTTTGCAAGCCCATGATGGTACATACGGTGGCCATTTCAGCAGCATGGCCATCGTCAAGTGCATCCTTCGAATGGGCTACTATTGGCCCACTATGGAGAAGGAGTGCAATGTGTATGTCAAGAAATATGTTAAATTTCAGCATCATGCTAATATTATACACTTGCCATCATAGGCCTTACAACCCATTCAAGCGGATTGGCCATTTTCTCAATGGGGACTAGATCTTATAGGCAAGATCTCTTCTCTTTCATTGGGTCGACATACTTTTATAATCACGGCTACTTAGTATTTTACAAAGTGGGTGGAATAAATACCCTTAACAATGACAATTGGGGCTCATATAGCAGAGTTTATACTGGAGCATATTATAAGTCATTTTGGGATTCCATCCAAAATAATATTGGATAATGGAACGTCTTTCAAGAACAAAACTGTGAGAGCTTTGACATCTAAATATAGAATCAAACAAAGTTTTATGACTCCATACTATCCACAAGCAAACGAGTAGGTTGAGGCTTCAAATAAGATAGTGGTGGCCATCTTGAAAAAGACGATACAAGAAAACCATAAATACTGGCACATCCAACTACCCCTTGCACTATGGGCTTATAGGACTAGTATTCGGATGCCCACTAGGGCAACACCGTTCTCACTAGTATGGAAATGAGGCCATTATGCCCTTGGAATTAGAAATTCCAACACTACACGTCATATTGAAAGAGTTCATTGATGATGACGCTACGTGACAAGCTCGACTGGATCAACTGACGCTACTTGATGAATGCCACGTAAATATCTTGGAGCATCTTCGTATTTATCAAGAGCAACTAAAAGGAGCTTACAATATCAAAGTCCACTAGAGAGACTTTGAATTTGGGGATCTTGTCTTGAAATAAAACCAATAGAACTCTAATTTACCGCCAGATATGTAAGACAAATTTGTGGCTAATTGGCTAGGACCCTACATCATATCTAAAAATATTGGTTCGGGTACCTATCACCTAACATCACTAGGGGGTGTTGAAGAGCCTGAACCTCTCAAAATCATCCATCTTAAGGCGTTTTATGCTTGAAGAGCATAGTAAAAGTTTCCTAGGGTTGCTTGAAACTGCTCGGTCATCCTAAAATGCTCCAAACACTCTCATCAGTGGTTTTGTCAATAAAAAATCTCCAAAGGCATCTGTAAGCCCTTTGGTCAACTCAAAAGATCTGAGGGTTTGCAAAACCACTTGGTCATCCCAAAAGGCTACAAGGGTCCCTGAAACTGCTTGGTCATGTCAGTTAAAATCCCCAAGGATTTGCTGATAATCGCTCGATCATCCTAAAAATCTCCAAAGGCATCTGTCAGCCCTTTGGTCAAACTCAAAAAGGCTCCAAGGGTTCCTAAAAACTGCTTGGTCAAGTCAGTCAAAAAGCTCTAGAGGCATCTGTAAGCCCTTTGGTCAAACCCAAAAGGCACCAAGAGTTTTTGAAAAACTACTTGGTCAACCCCAAAGGCTCCAAGGATTCTCAAAATTGTTTGGTCATCCCAAAATGCCCCAAAGGTACACATAATCCCTTTGGTCAATCCTAAAAGCTCCAAGGATTCTTAAAAATCACTTGGTCAATACAAAGGCTCTAGAGGCATGTACTCATCGTTTGGTCAATTATGAGGCTCAAAACCCATAAAAATTATAAAATCAATAAAATCCAAAAAAAATTGGTAAAACATATAATCCAAAAACATCTGCATTTGTATTTGAATTTTGTATTTTATTTTGCATTCACACATGCATTCACTGCATTATTACATTGCATATAGAAATTCATCATCCGTTGCATTTCGTAGTAGGAGGGATTATGTTTATCAGTATTACAAACGACACCATGTTTGTGTTAAAATCATGCATCTCTGCATTTATCATGATCCATCATTCATGTGAGTAATTATGTTTTTCAACACAACCTATAATGTTGCTATGGATATATACTAGGGTTTTTCGATCACTCAGCCATACCTAGTAGTCTTATCAATAGTTGGTAGAAAGTTTGCTTTGCTTTTGTAGCTAAGGTTCAGTTAGTATAGCCCTTAGCATATCAAAAGCCTATCACTAATCAAAAAATTTAAACAATCCTAACAAAGACTATGGGAAGATGAAAGCTACGAAGCAGGATCGGGTATCCTAAAGTGAAAAGAATTATTCTTGCTTATCCCTCTGTATGGATGGTATAGGAAATGTTGGTAGTTGGAAAAATGACAGGTTAGTTCCCTATTCAGAATCCCTTGCTTATAATAAAATGAGCAATATCCCATAGTGATATCGTACATCAATCCTCATGATTGATACCTTAGATCGATATCATATATCGACTCCCCAGAGTGAGATCCCATATTGATATCATAAGATCACTATTCTCAATCGATATACCAAAACTGGTTTTCCTAAGTAAATTCCCCCAAAGGAAAGTTTCTGAAGAAAATTATCAAATGTAAATACCGAAAAGTGAAGATCGAGTGAAGATCAAAAAATAGGCTTAAATCAAATTTCAAAGTGAAGATCAAATGAAGATCATAAATCAAAAGTTCGAGCAGAGATCAAATGAAGATCCAAAATCCAGTTCGAAGAGAGATCAAATGAAGATCCAAAGACAGTTCAAAATGAAGATGGAATCAACTCCCTTTCTTCACTACATATGAGCAAGTATCCCAAAAATTGAAGGATAGAAAGGAATGATCCTGAATCCCTAGAAATGTCGGCATTGTTGTACCTTACACATGATGATATGTCTAACACATTAGCACCTCACTTATGAACAAGACCAATGTTTGAATATAAAAGAGCTAGCTTCAAGTGTCTTGCATTGCCTAGTGGCTTAGTCCAACTAAAATCTAAATTTGATATTGGATAAGACATTTGTGGAACCCCTATCTTAGAATTGGGCTGGAAGAATCCTATCTGACATCGAGGAACACTCGTGTCTTATCTTAAAATAATCATGTGCACACACAGGTATAATGAACAATTAGGGTCTATCCTAGCAAAATCCCTTTATCTTAGAAGTCTAGTGTGGTTAGTATGCAACTTTTGATAAGTCTATTAGGGTGTTTGAGTCTCATGGAAAACCTCAAAAATTTCTCATAGCAATAAAATGTCAAAAATTGCAACCATATAAATCATCATATTGCAAAGTATTGAATCCATGATACATCATTACATAAAGCACAATCAATATATAGGATAGATACCAGATGGATATTAGCAATAATATTTAGATGACCACTGACTATATCGTGCATAGTTTTCAAACTTTGCAAAAGAAAATCAAATGACACAGTATATCATTCACATCATAACATAGCATACAATTGCATTGCATATATGGGTGATTAATTGATTAAATTATTATCCTAAGGATTTTCAATTACATTCATGATTTTTATACATTCTGTGGTGTCATCCATTATATTGATAAACATATCTGCATTTATTCCTTATGTTTTAAGTGATTAAAGCATACAGATTCATTTACATTAGATTAGCATTGTGTAAATAAATCATTACATACATTAATGCATACAATAAAGCAATATCAAATATAAGTTAAGATAAAAACATCGTATCCATATGCATCCATCATAAAAAGCACATCTAAGCATCTAGATAACTGCATATAATCATCATCATAAATTAAATAGCTAGCTAGTGCATGATATCATACATCGTATCATATAACATCAACATAACATAAGCATTACATCCATGTGCATCACATAAACATAAAACCAAAAATAAATGAGTACACAATAATGAGTACACAATAATGAGTACACAATAATGAGCCACAAAATGATAAGGATCATATCATATATATAAATATGTCTTAAAGTACATCGGGAGTACAAAAATGCCCGTAGGCTACAATTGTGTAGGTCCTTGATCTTACACTCCAAAAATGGTACAATATATATGTCAGTAATGTGTACTAAGGAGGGCCTGCACCCCTAGCCTGTGAGTCACCACCTATATCCCTATGGCTCCTATGGGAGATGGCTCTGTGTGTACTAGAATATCGATGAATCTGCTCGGTCCTATGAGTCCAGTGGCTAGAACTCACTAAGGACTATCCTATGGTCCTGGTCCTGGTCCTCTATGACCCTATAGCCTGCCTGTCCTCGAGAAACTGTAAACTCCTTAGCTCGATGGAGCCCTCTAGCTGAGAGATGCGAGTTGTCCTCACATCCAATCGGTCATTTCTCTCCTCCATGAGAGAAGTGAGCTGCCTCATCTCTACCATAGGATCCACACCTATGACTAATGGAGTGGCTGGAGGTCCCATGACAATCTGAGAGGATGTAGGGTCTCCCCTCTATAGCCTAAGAAGGTCCCTCTCTACAAATGCCTCACCCCACTATGCCAGTGCCACATCGTAGGTGCTAGTGATCTCCTGAACTTGAGCCTCTATTGCTATATATCACTCTGTGAGGTTGGTGATCTCCTCCTATGCCTTAGCTAGCTACCTATCTCAGTCAGCTAGCTTCACCTCTAGAGTTGCAATAGAAGTTTCTCGCTCATGCTACTAAGTCTGATATTTCTAAGCTAACTTTCCAAGTTAGCAACCTAAGCTAAGAGTAGCCCCTCTGTGCTATCAAGAGAAACCTCACCCTCCTCTAGAGCCTTGTCATCTGGGTCATCCCAAGGAGCCTCCTCGATGGTGGCCTCTATGCCCCATCCACCCTCTATCCACTAGCACACCCTACACTCGTTAGGATCTGCTGCTACCTCTACCTGATCATCAACTTTGCCAAAAGGTCCTGATCCATGCCACCATAGCATCGACTACCATCCATTGTATTCTGGAGTAGTAATAGGCTGGTCAGCTCCAATCTCTTGGAAATCATCTGGATTATCCCCTAGAGCTGAAGGTTGGATCCATCGAAGGTGTGTCTCTAGAGCCAAATGCCTATAGATGAAGGGGATCTCTAGAATATCCTATACTAGGCTAAACTATCATAGGATGCGAGAATAAAATTGGTACTCTCTAATATCAACATTTTGATCGATTAACCATCTATACCGGTGAGCCTGTCGAAGTCACTTGTCAACCTCAGGCCAGTTAGGACACTCCATATATGACCACCACTCAATGTCATCTGGGTCGAGTCCTAAAAACCGTGTGATATAGTGTTGGATGTCACCAACATGGAACCTGCTCCTGAAGCCCTCCTCCTCTTGAGGCTAGTAGGTGTCATAACACTGGTGAGCATCGTATATCTCCATGATATATACAGTAGTAGCTCCCCAGGATGCTCTATCCTGATATGCTGCTAGCCCCAAATTTGAATAAGCAAACTGTAGCTGATCCCCCTATGGCTCTGGTCAGTAATCTAGTAGAGCTCTCTATATAGCTGGCAAAGTAGGGTGCTCCCCCAGGCCAGTCATAGTGGCCGATAGATGGTGCTCTGAACAAACCTCTTGATAGTGGCTAGGAGGTTCCAGGGAATCCTTGTGCTTGAGGAGTTTGGAAGCACTACTTACACCACCAAATGTATGAAAATGACCTCATGTATTAGAAGACATTCTTCCCCTGCCAATAGCTGATATGGACCCCTCCATGGTCAATGCTGCATTGAGCCTCCTCGCTTTGGGTGCTGAAGATGACATCAAATACGGACTCCTTAGCCCCAGAATTTGAAGAAACGATGGCCTTGCCATCAATGGGGATCCTAAATACCATATAGAAATCCTCTAGGGTAAGCATAATTTCACCTATAGGCAGGTGAAATGTGTTGGTCTACGCATTCTAGCACTGGGCCAATGCAGTCAAATAGGCCTGATCTACCCTAATAGTGGGTAGATCCAATACATAGCCAAAGTTGACAGCTCCAAACCATTCTCGCTCCCCAAGAGTGAGCTCTCCATGGAGATTCTTAAGAATGTCAAGCTCTCGAGCTCTAGAGGTCAATCTCTAAAATAGAAAGCATAATATAAGAAAAATCTAACTAAAACAAACTAAAACATTTAAAAATGACCTAAAAATCAGTAAAATATCTAAAAATTGATAAAATTGCAAAAACATGTCATCATGCAGGCCTAAAAATCTAAAAATATCATTTATACAGGTCAAATATGCATTAAATGACATTAATTGCCTTTTATAGCTTAGAAAAAATAAAATTTTTATAATTTTTTTCTAAATTTTGCGAACCGTGGGTCAACCCTACGGTCCGCATGCGGTCAAAAATTAACCGTTGGGATTTTAAATGTTGACCTAAGCTAGTAGTTGTGGTCCCCAATTGACCAATTGAGAATCGCAACTGGTACCTACGGTCTCCAACTGAGATTTTGCCCAGTCTAATACCGTGGCTAAAAAACAAAAAAAATTAATTAAATCCTAAGCTACCCTAGCCTAAGGTGTGGTTCATTGCCAACAATTTAGTGAGATTGATTAACCAATTACTTAATTGGGTTCATTTTAGTGGTAATGGATGTGAGGTCTTGGTTTTAGATTACCTTGCCCTCGCCTCATCCGTCGCGGCTAGAAGAAGCTTGCCCGTGCTTTGCCATCGTGTTTTGTAGGGTGTAGGTGAAGTTTGGTAGGATGCAGGTCAGTTTCTTAGCTGTCACTATCAGAGCTCTAGTTTGCAAGTCACTGTCAGGGAAGAATGAGAGAAATTTTAAAATTGGGTTGTTCATAAGCTTTTCCTATTTCGTGCGTACTGCAGGCCCTAGTCGCGGTTCCAAAAATTGCAAATGGGAATCGTAGAACCTAGCCACGGTTTGCAACTGACAAGCAATTTACTAAAGTCCCACCATGGGAAGGTTTAAATTGATCAACTAATGCCTCCCATTGGGTCAGAATTCAATAAAATCAATCAATTTGGAAATTTGGTCATAATAAAGCATCGGGATCTAATTAAAAATAAAAAATATGGCTGAGATTATAAAGTACATTCAACCAAGGTCGTCGCTATGACAATCCTTTCATGGAGTGACACACCTCCCAACCAAATAAATAAGATCAATGTATAATTCAAAACATTCAAAAAAATCAAATAATTAAAAACACCAAATGTGCCTCGTATTCAATAATTTACCCTATACACTTGGCGGTTGCAGCGACTTGCGATCCATGCAATCCGATAAGATGAGTAAATTACCATAAGGAAATTTGGGATAAAATTGTCATCATTGATCTGGTATGCTTCTTTTAAATCCCTAAGAAGGCCTTCATGGCTGTACTGCTCCATGGGAATGAGGTGTTGCATGTAATTTCTTCTATGACATCTTTTTAGTAAATCATCGATAATTTGATTCAACAACAAATCTGAGTGGATTTGTATCAATTCAATTCCCTAAGATGGCTATTGTAGCTCGACTACTCTATGGGATCAAAATGTGCAAATACTATTAACATTTGGAATCAAAAGCTAAATTAGGCCTAGCCAAGGCATTAATTTGCTCAAATCTAAATTTGTTCAGATCATCCATGGTGGTCAAGCGACATCGTCGCTTTAATCATTGTCATTACCCTCATTGACTCATTTCTTGAGGGGGTAGTCATAATATCAAATCATAATAAAAATCAATAGAAGATCCCAGAGATCGTAGATCCCTTGATCTTGTCAAAATTACGTTCGTCCTTGTGAATCATTGTCAAAAACTATCATAAGATTACCCCTTTACTTGGGGAAAATAGCAAATATGATTTTGCTTGTTGTTATCCACCTTTCGGATCTATGGGTCAGAAGATACCTATGGAATGCATAGTTGCACCGAATGAGATGAGAATGGCACAAGTTTTTCAAGTTTAAGCCTCCAAATATTTGGAAGCAATGATTCCAGGATACGTGTCCTTTTGCAGGACCTGGGGAATCTAATGTTGATCCGACTAATGATCATCATAGAACCTTTTACATCATTTTATGAGGTCTATTTTTTCTCAGTGTTGTTTGATATCACAACGCATCTCAAAAGGGACATCTTTAGACACCTAAAATGCATCATGTCGAGGGTGACTACTCTTATGGACATGCTACAAGACCATATGGAAAATCTTGGATAGAATCCAAGATAGAGTAGTGGTTCTAACCACTCAATTTGGGATCCTTGGCCTAATCAGTCTAAAATGCAGCCCACACCTACGGTTTATAGTTGAACTACGGTTGAGACTTACGGTTTATAGTCTAGACCATAGTTGTGACCTGCGGTATTAACTAGAGTTTAGTTGGCCTTCAATCTAAGCCAAATCGGTTGGAATAACTATTTGTTCTAGAATAAAGTGGTTAGAGGGTAGAAGCTTCCAATCCAACTATCCTAACCACTCCTTCTTGATTTTGGCTTCTCTAGGAAGCCACCCTAGGCCTTGGGTAGTCCTATAAGTATCCCTCAAAATTAGTGTAAACTATCAGAGAGAGCATTGGATATTTGAGTAGTGGAGCCCTGTCAAATTGTACACTCAACCGAGTATACTAAGAGAGAGCTATTGCACTTATCCCCTACCTACTTGCCAATATTCATGATGAATTGCATTATGGATGCCCTAGGAGTCTAGGAGAGCCAAGAAACATAAATCTGGGCAAACGAAGGCCCATCATAGTGATTCAACCACCAAACCTATCAGAAGGAAATCGAACATGACCCTTGAACATAAATTGGACAAGGAGGTCAAGCCCATTGCCCTTGGAATTGAGGGTAAGCCTATCAAAGCACTAACCACAGCTTTCAGCCACAGTTTATAGTGTAGACCATTCACCAAAGCTACGATTTGCAGCAAAGGTATCGCCACCATTCTCTTTTCATTTTTGTCCAGTTAATTAGTTTAGATTAACTATTTTCATGGTTTAGTTATAGTTTAGCATACTTTTGACTGATAAAATTAGGTTAGATTAGCTTCTTCATGTTATGCTTCAATTAGGACATTAATGGGTTCTTTATGCACTTTTATTCCTTGTTTTACACATTTAATCCATGCATAGTATAGTTGCTACTTATCTTTACGCTATTATATGAATCTTGATTCAATTTGCATAGTTTAGAAGCACTTTCCATGTTTTCTTGATAATGCATGTTTAATGGTGTCATTATGCAATTTTCCTAAAAAGGTCTCATTATGAGAGGTTTCCTATATTTTTGAAACTTCTATGTTGTTTATTGACCACAGGGAACAGTTGCAAAGGAGAACCAACCATCAAGTTCCTTCCCCAATGCAAAGAAGAGGGCACCTCCACCCTAGAGTAGTTCGTGTCACCCTGAAAGGCACTTGGAAATCACACCTACCCTTGAGAGGGAAACAATTACACATTCCTATTGTAATATTGTATCAAAGTGATTATCCCTAAGAGGGATGTACCTGTAATTTGATTTTGACTTCGAATATAATGGAATAAAGCATATTTCTTCTTGATTCGTTTGTTGTCAATTTCTTGTTCTTGCATGCATGTTATGCTTTTATCAATTATTTCAATAGGATACCTTGTGTGTGAGACTTTTTGGTGGTTACAGGGACCAACCACCACAACCTATAATCACCTAGATACTCAATTTTATCAACTTTTGAAAATTGGGGGTGGAATATAAGTTGGAATTTTTGAAGCCCAACAAGCTCCTGATTATTGATCTCCGTAGAAATAGGATGACGACTGTTGTGGGTGCAAAGTAGAGGTTAATACAATGGTACTCTGGTTGACCTGGGATGGACATTGAGGAGTTTTATTTTGTCCACCTTTGTTAAAGCATGCATTGGGGGTTTAGTCAGCCTTTTACAAAGTGTGATTTAACCCTCTTAAATCTTGATATCCGTGATAATTTTGGCTTGAGAAATGACATACTTGAAGGAGCGATGCTACTGTATTTGGAGTGTGGCACATATGTATTTGGTGCAACTTTTGGCAAACCTCTTGAACAAATCTATGAGTGGAATTTAAAATGTGAGATCATGAATGATCCTATGCCACCTAGAGACATATTTGTTAACAGGCTCATTATCAAATTGTCGTAAACTGTAGAATTCTAGAAGTGACGTTTTTTTAATATTAATGGAGAAATATTCCAAAAATTGATTGGACAACTATTCAAAAGTAAACAAACTATGTTTAGGCATATTATCGAACCAATCAAGGGTCTAACCATCAAGAGATAGAGAAAACATGCAAAGCATAAGCATATCACTTCCTTGAAGAAAATGGTAGGCATATCAGTAAGTATAGAGATGCTCCTGAGGGTCCTCTTTACCCTTAAATTTATCAAATTTAGGTATTTCATATTTTTGAGGGTATTGATGAAGGACCATGAAAGGATGGATAACGTCATTGCAAATTTAACTATAGGTTGGTTTCTATGGTACATATACACTAGTTTTCAACTCTAGAGCCTTGAGTTGTTCTCTCATGAGCTACATTTCAGTGGGAGGTGCGAATGATGTAGGTATGGAGGAAGAAACGTGTCCCCTAGGGGGTTGTTGAGATGAGTAGTTATGAATACCAGTAGAGTGATGTTGGAATGGTGGAAAGATATACTTAGTGAAAGGCAATTGCATGATGAATGAGATGAGATTTGGGTGTGATGAAGAAGAAATTTGTTGTTGTTGAAGATGTTGCAACAATTGATGTTGTTGGTGTTGTTGATGTAGCAAGTTTTACTAAAGTTGTGGGTCAAGTTGCTCTTGATGGAGTAATTTTTGGTCTTGTGAGTGTGTATGGAGTTGTTGTTGAAGTGGTTGTTGAGATTATGAAGCTGAATGAGATGGATTGATATTATGAAGAATAGATGATTGTGATTGTGATTACCACCCTCAAGTCAAATGTCAACAATGAAAATACATTGTTTATTTCAATCACCTTACTACTTGATAACAAGTGGTATTAGATAAAGTTATGACCATTTAATATTTAATTAAACATAAATGGATGTGAAAAGTGCAACATTGTGAGCCAAAAAACCAAGGCAAATATGCCAAACAATCTTTAGAAGTGGCTTCAAATGTGAAATTTGTGCTGGGACTCGAATTTGAGAGGAGTGCCAACATGAATATGGTTTGAATGGGTTTAATTTTTGTTTGAAGTTAGTGGATTGTAGGGTGAGACTCCAAAACAAAAAAATGTAAGTTATATTTGGTTCTTCTTGATAAAGACTTGATATATTTCTTCCTGTACAATCATAAATAAGTTTCTTAGAAAATTTCTCAAATTTACATCGAGACAAGGATTTTATAGTACTTGAGTATTTCTATTCATATAAAAGTTTGGATTATGATATGCATATTAAAATGAAGATAAGTACTCTTTATTTTATTTATAAGGAAGTGATATTGTCACCTAGGGTACTACTTATTCTTGCAATGCATAGCCTTTATTGATCTCACTGACTAAATTTATCCAACAACCCACATATCCAACTACATCTAGTGTTGTCCATATTTTTTATGCACCTTTAAAATTGAAGTTCAATCTAAGATTCAATTTAGAATAAAATGGAAACCATTTTCTCTTTAGGCAATTACTAAACTTGTGCCTAATTTATATGTGAGGTCCACACCAATTTTTACCATTATTAAAATCACCAATCCATGAGCTCCTTGTAAGATATAAAAAGAGCCAATGGTGTTTTCAACCATCCTCTAATACACATCCAATAAGTCACAATATGTTTTTATTTTGAGATGCATCACCATAGTTTCTATAAAGGAATATTAATAAATGTATAACCTATTTATTCTACCATGGTAAATTAATGATAGAATCAAATTGTGTATGTGAATACATGTGGAAGAGACTATATGCTTGTGCCATACAATACTCCTAGTAATATGATCTTTCAAACTTTATAATGCATATTAATATGATATTGTGATAGCATTACTAGAGTATTCTTTACTATGCGTTATGAGAAGTGATTGCACATAACTTGCATCACCGAATTTTTAAAAGTTCACTTCTGAAGGAAAATATAAGATTTAGAACAATTTTTGTGGCCTAAGACATGTTTGAATTCCATGCTAGGGAATTTTTTTAACAAAATTAATAATATTTTTTTTGAAGTCTCGATGTTGTATGATGCCACAATGACTAATATGTGCTAGTGGAGGTATTTAGTCATGTAGTAACCCAATGCATACAATTTGAAAGGTACAAAACTAAGAACCATTCCTTGCACTTTGAAAATTACAAAGGGATTGTTGGTTATTGAATGTAAAATCAAGATCTTACATAAAAGGTCCTATGAGGATATTTTTTTATATGGAATAAAGTGAAAGTTTATTTAATCCTATATATATTGTAAGATAGAGCACTTGCATTATAAATTATTTTTGCTATAAAAGAGGCCTTTGAAGGAGTTAAAAGAGATAGTTTAAGGGAAGGCTTTTGAAATTGTTATTCATTGAATCCAATTAATTTTTCTTTGACCTAGATAAGTCTTATAGTTTTGCACAATGGAAAAGAAGAAGTCGTGTTGAAAGGTACTACTATTCATTTCTCTCAAGTTGTAAACAACATTGTGGGTTGTTGCACTTTGAATACAAATTTATTTAAAAGATAAAAATTGATATACTTTTCTATATTTGAAGGAAAAAAATATTTTTAACTATATAGTACTAATTTTTTCAAGAAAAGAGATATAAGGTGTATTGGAATTTTATTTTGTATGAAATAAATAGCAAGCAAGTAAAGGGGTCCTAGTGGTACTTCTTGAGAAAGAGCTTGTACTTTAAAAAATATAGAATTATTTCAAAATCCTAAGTTATATTTTATCAAAAGAAACATACATATTCAAGATGTATTCATGTACTTTAATTTGTATATAAATTTATACATCCAAATAATCAATTCTTTGTTGAACCTTAAGGTTTGAAGCAATATTATGCATATATAATACCCCTAGTAATCATTAATAGGTAATGTTATCATAACTAGATACTACACTTAACACCTAAAATAGCTACAACAACAACATCTACAATATATCCCTATAAATCATCAGAGAGTAATAAGGGAAAACCAATTTTTTTACTCACTCCATCATCCATCCTATTTGTCTTTGTTGCTAGATGTAAAACCTAAAATTAAGACTCTCCAAGTATATCAGGGATATTACAACATAAATATGAGGTCATTTTAAGTTGATGTCATAGAAAAAACAAATCTCTTTTAGTATCACCTAAGTACCATGTATCAATTTCTTTCATGTGCCTAAAATTTTATCTCACGTATCAACGAGTATATCAAGAGGACTAGCTTCTTCCATGTACCAATGGATATATTAGAAGGGTGATAAAATCAAAATGGTGGTATATTGAGATGGGGACCTTATTAGGAGTCATAAGGAACCCTCACCATATCTGCTTCAAAATTCCACTCATATAATCTTAGCTATTCTAGTGTCCATATTTTACAAAAATAAAACATAAAAAACATAGAATAGTTTATCTATTGGATCAAGAGAATGAAACCACCAAAACCTCTCTAGAAGCAAAATAACATGTGAAATAAAGTAAGGAAGTAAGCAAATATAAAAAAGTTTGTCTCACCAAAAGTAGTATAGGGTCATAACAAATAAATAATGGAGAAAATAAGTAAGCTAAAATTCTCTATTTCCTAGAATGTCAAGATCTCTTATATATGGTGACTTTGTAACACTTAAGTCCTATTTACAATAAATTATCCAAAAAGCTTATACTTGTGAAGATTTTTAAAATGGTGTTCATTTTCCTATTTAATTTGTGGAGACAAATACAAGGTAGTCATTGATCTTGGCATTTTATGGCAAAGCATAAACATCAAGAACAAATAATTGATAGGCTAAAAGATAAATCCTTGATGATAAATTATAAAATAAGCAGTTTAAAACCTATTATGATATATGGTTTGTATTACATAGATGAAATTCTCCAAAGTAAATATGTTTGTTTCGAAACTTGTGATTTAAGACCCATAGTGGAAAGTGTTTATGATATAGATGATCTGATGCCCACAATGGCTAGTGTATGTTGTGATACAAATGATTTTTTTTAAAGAGTAAATGTGACTTGTGATATATATGATTTGAGGTATGTGATGTCAGATAGTTTTTGTAATACTAATGATTTAAATTATACAATAGCTAGTGTTTGTTGTGACAAAAGTGATCTCAAGCCTGTGATATCAAATATTTGTTGTGACATAAGAGATCTTTTACAAGGGAAAGATATAGCACATAACATGGGCATGATAAAGGCCATATTATTTGAGTTGATAGTAATGATGATAGAAACCATAATGATGATGAATAATTTGGGTACATTAAAAATAATACAAAATATATTGGATCAAAATTGTTGAGAAGGATGGGATACAATGGTATAGGTTTGGGAAGAAATAGGAAAGGTGTGAAAGAGCCCGTAGTACTAGATATAAGGGTAAATAATGAAGGCCTTGGATATATAGGACATATAGTTAAAGCGAGTGAGATAAAATTTGAGAAAAGGGATACTTATATAAATCAAGAAATAAGAAGTGACATAAAATGTATGAATGATGACAATAACATAGAACTTGTGAAAAGAGAAAATTTTGCAAAATATAAAAATACAAGACAAGGAGGATATTATGGAACCAAATTTGTGACAAAATAGTAATACAAATTTGAAGAGAATGAAGTTCCTAAAATGAGTTGCTACAGATATTTTGGAATATATGGATAGATGTCATAAAGATGTTGGAACCTCCATCCTTGTGAAATTTATGGAGGTAATAATCATTCCCAAAAAAGGTGTCGATATAAAAGGAGAAGAAATTTTGGTGGTTACAGGGACCAACCACCACAACCTATAATCACCTAGATACTCAATTTTATCAACTTTTGAAAATTGGGGGTGGAATATAAGTTGGAATTTTTGAAGCCCAACAAGCTCCTGATTATTGATCTCCGTAGAAATAGGATGACGACTATTGTGGGTGCAAAGTAGAGGTTAATACAATGGTACTCTGGTTGGCATGGGATGGACATTGAGGAGTTTTATTTTGTCCACCTTTGTTAAAGCATGCATTGGGGGTTTAGTCAGCATTTTACAAAGTGTGATTTAACCCTCTTAAATCTTGATATCCGTGATAATTTTGGCTTGAGAAATGACATACTTGAAGGAACGATGCTACTGTATTTGGAGTGTGGCACATATGTATTTGGTGCAACTTTTGGCAAACCTCTTGAACAACTCTATGAGTGGAATTTAAAATGTGAGATCATGAATGATCCTATGCCACCTAGAGACATATTTGTTAACAGGCTCATTATCAAATTGTCGTAAACTGTAGAATTCTAGAAGTGACGTTTTTTTAATATTAATGGAGAAATATTCCAAAAATTGATTGGCCAACTATTCAAAAGTAAACAAACTATGTTTAGGCATATTATCGAACCAATCAAGGGTCTAACCATCAAGAGATAGAGAAAACATGCAAAGCATAAGCATATCACTTCCTTGAAGCAAATGGTAGGCATATCAGTAAGTATAGAGATGCTCCTGAGGGTCCTATTTACCCTTAAATTTATCAAATTTAGGTATTTCATATTTTTGAGGGTATTGATGAAGGACCATGAAAGGATGGATAACGTCATTGCAAATTTAACTATAGGTTGGTTTCTATGGTACATATACACTAGTTTGTAACTCTAGAGCCTTGAGTTGTTCTCTCATGAGCTACATTTCAGTGGGAGGTGCGAATGATGTAGGTATGGAGGAAGAAACGTGTCCCCTAGGGGGTTGTTGAGATGAGTAGTTATGAATACCAGTAGAGTGATGTTGGAATGGTGGAAATATATACTTAGTGAAAGGCAGTTGCATGATGAATGAGATGAGATTTGGGTGTGATGAAGAAGAAATTTGTTGTTGTTGAAGATGTTGCAACAATTGATGTTGTTGGTGTTGTTGATGTAGCAATTTTTACTAAAGTTGTGGGTCAAGTTGCTCTTGATGGAGTAAGTTTTGGTCTTGTGAGTGTGTATGGAGTTTTTGTTGAAGTGGTTGTTGAGATTATGAAGCTGAATGAGATGGATTGATATTATGAAGAATAGATGATTGTGATTGCAATGGGGCCTATGAATATTGTTGACCAAAGTCATATATGGGAGGGTGATACAGATGTTGGGTATAGTCTTGATTGACCTATTGAATAGGTGTTTGTACCAAGGTCTATTGATATATGAAAGGCCACTCATACTAGGATGTAAGCATGGGATGGAAAGGAATTGTGGTAGGTGGGGTGGAAGTACACATAGGAGGTGATGGGAATAAAGTAGGTGTTTTTCACTCAAAAAAGTGACAGTATTCAAAAATTATGATGTAAGTGAAATCATGAAAAGATCTACCTGCAATAATATTGGGAGGTAATGCTGAAACATCTATGTAGATGGCTTCAACATGGAAGAAGATGTAAGTGGATTTTGAGGACCTTGTGAATTTTGCAAAGGTACAAGTTCCTGAGCAGTGTTAGAAGTAGAGAAGAATTGTGTATGGATGTAGGATAATTATTGATATGGTATGTGAGAAGATGACTAGCCAAGGTTAAGTAACTATGCTTTGGGAAGTGGGTTAGTGGAGTATAATGAAGTAGGAGGTGTTTATGTGATGATTTTATAAGGTGGTTGTAGGAAGGGGTTGATTGTAGAATATGAAAAGGGTATGGTCAATGGGGAAGTTTCTTAAGAATTATGTGGAGTGGAGGTAGTAAATACTATGACTATCATATGAGAAAGGGATTTAAGATCTGAATAAGTAGATTGGATATTCCCTGTGCCATATAATAAATGTTGTGATGATTGTTGAAGAAATGGATGAGGGGAATGAGTGGAGGATGGAGAAGAATCCTCATGAAAGGTGACTTCAGGTTGAAATTCATCAAGTGTAAAGTAAATGACACCAGGGAAGGCCACTGATGTACTTGTTAAATCAACTGGAGATAAAGAAGATCAAGTGTTAAACCAACTCTAATTTACAATGAATATGACATTCATTGTAGAGGAAAATAGATGTAAAGTCTATCAAATATATTTAAGCTCAAAACGGGTTACAAGGGGTCATCCTCTTTAAAAATATACTTAAAAGGCTATAAAGCAATATTTAAAATGGTGAATATCCATTTTTTTAGTGAACTGGTCGACTATGCCCTGCATCGGTCTTCCAAGGATCCTCAAATTTGGGTGGTATTAATGCAAGGGAGCCATCAATGATCAAACCTCTCTTCAATATTTTTATGACCTGCAAAAGGGAATTAGTGCATTTGGGGGCCTATCATGGATTAAAAACCATAGTTATTAAGACAAAATACACTAATTAAAGTAGTAAAATGCATAGTAAAAGTTGTTGTAAATGACTGTAAGTGCTAAAAAATAAAAAATATTACCTAATGGGAGGGTTTTGTAACTTTCTATTACCTAAAAGTGGACTCTGGCCAAAGTTGTGCCCTAGGGTATAATCGATTTGGGTCTCTAGGTACCAAGCAACCCTAATCATAACTATACTTTTCTAGATTTGACAAAAGATAATGCTATCTTGTTGTTGTAGCAGCTCCTAGTCAACGTCATATATGCTTTTGTACCTATCAAAACAACATGCAAGTGGGTTTATTATCATGTTGATTTGATAATTGATTTATGGATGGAATTCTAATGTGATTTTTATACATCTTTGATATGTTAAATGAGGTGGATGGATTTATGAGGAAAAGTACTACTATTGATAGCATTTTGGAGAGGTTAGGGGGGTGAGGTGTCCCTTCTGAGGTGGATTGAACCATGGGTTGAATATTAACAATGGTGAGGTTAAGAGTGAGGTGTAAGATGACTCACCCTCTCACATGCTCTGAAGAGAGATCTTTTAAATATCTAAAAATATCATAAGTGCACACATGTGTGATCAAAGGTTAATTTTAGCGTTGATTAGGGTGACCCTAGGTTAAACTAAGGTTAAGGGGGTGAGATGGAGGGTGACTCACCGCTTCCAATGTCTTAAAGAATAATCATCTCTAAATATTTATTAATATCATGGGTGCACACATGTGTGAATAAAAGGTTAGTGTTAACCTTGATTAAGCTTAATTAAACATGTGTTTAACCTCTTAAGTGCACTTTAGTGATAAAGTGACTTTAGACCAAGGTTAGGGTTACTAGGGTTAGGCATTCGATGGTGGTCACATGGGGACCATGATTGAACATAATAAAGGGCTTAAGTATCCCAAAGAGCTTATGCATAGCCCTTCTAATAAATATAAGGTGTTCTAAGGTTAATTAATATAATTTTGTGGCTTTTACAATTTAATCAATCATGAAGAAGTGAATGACCATGTGCAATTTTTGGGTGTCTACAAAGAGAATTTTCTTTAAATGAGATGGAGGATGAGTGGAGGTGGTAGGTATGATGGGTGGTGTGAACTAAATGGTGATAGTATGAAATGGAGTGGAAGTGAGGGTAGTGGGTTTGTAATGTTAATTTGACCATGGCGGTCAAAATGGGCATCATGGTTTATCGAATAATCAAGCATGACAAAATATCTTGAGGGAGTGGGCATAGGAAGGAAGCACCTCTTGGTGAACCATGGGGTGAGTAGTACCTAGGAGAAACTTGATCTACAGTAATTGAGGATGGGATAAGTGGAAGAAAATAATGGAAAAGAAGAGTGGGAGAAGGTGGAATGGTGGATTGTGAATATATGGGAGGGTAAGTGTGTGTAGTCATTCCCACTAGGTTTGTCATTCCTAAATGTACTGGAGGTATTCCTTGATATTTTTCCTTATTTGTCATGGGTATCGTTCCTTTTGTTTTATTTTTCTATTTCTATAGCCACCTCATAAAAAATTGAACTATATATTTCAAACCCCCTTTTACCTTTGATCATCATCTATTTGAATACCATACTAACTACTAGTAGAGTTATTGGTGTAACTGAGATCATGATTTTTGGTTCTTGGGATTTAACATCTATGGGGTTGAGGTGCCTATTATTACTACTAGTTTTATGAAGGTTTTCTTTCCTTTTGGTGCTTTTATGGTGTCTTTTATTCCAAGTGGAAAATAATTTGGCATCAAATGTACAATATTTTATAGATTTGGTCATAGTGTTTATTTCATATCTCATTCTTTTCCACTCTAGGATTTTCTTATCTGTATACCTTAAGTTTTGAAGGGCCTAATGATATGGTTTGATGCTAGGGTTGATGTTGTCTTTTACCTTCAAATAAAATGCATGCCACTTTTGGGGGTTATCATTCTAGCTTTTAATTTCATGGGGTTGTCATTTTTAGCTTTGAATTTCATCTTTGTAACCCTTGTTACTTCCTATAATCGCAAGGGCTATCTCCTCATCCAAATTTTCCTACTATTGGATGTCGTAATTCTCATGGGCAAAGAAGGTATCTAGATTTTTGTCTCTAAGGGTATTCTTGAAATATATTTTGGGTCATATGACCATCATTATATAAGTTTTTTACGATCCATTTCCATCAATCTTGCCTCTACCAATGTGTTGTAACCCTACACATTAGGAGTAATCTTCATTATTTATTGCTTTATAAAGTAAAAAATGGTCTTCTTTTGTCCTTTAAAGTATTTTAAGTTATATAGTCATGTTGTCTGACATACTTAAGATTGAATATGTAATTAGGGATTCTCGTAGGCAACTCAAATGGCATGGCTAAAAATCCATAAATACAAATGAAGAATTACGTGCTTCCAAAGTAGAAATATTCTTGAGGATATTTTCCTGTCAACATCCTATGTGCCTCATCTATCAACCTTGGTGTCTTTTCCCTTAACTTCTACATTATGAACTCACATACCTCATTATAAAATAAGCATGAGGTCTTTCCCACTTATTGGTGGGGTACATACATGCACTCCATGATGCTTAATTGTCATCCATACCCCTACCTAATTTGGCTGGACGGTGTGAAACTAGTTTTTTATTTGGTATAAAATCAACCAAATCAGGTAGGATGTGTAGGTGGACTTCCAACGTTTCTTGAAATCCTTCAACTAGCTATCCATATGATCTAAAATGTACTTGGTGTTAACCTATATTATATTATTTGGTATTATTTAAAATTTATTATTCAAAAGGTATTATTTACATTGTTACAACTTTGTAATGGGTAACAAACTTGTTTGCATTATATATTACCACCCTCAAGTCAAATGTCAATAATGAAAATACATTGTTTATTTCAATCACCCTTACTACTTGATAACATGTGGTATTAGAGAAAGTTATGACCATTTAATATTTACTTAAACATAAATGGATGTGAAAAGTGCAACATTGTGAGCCAAAAAACCAAGGCAAATATGCCAAACAATCTTTAGAAGTGGCTTCAAATGTGAAATTTGTGCTGGGACTCGAATTTGAGAGGAGTGCCAACATGAATATGGTTTGAATGGGTTTAATTTTTGTTTGAAGTTAGTGGATTGTAGGGTGAGACTCCAAAACAAAAAAATGTAAGTTATATTTGGTTCTTCTTGATAAATACTTGATATATTTCTTCCTGTACAATCATAAATAATTTTCTTAGAAAATTTCTCAAATTTACATCGGGACAAGGATTTTATAGTACTTGAGTATTTCTATTCATATAAAAGTTTGGATTATGATATGCATATTAAACTGAAGATAAGTACTCTTTATTTTATTTATAAGGAAGTGATATTGTCACCTAGGGTACTACTTATTCTTGCAATGCATAGCCTTTATTGATCTCACTGACTAAATTTATCCAACAACCCACATATCCAACTACATCTAGTGTTGTCCATATTTTTTATGCACCTTTAAAATTGAAGTTCAATCTAAGATTCAATTTAGAATAAAATGGAAACCATTTTCTCTTTAGGAAATTACTAAACTTGTGCCTAATTTATATGTGAGGTCCACACCAATTTTTACCATTATTAAAATCACCAATCCATGAGCTCCTTGTAAGATATAAAAAGAGCCAATGGTGTTTTCAACCATCCTCTAATACACATCCAATAAGTCACAATATGTTTTTATTTTGAGATGCATCACCATAGTTTCTATAAAGGAATATTAATAAATGTATAACCTATTTATTCTACCATGGTAAATTAATGATAGAATCAAATTGTGTATGTGAATACATGTGGAAGAGACTATATGCTTGTGCCATACAATACTCCTAGTAATATGATCTTTCAAACTTTATAATGCATATTAATATGATATTGTGATAGCATTACTAGAGTATTCTTTACTATGCGTTATGAGAAGTGATTGCACATAACATGCATCACCGAATTTTTAAAATTTCACTTCTGAAGGAAAATATAAGATTTAGAACAATGTTTGTGGCCTAAGACATGTTTGAATTCCATGCTAGGGAATTTTTTTAACAAAATTAATAATTTTTTTTTTGAAGTCTCGATGTTGTATGATGCCACAATGACTAATATGTGCTCGTGGAGGTATTTAGTCATGTAGTAACCCAATGCATACAATTTGAAAGGTACAAAACTAAGAACCATTCCTTGCACTTTGAAAATTACAAAGGGATTGTTGGTTATTGAATGTAAAATCAAGATCTTACATAAAAGGTCCTCTGAGGATATTTTTTTATATGGAATAAAGTGAAAGTTTATTTAATCCTATATAGATTGTAAGATAGAGCACTTGCATTATAAATTATTTTTGCTATAAAAGAGGCCTTTGAAGGAGTTAAAAGAGATAGTTTAAGGGAAGGCTTTTGAAATTGTTATTCATTGAATCCAATTAATTTTTCTTTGACCTACATAAGTCTTATAGTTTTGCACAATGGAAAAGAAGAAGTCGTGTTGAAAGGTACTACTATTCATTTCTCTCAAGTTGTAAACAACATTGTGGGTTGTTGCACTTTGAATACAAATTTATTTAAAAGATAAAAATTGATATACTTTTCTATATTTGAAGGAAAAAAATATTTTTAACTATATAGTACTAATTTTTTCAAGAAAAGAGATATAAGGTGTATTGGAATTTTATTTTGTATGAAATAAATAGCAAGCAAGTAAAGGGGTCCTAGTGGTACTTCTTGAGAAAGAGCTTGTACTTTAAAAAATATAGAATTATTTCAAAATCCTAAGTTATATTTTATCAAAAGAAACATACATATTCAAGATGTATTCATGTACTTTAATTTGTATATAAATTTATACATCCAAATAATCAATTCTTTGTTGAATCGTAAGGTTTGAAGCAATATTATGCATATATAAATCCCCTAGTAATCATTAATAGGTAATGTTATCATAACTAGATACTACACTTAACACCTAAAATAGCTACAACAACAACATCTACAATATATCCCTATAAATCATCAGAGAATAATAAGGCAAAACCAATTTGTTACTCACTCCATCATCCATCCTATTTGTCTTTGTTGCTAGATGTAAAACCTAAAATTAAGACTCTCCAAGTATATCAGGGATATTACAACATAAATATGAGGTCATTTTAAGTTGATGTCATATACAAAACAAATCTCTTTTAGTATCACCTAAGTACCATGTATCAATTTCTTTCATGTGCCTAAAATTTTATCTCACGTATCAACGAGTATATCAAGAGGACTAGCTTCTTCCATGTACCAATGGATATATCAGAAGGGTGATAAAATCAAAATGGTGGTATATTGAGAGGGGGACCTTATTAGGAGTCATAAGGAACCCTCACCATATCTACTTCAAAATTCCACTCATATAATCTTAGCTATTCTAGTGTCCATATTTTACAAAAATAAAACATAAAAAACATAGAATAGTTTATCTATTGGATCAAGAGAATGAAACCACCAAAACCTCTCTAGAAGCAAAATAACATGTGAAATAAAGTAAGGAAGTAAGCAAATATAAAAAAGTTTGTCTCACCAAAAGTAGTATAGGGTCATAACAAATAAATAATGGAGAAAATAAGTAAGCTAAAATTCTCTATTTCCTAGAATGTCAAGATCTCTTATATATGGTGAATTTGTAACACTTAAGTCCTATTTACAATAAATTATCCAAAAAGCTTATACTTGTGAAGATTTTTCAAATGGTGTTCATTTTCCTATTTAAGTTGTGGAGACAAATACAAGGTATTCATTGATCTTGGCATTTTATGGCAAAGCATAAACATCAAGAACAAATAATTGATAGGCTAAAAGATAAATCCTTGATGATAAATTATAACATAAGCAGTTTAAAACCTATTATGATATATGGTTTGTATTACATAGATGAAATTCTCCAAAGTAAATTTGTTTGTTTCGAAACTTTTGATTTAAGACCCATAGTGGAAAGTGTTTATGATATAGATGATCTGATGCCCACAATGGCTAGTGTATGTTGTGATACAAATGATTTTTTTTAAAGAGTAAATGTGACTTGTGATATATATGATTTGAGGTATGTGATGTCAGATAGTTTTTGTAATACTAATGATTTAAATTATACAATAGCTAGTGTTTGTTGTGAAAAAAGTGATCTCAAGCCTGTGATATCAAATATTTGTTGTGACATAAGAGATCTTTTACAAGGGAAAGATATAGCACATAACATGGGCATGATAAAGGCCATATTATTTGAGTTGATAGTAATGATGATAGAAACCATAATGATGATGAATAATTTGGGTACATTAAAAATAATACAAAATCTATTGGATCAAAATTGTTGAGAAGGATGGGATACAATGGTATAGGTTTGGGAAGAAATAGGAAAGGTGTGAAAGAGCCTGTAGTACTAGATATAAGGGTAAATAATGAAAGCCTTGGATATATAGGACATATAGTTAAAGCGAGTGAGATAAAATTTGAGAAAAGGGATACTTATATAAATCAAGAAACAAGAAGTGACATAAAATGTATGAATGATGACAATAACATAGAACTTGTGAAAAGGGAAAATTTTGCAAAATATAAAAATACAAGACAAGGAGGATATTATGGAACCAAATTTGTGACAAAATAGTAATACAAATTTGAAGAGAATGAAGTTCCTAAAATGAGTTGCTGTAGATATTTTGGAATATATGGATAGATGTCATAAAGATGTTGGAACCTCCATCCTTGTGAAATTTATGGAGGTAATAATCATTCCCAAAAAATGTGTCGATATAAAAGGAGAAGAAATTTTGGTGGTTACAGGGACCAACCACCACAACCTATAATCACCTAGATACTCAATTTTATCAACTTTTGAAAATTGGGGGTGGAATATAAGTTGGAATTTTTGAAGCCCAACAAGCTCCTGATTATTGATCTCCGTAGAAATAGGATGACGACTATTGTGGGTGCAAAGTAGAGGTTAATACAATGGTACTCTGGTTGGCCTGGGATGGACATTGAGGAGTTTTATTTTGTCCACCTTTGTTAAAGCATGCATTGGGGGTTTAGTCAGAATTTTACAAAGTGTGATTTAACCCTCTTAAATCTTGATATCCGTGATAATTTTGGCTTGAGAAATGACATACTTGAAGGAACGATGCTACTGTATTTGGAGTGTGGCACATATGTATTTGGTGCAACTTTTGGCAAACCTCTTGAACAACTCTATGAGTGGAATTTAAAATGTGAGATCATGAATGATCCTATGCCACCTAGAGACATATTTGTTAACAGGCTCATTATCAAATTGTCGTAAACTGTAGAATTCTAGAAGTGATGTTTTTTTAATATTAATGGAGAAATATTCCAAAAATTGATTGGACAACTATTCAAAAGTAAACAAACTATGTTTAGGCATATTATCGAACCAATCAAGGGTCTAACCATCAAGAGATAGAGAAAACATGCAAAGAATAAGCATATCACTTCCTTGAAGCAAATGGTAGACATATCAGTAAGTATAGAGATGCTCCTGAGGGTCCTCTTTACCCTTAAATTTATCAAATTTAGGTATTTCATATTTTTGAGGGTATTGATGAAGGACCATGAAAGGATGGATAATGTCATTGCAAATTTAACTATAGGTTGGTTTCTATGGTACATATAGACTAGTTTGCAACTCTAGAGCCTTGAGTTGTTCTCTCATGAGCTACATTTCAGTGGGAGGTGCGAATGATGTAGGTATGGAGGAAGAAACGTGTCCCCTAGGGGGTTGTTGAGATGAGTAGTTATGAATACCAGTAGAGTGATGTTGGAATGGTGGAAATATATACTTAGTGAAAGGCAGTTGCATGATGAATGAGATGAGATTTGGGTGTGATGAAGAAGAAATTTGTTGTTGTTGAAGATGTTGCAACAATTGATGTTGTTGGTGTTGTTGATGTAGCAAGTTTTACTAAAGTTGTGGGTCAAGTTGCTCTTGATGGAGTAAGTTTTGGTCTTGTGAGTGTGCATGGAGTTTTTGTTGAAGTGGTTGTTGAGATTATGAAGCTGAATGAGATGGATTGATATTATGAAGAATAGATGATTGTGATTGCAATGGGGCCTATGAATATTGTTGACCAAAGTCATATATGGGAGGGTGATACAGATGTTGGGTATAGTCTTGATTGACCTATTGAATAGGTGTTTGTACCAAGGTCTATTGATATATGAAAGGCCACTCATACTAGGATGTAAGCATGGGATGGAAAGGAATTGTGGTAGGTGGGGTGGAAGTACACATAGGAGGTGATGGGAATAAAGTAGGTGTTTTTCACTCGACAAAGTGACAGTATTCGAAAATTATGATGTAAGTGAAATCATGAAAAGATCTACCTGCAATAATATTGGGAGGTAATGCTGAAACATCTATGTAGATGGCTTCAACATGGAAGAAGATGTAAGTGGATTTTGAGGACCTTGTGAATTTTGCAAAGGTACGAGTTCCTGAGCAGTGTTAGAAGTAGAGAAGAATTGTGTATGGATGCAGGATAATTATTGATATGGTATGTGAGAAGATGACTAGCCAAGGTTAAGTAAATATGCTTTGGGAAGTGGGTTAGTGGAGTATAATGAAGTAGGAGGTGTTTATGTTATGATTCTAGAAGGTGGTTGTAGGAAGGGGTTGATTGTAGAATATGAAAAGGGTATGGTCAATGGGGAAGTTTCTTAAGAATTATGTGGAGTGGAGGTAGTAAATACTATGACTATCATATGAGAAAGGGATTTAAGATCTGAATAAGTAGATTGGATATTCCCTATGTCATATAATAAATGTTGTGATGATTGTTGAAGGAATGGATGAGGGGAATGAGTGGAGGATGAAGAAGAATCCTCATGAAAGGTGACTTCAGGTTGAAATTCATCAAGTGTAAAGTAAATGACACCAAGGAAGGCCACTAATGTACTTGTTAAATCAACTGGAGATAAAGAAGATCAAGTGTTAAACAAAATCTAATTTATAATGAATATGACATTCATTGTAGAGGAAAATAGATGTAAAGTCTATCAAATATATTTAAGCTCAAAACGGGTTACAAGGGGTCATCCTCTTTAAAAATATACTTAAAAGGCTATAAAGCAATATTTAAAATGGTGAATATCCATTTTTTCAGTGAACTGGTCGACTATGCCTTGCATCGGTCTTCCAAGGATCCTCAAATTTGGGTGGTCTTAATGCAAGGGAGCCATCAATAATAAAACCTCTCTTCAAGATTTTTATGACCTACAAAATGGAATTAGTGCATTTGGGGGCCTATCATGGATTAAAACCCATAGTTATTAAGACAAAATACACTAATTAAAGTAGTAAAATGCATAGTAAAAGTTGTTGTAAATGACTGTAAGTGCTAAAAAATAATAAATATTACCTAATGGGAGGGTTTTGTAACTTTCTATTACCTAAAAGTGGACTCTGGCCAAAGTTGTGCCCTAGGGTATAATCGGTTTGGGTCTCTAGGTACCAAGCAACCCTAATCGTAACTATACTTTTCTAGATTTGACAAAAGATAGTGCTATCTTGTTGTTGTAGCAGCTCCTAGTCAACGTCATATATGCTTTTGTACCTATCAAAACAACATGCAAGTGGGTTTATTATCATGTTGATTTGATAATTGATTTATGGATGGAATTCTAATGTGATTTTGATACATCTTTGATATGTTAAATGAGGTGGATGGATTTATGAGGAAAAGTACTACTATTGATAACATTTTGGAGAGGTTAGGGGGGTGAGGTGTCCCTTATGAGGTGGATTGAACCATGGGTTGAATCTTAACAATGGTGAGGTTAAGAGTGAGGTGTAAGATGACTCACCCTCTCACATGCTCTGAAGAGAGATCTTTTAAATATCTAAAAATATCATAAGTGCACACATGTGTGATCAAAGGTTAATTTTAGCCTTGATTAGGGTGACCCTAGGTTAAACTAAGGTTAAGGGGGTGAGATGGAGGGTGACTCACCCCTTCCCATGTCTTAAAGAATAAGCATCTTTAAATATCTATTAATATCATGGGTGCACACATGTGTGAGTAAAAGGTTAGTGTTAACCTTGATTAAGCTTAATTAAACATGTGTTTAACCTCTTAAGTGCACTTTAGTGATAAAGTGACTTTAGACCAAGGTTGGGTTACTAGGGTTAGGCATTCGATGGTGGTCACATGGGGACCATGATTGAAAATAATAAAGGGCTTAAGTATCCCAAAGAGCTTATGCATAGCCCTTCTAATAAATATAAGGTGTTCTAAGGTTAATTAATATAATTTTGTGGCTTTTACAATTCAATCAATCATGAAGAAGTGAATGACCATGTGCAATTTTTGGGTGTCTACAAAGAGAATTTTCTTTAAATGAGATGGAGGATGAGTGGAGGTGGTAGGTATGATGGGTGGTGTGAACTAAATGGTGATAGTATGAAATGGAGTGGAAGTGAGGGTAGTGGGTTTGTAATGTTAATTTGACCATGGCGGTCAAAATGGGCATCATGGTTTATCGAATAATCAATCATGACAAAATATCTTGAGGGAGTGGGCATAGGAAGGAAGCACCTCTTGGTGAACCATGGGGTGAGTAGTACCTAGGAGAAACTTGATCTACAGTAGTCGAGGATGGGATAAGTGTAAGAAAATAATGGAAAAGAAGAGTGGGAGAAGGTGGAATGGTGGATTGTGAATATATGGGAGGGTAAGTGTGTGTAGTCATTCCCACTAGGTTTGTCATTCCTAAATGTACAGGAGGTATTCCTTGATATTTTTCCTTATTTGGCATGGATATCCTCACTTTTGTTTTATTTTTCTATTTCTATAGCCACCTCATAAAAAATTGAACTATATCTTTCAAACCCCCTTTTACCTTTGATCATCATCTATTTGAATACCATACTAACTACTAGTAGAGTTATTGGTGTAACTGAGATCATGATTTTTGGTTCTTGGGATTTAACATCTATGGGGTTGAGGTGCCTATTATTACTACTAGTTTTGTGAAGGTTTTCTTTCCTTTTGGTGCTTTTATGGTGTCTTTTATTCCAAGTGGAAAATAATTTGGTATCAAATGTACAATATTTTATAGATTTGGTCATAGTGTTTATTTCATATCTCATTCTTTTCCACTCTAGGATTTTCTTATCTGTATACCTTAAGTTTTGAAGGGCCTAATGATATGGTTTGATGCTAGGGTTGATGTTGTATTTTACCTTCAAATAAAATGCATGCCACTTTTGGGGGTTATCATTCTAGCTTTTAATTTCATGGGGTTGTCATTTTTAGCTTTGAATTTCATCTTTGTAACCCTTGTTACTTCCTATAATCGCAAGGGCTATCTCCTCATCCAAATTTTCCTACTATTGGATGTTGTAATTCTCATGGGCAAAGAAGGTATCTAGATTTTCGTCTCTAAGGGTATTCTTGAAAATATATTTTGGGTCATATGACCATCATTATATAAGTTTTTTACGATCCATTTCCATCAATCTTGCCTCTACCAATGTGTTGTAACCCTACACATTAGGAGTAATCTTCATTATTTATTGCTTAATAAAGTAAAAAATGGTCTTCTTTTGTCCTTTAAAGTATTTTATGTTATATAGTCATGTTGTCTGACATACTTAAAATTGAATATGTAATTAGGGATTATCGTAGGAAACTCAAATGGCATGGCCAAAAATCCATAAATACAAATGAAGAATTAAGTGCTTCCAAAGTAGAAATATTCTTGAGGATATTTTCCTCAGTCAACATCCTATGTGCCTCATCTATCAACCTTGGTGTCTTTTCCCTTAACTTCTACATTATGAACTCACATACCTCATTATAAAATAAGCATGAGGTCTTTCCCACTTATTGGTGGGGTACATACATGCACTCCATGATGCTTAATTTTCATCCATACCCCTACCTAATTTGGCTGGACAGTGTGAAACTAGTTTTTTATTTGGTATAAAATCAACCAAATCAGGTAGGATGTGTAGGTGGACTTCCAACGTTTCTTGAAATCCTTCAACTAGCTATCCATATGATCTAAAATGTACTTGGTGTTAGCCTATATTATATTATTTGGTATTATTTAAAAGTTATTATTCAAAAGGTATTATTTACATTGTTACAACTTTGTAATGGGTAACAAACTTGTTTGTATTATATATTACCATCCTCAAGTCAAATGTCAATAATGAAAATACATTGTTTATTTCAATCACCCTTACTACTTGATAACATGTGGTATTAGAGAAAGTTATGACCATTTAATATTTACTTAAACATAAATGGATGTGAAAAGTGCAACATTGTGAGCCAAAAAACCAAGGCAAATATGCCAAACAATCTTTAGAAGTGGCTTCAAATGTGAAATTTGTGCTTAGACTCGAATTTGAGAGGAGTGCCAACATGAATATGGTTTGAATGGGTTTAATTTTTGTTTGAAGTTAGTGGATTGTAGGGTGAGACTCCAAAACAAAAAAATGTAAGTTATATTTGGTTCTTCTTGATAAAGACTTGATATATTTCTTCCTGTACAATCATAAATAAGTTTCTTAGAAAATTTCTCAAATTTACATCGGGACAAGGATTTTATAGTACTTGAGTATTTCTATTCATATAAAAGTTTGGATTATGATATGCATATTAAAATGAAGATAAGTACTCTTTATTTTATTTATAAGGAAGTGATATTGTCACCTAGGGTACTACTTATTCTTGCAATGCATAGCCTTTATTGATCTCACTGACTAAATTTATCCAACAACCCACATATCCAACTACATCTAGTGTTGTCCATATTTTTTATGCACCTTTAAAATTGAAGTTCAATCTAAGATTCAATTTAGAATAAAATGGAAACCATTTTCTCTTTAGGCAATTACTAAACTTGTGCCTAATTTATATGTGAGGTCCACACCAATTTTTACCATTATTAAAATCACCAATCCATGAGCTCCTTGTAAGATATAAAAAGAGCCAATGGTGTTTTCAACCATCCTCTAATACACATCCAATAAGTCACAATATGTTTTTATTTTGAGATGCATCACCATAGTTTCTATAAAGGAATATTAATAAATGTATAACCTATTTATTCTACCATGGTAAATTAATGATAGAATCAAATTGTGTATGTGAATACATGTGGAAGAGACTATATGCTTGTGCCATACAATACTCCTAGTAATATGATCTTTCAAACTTTATAATGCATATTAATATGATATTGTGATAGCATTACTAGAGTATTCTTTACTATGAGTTATGAGAAGTGATTGCACATAACTTGCATCACCGAATTTTTAAAAGTTCACTTCTGAAGGAAAATATAAGATTTAGAACAATGTTTGTGGCCTAAGACATGTTTGAATTCCATGCTAGGGAATTTTTTTAACAAAATTAATAATATTTTTTTTGAAGTCTCGATGTTGTATGATGCCACAATGACTAATATGTGCTAGTGGAGGTATTTAGTCATGTAGTAACCCAATGCATACAATTTGAAAGGTACAAAACTAAGAACCATTCCTTGCACTTTGAAAATTACAAAGGGATTGTTGGTTATTGAATGTAAAATCAAGATCTTACATAAAAGGTCCTATGAGGATATTTTTTTATATGGAATAAAGTGAAAGTTTATTTAATCCTATATAGATTGTAAGATAGAGCACTTGCATTATAAATTATTTTTGCTATAAAAGAGGCCTTTGAAGGAGTTAAAAGAGATATTTTAAGGGAAGGCTTTTGAAATTGTTATTCATTGAATCCAATTAATTTTTCTTTGACCTACATAAGTCTTATAGTTTTGCACAATGGAAAAGAAGAAGTTGTGTTGAAAGGTACTACTATTCATTTCTCTCAAGTTGTAAACAACATTGTGGGTTGTTGCACTTTGAATACAAATTTATTTAAAAGATAAAAATTGATATACTTTTCTATATTTGAAGGAAAAAAATATTTTTAACTATATAGTACTAATTTTTTCAAGAAAAGAGATATAAGGTGTATTGGAATTTTATTTTGTATGAAATAAATAGCAAGCAAGTAAAGGGGTCCTAGTGGTACTTCTTGAGAAAGAGCTTGTACTTTAAAAAATATAGAATTATTTCAAAATCCTAAGTTATATTTTATCAAAAGAAACATACATATTCAAGATGTATTCATGTACTTTAATTTGTATATAAATTTATACATCCAAATAATCAATTCTTTGTTGAACCTTAAGGTTTGAAGCAATATTATGCATATATAATACCCCTAGTAATCATTAATAGGTAATGTTATCATAACTAGATACTACACTTAACACCTAAAATAGCCACAACAACAACATCTACAATATATCCCTATAAATCATCAGAGAGTAATAAGGCAAAACCAATTTGTTTACTCACTCCATCATCCATCCTATTTGTCTTTGTTGCTAGATGTAAAACCTAAAATTAAGACTCTCCAAGTATATCAGGGATATTACAACATAAATATGAGGTCATTTTAAGTTGATGTCATAGACAAAACAAATCTCTTTTAGTATCACCTAAGTACCATGTATCAATTTCTTTCATGTGCCTAAAATTTTATCTCACGTATCAACGAGTATATCAAGAGGACTAGCTTCTTCCATGTACCAATGGATATATCAGAAGGGTGATAAAATCAAAATGGTGGTATATTGAGAGGGGGACCTTATTAGGAGTCATAAGGAACCCTCACCATATCTGCTTCAAAATTCCACTCATATAATCTTAGCTATTCTAGTGTCCATATTTTACAAAAATAAAACATAAAAAACATAGAATAGTTTATCTATTGGATCAAGAGAATGAAACCACAAAAACCTCTCTAGAAGCAAAATAACATGTGAAATAAAGTAAGGAAGTAAGCAAATATAAAAAAGTTTGTCTCACCAAAAGTAGTATAGGGTCATAACAAATAAATAATGGAGAAAATAAGTAAGCTAAAATTCTCTATTTCCTAGAATGTCAAGATCTCTTATATGTGGTGACTTTGTAACACTTAAGTCCTATTTACAATAAATTATCCAAAAAGCTTATACTTGTGAAGATTTTTAAAATGGTGTTCATTTTCCTATTTAAGTTGTGGAGACAAATACAAGGTATTCATTGATCTTGGAATTTTAAGGCAAAGCATAAACATCAAGAACAAATAATTGATAGGCTAAAAGATAAATCCTTGATGATAAATTATAACATAAGCAGTTTAAAACCTATTATGATATATGGTTTGTATTACATAGATGAAATTCTCCAAAGTAAATATGTTTGTTTTGAAACTTGTGATTTAAGACCCATAGTGGAAAGTGTTTATGATATAGATGATCTGATGCCCACAATGGCTAGTGTATGTTGTGATACAAATGATTTTTTTTAAAGAGCAAATGTGACTTGTGATATATATGATTTGAGGTATGTGATGTCAGA
This sequence comes from Wollemia nobilis, assembly GCA_028583015.1. Classification (NCBI taxonomy): domain Eukaryota; kingdom Viridiplantae; phylum Streptophyta; class Pinopsida; order Araucariales; family Araucariaceae; genus Wollemia; species Wollemia nobilis. The sequence goes on from JAQPPZ010002848.1 coordinate 11,871,056, forward strand.
TAGTTTTTGTAATACTAATGATTTAAATTATACAATAGCTAGTGTTTGTTGTGACAAAAGTGATCTCAAGCCTGTGATATCAAATATTTGTTGTGACATAAGAGATCTTTTACAAGGGAAAGATATAGCACATAACATGGGCATGATAAAGGCCATATTATTTGAGTTGATAGTAATGATGATAGAAACCATAATGATGATGAATAATTTGGGTACATTAAAAATAATACAAAATCTATTGGATCAAAATTGTTGAGAAGGATGGGATACAATGGTATAGGTTTGGGAAGAAATAGGAAAGGTGTGAAAGAGCCCGTAGTACTAGATATAAGGGTAAATAATGAAGGCCTTGGATATATAGGACATATAGTTAAAGCGAGTGAGATAAAATTTGAGAAAAGGGATACTTATATAAATCAAGAAATAAGAAGTAAGATAAAATGTATGAATGATGACAATAACATAGAACTTGTGAAAAGGGAAAATTTTGCAAAATATAAAAATACAAGACAAGGAGGATATTATGGAACCAAATTTGTGACAAAATAGTAATACAAATTTGAAGAGAATGAAGTTCATAAAATGAGTTGCTGCAGATATTTTGGAATATATGGATAGATGTCATAAAGATGTTGGAACCTCCATCCTTGTGAAATTTATGGAGGTAATAATCATTCCCAAAGAAGGTGTCGATATAAAAGGAGAAGAAATAATCTAAAACAAATAAACTATGGTTGGATGAATGTGTGTGAATGGAATAAAACAAAAGAAATATTGTGTGGCTTCTACAAAAGGAGACCAAGTTTGTTGAATGTGAAGAAAAATATCATTTTACCTTGATGAAATATCTTGGGAAACTTAAGATAAATGATTTCAATATTAGAAGAATATGACCTACAGTGATAAGAGCCTACAAAAGAATGATTAAAAACCTATAGTGATTAGAAACTTATAGCTAAATGCTTATGAGAAAGATTTAGAGGATGCAGATGATTTTAAAAAGGTGATGACCTAATGGATGATCTAGTGGCTAATCCAAAGGTGATGATAGCCTAGAGGTAATGACCTAGAGAGGTGACCTATAGGTAATATTAACCTAAAGGAAATGACCCAAAGAGGTAAACCTAAGGTGAAGTATAAGGAGTCCTAGAAGGAAATGACCTAGAGGTAACAACCTACTCCAATGGTGATCCAAAATATAATGAACTAGAGGTAAATACCTAGAAGATGACCCAAATGCAATGCCCTTGCAACAATATTGAGAGGTAGACCTACATGTAGTCTAGAAAGGTAGACTAGGTGGAGGTTATTTAATCTAGATGAGCCAAAGTCAAGAGAACCAAATCCAAAAAAAGAAAAAGCCATTGCCAAATCCAAAAGTAGAGTTAAAGCTAGATGCAAAGCAAATACCCCTAGCCAGAGCCAAATCCAAATTTAGTTATAGAGCTAGAGCAAGAGCCAAAGTGAGCACAATTTCATCCTACCACCATAGGAAGTCAAAATTAAGGAGGGTAGTCATTACATTATTTGATGTACCAAATAATAAAATAAGTTGGGGATGTTATCCTATATTATATTATATTACATTATTTGGCATATTTGAAAGTTATTATTTGGAAGGTACCATTTACATCATTACAATTTTGTAACATGTAACAAACTTTTTTTTTATATATATATTTCCATTTTGTTGTCTATCCCTAAGAGATGAGTGTTTATTAGATCGTCTATCTACTAATGTACATTTAATTTTAATTGAGGCTTCACCAATATGAATCTACAGGTAATCATTGTTTACACCTCATACATAGATTCTGAGACTTTGGATAGTAATTACGGTAATGTTGATGAATTGACAATCAATTCACTCTTTTGAACATACCCCATAAAAATATGAAAATTGTTATAAATAAAATATTAAAATTAAAAAATAACATATTTAATTTTTTTTTTTTTTTTTTTAAGCATGGCGAGCATCATCAAAGTTTAGTCACAACACAAAAATAATACAAAAGCTGAGGAAATTGTTCATCTCATCTAAAAACTGCACCCCACCGTTCAGTTTATACAACTATTATCTCACCTTTGACAATAAAAAATATCACACAAGAGACCTTTCCTACAAACGTTTTTTTAGGCTATGTTTAGACAAGTATTTTTTTAAATAAGTATCAAAGGTTCATAATAGATTATGTAATCTATGGTTCCAATACGAACCCAAATTTTTATACAAAGTGGCTACATTTAATTTTATACAAAGGAATTTTTGTTCTAATTTCGATATATGATATTTATCTAAAGGGTAAATTACTTATTAAGCGTTCAAAACTGACAAAGTAAAATACGTGTTCATTCTATTAGATTTATATTTTTGTTAAAGAAACCAGAATAATGATATTTTAAACAAAGGTGGCTATGTTCTTTCTTTTATAGATCTGACTTTCATTCTAGTTTTTACTGTATAAATTTACTCTGAAGAGCAAAGCCATCCAAAAGTACCCAATGCCCTCACTATTTTTCTCCTCCATTATATAGATGACTGGAGCATGATATTCAATTAACATATGTGTTTCTTCATGCAAGTTGTTTACTTATCCACCAAGTGGTAACCACAAGTACGTGTAATATTATTATTTCATTTTATATATGTTTGTTTTATTATTTCATTTTTGTGTGTTTTTTTTATTATTATTATAATTTTAGACTTTGTAATGGTTTAATTCTAATTTTTAGTTTAATATTTTATTATTATTATTATTTTTATTTATTATTATTATTATTATATATTTTTAAATTTAATTTTTTTAATATAATAAACTAAGATATTCATATAATATCTAATACGTAAAACACAACCAAAGCAAAAATCCTAAATGCAGCTACATGGATGCAACTACATTGACCGCTGGTGGATGTACTATCGATAGGGAATTAAGACCCTAAATAATCGTAAATACCCCACTGCTCATCATATCCCCAACTTACCTTCCGCCAGACCTCTTTATCTGCCATCAGAAGGAGGTACACTTTTGCTAGACTGCTCTTTTAACTAGTGATACCTACACCTGCAACCACAAGAAAATTAGCAGTACCACATTCTTGCAAAGAAAACAAGAAACTAAATAGGTATTTAACTAAGGGTTGTTACATACTCCCCCTATAGGATTAAACACAGCGCCTATGTTTACATTGCTCAGATAAGTAAATTATGTATAGTAACAAATTATATGGTCAACATTTAACCATAATAATAACAAAAAAATAATTCATTCAGAAGTATATAATTTTTTGCAAATCAAAAAATATTACTCTATCATATTGTTTAAACAAAATTGAAAATTGTTTTTGTACAACATATTTCTTGATGATCCTACTAGACATAACACTGTTCTATTTTCTTCAGCTTGACTAGTTCAAAGTTTGATGGGGTGGTTCTTAATGTGGTGACGATTGGGCATTTGTCGCAACATAAATCTTATGTTCTGGTTTCTCAAGATCTTTTCTTCTATTCTCCCTTTCTAGGCATTTGTCGGTATAATGAGCTCCTCGACAATAATAACATCCATAATGTGGATATTTTTCTATTTTCTCACTAGTATTACGGTCTTGGGTATCTGCTTCTTGTGCAAGAATTATTTGATCTTCTCTTTTCCTATAATTTCTCTTATCCTAATAGCATCAGCTATCATGATTACCTCGATTTCTTTGGTATCTGCTACTATTCATGTCAAATCGAGATCTATCTCTGCCCCAATTTCTACTATTCAAATATTTTTTCCACTTTGTTGAACAACCATTTATATTTTTCTATGGCTCTTCTCTATCAAATAATTTTTGATAATAGGCCTTCTTGGCCTTATAGTTGTCATATTCTTGCCGAGCCAAATCACAAGCAACAGTAAGAGTTGCTAGCTTTAGCATAAGAATCATGTGACCAATATTTGGGTGTAGTCCCAAGAGAAATTTTTGGACTTTAATTTCAGTTTGTTGCTCATATTTAGGCATATATTTGAGCAGTTGCACAAACCATTGGTAGTACTCAATGACGGTCATGCTGCCTTGAGTTAACCTTGAAAATTTTGTAGTATTTTCAAAGTAAAATTACGATGTCAAGAACCTATATTTAAACACCTTCACAAATGTTTTCTAGTGCACATCTACAGCCTCCACATTATGGGTTTTCCTATAGGTATCCCACCAATTTGTAGCTACTCCAGTCAGATGAAAAATTGCCCATGAAGTTTTTGATTTAAAATAGAGGGTTCTAACGACAAAATATGCTTCTAGACTATTCAACCTCCTTTTCGGTTCTTCTCCATAACCTTTACCATCAAATTTGGCTATATCAATTCTTCGCATATCTTTATCTAACTCAGAACCCAATTTTTTTCTTCCATGATCAACAAAAATTTCTTCTTTAGTTGTTACTAGTTATTTCTCTTTGGATAGATTTTCTATTATTTTCTACTGTTGAGCAATCATCTCTTACTGTTGAGTCAGCTGAGACTTTTCTTGCTCCATGTATTCTAACATTTGAGGCTTTTGCAGCTCCATGTGTCTAGCCATATGAGATCTTTGTAAGTCCATATACTCTTTCTGTTGGCTCATTTATTCTTGCACTAATTACAATATTTCACCATCTTATCTTCTTTTTATGTTGGTTCTTTTTATTTTCTAAGTATTCAAGGAGTTTCTATGGCTTCTTTCGAGGCTCTTGTCCTTACTATCCTTCAGAGGAATCTATTTTTATTATCGACCAGTCCTTCCCATTGAACCATCGTAGGCCTCTTCGAGGAGCTAGCTTTCATGCCAGATGCCATTGCCTGCCCAAAGAAGAGCTTTGTTAATTTTGGTTTAAGTTTTCAAAAGTTATCATAAATTTTCCTAAATATTCAATGCCTAGGAGTTCACAACCTAGAGCTCTGATACCAACTATAACAATCCAAGTCTAACCCACTTGGTTGTACTAACTTAAAAATTACACAAGAATTTTTTTTTTCAAAAAATCCAATAATTATTTTCATACGAGGTATGAGTAATCTTCTTGGGTACCCATTTCATTATAGATGAAAAACCCAAGAGATTGAGACTGGCTAGGTCTCGTTATTTATTACCTTAAATGAACTCCACTCTCATATAGAGATCCCATGTTTAGGCAAGGGTTTCTCCTATAGGGCCCATTTCACCTAGAGGTTGGACGTTTATTTTTCCCAATAGCGTGTGCATCCTTGAGCTAAACAAACATCCACCTACCTTGGAGTTTGTCTAGGGTTTGCCATAACTTGGAAAAAGATCTAGTGGTGTTTGACTTGAGCTGATTGATGACTCGATGTCTCATTCCATCTTATCATTGGATAACCTTAATCATTCATAGTTCAAATAATACCTCTCTGTACTATCATATGATAACCTAAGAGTGATGCCCATTTAATCCTCTTTTGCCTCTCGTCCTGACCCTTCCTATTAGGAGTGTAGTTTTCTTTGTTACACGGTAACTGACCTTCTATAAATTACCATTCAATATTAACTTTCTTTCCATCCGACCCAATGGATAATTACCTTTCCATCCTTCCTTCCTTATGGATGGATGTCTTAGCTATGAGGTATAGGATCTATTGTTTTTACTTTAGGATGATGTATGGAAGTTCTTGGATTTGATTGCTTTAATTTAAATCTAAGATGGCTTTACAATGTTAAGTACTATCTAAAATTAATTTTAAGTAAAATATTTCTATATAACAAAGTAAGTCTTATATGAAGATTTTTAATTCAATACTATATAATTCTAGACTTATAGAATGCTTATTAAATTGGATAATAAAGTATTGATTATAATAGTAGTATTATCAAAAACATCAATATTGGTTGAACAAAAATTGTTTTGCTCTCGATTTTAGGTTTATCTATTGTCTAAACATAAGGGCTAAATTGTTCATGTTAAAGGTTCAAATTATTATTCTACGCGTATTTGGTAGTGGTTCACAATAGTATTAGCTTATAACAACAATACTGACAATTTTTTGATTGATAAGAATCTCACCAAACAATAGTAATTATGTCACTTACAATTCAACATCTAATAATATATATTTTTATAAAGGTACACATAATAATAGTAAAATTCACATTTCGACATATAAACATGGCAAACACATATATGGATGCAAATTTTTTTATGGAGTACATCTACCATTACATATAGAGATCCTTTAAAAGTTTTGAAATGTTAATGATATTTAAAGACAATACTTGTGTTATTTAGTTTGGGTCTAAAATTTGTATGCGACTCGGGTGGCCATTGAGGTTTTAGTTTTAGAGATAATAGTGAATCCTACCTACATAATAAAAACTAACAAACTAATAGCCAAAAAAAAGGCATACGACGGCTGAATATCAACATGGTAGTTTGATCTTTCCCCTCTCTTTGTCATAAAAGGATGTTTCCAATGTAACAAAACTATCCAGGCATGTATGCATTATTTTTGTTGACTTCGAAGACAACAAACTTGTTGATTCAAAGTTTCACATTTCAACATAGAAGAAGACACACAATAAACTTACGAGTATTTATTAGGCCGTCTATCTACTAATGTCTATTTAAATTTAATTGAGGCTTCACCAACCTGACTCTATAGGTAAACATTGTTTACACCTCATACACAGATTTTGAGGCTTTGGGAAATAATCATGGTAATATCGATGAATTGACAATCAATTCACTCTTTTGAACATACCCCATAAAAAGATGAAAACTGCTACAGATAAAAAATTAAAAATTTAAAAAATATATTTAACTTTTTTTTTGTTTATTTTAGCATGATGAGCATCGTCAAAGTGGAGTCACGACACAACAATAATACGAAAGCTGAGAAAAATATTCATCTCATCTAAAAATTGCACCCCACCCTTCAGTTTATACATCTATCATCTCTCCTTTGACTATAATAAATATCACATAAGAGACCTTTCCTATGAACGTTGTTTCAAGCTATGTTTAGACAAGTATTATTTAAATAAGTATCAAAGGTTCATAATAGATTATGTAATCTATGGTTCCAATACAAACCCAAATTTTTAAACAAAGTGGCTACATTTAATATTATACAATGAACTTTTTGTTCTAATTCCGATATATGATATCTATCTAAAGGGTAAATTGCTTATTAAGCGTTCAAAACTGATAACGTAAAATAAGTGTTCTTTCTATTAGATTTAGATTTTTGTTAAAGAAACCAGAATAATGATATTTTAAATAAAGGTGGCTATGTTATTTATTTTATACATCTGACTTTCATTCTAGTTTTTATTGTATAAATTTACTCTGAAGAGTAAATTTTTGAGCATCCAAAGCTGACATCATAGGATAGTTTAATACAAATAGATGTCTGTTGAGATGTCTAAACACACTACGTTTTACTATAATGAACAGACCATGGATATATCCCTTTTGCAATCTGAAATCACTTGTCCCTAGAGCTTCATAAATGCTTTGTAAAAAATAATAATTGGAACTAATATTTTATAGGATAATACATTACTTGTTACCATGCTTGCAGATAGCGTACACTAAGGGTAATCGTAAAAAATTGCTAAAGTAGAGATCTCACAAATTCGTTCGATTGAAAACACCAAATAATATTTTTCGTAGTATTCTTTATTATTTAAAATACGTTTCGATCTAATTCAGCTAAAAAAAATTAAATATCACTTTCATTCGAATACAAAAAATTGAACGTTAATAATAGGAATATCATAAGATATAGTTATCATAATAATTAAATGTAAAGAGGTTTTCCTTCAACCACACCATTCTTTATTATACATACTATTTTTCTATCTCATAATCAATCTCTTTCCAATATGTTACTCCAAATACAATGACACTAAAAAGAGTCTACAAACTCTAGGCTAGCACCACCCGATTTATGCTGTCAATGAATGTCTCCACCGTTACGAATACCAAAGTTTTCACACAAGCACCCAAGGTTTAGATGAGATGATAGTCTCAAGATATTATGTAGATCAGAGTGGCCAAGGCTACCCTTGAAATGCAAACTACCTTATATGCAATCATCGTATGCAGTCATACACTCTTTTAGAAAAACACTCACATATATTTTTTATTTAAGTTATTCTAATCGGATTTAAAATTGAATCAGAAACCAATCAATATACCATATAATGAAACTTAAAAACACTGCAAGTAAGATATCATACATCAAATAGATCAAAAGTACCAATTATCAACCACAGTTGAAAACTCCCACCATTCGAAGCCCAAATCCCCTTTCAATATTTTTGTCCATAGAAAATATTCCAAATCAACTTAGAGCAAAGCCATACAAAAGTACCTAATGCCCTCACTATTTTTCTCCTTCGTTATATAGATGACTCAAGCATGATATTCAATTAACATCTATGTTTCTTCATGCAAGTAATTTGTTTCCTCGTCCGCCAAGTGGTAACCACAAGTACGTGTAATATTATTATTTCATTTTATATATTTTTGTTTTATTATTTCATTTTTTAAGTTTTTATTATTATTATTATCATTTTAGACTTTGTATTGGTTTAATTCTAATTTTTAGTTTAATATATTATTATTATTATTATTATTTATTTATTTATTATTATTATATATATTTTTAAATTTAATTATGTTTAATATAATAAACTAAGATATTCATATAATATCCAATATGTTAAACACAACCAAAGTACAAAACCTAAATGCAACTATATGGATGCAACTACATGGACTGCTTGGCGGGTGTACTGTCGATAGGGAATTAAGACCCTAAACAATCACAAATACCTCGTCGCTCATAATATCTCCAGCTTACCTTTCATAGAAGCTCTTTGTATGCCATTAGAAGGAGGTACACTTTTGCTAGACTACTCTTTTAACCGGTGATACTTGCACCTGCAACCACAAAAAGATCAACAGTACCACATTCTTGCAAAGAAAATAGGCAACTAAATAGGTATTTAACTGAGGGTTATTACATACTCCCCCTCTAAGATTAAACATAGTCCCTATGTTTACATTTCTCAGATAAGTAAACGATGTATAGTAACAAATTATATGGTCAAAACTTAAGCATAATCATAGCAGAAAAAGAATGCATTCAAAAGTATATATTTTTTTACAAATCAAAAAATATTATTATATCATTGTTCAAACAAAATTGAAAATAGTTTTTGAACAACATATTTCTTAATGGTCCTACTAGACATAACACTATTCTATTTTCTTCAGCTTGATTAGTTCAAATTTTTATGGGGTAGTTCTTAATGTGGTGACGATTGGGCATCTATCATAGCATAAATCTTATGTTTTGGTTTCTCAGGTTCTTTTCTATTCTCCCTTTATGGGCATTTGTCAGCATAATGAGCTCCTCGACAATAATAACATCCATCACACAAATATTTTTCTATTTTCTTACCAATATTACGGTCTTGGGTGTCCGCTCCTTGTACATAAATTCTTTGCTCTTCTCTTTTCCTATAATTTATCTTATCCTGATAGCCTCGGCTATCGTGATTACCTCAGTTTATTTGGTATTTGCTACTATTTTTGTCAAATTAGGATCTATCTCCGCCCCAATTTCTACTATTCAAATCCTTTTTCCACCTTGTTGAGCAACCATTTTTTTTTTGTGGCTCTTCTCTATTAGAGGATTTTTGATAATAGGTCTTATTGACCTTATAGTTATCCTTTTCATACTGAGCCAAATCACAAGCAACAGTAAGAGTTGTAGGCTTCAGCATAAGAATTAGGTGACCAAGCTTTGGGTGTAGTCCCAAGAGAAATTTTTGGACTTTAATTTTAGTCCACTGCTCATACTCAGGTATATATTTGAGCAGTTGCACAAACCACTGGTAGTACTCAATGACGGTCATACTACCTTGAGTTAACCTTGAAAATTTAGGTCTTTTCAAGGTAAAATTGTGATGTCAGGAACATATCTTTAAATGCCTTCACAAATTTTTTCTAGTGCACATATACAACCTTCATATTATAGGTATTCCTATAGGTATCCCAACAATTTGCAACTACTCCAATCAGATGAAAAACCGCCCATGAAGTTTTTGATGTTTGAAGAGAGGGTTCTAACGTCAAAATATGCTTCTAGACTATTCATCAACCTTTTCGATTCTTATCCATAACCTTTACCATGAAATTTTTCTATATGAATTCTCTGTATATCTTTATCTAAATCAGAATCCACTTGTTTTCTTCTAGGATCAATAGACATTTATTCTTCATTTGTTATTGGTTCTTTCTTTTTGGATAGATTTTCTATTATTTAATGCTTTTGAGCAATCATCTCTTGTTGTTGAATCAACTGAGCCTTTTGCTATTCCATGTGTTCTAACATTTAAGCCTTTTGCATCTCCATATGTTCAGCCATATGAGATCTCTGTAATTACATATGTTCTTTCTATTGGCTCATATGATCTTGCATTAAATTGTAGCATTTTCACCATCTTATCTTCTTTTTGTGCCGGTTCTTTTACTTTTCTAAGTATTAGAGGAGTTTTAGTAACTTATTTCAAGGCTCCTGTCCTCACTATCTGATGTAACCATGGAGCGCTCGCCCAGCTAGTGTACTGATCTATACCATCGTAAAACACAAAGATCCACACAAAAATGCACAAATCGAACAAAGAAAGCCAACTAATGCAAAGTTTTCTTGTATTGATATTTCAAAGGATCTCGGGTTACAAAAATGCCCCCTCGGGGTCACTCCAAAGATGATACGAATGTTTACAATTGCCAATGCCCTCAACAGGGTAGGCGCGCTTGTATGTTACTCCGATGATTACTCACAAACTGCCTTGGGGTAGAGCTAACCCCCTTCTCCGCGATGTGGAAGGATTATGATATAGGCTCCTTTCTGCACCTGTCTCCCTACGAACAAGAAACAACAGTGCACGATTACAGATATTGATAGCCTCTCATGATGAGGCCCTTTAAAGAATCATACATGTAAATACCATTAAACTAATGAAACAAGAAAGCATAAAGAAAGGTTTTAAGCTATTCTAATCGTATCAAGAATTATACTACAACATACAAGACATGAATAAGCACATGATGCATTGAACAAATATCGAATTAGAAGCAATAAAACATCAAAAAGATCCAATATACTCCTACCCACTACAACGCATAAAATGCCTAATTCCTACGGTCAGAGTTTCTCTAAAAATGCAATTAAACCTATGAAAAGACTAACATGACTAATCTATGCGGTAAAAAGTGAACTGAGTAAGGTGATCTCTAACCTATTGCAAACCATAGCTGTGAGGGGTGGTCTACACTATAAACCATGGCTGACAGCCATGGTTTGACCTCTGATGTGTTTGCCCTCAGAATTAGGGGTAGTGGGCTTGACCTCCTTGTCCGAATTGATGTTCAAGGGTCGCCTTTGTCGTCCTCTGACAGATTTGGTGGTCAAATCATTGTGAAGGGCCTTCGTTCACCCAGATTTGCATTTCTTGATCCTCCTAGGCACCTAGGGCATCCATGGCTAATTGGTCTTTGAATGGATAGCAAAGGGGCTCTCAAATGCACAAGGTCATTATGCAATTTGATAGGGCTTCACTGCTCTCTTGATCAATTAGCTCGCTCGATAATTTGCCAGCGCTTCGCTATACAAATTATCTCTCTTCCATCCTCTCCTCCCTATTGAAAAATGGGGGGTACTTATAGCATGCCCCTAGGGCTAGGGGTGGCTTCATGGAGAAGCCAAGACCAAGAAGGTTGGTTAGGACAGTTGGGATGGAAGCCTTTGGAATCTTTCATCCTCCAACTGCCTCCTTCTAGATCTCTTGGCCATTCCAACCGATTTGGCTCGGATGGAAGGCCTAACTGAACTCCAGTTCAGACCGTAGGTCATAGCTATGGTCCAGACTACAGACCATAGGTGTCAACCATGGTTCAGACTGGAGACCGTAGGTCTAGGCTGTGGTTCAGACTGCTTAGGCCAGAATGCCTAAATTGAGTGGTTAGAACCACTGCTCTATCTTGGAGTCTATCCAAGATCCTTCATATGGTTTTGTAGCATGTCCATATGAGTAGTCACCCTCAGCATGATGCATTTTAGGTGTCTACAGATGCCCCTTTTGAGATGCATTGTGAGATCGAACAACGTTGAGCAAAATAGACCTCCTAAAATGATGTCGTAGGTTCTATGATGATCATTAGTCTGATCAACATTAGATGCCCCAGGTCCAACAAAAGGATGCGCATCCTAGAATCATTGCTTCCAATGTGGGAAGGCTTACATTTGAAAGGTCTGCACTCATCATCAGACATTCGGGTAGCTTTGGTGCTACAATAGGAGTTAGGCCTATATAACCGAAGGATGAGAGCTACAAATGAAATTTCATATTTGCTATTTACCCCAAGCAGAGGGGGAAGCTTATGATAGTTGTTAGCAATGATTCGCAAGGATGAACGCAATTTTGACAAGATCAAGGGATCTACGATCTCCGGGATCTTCTATTGATTTTGATTATGACATGAAATTATGACTACCCCCTCAAGCGACGAGTCGATGAGGGTAATGACAATGTCTGAAGCGACGAAATTGCTTGACCATAATGAATGATCCTGAACAACTTTAGATTTGAGATGTTTAAATGCCTTGGCGAGGCCTAGTTCAGCTTATGATTGCAATGCTTAGTAGTATTTGCACATCTCTCTCCCATGGAGCAGTCAGGCTATGATAGTCATCTTAGAGAGTCAAGATAATACAAATTCAAGAAGACTTGTGTTGAATCATATTGTCGATGATTTGCTGAAAGATGTCATAAAAGAAATGACAATTTTACCCCAAATGTCCTTATTGTGATTTACTCATCTTGTCGGATTGCATGGATCGCAAGTCGTTGCAACCGCCAAGTTTATAGGATAAATCACTGAATACGAGGCGCATTTGGTTTTCATTTTTTTGATGATTTTTTTTTGTTTAATTTTGCATTTATTGGATTGATCCTGGTGCTTTTAATGTCACCAAATTTGCAATTTTGATCATTTATTTTGATTTTTATCCACTGGGAGTCATTAATTTACCTTTTCAGACCTTCCCACGGTGGGTTTTTAGTGCATTTATTACTAGTTGTGGACCATGGGTACGGCCTACGATTTGCACTATCAAATTTTGGGGACCGCAGGTCAGACCTACGGGTGGAAGACCCTAGTTTGTAGACCATGGGTGTCAGATGCGGTCCATAGAGACTAGGAGAACCTATAAATTGAAATCCTATTTGCAATTTTTCATTATTTTCCTACAACCTTTAGCAATTTGAGAGCTCTGAGAGAGAAAACATTCCCTGATACGGAATATTGTCAAACTCAACAACCTTTACACTCGTTCTTCCCTGATGGTGGATCCTGATCAGCCATCGACTAGCCGGGGGTAGGGTGCGGGCAAGGTAACTCGAAACCGAGACCTCGCACTCCATATGAGTAAAATAAACCACACTTAATAAATGCAAAAATTGAACCTCATTAAACTATCGATAATGAACCCCACTAGTTTAGGTTAGATTAGAATTTAATTTTTATGCATTAGTGGTCTAGGAGGGTACCCAAAATGGGTGCCGCTCCTAAACCATAGTTGGTAGCTATGGTTCCCAGGTGGCAAAATGGGAACCGTAGGTTTCAGCTATGGCCCCCAATTTTACAAATTGGGGACCGCAAGTTGCAGCTACGGTTCCCAATTTGCAAATTGGGGACCGCAATTTGTAGCTACGGTTCCCAATTTGCAAATTGGGGACCGCAAGTTGCAGTTGCAGGCTGCAATTGCTTGTTTTTTTTTGTAGTTTTCTGTAGCTCTGCTTAGCTAGATTTAGCTTACATTATGTTTTTTTATTTTTTGCTTTTTTTAAAAGTTAACTTCTAGAGCGCGGGAGCCTGACTTGATGAGGACTCTCCGTGAGGCCTTGTCGGATGATGACCGAGCATGGTTCCGAGTCATCGGGTTTGGTTATGTCATGGATCTACCCACCATTAGGGTAGATCAGGCCTATATTACTATGTTGGCCCGACATTGGAATGCGTGGACCAACACATTTCACCTACCTCCTGGTGAGATGACCATCACACTAGAGGATGTCTACAGGATCTTTAGGATCCCTATCGATGATGAGGCTATCATTTCCTCTACCTACATGACAAAGGATGCCATTTTTGCTACCATCTTCGATGATCAGAGCACCGACGCACAGGATGATGCAGACCATGGAGGGGTGCACATCGGGGACTAGTATCGGGATGACGTCTTCTCTACTCGAGAGGCCCTTTTCATGCACCTCATCATTCAGATTGTCCTTCCAGACTCCTCGGGCATGAGGATTCCCTAGAACATGCTAGCCCCTACTTGGAGGGTGCTTCAGAGCTCGATGGAGGAGCCACTACTACTAGCCTGGGGGAGCACTTTACTATGTCAGCTCTATCGAGAGCTATACCAGATTATAGAGCGGAGCCATAAGGGCATCAACTACAGCCTTTTTTCTATAGATCTAGGGGTGGTAGCATATCCAGATCGAGCATCCTACTGACCTACCTCTACGCATCACTACCCTAGATGACGCTCATCAGTGCTACACTACCTGCTGGCCTCGTGCTGAGGAGGGTGTCCATAGTAGGGCTCATGCTAGGGATACGCAACATTACATCATCAGTTTTGTGGCACTTGGGCTGGGGGACATCATCTGGTACCCCTACATGGATTGTCCTATATGGCCAGAGGTGGACGAGTGGCTACGATGGGCCCATCGAGATAGATGGCTCATCTAGCGTAAGCTAGAGGTGAGAGAGTATCAATTTTTCTCTCATGTCCTATGATAGTTTGGCATGGTGTAGGACCTACCAGATATGCCCCTGAGGTACAGACGCCTAGCTCTAGAGAGGGATCTCCCACTGATAGTTCCTCTACCACTAGGAGATGCACCTGATGACTTCTAAGAGTCGGGAGTTGAGGTTGTTGGGACCATGCCTGACTATGATGGGTGGTGGTCTCTATTTAGATGGCATGATACCAGGCCTCTGGGCTGAGAGCCAGCAGAGGCAGAGGTAGAGGTAGATCCTGATGGGCGTAGGGTGCGCCAACGTACTGAGGGTAGTTGGGGTATAGAGGCCACCATTGAGGACCTACTAAAGATCGACCCTGAGGAGGATGCTCTAGAGGAGGGTGAGGTCCCTCTTGATAGCATAGAGGGATAGCTGCTAGCATAGGTTGCTGACTTGTAGAGTCAGATTGGGTGATTTCACATGCAGCAATTGGAGAGAGATACCACCATCGCCACTCTAGAGGTGAAGGTGGCTGACAAGGAGCGGCACCTAACTGAGGCATAGGGCCAGATACAGGAGCTCATGACTCGAGCTACTGACATAGAGGCCTAGGTGCAGAGACTATAGACTGCCTTGGAGTTGGCATAGGCATAACGGACTATAGTAGAGGTAGAGTGAGATCTCACATGAGCAACGAGGGGAGCTATTATGGGGCCTCCTCAGGCTATTATGGGGTCTCCTATGGTACCAATAGTAGGTACACCAACTATACAGGATTCGACTATTGAGGTGACATGACTACATGGTATGGTCATGAGGACCAATGAGATGCACGTAGCCCGACTTGCCCATGTTGATCAGTTGGTCGGCTACATAGAGATGTAGGGGCTACCGATTCTTGAGGATCCTTTTGTAGTAGAGTCATAGCGTACCAGGTCTAGGACCTCAGGGTAGTCCATAGCGAGCTCGAGTCATAGGACTCATAGGACTGAGAGGATGCATAGGTCCTCTAGCATGCACATAATGAGGTCGTAGGCCAGGGCTAGAGATCCAGGGTAGACATCAGGGGCCTCCAGCTAGAGGACTAGCCTACTGTAGTTACCAGTTTCCCATGTGTTGGGTGCGTTAGGCTTTGGAGGTAGGCAGGATCCATAGTAGGATCCACCATAGGTGCTAGGTCAGCCAAGAGAGTAGGCTCCAGAGCACAGTGTAGAGGGAGGCGATGAGAGCTCCAGTACAGGGGGAGCAGCCTAGATCCAATTTATAGCAGTTATTGACTATAGTTTTGATGTATCATTTTGTGTGTAAGGTCGAGGACCTACATAGTTGTAGCCTACGGGCATTTTGTACTCCCTATGTACTCATTTGGACACATATATATATGATATGATATTTTATGGCTCATTATGTGTACATGTGTATTTATTAATTTTTGATTTTATGTTTATTTGATGCACATGGATGCAATGCGTATTTAAATGCTATGTTTATATGATGTGATGTATGGATGTCATGCACGAGATAGCTATTATTTTCTTTATGATGATGATATGCAGTGATCTAGATGATTAGATGTGCGACATATGATGTATGTAGATGGATGCGATGTTTATTTTTAACGCATATTTATTTTTGCTTTGTGGGCATGCATATATTTTATGCAGTTTATGATATGCTATGCAATGTATGGTAATGCATTATGTACGAAATCATAATCTAATGGAGATGAACCTGTATGCTTTAATCACTTAAAACATAATGAATGAATGTAAACTGTGTATATCAATTTTTAAAATATGACACCACAGAATGTATAACAATCATGCAAAATTATTGATAATTCTCATTACAAGAACTTAATCAATTAATCACCCATTTATGAAATGCAGTGAAATGGATTGGTGAAATGCTAATGAATGATTATGTCATTTTGTACTATATAATCAATGGTCGTCTAAACATCATTTCTGATCTTCATGCGGTATCTATCCTATATATTTGATTGTACTTTGTAAAATGCATTTTGATGAATGAATGACTCGTATTTCTGTAGTCTAATGAGATTTGGTATCTTGTTGCTATTGGAGCATGTTTTGGGGTTTTCCTTGAGACTCAAAACACCCTAGTAGACCTCTCCAAAAATCACATACTAACTATACCAGGCTTATATTGGACAAGGCTTTTGCCATGACAGACCCAACTATTCATAATCCCTGTGTGTGCATGTGAGTATTTTTAGATAGATCGTAAGCATACCCCGTATGTCAGTCGAGACTCTTTCAACCCATATGTGAGATAGGGTTCCTCATACGATTGTATCATCCTTATTTCAGCTTTGATTAGACTTATACAGCTAGACAATCCTAAGTACCTAGAGCTAGCTCATCTTGCAAATTGATCAGGGCTACCCCTCCAAATGCAAGTGAGACTCTTTCAACCCATTGCTATGTTTGGGGATCACCCAATAGAACTACCCCTCCGATTGCAGGCGAGACTCTTCCAACCCATTGCTACGATCGGGGATCACTCTATGGCTTTCAAAAGGTGTACAATCTAGGGATTCAAGTTCTCACCCTTCTTACTTGCTCAGATGTAGTGATAAAAATCATTGTTAGTCCACGTGTTACCATTTTCTTTGAGCAAGGGATTTTTATAGTGCTTTTGATTCACTATGTCACTTTATATTTTGAACTTGAAATTTGTATTTTTGCACTTTGTAACTTGGGATTTAACTTTTGTGACTTTGGGATTTATAGGGGAAATTCTTGTCCTTTTGCCAAAGTACACCTTTCTAAACCGACTATTTGCAAGATAAGCAGGTCATGAGACCCATCTCTCTAGATACCTAAGATTGCTTTCACGGCTTTCATCCTCTCTCATCTTAGCAGGATTTTATATTGTTTTTCTTAGTGATGGGATTATGATATGTTGAAGCACTATCCCAACTAATGACCTTGTCTATAACAGCAAAGCAAGCTTTCTACAATATCTGAAGAACCCACTAGGTATGGCTGAGTGACAGGAAAACTTAATATACATACATAGGTCTCCACAACAGGTATCGTGTACGAATGCAATGAATTATGATAAATGCAAGGGTGCATGATTGTCATACAAACGTGTGACTGTTTGTAAAATTTTGATAAATGCATTACACTCTACTATGGAATGCAATGGATGACAAATGCCTAAATGCAATATGATGATGTAAATGCATGTGTGAATGCAAATGAAAAAGCAAAATGCAAATGCAAATGTTTTTGGATTTTAAGCTTTATCAATTTTTTTTGGACTTTTATATATTTTTCTTGATTTTTATAGGTTTTTGAGCTTTCATATTTGACCAAACGATGAGTACATGTCCTTGGAGCTTTTTAGGGTTGACCAAGCGATTTTTAGAAATCCTTGGAGCCTTTTGAATTGACCAAAGGTTTTACAACCACCTTTGGAACCTTTTAGTTGACCAAACTCTCAACAAGAGGGCGTGGAGCCTTTTGGGATGACCGAGAAGTTATAGGAACTCTCGGAGCCTTTGGGTTGACCAAGCAATTTTTGGAAATCCTTGGTGCCTTTTCTTGACCAAGCTTCTTAATCAGAGAGCTTGGGGCCTTTTGGGATGACCGAGCGGTTTAGACAAAACCCTCGGGGCTTTTGGGTTGACCAAAGGGCTTACAGATGCCTTTGGTGCCTTTACTTGACCAAGCTTCTTAATCAGAGAGCTTGGGGCCTTTTGGGATGACCGAGCGGTTTAGACAAAACCCTCAAGGCTTTTGGGTTGACCAAAGTTTTTTGGAAATCCTTGGTGCCTTTACTTGACCAAGCTTCTTAATCAGAGAGCTTGGGGCCTTTTGGGATGACCGAAGTTATAGGAACCCTCGAGGCCTTTAGGTTGACCAAGCAATTTTTTGGAAATCCTTTGGTGCCTTTACTACACTCTCAAGCATAGAACGCCTTAATATGGATGATATTGAGAGGCTCAAGCTCTTCCACACCCTCTAGCGACATTAGGTGATAGGTACCTAGACCAATATTTTTAGATATGATGTAAGGCCCTAGCCAATTAGCCATGAATTTGTCTCGCATGTCAGGCAGCAAATTCGAGTTCTGTTGGTTCTCTTTCAGCACAAGATCCCCAACTTCAAAGTCTCTCTGGTGGACTTTGATATTGTAAGCTCATTTTAATCGCTCTTGATAAACGTGAAGATGCTCGAGGGCATTCACGCGATGTTCATCAAGCAACATCAATTGATCGAGGTGAGCTTGCCATGCGGTGTCATCATCGATGAACTCTTTCAATGCGATGCGTAACATTGGAATTTCCAACTCTAAGGGCATAATGGCCTCAATGCCATATACTAGTGAAAATGGTATTGCCCCAATGGGCATCCGAATGCTAGTCCTGTAAGCCCATAATGCAAGGGGCAATTGTATATGCCAATCCTTGTGGTGTTCTTGCACTATATTTTTCAAGATGGCTACCACAGTCTTGTTTGAGGCCTCAGCTTGCCCATTTGCTTGTGGATAATATGGAGTTGCAAAACTATGTTTAATGCGGTATTTAGACGTTAAAGCCCACATAGTTTTGTTCTTAAAAGAAGTTCCATTATCCAAAATTATTTTGGATGGTATCCCAAAATGACATATGATATGCTCGAGAATAAATTCTATGATGCGAGCTCCAGTGGTCATTGTAAGGGGAATGGCTTCCACCCACTTTGTAAAATACTCAGTAGCCATGATAATGAATGTATGTCGGCATGATGATGGAGGGGAAATCTTGCCAATCAGATCTAGTCCCCACTGAGCAAATGGCCAAGCCGCCTGAATGGGCTATAAGGCCTATGATGGCAAGTGCGTAAGATTAGCATGATGTTGACATTTAATGCATTTCTTGACATACACATTGCAATCCTTCTCCATAGTGGGCCAATAATAACCCATGTGAAGGATGCATTTGATGATAGCCATGCCGCTAAAATGGCCATCGCACGTACCATCATGAGCTTCTGAGATTGCCCAAGATGACTCTTGGGGCTCAAGACATCGAAGGAGGACTCCTTCATAGCTGTGTCGGTACAAAATATCTCCTATCAAGACATACTTAGTCACTTTCTATTTAAATGTGCATCTTGCGGCATGTGACAATCCTTCTGGAATCATACCAAGTTTTAGGAAGTCTTGGATTTGCAACATCCAGCTTTGACAAGCCTCAACTTCGACTGCTAAGATGGCCTGCTCCCCCTACGTATTTAGCTTTGCAAATGTAGACTGGGAAACAACCTTGTGGTGAATGGTAGTACCACTCCCCGTAGGACTCTGAGAAGTCAATGACTCCCAGGGTGCCTGCTTAAGAAAGTCTTTCGCTCTACGGAACCAATCAATTGTTGGTTCCATGACAATCATGTTGACTGACTCTTTGTTATCAAAGGCTGCACTCTGCTGCTGGGTGTGAGAGCATCTTAACATGGATGGTAGTAAAATCGGTAGAAGGATTCTGAGGGATCAAGGACCCCAAAGATGCCATGGTGTCTATGAACCTATTTGATGAACGAGGGATTGCCTCGATGTCATACCATTCAAGTTTAGCCAGATAAGTGGCAACAAGATCTTTGTAGGCTTTCAGCATGGGACATCGACACTGAAAGAGCCCCTTAACCTAGTTAACTATGAGCAGAGAATCACCAAAAATGTTCAGTCTTTTAATACCCATGGCGATGGCTGTGTGGAGGCCCAAAAGTAGGGCTTCATACTCAACATTATTGTTGGTGCACGAAAAGTCTAACTTGAATGACAAGGGCATTGGAGCTCCTTGTGGCATGAAAAACACTATTCCTACACCACCCCCTTGCTCACACTTTGAACCATCGAAGAACAATGTCATATCAACATTATTCTCTGGTTCCTCGGGTTTGGGAGCTTCAGATATTATGAAGACCGCATCATCTGGAAGCTCAATGGTTAGAGGCCTACTGTTGGATAGTGGTGCCTCAGCCAGTTGATCAGCTATGACTTGTCCCTTGATGGAATTTTGGCTGATGAATTGCAAATCAAATTCTGTCAATAGCATGATCCACTTTGCAATACGTGTGTTATGATATGTCTTGCTCATCATGTACTGCAAAGGATTCTATTTTGATATAACATATGTGGTATGACTTAGCATGTAATGCCATAATTTCTTGGTAGTGAACACTACTGCTAAACAAAGTTTTTCAACATATGCATATCCTGACTCATAACTCACCAAGGTGTGACTGATGTAATATACGGCTTGCTCTTTGCCTTGCACATTCTTTTGGGCTAACATGGTCCCTAATGCAAAGTCGGTTGTCGATATATATAGCAAAAAAGGCTCATCTGGCCTTGGTGGAGCTAGTACTGGTGGCGTTGCTAGGTATTGCTTAATCTCAGCAAAGGCTGCCTGGCAATCCTTGTCCCAATCAAATGGGACCCCCTTGTGTAGCAGTCGATTCATGGGTCGACACTTATCCGATAATTGAGTGATGAATCACTTTATGGATGCTACTTTGCCCTGAAGGCTTCTTAGTTCTTTGATATTAGTGGGAGGATGCATCTCTAGAATAGTCATGACCTTTGTTGGGTCTACTTCGATGCCTCATTTAGAAATGATGAATCCCAAGAGTTTTCCTGAAGTTACGCCAAATACGCACTTCTTAGGATTCAACCTGACATTGTGCTCTATCAAGCGATCGAAGACCTTCCTTAAGACCTCTGCATGCTCTGCTCATAGCAACGACTTAGCTAGTAAGTCATCGATATAATCTTCTAAGATTTTATGCATGTAGTCATGAAAGATATATGTCATAGCCCGTTGATATGTGGCACCAGCATTTTTAAGACCGAATGGCATAACTTTGTAGCAAAATGTCCCCCATGGCATTATGAACATGGTTTTATGCTGATCTTCAAGTTTAATCCGAATCTGGTTATATCCAAAAAAACCATCCATAAGGGAGAGCATTTCATGACCTACAGTGGCGTCTACCAGAGCATCGATATTTGGCAATGGAAATGAATCTTTGGGTGTTGCCTTGTTGAGATCTCTAAAATCCATACAAATACGGACCCTTCCATCTGGCTTTCCTATGGGCACCATATTGGAGACCCACTCTGGATAGTCGATGGAGATGATGAACTCTACGTCCAACAGCTTTTGCAACTCATATTTTACCATTAAGGCTACTATTGGATGCATCTTTCTAAGTTTTTGCTTGACTGGCTTCTTCGACAGATCTAGTGAAAGGTTATGAGTAACCAATTTTGGATCTAGACCCGACATGTCTTTGTAAGTCCAAGCAAAGAGATCAGGTCTCTCTTTCAGTAGAGGGATGATGCTATCATGCTCATCTAGAGTGAGACTCTCTCCAAATCTAACCTTCTTTGGATTGGTGGGATCTTTACTGATATCCACATCGAAGGTTTTCTCTACTGACATATGTGATCCCTCCTCAAGCTGGTGAGGCATAGGAATCAGATGGATGTCATCAGTCGGGTTCACATGTTCCTCTTGGGAAGCATCCTCGGTGTGACAAACATCATGAGCACAGCCTAGTGTGAAATGAAATGGTTGCAACATTTCTTCATTTGGGAAGAAATCTTCAGGCTGGACTGGCGAGTCAGCATGATCCCAATCGATAGCATCCATGTTCAGATGCAGTGGTTTGGATGGATCTATTGGATTGTGGAGTGGAGTGGTCAAATCGATGGAGACCATATTGATGGAATGGAATTGATCTCCAAAACCACATGGACAAAACTCTATCTCTGAAGCATAGCTTTCATACCCGAGATCTGGCTCGGATGGTACGGGCACAAATGGATCCTCTCTATGGGATGCCCATATAACTGGATCCTCCTGGTGCACTGGCTGTAGAATGGGATCTCTCAGCTCAAGGAGCTCCATGTACGTAGGTGGATCAAGAAAGAGTTCCTGATACCTCTCTTCGAGCTCTCTTCTTTCCCTCAGGCTACGATGGAGATTAATCTCCCGATGCAAACCTACAGCTGTAATAGGTGGGGGACCTCTAGGTGGAGGCCTATTGCATAAGTGGTGAGGTCCCAAATAGGCCATCTCCATCGAGTCCTCATCATCATTGTACAAATACAATCTGTCACTCCCCCCTCTTCTAAGGAGCGATTAGGCAGATGTGGTCCCATGTATCTGATTCTATGATCGCTATCATCACTATCCAAATAAATTTGATAGAACGATCGTATATATGATACTACCACATAAACTAGTGCTACTCCTTCCTTAGAGCACTCAGTGTTGGGAGGGACTTCCTCCATAACATGCTTCGATTCCCTAGGCAATAGATATTGTGGATACATGAGCCTGGAATCGATCCTCTCATCTACATCACTATGGTCACTACCATGGATGGGCCACTCTATTGTGTCTATGCGTAGTGGGAGATCCATTGGGTGAGGCTTTAAGTAAGCCTCCTCTATTTCATCTTTATAATCACTATCGACTATGAAGCGCTCGTTCATCTCTTCCACTTGTTCCATAGGCAGCAGATGGCGTATAAACGTCGGACCTAGAAAGGTCGGCTTGCTTTCCTCTTCAGATTGATCATCATTTGAGGACTCATCATCTGCATCATAACTAGGTCCACTCATCTCGGAGGTGGACTCCTCTCCATCATCATCACAAAGATCTCCTAACTCGAGATCGCCTACAACATGGGGGTCATGCCCCTGCATACCAGTGTCATTGGTAGCACCACGGATTTGATTACCTAGGTTGTCTCTAGGGTTGTCCTCTAAGGGCCCATCATGGTATGAATCAGGTGGCCCTATGGTAACAAACGATACCATCTGGCGAGTCCTCCAATAGCTAGAAGGATCAGGGTGATATGGAGTAAAATCCACATCATCCCCTAGACTCAAGTACATGTGATCTAAGGATGCAGCAAGCAAATCGTCATGACCCTATACTTGTAACCCTAACCCGAACCTATCAGTAGCTAACTGATAATGAGGTTCGAGTGGAGTTCTACATCCTTGTTCAAAAAGACCCAAGCCATGCCCATGCCAATGATACGACTCAAAAATGTGCATGGCATATTTTGGGTTGGATAGATAGTACACATTCATAGTGAATGGCTCATCATCATCCTCATCTATGGACATTCTGGTGGGTGCTTGATCCAGCCCTACGTAGACGAAGTTTGTTTGGTTGGGTGGCTCACCCAATGACACTATAGATCCAATCAAAAATCGATGGGCATGCGGTCGGCCCATCTCTTGTGTAGTTTTTAGGATAGGTCTGAAAGTAACATTTTGCACAAGATACTCACCCAACCCTGTGCTAGCCAGATGAATGGTCACCTATGGTGCAGATGACCCTACTGAAGATGCAGGTGAAGTAGGCTGAGGTGCCTCCTCGACTTTGTCTTGAGGTTCTTCCACATCCATGGGAGTGGGAGTCTCATTGGCGACTAGTCTGGGCACATGATTTTCCACTTTCTCACCCAATTTTACCTTTAGCTTCTCGACTTGTCGGTGCATCATCGATGCAGTCAACTTTAGAGAAGTTGTAGTCGTATGCTCAGATCTGTGTGACACAGATGTCGATGGTTGAGCATGGGCTACTAGTTTGCCTATTGGAATCTTAACCGATGAGACAGGTCGGATATCCAAGTGCATCGATGGGAGTACAAAACCCCTAGGAAAATCTGCTAAGTTCATGAACTTGAATGGTTCTTCATCCGAGGACACTACGTGAACTTGTCCCTCATGAATGTATTTCACACATTGATGCAAGATAGAGGGGATGCAATGCATTTCATGAATCCAAGGCCTCCCGAGTAGAATGTTGTACTGCATGGTGCCCTCTATCACGTGACACATCACAGAGATGGTCTTGAGTCCCACCTGAATAGGTAGAACAATTGTACCAACCATCGAGCATAGCGCATCATTAAATGCTCTCAACGTAAAGGTGGTAGGCACAATATGTGACTTGGGTAACTTGAGGTGGCTCAGTGCCTTGGTCATGATTATATTGATCGAGGACCCAGTGTCGATCAAGACCCTTTTGAAAGGCATGTGGTTAACACACATGATAATATGCAGTGGTGGGTCAGCCATAATAGTAGGAACCATCTTCACTTCATGATCATAAAATTGTATCGTGGGTTCTTGACACTATTGTACATGTCCCACAAAATTTGTAAATGCATGGGCATCTTGGGACTGTACCTCAATGGACCTCAAAATGTCCATAAGAGTCTCCCTATGTCTAGGGGACTGCTGAATAAGCTCATATATTGACAACTTCGTAGGAGCTGTCTACAGGTTCTGAACTAACTTGCTCCTTATGGTCACCACCGGTCTAGTTGGTGGGCCTGGAATGTTCTGAGTTGGTCGTTGATCCGGCGTAGCTTGTATTCTAATGGGAGCATGAGGTCGATTCGGTTGATCATATCTCCCATGTCTAGTAACAACATTGACCATGCCTACGAACCCCTGGGTAGGTGGTTCGATTCGCACTTGATTGACCTGGCCGACATTGTTACGAGGTGCCTCATGATTAGGTAATGGATTCTTGAAAATCCCCATGTTTCTATTGTTGGGTGCCTATGGGTTGCCTGGTATTACCAGCTCTCCTTTTTCTATCATGTTCTGCATGATGTGTTTGAAGGACCAACATGTCTCGATGTCATGGCCTTTCGCTCTATGGAATATGTAGAACAGATCATCTTGATGCCACTTTGACTTTGGCACATTCGGATCTACTAATTTGACCTCGAGAAATCGTATGGCCTTGGCCTCGCACAATTGATGAAAAATCGAAGTCATCGATTTCGTCAAGGGTGTGAACTGGCGAGGTGGGTGCTCTTCTTTGTTTTTTCCCTTATAGTTGTTTTTGCGTGTCTCGTAACGCGTAGGAGGAGGTTGAGCCTGATAATTAGGCTTCTACTATCCCTTGTCTTCTCCTTCGAGATTTAGTACTACTTGATTCATGTGGGCCTGCTTGCCCTATTGTTTCGTAGTACTCTTTTTAAACCCCTCTTTCCTGGTCTTGAGCTTCAAGCTGCCTTCTTGCAACTTGATGTCCTCGATCACCCTAGCTTGCACCATAGCTTCCTCGAATGTAGGGTACTACTGTAGCTACAATAGTAGCGAGATGTGCTTGGCACAACTCTTTGTAAACATTTGGGTCAGTTCAGCCATAGGAATAGGGAATGGCAGCTTTGCCATTATTCTATGCCATCTCTTTTCGTATTGCTCGATGGGCTCATCGTCGCGCTGAGCTAGCACAGCCAAATCAAAAAGGTTGGCTTGTTTCTTGATGCCAAATGAATAGCATTCAAGAAATGCATCGGCCAACTGCTCAAAACTAGTAATACTATGTTTCTTCAATTGGTTGAACCACTCTCAGGCCGGGCTGAAGAGTGTCGTAATGAAAGTGCGCAACAACAAGGCATCCTGACTCTCTATCTAGAAACAAGCATCCAGAAAACTCGTAACATGTTCTTGTGCATCCTCATCACCCTTGAATTTTTCCAATCGGGGCATATCAAAATGCTCGGGATATGGAGGTGTAGGCACCGAGGGGTCTAGAGGTTCATTGTGTATCTTCCTCAGTGTCGACTTTTGCATAGCCGCGCCTTGCCTCTCTATTGCTTTGACCTTATCGACCAAAACCTTGTACGCCTTAGAAGACAAAAAGTCCTCCTCCCTAAGCTACCATGGAGGCGGTCTAGGAGGTAACATCTTCTTTGGGGGAGGTGGAGGACATGGCTCTTCCTCCTCCTCAACTCGACAACTCTCAGGGTACCCCTGATCGTATCTATCTGCATCTATGTGCTCATGCTGCCTCTGTCTTAGATCATTGAGTGATGGCAGTCGCTCCCTCTATTGGGCACTGACATGAGTACGAGCGTCTCTTCGCTCCTCATGCATATCGGCTAGGGACACAACCCTTCTATGCACACGCTCTCTATGCTCCTCGGGAGGGTATAGGCCAGCCCTGGCTAGCCGATCCTCCTACTCTATGCGCTCCTTCTAGGCTAGAATACGCTCTTCGTGCATGCGTTGCTCATATAATATCTATCGTAAGAGCCTTTGTGCTTGAATATTTTCATCTTCAATATGTTGCCTCTCTAGGCGAGCATCATCCAATTGATCTTGGAGTAGCTGACGTCTTTGCTCGGACACCAGTCTGTGTGATCTATCGATCTGGTCGACCGTAGGAGGCCTCCGGTATGCGTGCTCTATGCGAGCTACCTTATGGGTTCTGTACCCATCAGACAGATGTGTGGATGGTGGACGTGTGATATGAGGGCGCTTAGAAGCCTCTCCATGCTCTCTAGTGATCTTGATACAACTGCCGCTATGCTCACTCGGAGCACGAGTGGGTGGAGCTGTAGGCTTGCAGCCTAGCTGCTCAAGAACACTACCTAGACCATCTAGCTATCTAGACCTCCACCACTCATGCGGTGGTGTTCCATTAGCTCCCACCTTTGATATATCAATGGTGATCTTGCATGGTGAGCCACGCATGGGAGTATGGGTGGACCTATGCTCGAAAGTGAGCCTATCCTCTTGCCCCTGAATGGGTGGATCTCTGACTCATCTATACTCTGACGGTGGAGGGTTAGAACCTCCTATGGACCTAGTGCATATGGGAACCAACTTGGTCCCCTGCACCACATATTCCTCGATCGATCCCATGGATGCGCGTGCAGTGCGGTCTCGATAATGGCCTTGGGGCAGAGCATCCTCATGCTGAGAAGCTCCGTGCTCAGTCCTATGTCTAGAGGAGTGTACTGAAGCTCCTCTATCGGGGGTCCACTCAATGGGATCTCCCCATGTCGAGTTGTCACCTCTAATGCTAGCCGAACATCATTCGGTTCGCTCATGTGTATGAGGACTCGACACATGCTGCTGTGAACCAGTTGGGGGTTGATCATGGGCATCGGTCCTAGACCTTTGTCGATCACCCCGTGTGTTCACCATTTGTGTTCCTGATGTCTAGATGTATTTTATTATGCAGACAATGTAAACAAATGGTGATTATCTCTTTTAAATGTTTGATTGTGAGCCCTAAACTATTTGATGTTGTTTTCAAATGTGTTGTATCAGTGTTAGAAACTCTCACGTGTTTTGAAATATTGTTGGATTTTAAACTCAGTTAAATTGGCTTTCACCTATATACTCGCACAAGCCAAATATGGTAATGACATCCATACTCAATGAAGTAGCATAGGTACTACCAACCCTCACCCAGCACACCGTGCATAGTGATACACCCTTTCGAAGAAGAGTGCATGCTATTTTGCATGGATAGGATAGTTCTTGGGTCGGCCTTGGCAATGAGCGGGTCCCGATAATACAATTTCAAATGAGCCAACCAAGTGGTAATGACATCCACTATTGATCTCAATCAAGCGGGTTGGATGTGAGAGCCCAATGCCACTGATGTTTAGATGATACATGGTGTGTGTGGTTCCTTTTATTTTGCAAAAATGACAAATGCATCACAGAGCATAATGACCATTCCTACATGATGTACATGAAAAAAGGAAGGAACGTTTCAAGTTCAGAAATAATGCATGCTAATGTCCTACATGATATTTTGACGATGCAATTATAATGACATGGCCGTTGATTGGACCTCAAGCATGCAAACGACACACAATATTTATCAAGGTCATTGTATTTAGGGGCAGACTACACTCAGAGGTCCACTATTCCCAACAACGCCTTTCCACTAAACGGAAATCGAACGCAAACTAGGACTTGTTCATTGACCCCTTATATTTTTGTTCCTAATTTGCAGTGATTCGATGATCTCTGGAAAGATGCAGAGCAGAAAGTTCAATACAGAAGGTGAAATTGGGACCTACCTCAGCTCCTGCTCTGTTGCCCACTGATTTCCTTGCTATCTGCTTCTTCCTCTATGAACCGTAGGTCCGACCTACGGGCTGCAGTGGAGACCGCAGGTTACAACCATGGGCCAAAAAATAATCGTAGCTGAAAGCTGCGGTTAGCACCTATGGAAAGAAAAAGCCAAGAATAGTCAGAATTCAAGGCTAAAATTGTGGGGTTCCATCGTGATCACCATCTGACGTAACCATGGAGCGCTCGCCCAGCTAGTGTACTGATCTATACCATCGTAAAACACAAAGATCCACACAAAAATGCACAAATCGAACAAAGAAAGCCAACTAATGCAAAGTTTTCTTGTATTGATATTTCAAAGGATCTCGGGTTACAAAAATGCCCCCTCAGGGTCACTCCAAAGATGATACAGATGTTTACAATTGCCAATGCCCTCAACAGGGTAGGCACGCTTGTACGTTGCTCCGATGATTACTCACAAACTGCCTTGGGGTAGAGCTAACCCCCTTCTCCGTGATGTGGAAGGATTATGATATAGGCTCCTTTCTGCACCTGTCTCCCTATGAACAAGAAACAACAATGCATGATTACAGAGATTGATAGCCTCTCGTGATGAGGCCCTTTAAAGAATCATACATGTAAATACCATTAAACTAATGAAACAAGAAAGCATAAAGAAAGGTTTTAAGCTATTCTAATCGTATCAAGAATTATACTACAACATACAAGACATGAATAAGCACATGATGCATTGAACAAATATCGAATTAGAAGCAATAAAACATCAAAAAGATCCAATATACTCCTACCCACTACAACGCATAAAATACCTAATTCCTACGGTCAGAGTTTCTCTAAAAATGCAATTAAACCTATGAAAAGACTAACATGACTAATCTATGCGGTAAAAAGTGAACTGAGTAAGGTGATCTCTAACCTATTGCAAACCATAGCTGTGAGGGGCGGTCTGCACTGTAAACCATGGCTGACAGCCATGGTTTGACCTCTGATGTGTTTGCCCTCAGAATTAGGGGCAGTGGGCTTGACCTCCTTGTCCGAATTGATGTTCAAGGGTCGCCTTTGTCGTCCTCTGATAGATTTGGTGGTCAAATCACTGTGAAGGGCCTTCGTTCACCCGGATTTGCATTTCTTGATCCTCCTAGGCACCTAGGGCATCCATGGCTAATTGGTCTTTGAATGGATAGCAAAGGGGCTCTCAAATGCACAAGGTCATTATGCAATTTGATAGGGCTTCGCTGCTCTCTTGATCAATTAGCTCGCTCGATAATTCGCCAGTGCTTCGCTATACAAATTATCTCTCTTCCATCCTCTCCTCCCTATTGAAAAATGGGGGGTACTTATAGCATGCCCCTAGGGCTAGGGGTGGCTTCATGGAGAAGCCAAGACCAAGAAGGTTGGTTAGGACAGTTGGGATGGAAGCCTTTGGAATCTTCCATCCTCCAACTGCCTCCTTCTAGATCTCTTGGCCGTTCCAACCGATTTGGCTCGGATGGAAGGCCTAACTGAACTCCAGTTCAGACCATAGGTCACAGCTATGGTCCAGACTATAGACCATAGGTGTCAACCATGGTTCAGACTGGAGACCATAGGTCTGGGCTATGGTTCAGACTGCTTAGGCTAGAATGCCTAAATTGAGTGGTTAGAACCACTGCTCTATCTTGGAGTCTATCCAAGATCCTTCATATGGTTTTGTAGCATGTCCATATGAGTAGTCACCCTCGGCATGACGCATTTTAGGTGTCTACACTATCCTTTGGAGGACTCTATTTGGATTATCGGCTAGTCCTTCCCGCTGAACAGTTGTAAGCATCTTCGAGGAGCTAGCTTTCATGCCAGATTACATAACCTAACCAAAGAAGAGCTTTGTTAATTTTAGTTTAAGTTTTCAAAATTTATCATAAATTTTCCTAAAGTTTCACTATCTAGGGGTTCACAACCTAGAGCTTTGATACCAACTGTAATAACCCAAGTCTAACCCACTTGGTTGTACTAACTTACAAAATTACACAAGAGTTTTTTTCAAACAATTCCAATAATTATTTTTGTACGAGGTATGAGTAATCTTCTTGGGTACCCATTTTGCCATAGAAGAAAAACCCAAGAGATCGAGATTGGTTAGGTCTCATTATTTGCTACCTTAAATGAACTCCACTCTCATCTGAAGATCTTGAGTTCAGATAGGGATTTCTCCTCTAGGGCCCATTTCACGTAGAGGTTGGACACTTATTTTCCTCAATAGTTCCATGCCTGAGCTAAACAAACATCCACCTACCCTGGATTTTGTCTAGGGTCTACCATAACCTAGCAAAAGACCTAGTGCTGCTTGACTTGAATTGATTGATGACTCGATGTCCCATTCCATCTTGTCATTGGATAACCCTCAATCATTCATAGTTCAAATAACACCTCTTCATACTATCAAGTGATAACCTAAGAGCGATGCCCATTTCATCCTCTTTTGCCTCCTGTCCTGACCCTTCTCATCAAGAGTGCAACTATACCTATTACATGGTAATTGACCTTCCATCAATTACCATTCAAGATTAACTTTCTTTCCATCCAAACTGATGGATAATTACCTTTCCATCCTTCCTTATGGATGGATGTCTTAACTGCGAGGTATAGATTCTATTGTTTTTACTTAGGGATGATGTATGAAAGTTATTGGATTTTATTACTTTAATTTAAATCTAAGATGACTTCACAATATTAAGTACTAACTAAAATTGATTTTAAGTAAAATATTTCTATATAACAAAGTAAGTCTTATATGAAGATTTCTAATTCAATACTATATAATTCTAGACTTCTAGAATGCTTAGTAAATTGGATAATAAAGTATTGATTATAATAGTAGTATTATTAGAAACATCAATATTGGTTGAAAAAAAATTGTTCTGCTCTTGATTTTAGGTTTATCTATTGTCTAAACATAAGGGCTAAATTTTTCATGTTAAAGGTTCAAATTATTATTCTACGCATATTTGGAAGTGGTCCACAACAATATTATCTTATAGCAACAATACTGATAATTTTTCGATTGATAATAATCTCACCAAACAATAATAATTATGTCACTTACGATTCAACATATAATAATATATTTTTATAAAGGTACACATAATAATTGTAAAATTCACATTCTGACATGTAAAAATGGCAAACACATATATGGATACAATTTTTTTATGGAGTACATCTACCATTACAAATAGATATCCTTTAAAAGTTTTGAAATTGTAATGATATTTAAAGACAATACTTGTGTTGTTTAGTTTGGGTCTAAAATTCGTATGCGGCTTGGGTGGCCATTGAGGTTTTAGTTTTATAGGAAATAGTGAATCCTACCTGCATAATAAAAAGTAACTAACTAATAGCTAAAACAAAGGCAACGAATGGTTGGATATTAACATGGTAGTTTGATATTTCCCCTCTCTTTATCGTAAAAGGATGTTTCCAATGTAACGAAACTATATAGGCATGTATGCATTATTTCTGTTGACTTCGAAGATAGAAAACTTGTTGATTCAAAGTTTCACATTTCAACATATAAGAAGACACACAATAAACTTAAGAGTATTTATTAGGTCGTCTATCTACTAATTTCCATTTAATTTTTAATTGAGGCTTCACCAATCTAACTCTATAGGTAAACATTGTTTACACCTCATACACAGATTCTAAGGCTTTGGGCAGTAATCACGGTAATGTTGATGAATTGACAATCAATTCACTCTTTTGAACATACCCCATAAAAAGATGAAAATTATTACAAATAAACTATTAAAAATTAAAAAACATATATTTAACTTTTATTTTTTTTATTTTAGCAAGGCGAGCATCATCAAAGTGGAGTCACAACACAACAATAATACGAAAGGTGAGGAAAATGTTCATCTCATCTAAAAACCGCACCCCACCCTTCAGTTTATATAGTTATCATCTCGCATTTGACAATAATAAATATCACACAAGAGACCTTTCCTACGAATGTTGTTTCAGGCTATGTTTAGACAAGTCTTCTTTTAAATAAGTATCAAAGGTTCATAATAGGTTATGTAATATATGGTTCCAATACAAACCCAATATTTTAAATAAAGTGGCTACATTTAATATTATACAATGGACTTTTTATTCTAATTTCGATATATGATATTTATCTAAAGGGTAAATTGCTTATTAAGCATTCAAAATTGACAATGTAAAAATTCGTGTTCATTCTATTAGGTTTAGATTTTTGTTAAAGAAATCAGAATAATGATATTTTAAACAAAGGTGGCTGTATTCTTTCTTTTATACATCTGAATTTCATTCTATATTTTGATGTATAAATTTACTCTGAAGAGTAATGTTTTGAGCATCCAAAGCTGACATCATGGGATAGTTTAATACAAATAGATGCCTGTTGAGACGTCTAAACACACTATGTTTTACTATAATGACTAGACCACGCATATATCCCTTTTGCAATATGAAATCAGTTTTCCCTAGAACTTTAAAAATGCTTTGCAAAAACAAATAATTGGAACTAATATTCTACAGGATAATACGTTACTTGTTACCATGCTTGCGGATAGTGTACACTAAGGGTAATGGTAAATAGTTGCTAAAGTAGAGACCTTATAAATTTGTTCTCAGAAACCACACTTGCTAAATACTAAAGATGGATTGAAAACATCCAATAAATTTTTTCGTAGTATTCTTTATTATTTAAAATAAGGTTCGATCTAATTCAAATTAAAATAAATTAAATATCACTTTCATTCGAATACAATATATTGAATGTCAGTAATAGGAATGTCATAAGATATAATTATCATAATAATCAATCGTAAAGAGGTTTTCCTTCAACCACACCATTCTTTATCATACATCCTATTTTTATATCTCAAAATCAGTCTCTTTCCAATATGTTACTCCAAATACAATACACTAAAAAGAGTCTACAAACTCTAGGCTAGCACCACCCGATTTATACTCTCAATGAATGTCTCCATCGTTACAAATGCCAAAATTTTCATATGAGCACCCACGGTTCAGATGAGATGATAGTCTCAAGCCATTATGGAGATCAAAGTGGCCAAGGCTACCCTTGAAATGCAAAATACCACATATGCAATCATCATATTCAGTCATACACTCTTTTAGAAAAACACTCATAGGTATTTTTAATTTTAATTTGTTCTAATCGGATTTCAAATTGAATCAGCAACCAATCAATATACCATATAATGAAACTTAAATATATTGCAAGTAATATATCATACATCAAATAGATCAGAAGTACTTGTTATCAAGCATAGTCAAAAAATCCCACCATTCAAATCATGAATCCCCTTTCAATATTCTTGTCTATAGAAAATATTCTAAATAAACTCAGAGCAAAACCATCCAAAAGTACCTAATGCCCTCTACAGACACCTAAAACATGTCATGTTTGGGGGAGCTACTCACATAGGCACATTCATAAGATCATATGACATAATCTTGGACTTTCCAAGCATCAAAAGTGGTTCTCACCACTCATCTGGGGCATTCTGAGCCCATCCAAGCTTAGCCGCTCAAGACTAGAGTGGCCAGACCTTAGCCGCTCAAGCCTAGAGTGGCCAGACCTTAGCCACTGTAGACGATAGCGGCTAGATCTTAGCCACTACAGACGATAGTGGCTAAGCCATAAAAAGCATTTTTCCGATAGATATGCCCAATCATGGGTGGAAGTGGTAGTCTGCATGCAATAAAGGTGAGCGGGAGTAACTTTGCATTCCCTTTCATGGCCAGTTCACATAGGAGACTTGAGTTTGCATTTAGACTTCAGTTAACTGGTCTTTAAACATAGAAAAGACAAAAAGCTTCTCATGCTAACATTCACTACGCATGAGGGATTCAATCCTAGGGTTTTGAGCATAGACTTTAGGGTTTCACACACTTTAAAAGGTGCAAGCCTAGAGCACCAAAAAGAGAAATAAATATCGAGATCGAATAAGTCCAAATTTGAGGAGAGATTTCAAGACTTGGAGAGCTTCCCTTGGAGATCACGTTTATGATGAAGCCCTGACAAATTGGAGAGCAAAGCAATCACCATTTTAGAACATCAGATACAAGCTTTGATCCATAGCTTTGGAGCAAAGAGAACGAGATTCACTTTAGTGGTCGTTGTCATTGGACAGTGGCCCGTAGGCCTAGCTTAGGGTTTTAGACATTAGTTTCATTATTCTATTTAGCATATCATTAGCATAGCATCATTTCATTCATTCACATTCATAGCATTAGTTTCATTTGCACTTGCTTTCATTTGAGTATATTCATTGCTAACAACCTCATCTGGGGAGGCAATCTCGGACATCTAAGCGTGTGTTGTTGTTTCATTGCTCACAGGGCCACAGGTTCATCGGACGGAAGCTACAACATACGAGAGCAAAAGGATCCCTCTAGGAAATAGACCTAGAGAAGGAGGCATCTGTAAGCCCTCATACATTTCCATGTGTAGAACTGGGAAGCTTGTGATAGCGCACCACCCCTTTGCGAGGGGACATTTTACCCACTTGTAACCTTATTGTATCAAAATGGGTATCCCTAAGAGGGACCGACATGTAACCGAGTTTCAATACGAATAAAGAGATCTATCTTTGTTACTTCTGTGTTATATGCTTTTTCATGGTCTTTCATTTCATTTTGGGTTTAACACATTTGCAAGTAGAGTAAGAGCGGTGCGTGCACCCCGGGGTCGCTACAGATGGCGATCACGGTGGGACATCCACTGATTTTTCATTTTTCTGCCTAGATACTGACTTAGTTTTGTGTGCAGGCTTAGCCGCTCTGGTCTACAATGGCCAAAAATTAGTCGCTCTGAGCCACAACGGCCAATAGAGCCTTAGCCGCTCCTGCTAACAATGGCTAAAAACCAGCCACTCTAGTCGATAGTGGCCAACACTAGAGTGTAGAAGAGGATAGAACCTTGGTTCTCTAAGCTAGATTAGAGGTTGGTACAACTTCTATAATATTTTACAACTTTCTATCTACTTTTATGTGTCTAAAATAGTGAACTTAAAGCACATTTCTATTTGGGAATTGAAAGAATAAAAGAAGAAAGAATTAGGTGTTTTGCATATCTTAGATCTTCTTTTAGATTTCCACTAGGCATTGCTAGGAACAATGACTTATGCTTGAAAAGTTTACCCTAGGATCCAATGTGCTAGACATTGTATGTTGTTTGCTTGCTTTGAGGCCTTGCAAGAGGCCATATTTGCATGAAATAAAGTGCACCCATACAAATCATAGTAGTTCATGCATATTTCTAAATATTGAAATGTATTTTGCACTTAGGCATATAGGAAAGAGTCATTTCTGCTATATTATGCACTTTACTTCATGCAAGATTAAAATGAACACCACACACGCACATATCATTTAAACATTGGGGAGTTGGATTTCATCACCAACCCTCAATTCAGTCTGGTGACGTTGGAATTCATCTCCTTCCACCAGTTTGCCCCCTAGATTCTCCTAGAAATGGATTGAAGAACTTCTTCATAGTGGCACTAAGTTACTTGTGTTCAAACTGTCTCCCACTATTGGAACATTCATTGGTTCAGAGTGGAAGAGCTAGGCGAACCCCCCACTGGGATTTCAGTGGTGTACCCTAGTCTCTTTTGGGAAATCATGTTTGGCATGAGTACTCTTGATTATCACTATGGATGAGTCTCCTCATTTCCAAATCCAAAGCAAGAAACAAGAAACAACAAAACATCAAAATACAACAAACAGTTTAGGGCACACTTAAAATCGTAAGCAAGATAAACATTTGCTTGATATTGTTTGTGCAACACAAAAGCTAAAGTTTCCAAAAATAATGGTCAAAACAAGAAGTAAACAACCTCGGTCTATCACCGAAGGGGAATCTGAGGCAACTCATACCCTTAGGTGAAGCCACAGTAACATTGAAAGACCTACTCGAAAGATCATGAGACATAGTTCCACGAGTCTAAGAGGTGATAATTCAACCCTTGGGGGATCTCCTCGAGAAACCCCAAATAGGGAACCACAACATGAAACTACATCTCATAAACACAAAGAGGCCTCATGGCCATCATCATCAAGGAGACATGAGGAAACCTCAAGGGCTTCCTCTAAATGCACAGAAACTTCTCAAAGACATGAGGAAGCTTCAAGAGCTTCCTCCTCACATAGACATAAAGAGGGTTCTAGACCCCATTATTCACACAGAGACGATGAGGTTTCCCCATATCCATCCTCATGGAGGGTAGAGAGGGCCACAAAACCCTCATCACCACAAAGACACACAAGAGTCGAAACATCTCAACATTCACATGCAACACTTAGAACAGATCAGCCCACTAAGGGGCAGGAAACTAGAAACACATCCAATCATAGACATCAAATAGAAGATATCCTTCAAACAAGAGGAAGGATTCCATTAGACTATGACCTCATTGGAGTGAATGGCACCCCATGGGATCAGCCATGGAAAACAAGATAGTTGGATGAGTTGGATCGGTTGCACCCGAGGCCACCACCCAAAACTGTAGCCACAAAGAACTCTACATCCGAAAGTTCATGAACTATGACTTCTAAGCCCACTTCTCAAACTGGTGGTGCCTCAGGGTGACCCCATAGTAAACATACAGAGTCTGACCATAGAGATGCCCAACAATATATTGAACAAGTCACACTAGCTAGCCAAAGCAAAGAGATAGCAGAAACCTCTTCGAGGAATCTATGAATCAGAACTACAAGAACGGAGTCAGATAAGCATGAGTCTTCTATAACCATGCAATTCAACCACATGTGATGGTTAGAAAATGCCTTGCGTAAGGAGTGAGAGCTTGTAGAAGCTCTTGAACATGATAAACAAAGAGAATGGTTGTTACGCAAACATGAGCAATGCTTAAGAGAGCAAGCTGAGCAGCTAGCTCATAGCAACCAACAAGCAAATAGAGATCAATGCGCTGACTCACAATAGAATGGGTGCACTAGACAAGAAAGTGACCCACACCAAAATCACCCTCCAAATCATGAGTGGAATCCAACTAGGGGGAAATGGTAGACTTAATAAATCAGGATCAAGCGTATCCTGGATCCCCTCGTAGGAGGGAAGAAAATAGAGCAAATCAAATGGATAGAGTGCTACCTCCACCATCACCATGGGGGGTTTGCAAGAGGAAGAACTCCTTGCTTCAAAGGCATTTCGAGAGCTTACTAAAAATATGAAAGCCTTTGAGAAACAAGAGGTTGCTGGGAGCCAACCAACATTGAGCAAAATACACAACCAACCATTGTGTCCATCAGTTCCTAGCCCTCCCTATCCTAAGCATTTTGAGATGCCTAGGCTAGAGAAGTTTAAAGGTGAAGAAGATGCACAAGAGCATGTCACCAATTTCATCAATGCATGTTTTCATCTCGAAGACAATGATGCTCTTATGCTAAGGATATTCATCATGACATTTTTGGGTGCAACCACTCAATGGTTCAACCAATTGCCCAAGCATAGCATATCCAACTTTGAACAACTAGTGAATGCTTTTCTAAAGCATTTCTCCTTTGGTGCTAAGAGGAAAGTAAATCTCTCAGACCTGGCCAATTTAAGACATTATGATGATGAGCCAGTAATGGATTACGAGAATAGATGGAGAAAAGTCATGGTAAAATTATCATTCTCCATTCCCACAGAGGAAATCATCCGGATGTTCGCCAAGAGTTGTTCCAAACACATTTCCCTCTTGCTACAACTACAACAATACCCCTCATTTGAGGAAGCTTTGGCACAAGCCAAACTCATTGAGGACATCAAAGTAGATGAGGGAACCATAAAACTCTGAACCAAGAAGGAGTGGAGCAAAAAAGATAAGAATGGCAAATATAAGCAGAAGCAGGCAAACCCTACCCCAGTTAATCAAGTGGTATTGGCTACGCCTAAGGATGGGGCTGCACAATAGCCCTAGAATTATCAAGCATAACCCCCACCAGCCAACTATGATCAAAAGAACAATTAGGGTCAAAACAAAGAATGCAAACCCCCTCATTATTTTATGCCATTGACAGAATCAATGCAATCAATCTTCAATCAATTGAGCGAGGTGAGAAAGATTAGATTCCCTGATATACCTCTTATAGATCCCAACCATCCTAAGCCAAAAGGATATAGGGAAGATCAATTCTGCCCATATCATAGGATACCGGGGCATAATATCAAAGTTTGTGTTGGTTTCAAACATCAGGTGCAAAACATGATTGAGGCGGGAGAACTAAAAGTGGACAACCCACTGGCCCCTGACAACAGAGATATGGGCATCTACAAAAACCCACTGCCAAATCATGAGGCCCCTAGAGGGCAAGGGGCCCAAGTCAATCAGGTCCGAGTTGATATACCTACCCATGGATGTGTTGGGATGGTCGAAATTATCAATATAGCAACCAGGAGTAGACGGTATGGTCAACCACAACCTCCTGCAGCTCCCATGAATGTCCCAGCTACACCAAGGTAGAGGTAGGGGCAAAACAACCTTCCAAGTCCACCAACTTGACTTGTGGTAACTATCCGGAGTAGACTTGAGCAAAACTTACAAATGACTCCAGCTAAGCTATCCATTTATGAGCTCATACAATAGTCCCCAAAGCACAGGGAGACCTTGATGGAGATTTTAAGGTCAATTGAGATCCAACCACAAGATCCAAATGCATTCACCCATTTTGTGGGACAAGTACAAGAATGCCAAGAACCTGTAATTTGATTCTATGATTATGAGATTAAGATAGTACCTACTACCTTACCAGACCCTCCATTGAACATTGTGGCATCAATCAATGATTTACCTTTTAAGCGGGTCTTGATCGATATAGGTTCATCAATCAACATCATCACAACAATGACAATAGAACACCTTAAGATCCCCAAGTCCAATATCATTTTGGGAGCCTATACATTAAGAGCTTTCAATGATGCTTTATGCAATACTATGGGAACGATAGTCCTACCTATCAAGGTGGGGCATAAGACCATCCCCATGATGTGTCATGTCTTGGAAGGGGCCATGCAATACAACATCCTCCTAGGGAGACCTTGGATAAGGGACATGAAATGTGTTCCTTCAATTTTACACCAATGTGTCAAGTATGTGCATGATAACAAAGTCTACATGGTGTTGGCTGATGAGGAGCCATTCAAGTATGTTCATCAAGTGGATTGTCCAAGAGAATTTGTGATTCCTTCTGCTCACTTGTCTATAGGACCTTCATCTCCAGCCATGCAACTGAGTAACAAAGACAAAGGGGTATGAAAAGACCCATCTGCATCAACACCTCATCTTGCACACAAAGTGGCCAATGCTTCTAATCAACCATCAATGCCTAAACCAAAAAACAATCAGAAGCTAAAGGCACCTATGGTTGAGGAAAATAAACTCAAGGAAATGCTAACCATAGCTATTGAAGAGGGTCCAAGTCCCATGGATGAAGAAGATCATCAAGACCAAGTCGAAGATGATGACTACCACCCCGCTTCACCAATGTCATCCATGGGGTCATCCACCTCACATACGACTATACACTTGGCAAGCATAGGGATAGGAGAGTATCTTGTGTAGAACATAACCTTTACACCTATCATAGAGTCTACGCAAGATATGGGACATCTAAAGGATCTAAGGCCACCAGTAGAAATAGTGGTTCCACTTGGAATCCCTCCCAACCAGACAAATTTCATCTATGTTGGACTAGACTGCGCCCATAAGTCTATGAAAGAAGAAGAGGACAATGATGAATTATTCACTATTAATGTTTGTTACCTCTCTAATCCTGAGTTCACTTTAAGCTACTTTGAACGCTACCATTGGCATGGTTACGGTCTTGGTATATATGAGCAGGGGCGTAGGCGGCCACTCGAGCCACAATACCAGCTTCCCACTGATAGATTTGGGGTAGGCTATCACATCAGAGGTCGAGATGACTCTCTAGAAGTAGCCTTAGATAGATTGAGCTTGGGGTTAGGAGAAGACATCGATTTTATTCCTTATCACCCACTAAGTTCAAGACTTATGTGCAATAGACAAGTGGCCATGGTGAACATCCCGCCACCCGAGACTTATCATCCAAGACTCACAATTGAGGCCATCCCAATGGGTTACAACTCATGGGATGATGAGCAAGAAGAAAATGGATATGTGCCAAGTGATGATGAAGCACAAGAGGGCTTGGCCTATCATGGGCCTCACTACTTATGAAGACTTACTTGGTCCATCCACAATGAGAGTGGATACATATCGGATGAAAGTGACTATGAGTCAGAGGACTCAACAGAGAGAGCCTACTTAGGGGCAAGGCAATGGCCCCATGACTTGGGGTAGCATACTAATGCAAATGGATTCTTCATAAGTGATGAAGAATATGAGGATGAAATAGAGATGGCTTACTTAGAGCCAAGACATGAGCCCCTCATCTTAGGGCCACACACTAATGCTAATGGCTTCTGGATAAGTGATGATGATTTTGAGGATGAGACTGAGATGGCCTATCTTGGACCTCACCATTTACGACAAGTCAATATGTTGGTGGAAAGAGAAGTGACACTTCGTGCCATAGACCCTGGCTTGCAATTTTTAGGGAGACCTATTGACTTAGATATCATTCATCGCATGGTCAATCCCCCTCCACCAACATTCAGGGAATTCTTAGAACCCAATGATCCTATTGTTAGCTCGGCTCATGGGCCAGATCCAGAGATTCCCATTCCTCTAGAGCCTCATCATGAGCATGGAAGGGAAACCTCTGAGATAAGATTTCACCCATGTGGTCCTGGAGATTTCATCCCATCCATCAATACAATCTCCATTGATTTGACCACTCCACTTCATAACCCAACCAATCCCACAAAACCTTTGTGTCTTGACACAGAGATGATTGATTGGGATCATGTTGATTCACCAATAGAGCCTGAAGATATTTTCTCTAATGAAGAGATGTTACAACCATTTCATTTTGCACCAGGATGTGCCCATGACGTATTCCATGCTGGTTTGGATCCTGAGTCAGTAGGACCTATAAATCCTGTTGATGACATTCACTTGATACCCATGCCTCACCAGTTGGAGGATGGGTCACATATGGCTATAGAAGTGACTTTCAAAGTGGACATTAGCGATGATCCTACTCAACCAAAGAAAGTCAAGTTTAGAGAAAGTCTATCTCCAGAAGAACAAGCCATCATAATTCCTCTCCTAAAAGAGAGGCCAAATCTATTTTCTTGGACTTACAAGGATATGTCTAGGATA
This sequence comes from Wollemia nobilis, assembly GCA_028583015.1. Classification (NCBI taxonomy): domain Eukaryota; kingdom Viridiplantae; phylum Streptophyta; class Pinopsida; order Araucariales; family Araucariaceae; genus Wollemia; species Wollemia nobilis. The sequence goes on from JAQPPZ010002848.1 coordinate 11,913,041, forward strand.
GATCCAAAGTTAGTCATTCACAACCTTTCATTGGACCCCATGAAGAAACCAATCAAACAAAAGTTGAGAAAAATGCATCCCACCATCGCTTTGATGGTAAAGAATGAATTGCAAAAACTATTGGATGCAATTTTCATAGTTCCTATCGACTACCCTGAGTGGGTATCGAACATGGTGCCCATGGGGAAACCTGATGGAAGAGTCCGTATCTGCACAGACTTCAGAGACTTAAATAGGGCAACTCCAAAGGATTCATTCCCATTGCCAAACATAGATGCTCTTGTGGATGCAACCGTAGGTCATGAAATGCTCTCCCTAATGGATGGTTTTTCTGGATACAACCAGATCCGGATTAAACCCGAGGATCAACATAAAACCACTTTCATTACTCCATGGGGAACATTTTGTTACAAAGTGATGCCATTCGGTCTCAAGAATTCTGGTGCCACATATCAGTGGGCCATGACATACATATTCCATGACTACATGCATAAGATCTTAGAAGATTACATGGATGACTTACTTGCCAAGTCCCTATTGTGGCAAGAGCATGTTGAAGTCCTTAGAAAAGTCTTTAATCACCTCATTGAGCACAATGTCAGATTGAATCCTAAGAAATGCATTTTTGATGTAACTTCTAGAAAAATTTTAGGATTCATAGTTTCTAAGAGAGGCATTGAAGTCGATCCTGCAAAGGTAAAAGCTATACTGGAAATGGCCGCCCCTACCAACATTAGGGAATTAAGAAGCCTACAAGGCAAAATAGCATCCATAAAAAGGTTCATTGCATAATTATCAGATAAGTGTCGGCCCATGAACCAATTGCTATGCAAGGATGTCCCATTTCATTGGGATGGAGAGTGCCAACAAGCCTTTGCAGAGATCAAAACTTATCTGGTGACATCGCCAGTGTTGGCTCCACCAAGGCCAGACATACCATTCTTGTTATATATATCGGCTACTGATTTTGCTTTGGGCACCATGTTGGCCCAAAAGAATGCCTAAAACAAAGAGCAAGCCGTATATTACATTAGTCACACATTGGTGAGTTATGAGCTAGGGTATGCGTATGTCAAAAAGTTGTGTTTAGCAGTGGTCTTTGCAACTCGAAAGTTGCGACACTACATGTTGAGCCATACGACCTATGTTATATCAAAACAAAATCCTTTGCAGTACATGATGAGCAAGACATATCACAATACACGTATCGCGAAGTGGATCATGCTATTGACAGAATTTGATCTAGAGTTCATAAGCCAAAATTCCATCAAGGGACAAGTCATAGCAGATCAATTAGCAGAGGTGCCTCTTCAGGATAGCAAGCCTCTCACCATAGAGTTGCCTGATGATGCGGTCTTCGCACTATCAGATCCACCAGAACTTGAAGAACCTAAGAAGGAAAGAGACATGTCATTGTTCTTTGATGGTTCAAAGTGTGAACAAGGGGGCGGAGCAGGGATTGTCTTTATCACACCGTAGGGTGCTCCATTGCCCTTATCATTCAAACTAGACTTCCCTTGCACAAACAACAACATAGAATATGAGGCATTGATCTTGGGACTTCAAACAACCATAGCAATGGGCATTAAAATATTGAATATCTTTGGTGACTCCTTGCTCATAGTAAACCAAGTCAAAGGATTGTTCCAATGCAGGTGCCCACTCCTAAAATCTTACAAGGAGCTTGTTGACACTTACCTAACCCGACTGGAATGGTATGACATCAAGGCAATCCCTCGTACATCAAATATATTTGCAGACACCATGGCATCTTTGGGATCCTTAATCCCTCAGAATCCATCTGCTGATTTCACAACCGTTCATGTGAAAGTGCTCACATTTTTTGCAATACAATGTGAGGTTATTGACAACCTAGAGTCGATCAACATGATACAAACCGAGCCAAATCAGGATTGGTCATTCAAAGTTAGAGCTTTCTTGCAAATGGCCCCTTGGGAATCTTTGATCTCTCAAGGTCCTACGGAATGTGGAACAACCATTCATCATAGGGTTGCTTCCCAATCAGTGTTCATAAATGCTAGATCACAAGAAGAGCATGTCGTTCTATCCATAGAGGTCGTAGCTTATCAAGATTGGCTTTCCTAGCTATGAGACTTCCTGAAGCTCAAAATAGTACCTCAAGGTCTATCGCATACCGAAAGGTGAACATTCAAATAGAAAGCAACAAGATACATCTTTCTAGGAGAAATCCTCTATAGAAGAGGATATGATGGAGTACTACTCCATTGTCTTGAGCCCTAGGAAGCATCCTGGGAAATTTCACAAGCTCATGATGGTACATGCGAAGGATATTTCAGTGGCATGGCCATCGTTAAGCGCATCTTGAGAATGGGTTACTATTGGCCCACCATGGAAAAGGACTATTGTAAATATGTCAAGAAATGCATTAAGTGCCAGCATCATGCAAATCTCACGCACTTGCCATCACAAGCCTTGCAACCCATCCAGGAAGCATGGCCATTCTCGTAGTGGGGACTAGACTTGATTGGGAAGATCTCACCCCCATCCTTAGGCTGACACACATTCATCATAACGACCATTGAGTACTTCACTAAATGGGTTGAAGTGATCCCCCTAACATCGACAACTGGACCAAGGATTGCGGAGTTTATACTCCACAATATCATAAGTCATTTTGGGGTCCCTTCGAAGATAATATCGAATAATGGGCCATATTTCAAGAACAAAAATGTGCATGCTTTAATGAACAAATACCATATTCAGCATAGTTTTTCAATGCCTTATTATCCACAAGCAAATGGGCAAGCAGAAGCCTCAAACAAAACAATAGTCTCCATCTTGAGGAAAACGATGCAAGAAAATCACAAGGATTGGCACATACAGTTGCCTTTGGCACTATGGGCATATAGGACTAGTGTACGGATGCCCACTGGGGCAACACCATTTTCACTTGTATATGGTGCTGAGGCCATCATGCCACTAGAGTTGGAAATTCCAACTCTACGCATAGCATTGAAGGACTTCATAGATGATGATACCACGCGGCAAGGCCACCTTGATCAATTGATGCTTCTTGATGAATGATGAGTCAATGCTTTAGAGCATCTTCACATTTACCAAGATCACCTTACGTGAGCTTACAATAGTAAAGTCCACTTAAGATATTTTAAAATTGGGGATCTTGTGCTCAAAGAGAACCAACAAAATTCTAATTTACCGCCACACCTACGAGACAAATTCATGGCAAATTGGATAGGCCCCTACATGATTTCAAAAAGGGTTGGGCCTGGAGCATATCGCCTTACATAATTGGATGGTGTTGAAGATCCTGAACCCCTCAATATCATTCACTTTAAGGCGTTCTACACATAAAACACAAAAAAAATTCAAATATGTCAAAAACACAAAAACATTGTTAAAAAAAAATACAAAAAAATCAAAACTCAAAATTCCAATCAAAATGCTCCAAGGGTATCCAAGCCGCTTGGTCAAAATTCAAATCAAAATGCTCCAAGGGTATCCAAGCCGCTTGGTCAAAATTCAAATCAAAATGCTCCAAGGGTATCCAAGCCGCTTGGTCAAAATTCAAATCAAAATGCTCCAAGGGTATCCAAGCCGCTTGGTCAAAATTCAAATCAAAATGCTCCAAGGGTATCCAAGCCACTTGGTCAAATTCAAATAAAAATGCTCCAAGGGTATCCAAGTCGCTTGGTCAACTCCAATAAAAATGCTCCAAGGGTATTTCATGCTACTTGGTCAAAAATCAAAAGCCCCAAAGGCACAATAAGCCCTTTGGTCACATTAATCCAAAAATACAAAAACAACATAAAATCAAAAATACAAAAACAATTGCATCTCACATCTTGCATCCACATAGTTGCATTACATTATCATTTCCATTACATTCGCATATGGTATGATCATAGTATTACAAGTAATGCCATAGTTTATATCATAAATCAAAACAAAATCCACCATCATCCATTCATTCATGTGTGTAATTGTGTTTCTCAACACAACCATATCAAAGTTGCTATAAGGAACGGTCTAAGATTTTTTGGTTACTCAACCATATCTAGTGGTCTTATAAATTTTTGTGAAAAGCCATATTGATTAGTAGAGAATAAGGAATAGTTATGAAAACCTCAGATATTCAGAATCCCGTCACTAATTGAAACACTAAAATCCTAGCTAGACAAGGGAATATGAAAGTTGCATATAGGGTTATAATTTACCTTAAGCGAAAAGGGTCATCCTTGCTTATACCCCTGTGCGACCGGTTCAAAGGTGTTGAGAATTGGCAAAAGGACAAGTTCTACACTACCCATATATGAGTGATTATCATCACTGCATACATCCTCTGCTTACATAAAAATAAGCAAAATCCTGGAAGAAAAGACAAATTCAAATCTCAAAATTCAAAATCTTCAAAAATCAAACATCAACGCCAAAATTCATAGATAATAATATCAAAAGATCAAAATAAAAATAAACAGTGATTATCATCACTACAAGAATCCCTTGCTCAAAAGAAGATAAAAAAATAAACAGTAATTTTCATCACTAGACATGAGAAAGTATCCCGAGTCAAAATGAAGAAAAGAAGGGAATGGAACTTGAATCCTAGGAATTCTTAGCACAACCGAACAAAAAGCACGACGATATATATAATACAAAGTTATTATGCATTTGTGTATACCAATGTTTGAATGTGGATGAGCTAGCTTTAGGTAACCCAAGGTCACTTAGTGGTATAGTCCAACTGAGTCCAACATAGGATAAGATGAACAATTGAGGGTCCACGATCTTAGCAATGGGCTGAAAGAATCTCGCCTGACATTGGAGGGAAAGATTGCATTTTATCTAAATATATTCATTTGCACACAGGGAAAATGAATCCATAGGTCCATGATGAAAGCCTTAATTCTTCAAAAGTCTAGTATGGTCAGTACGTAGCTATTGATAGGGTAACTAGAATGTTTGAATCTCAAGCAAAGCCCCAAAAATTCTTATATAGCAATAAATCATATAATCAATCATACCACCATTTTCCTTATAATATTCTATAAATTAGGGGGTATCAACATAGTAGGATAGATACCGCATATATATTAGAAATAATATATAGAAGACCACTAACTACTCTATATATTTTAATTTACAAAAGGAAAATGGGCATAGTTTTTCAACACCTTATTTGTAATGTCCTGCCCCCAACTGAGATTTGTGTATTTTGCTTAAAAGGGTTTACTATATTTAGCTCTGATACCATTGTAATGTGCCAACTAAGGAAAAACCCTAACTATGCAATTTATATCAAATAAAATTCTGAATCATGCAGATATCAATCAGATCTACAAATACCCAGAAAATACTGAATCATGCAGATATCAATCAGGTCTACAAATACCCAGAAAATTTCACCACAAAACTCTAAGATTTCTCACAAACATACCACAATATTTTTATTATTTTTCCTGGAATCACAATTACATAGATCATACCCAAAACATTAATATAAAATCCTGGATGCTGAATAAACAACACAACCTCTGCTAAATTATTGAATGAAAACAACTCACAAATGCCCAGCCACAACACTGCTAAACTCTGCTGCAAAAATCTGAAACTATAATGCCACACCAAATCTGAAATACCACACCAAGAAGGGTTCCCAAAACCCCAAATCTGATCTCCCCAAATCTGATATGAATGCTGCCCAAGAAATCCTCAATAAATGATGCAGAATGTCTCAATAAACCCAATTGTAAACCCTGGCTGGATTTACCTCAAAGAAACTCTAGGGTTTTCATCCTAGGTTTCTAGCCAAGAGGGTTTTCGTCCTCAAAGCTATCCCTTGCAGGGTTTCATCCGCAAGATAGAATTCTCTCGTAGGGTTTTGTCCACAAGAGAAAAGTGTATTAGCTGCAAAGCCAAATACAACAATGTAGAAGAGATAAAATAATCCAAGCTCCCTCAAATGAGCCCCCTACTCCTCTTTATATAGACATTCTTTTAATTCTTTATTGAGGTGGCACTTTTTGATTTCACTTAATAATACCTTAGAAAATAATAATAAAATGATATTTATTCTCCTAATGGGGCATACACCCTCATTTCCCCCTTTTTATTATTTAATTGCCAAATTTCACCAAAAATACTCTTAACACACCAAAACACATCAAGACTCCACTCCACAACTATGTATAATAAAAATATGAAAAATGGGGACATTACAATACCACCCCTCCCAAAATTGCTTGTCCTCAAGCAATTCCAACACCATCTTCTCATCATCAAGCTGAAACCAATGGTGATTCCAGGATCCCAAATAAATGTTAAAGGAGTAGGTCCATCATGCCGATGTTGCGCCACTGTCTTCTTCTTGGCAGCATCAACATGTAGAGACACAATTCTCCAAGTATCCATCAAGGCCACTCCAAGGTCCATACATGCTGATTTTTGAAGTACTATCTTTGCCATATATGCTTCATCTTTCATGTTTTGCAAATAAGTGTATATGAAGTCTACCAATTCATGTTCCTCAATTCCCCTTTTCGAAACAAACTCAGTTCTGATTTCTGAATGAAAAGCAGTCTTTGACATCATGAAAAACATTCCTGCACACTTTCTATCATGAACAATTTCATTCCCCCTCTCAATCAAAACTGAAATTTGGTGTGATGTAGCAGCCCTTCTAATCAAGTAAAACACAACAAATATGAGAAAATCAGACCTGATATGAAGCGCAGCCCCTGATGTCTCATCAATTAGCCTATACAAAGTGAAAACTGTTTCCAATTCTGTCTCACAAAGTGTTGTAGGTGCAGTCATAGTTTGAATGCAAAATGAATCCCAATGAATTACCAGCGATGCCAACTTTTTATTCCCAAAAACAGTTCCAATGGCTGCCCAAAAATCAGTTCTGAGAATTAGCAAGATATCATCTCCAAATGCTAATGTCCTGCTCTCAAAAATACTCCATAATGCAGCCCAATTTCTTCCACATGACGTGATTATGCCATACCAATTACCAGCTCCATCCATCATCAATATTTCATTCCCATAACTTATCAATGTAACCAACTCATGAATGCCAAAACTCTTCAAACAGCTGTCATAAAAATCAGAATGAATGTCATACCTTATGTAAGTAGTATCATGGCTGATCCATGTCTTCAAGTGGTGCAAAAGTGACCCCAAGAGAAGAACGTTTTCCCCCAAACACCCCAATACTGAAGATGTGTTCCCAAGATTATCCAAGAATGAAATGGTATCTTCCTCCTCCTTATCAAAACAATCTAAGCAAGGCTGATCAGAATGTAATGTCCCATGGCTGATCAAAATTGCAGTCCTTCTTATAGAAATGGCAGCCATCAATGTGTTATCAACAGAATAAATTATGGTTGCTTTCATGACGCCATTAGCAACCTTCCAAGGCTCCCGGGATGCAACGTCTATCTTCCCAATGTTTGCAGTCCCTATTTTCCATCCTATGAATGTTTCTAAGGCCCACCATGTGATAATACCAATGCCAAACTTGCCATTTACCTCAAATGCCCTTACCAATGCTGCCCAAAATAGCTCCTCAAGAAACACAGCTCTAATTTTTGAAGAAAAGACAGTCCTAAACAACATGCAAAACACCTTCTTATACATCATGTAAAGTGCCAATTCAAACCTCATGAAGATCTCAATTAGCTTGGGAGGAATTGTCCCAAACAATGTGTCACATGTAGCCCCAAAACTCATTGTCAATGCAGCTGCATCAGTCATCATTATTGCAGTCCTATTTGTCATGGAGTTTGCAGTCTTCTTAATAAAAAACTTGGCCAAAGCTTCCCTCAAAAGTGCTGTCCAATGAGTCAAAAACACAGCCCCATCCGTCATAAAAAATGCAGTCCAGTATGTTGTCAACATTTCAGTCTTAACTCTCTCAACAGATGTTGCCTCCAAAGACAAATATGCAGTCTCACAAATCAACCAACATGTAGTCCCATACATCTCCAACTCTGTCCCAGAATTCATCACAAAAATAGTCCTAAAAGACAGAGAAGATGCAACCTCAAAAATCAGTGAACAATCAGTCCAAGTTGCCCTTAGAAAAATAGCCTCATTAGTTATGAAAGATGCAGACCAAGGCGTCTCAAACAGAGTGGTAATATTAGACACAGAAGTCACAAACACAGCCTCTTTTATCAAGAAGTGTATGTCCTCATAGAACATGAAATGTGCAGCCTCAATCTCCATCAGTGATGTAGTCATTTTGAACAAAAACTCAGTCCATTCTATCATCAAAGATGCATCCTCATTCATTACCAAAAATGCAGTCTTAGGTCTCAACAAGAATGCAACCATAGGTGCCATCAATGTCTCTTTTTCCACAATGCTAATGCTGCCCATAAATGGAGAACTACTGTTATATTGCCAACAAAAATCAGAACTGATAACATACCTTCTTGCAACTTCCTTAAGGCTGCTTTGTGCCTCCCCATGGCTCAAGAGTGGCTCCAAGGGGGGAATGTTTCCCAAGCTCACCCAAAGACTCTCAAAAATAGGACGAACTTCTTGGAAATTCAAAACTGAGTTTTTGGAACTCTGAAATGAAATGTGGATGGTATTGAAGTCAATAGGGCGTTCATTCCCCATGGGTACTTCCTCACATCTAGGTGCCAATATACCCGGATCCCAAGGTGTGAATCTGCTGTCCCAAATATTCACAATATCCCCATGTATGCTATGAGATCTACATACCCTTCCAAAGAACAAATGAAACTCCTCTATTGTTGTTAAGATGACTATAACAATAGGGAAATGAGCAAATTCATTCATTACAACCCTCATATAATTGTTACCTCTATCTTTGGCCAATTTGGTGATGTAATCCATGGGCATGTTTCCTTGTTTTAAGGCTGAAATAGTTACTCCTTCAAAATTTACCTCCTCTTCTTCTTGATCATAATCAGCCCTATGAAATAACAGTTTGGATTTGTCTTTAATGCAAGGATCAGCCATCTCAATGTCATTTCCTTTGCATGATTTTTGAAATAAATTTTGGGCAGCTCCTTGTTCAAGATGAAATTCATCCCAAACCGGTTCCTCATCATAACTAGGTGCTGAAATACTTGGATCCCATGCGTCTAATGGCTGATGTATTTTTGGTGTTGCATGCTTATTGTAAATCTCATGTTCATTTTCCAAATCAAACCAATACTCACCAACTCTATCATTACTGAAATCTAATTTGTAAACTCCTATGTGTTCACTCTCATCATACTCTCCATCATGCTCTTCAAAGGCTTTGAATGTCACTTGTGTTTCACTGAACACATCAATGTCCAGAGCAGAATCTGATTCCACAAAGCTGTCTACTTCATATTCATACTGTTGTACTATGCCATCAATTTGTTGCCTTGCTAATTTTTCATCAATTGCATTTGGTACTAATATCTGAGACAAAGGAGCTGAACTTGTAAGGTATCCGGAAGAAATATTATTCTGCTGCAAAACAGAATTTGTTGTATCCATATTTGATAGAGGTCCTGAAACTTGTTGGGAAAATTCTTGATTTTCTTCATAGTATTCAAGACTAGATGTACTGCCATGGCTATCTTCACCTTCACCATCTTCAATGGTGTCCAACTCAGAAACAAGATTATTATTATTCGATGTAGCATCCATTTCAAACAGAGGAGTATCCACAAAACAATATGAATTTTTGCAGGCCAAAGGAAATTTATCATATTTAAGTGCAGATACCTCACCCATTTCAGTTGTGCCTTCTTCACTGAAATCTCCATTGCTAGGTATTAAAGCAGGACTGAGCAAATTTGAATTGCTCTTAATATTTTTTGTTTTACCATCTTCATTTCTTTGATTCTGATCAACATTGTTCTGTGCATTAAGGTTCATTTGTTGAGTCATAAGCCCCAATAACTGTGCCATAGTCTGTTGAATCTGCTGCTGGATTTGTAGGAACATCTGAAACATTTGCCTATCGGCATATGGAAGCTGCCTGTCATTACCCCTGTTCGCTTCTCTATTATCATTCCTATTATCCCCCATGATTTCTTCTTCCTGTCTTTCAAACTGAGCCCTGTTCCTTCTGGTATAATATTGATGTCCACTCATCAAATGCAACCCCAACAGGATGGCAGGATAAACAAGCTCGATATCACTGTAATGTCCTGCCCCCAACTGAGTTTTTTGTATTTTGCTTAAAAGGGTTTACTATTTTTCGGCTCTGATACCACTGTAATGTGCCAACTAAGGAAAAACCCTAACTATGCAATTTATATCAAATAAAATTCTGAATCATGCAGATATCAATCAGATCTACAAATACCCAAAAATACTGAATCATGCAGATATCAATCAGGTCTACAAATACCCAAGTTCACCACAAAACTCTAAGATTTCTCACAAACATACCACAATATTTTTATTATTTTTCCTGGAATCACAATTACATAGATCATACCCAAAACATTAATATAAAATCCTGGATGCTGAACAAACAACACAACCTCTGCTAAATTATTGAATGAAAACAACTCACAAATGCCCAACCACAACACTGCTAAACTCTGCTGCAAAAATCTGAAACTATAATGCCACACCAAATCTAAAATACCACACCAAGAAGGGTTCCCAAAACCCCAAATCTGATCTCCCCAAATCTGATATGAATGCTGCCCAAGAAATCCTCAATAAATGATGCAGAATGTCTCAATAAACCCAATTGTAAACCCTGGCTGGATTTACCTCAAAGAAACTCTAGGGTTTTCGTCCTAGGTTTCTAGCCAAGAGGGTTTTCGTCCTCAAAGCTATCCCTTGCAGGGTTTCGTCCGCAAGAGAGAATTCTCTCGTAGGGTTTCGTCCACAAGAGAAAAGTGTATTAGCTGCAAAGCCAAATACAACAATGTAGAAGAGATAAAATAATCCAAGCTCCCTCAAATGAGCCCCCTACTCCTCTTTATATAGACATTATTTTAATTCTTTATTGAGGTGGCACTTTTTGATTTCACTTAATAATACCTTAGAAAATAATAATAAAATGATATTTATTCTCCTAATGGGGCATACACCCTTATTTCCCCCTTTTTATTATTTAATTGCCAAATTTCACCAAAAATACTCTCAACACACCAAAACACATCAAGACTCCACTCCACAACTATGTATAATAAAAATATGAAAAATGGGGACATTATATTATTATCTGCAAGCAAATGGGCAAGCAGAAGCCTCAAACAAAACAATAGTCTCCATATTAAGGAAAATAGTGCAAGAAAATCACAAGGATTGGCACATACAGTTACCTCTAGCACTATGGACATACAGGACTAGTGTACGAATGCCCACTGGGGCAACATCATTTTTACTTGTATATGGTGTTGAGGCCATCATGCCACTAGATTTAGAAATTCCAACTCTACACATAGCATTGAATGACTTCATAAATGATGATGTCGTGAGGCAAGGCCGCCTTGATCGATTGACGCTTCTTGATGAATGACGAGTCAATGCTTTAGAGCATCTTTACATTTACAAAGATCACCTTGCATGAGCTTACAATAATAAAGTCCACTTAAGAGATTTACAAATTGAGGATCTTGTGCTCAAAGAGAACCAACAGAATTCTAATTTACCATTGCACCTACGAGACAAATCTATGTCAAATTGGATAGGTCCCTACATGATTTCAGAAAGGGTTGGGCCTGGAGCATATCACCTTACATAATTGGATGGTGTTAAAGATCCTGAACCCCTCAATATCATTCACTTGAAGGCGTTATACACATAAAACACAAAAAAAATTCAAATATATCAAAAACATAAAAACATTATTAAAACAACTCAAAAAAATAAAAAACTCAAAATTCCAATCAAAATGCTGCAAGGGTATCGAAGCCGATTGGTCAAAATTCAAATCAAAATGCTCCAAGGGTATCTAAGCCACTTGGTCAAAATTCAAATCAAAATGCTCCAAGGGTATCCAAGCCGCTTGGTCAAAATTTAAATCAAAATGCTCCAAGGGTATCCAAGCCGCTTGGTCAAAATTCAAATAAAAATGCTCCAAGGGTATCCAAGTTGCTTGGTCAAAATTCAAATCAAAATGCTCCAAGGGTAACCAAGTTGCTTGCTCAAATTCAAATCAAAAGGCTCCAAGGGTATTCAAATTGCTTGGTCAAATCCAATCAAATATCCAAGGGTATTTCATGTTACTTGGTCAAAAATCAAAAGCCCCAAAGGTACAATAAGCCCTTTGGTCACATTAATCCAAAAATACAAAAATAACATAAAATCAAAAACACAAAAACAATTGCATCTCACATATTGCATCCACATAGTTGCATTACATTATCATTTCCATTACATTCACATATGGTATGATCATAGTCTTACAAGTAATGCCATATTTTATATCATAAATAAAAAAAAATCCACCATCATCCATTCATTCATGTGTGTAATTGTGTTTCTCAACACAACCATATGAAAGTTACTATGAGGAACGGGCTAAGATTTTTTTATTATTCAACCATATCTAGTGGCCTTATCAATTTTTGTGAAAATCCATATTGATTAGTAGAGAATAAGGAATATTCATGAAAACCTCAAATATTCAGAATCCCATCGATAATTGAAACACTAAAATCCTAGCTAGACAAGGGAAGATGAAAGTTGCATATAGGGTTCTAAGTTACCTTAAGCAAAAAGGGTCATCCTTGCTTATCCCCCTGTGCGACCGATTCAAAGGTGCTGAGAATTGGAAAAAGGACAAGTTTTGCCCTCACCCAAAAATGAGTGATTATCATCACTGCATACATCCCTTGCTTACATAAAAATAAACAAAATTCCAGAACAAAAGCCAAATTCAAATCTCAAAATTCAAAATCTTCAAAAATCGAACATGAGCGCCAAAAGTCATAGATCAAAATATCAAAAGAACAAAAGCAAAATAAATAGTGATTATAATCACTACAAGCTCCCTTGCTAAAAAAAATAAAAATCAATAAAATAAATAGTGATTTTCATCACTAGACATGAGCAAGTATCCCGAGTCAAAATGAAGAAAAGAAGGGAATGGAACTTGAATCCCTAGAATTCTCAGCATAACCAAACCAAAAGCATGACGATATGTCTAATACAAAGGCGTTATGCATTTGTGTAGACCAATGTTTGAATGTGGATGAGCTAGCTTTAGGTAACCCAAGGTCACCTAGTGGTATAGTCCAACTGAGTCCAACATAGGATAAGATGAACAATTGAGGTTCCATGATCTTAGAAATGGGCTAAAAGAATCCTGCATGACATCAGAGGAAAATATTGTGTTCTATCTAAATATATTCATTTGCACACACAGGTACAATGAATCCATATGTCCATGATGAAAGCTTTACTTCTTCAAAAGTCTAGTATGGTCAGTACGTAGCTATTGATAGGGTAACTAGAATTTTTGAATCTCAAGCAAAGCCCTAAAAAATTCTTATATAGCAACAAATCATATCATCAATCATACCAACATTTTCCTTATAAGATTCTATAAATTAGGGGGTATCAACATAGTAGGATAGATACCGCATATATATTAGAAATAATATATAGACGACCACTTACTACTTTATATATTTTAATTTAAAGAAGCTTATCAAGAAAATACATAATTTCACACCATTATATCTCACATATGAATAATTAATCAATTTTTATATATTAGAAATAATATATATACGGACACTGACTACTTTATATCTTTTAATTTATAAAAACTTATCAAGAAAATATATACATTTCACACCATTACATCTCACATATGAATACCTAATCAATTCTTATGATAGAAATGATTATTTTAATTCATTATTAGTTTTTTGCTTTCTTTGGTATCACCCATTAATATTATTAATATCATATGCATTCCTTATGTTTTAAGTGATTAAAGCATACATGTTTATTCATACCATACCATCACAAAAGCTAGATGCACACAATTAAAGCAAAATTAAACATGCATTTAACAATAATATTGCATCCATAAATACAGAAGTCATCAATCATCCATAATTACATTATAAACCACATCATAAAACATATAAGCAATATCCATTTGCATATAACCATAAATCCATCATTAGATCAACTCATAATACATCACATCATATCATATTATCTACAGATATACACACATTAGCATCTATTTCAAATCCACATCATCATAAATATCATATAACACCTAACACATACATACATAAATTCATCATCATCCATCACATCATAAAAATAAATAAAACAAAAACATATGCAATAAATGATACACATAATGAGTCATAAAGCAAAGATATCATATAAATGTGTGTATCAGGTCCATAAAGGTATAAAAATGCCCATGGGATATAGTTAGGTAGAGACAGTCAACATGATACGAACCGAGCCAAGTCAAGGTTGGTCATTTAAAGTTAGAGCCTTCTTACAAACAACCCCTTGGGAATATTTGATCTCTCAAGGTCTCACATAATGTGGACCAACCATTCAACACAAGGTTATTTCCTAGTTAGTGTTCATAAATGATAGATCATAAGAAGAGCATGTCGTTCTATCCATAGAGGTCGTAGCTTATCAAGATTGGCTTTCACAGATGCGAGACTTATTGAAGCTCAGAATAGTACCTCAAGGTCTGTCACATATCGAAAGATGAACATTCAAATAGAAAGTGACAAGATACATTTTGCTAGGAGAAATCCTCTACAGACGAGGATATGATGGAGTACTACTCCATTGTCTTGAGCCCTAGGAAGCATTTTGGGAAATTTCACAAGCTCATGATGGTACATGCAAAGGACATCTTAGTGGCATGGTCATCGTCAAGAACATCTTGAGAATGGGGTACTATTGGCCCACAATGGAAAAGGACTACTGTAAATATGTCAAGAAATGTATTAAGTGCCAGCATCATGCAAATCTCACACACTTACCATCACAAGCCTTGCAACCCATCCAGGCAGCATGGCCATTCTCGCAAAGGGGACTAGACTTGATTGGGAATATCTCACCCTCGTCCTCAGGCTGACACACATTCATAATAATTGCCATTGAGTACTTTACTAAATTGTTTCAAGTGATCCCCCTAACATTGAAAACTAGACCAAGGATTGCAAAGTTTATACTCCACAATATCATAAGTTATTTTGGGGTCCCTTCGAATATAATATCGAATAATGGGCCATATTTCAAGAACAAAAATGTGCGTGCTTTAATGAACAAATACCATATTCAACACAATTTTTCAATGCCTTATTATCCACAAGCAAATGGGTAAGCATAAGCCTCAAACAAAACAATAGTCTCCATCTTGAGGAAAATAGTGCAAGAAAATCACAAGGATTGGCACATATAGTTGCCTCTGGCACTATGGGTTTATAGGACTAGTGTACAGATGCCCACTAGGGCAACACCGTTTTCACTTGTATATGGTTCTAAGGCCATCATGCCACTAGATTTGGAAATTCCAACTCTACGCATAGAATTGAAGGACTTCATAGATGATGATGTCGCGTGGTAAGGCCACCTTGATCGATTGACACTTCTTGATGAATGACGAGTCAATGCTTTAGAGCATCTTCACATTTACCAATATTGACTTGCACGAGCTTACAATAGTAAAGTCCACTTAAGAGATTTCAAAATTGGGGATCTTGTGCTCAAAGAGAACCAATAGAATTCTAATTTATCATCGCACCTGAAAGACAAATTCATGGCGAATTGGATAGGCCCCTACATGATTTCAAAAAGGGTTGGGCCTGGAGCATATCACCTTACATAATTGGATGGTGTTGAAGAGCCCATACCCCTTAATATCATTCACATGAAGGCGTTCTACACATAAAACACAAAACAAAATTCAAATATGTCAAAAAAACAAAAACATTGTTAAAACAAATCAAAAAAATTAAAAACTCGAAATTCCAATCAAAATGCGCCAAGGGTATCCAACCCACTTGGTCAAAATTCAAATCAAAATACTCCAAGGGTATCCAAGCTGCTTGATAAAAATTCAAATCAAAATGCTCCAAGGGTATCCAAGCCGCTTGGTCAAAATTCAAATCAAAATGCTCTAAGGGTATCCAAGCCGCTTGGTCAAAATTCAAATCAAAATGCTCCAAGGGTATCCAAGCCGCTTGGTCAAAATTTAAATCAAAATGCTCCAAGGGTATCCAAGCCGCTTGGTCAAATTCAAATCAAAAGGTTCCAAGGGTATTCAAATCGCTTGGTCAACTCCAATATAATATCCAATGGTATTTCATGCTACTTGGTCAAAAATCAAAAGCCCCAAAGGTACAATAAGCCCTTTGGTCACATTAATCCAAAAGTACAAAAACAACATAAAATCATAAACACAAAAACAATCACATCTCACATCTTGGATCCACATAGTTGCATTACATTATCATTTCCATTACATTCACATATGGTATGATCACAATATTACAAGTAATGCCACAGTTTATATCATAAATAAAAACAAAATCCACCATCATCCATTCATTCATGTGTGTAATTGTGTTTCTCAACACAACCATATCAAAGTTGCTATAAGGAATGGGATAAGATTTTCTGGTTATTCAACCATATCTAGTGGTCTTATCATTTTTTGTGAAAAGCCATATTGATTAGTAGAGAATAAGGAATAGTTATGAAAACCTCAGATATTCAGAATCCCATCACTAATTGAAACACTAAAATCCTATCTGGACAAGAGAAGATGAAAGATGCATATAGGGTTCTAAGTTACCTTAAGCAAAAAGGGTCATCCTTGCTTATCCCCCTATGCGACTGGTTCAAAGGTGCTGAGAATTGGCAAAAGGACAAGTTCTACCCTACCCAGCTATGAGTGATTATCATCACTGCATACATCCTCTGCTTACATAAAAATAAGCAAAATCCCGAAACAAAAGCCAAATTCAAATCTCAAAATTCAAAATCTTCAAAAATCGAATATCAACACCAAAAGTCATAGATCAAAATATTAAAAGAACAAAAGCAAAATAAATAGTGATTATCATCACTACAAGAATCCCTTGCTCTAAAAAAATAAAAATCAATTAAAAAAACAGTGATTTTCATCACTAGACATGAGCAATTATCCCGAGTCAAAATGAAAAAAAGAACGGAATGGAACTTGAATCCTTGGAATTCTCAGCACAACTGAACCAAAAGCATGACGATATATCTTATACAAAGGTGTTATGCATTTGTGTATACCAATGTTTGAATGTGGATGAGCTAGCTTTAGGTAACCCAAGGTCACCTAGTGGTATAGTCCAACTGAGTCCAACATAGGATAAGATGAACAATTGAGGGTCCATGATCTTAGCAATGGGCTGAAATTTTCCTGCCTGACATCGGAGGAAAATATTGCATTCTATCTAAATATATTCATTTGCACATAGGGAAAATGAATCAATAGGTCCATGATGAAAGCCTTAATTCTTCAAAAGTCTAGTATGGTCAGTACGCAGCTATTGATAGGGTAACTAGAATGTTTGAATCTCAAGCAAAGCCCCAAAAATTCTTATATAGCAACAAATCATATCATCAATCATACCAACATTTTCCTTATAATATTCTATAAATTAGGGGGTATAAACATGGTAGGATAGATATCGCATATATATTGGAAATAATATATAGACGACCACTCACTACTCTATATATTTTAATTTACAGAAGGAAAATGGGCACAGTTTTTCAATGCCTTATTATCCGCAAGCAAATGGGCAAGTAGAAGCCTCAAACAAAACAATAGTCTCCATATTAAGGAAAACAGTGTAAGAAAATCACAAGGATTGGCACATACAGTTGCCTCTGGAACTATGGGCATATAGGACTAGTGTACGAATGCCCACTGGGGAAACATCATTTTCACTTGTATATTGTGCTAAGGCCATCATGCCACTAGATTTAGAAATTCCAACTCTACACATAGCAATTGAAGTTCTTCATAGATGATGATGCCACGTGGCAAGGATGCCTTGATCGATTGATGCTTATTGATGAATGACGAGTCAATGCTTTAGAGCATCTTCGTGTTTACCAAGATTGCCTTGCACGAGCTTACAATAATAAAGTCCACTTAAGATATTTAAAAATTTGGGACCTTGTGCTCAAAGAGAACCAATAGAATTCTAATTTATCGTTGCACCTACGAGACAAATCCGTGTCAAATTAGATAGGTCCCTACATTATTTCAAAAAGGGTTGGACCTGGAACATATCACCTTACATAATTGGATGGTGTTGAAGAGCTTGAACCCCTCAATATCATTCACTTGAAGGCGTTCTACACATAAAACACAAAAAAATTCAAATATGTCAAAAACACAAAAACATTATTAAAACAAATAAAAAAAATAAAAAAATCAAAATTCCCAAAAAAAATGCTCTAAGGGTATCGAAGCCGATTGGTCAAAATTCAAATCAAAATGCTCCAAGGGTATCTAAGACACTTGGTCAAAATTCAAATCAAAATACTCCAAGGGTATCCAAGCCGCTTGGTCAAAATTCAAATCAAAATGCTCCAAGGGTATCCAAGCCACTTGGTCAAAATTCAAATCAAAATGCTCCAAGGGTATCCAAGCCACTTGGTCAAATTCAAATCAAAAGGCTCCAAGGGTATTCAAATCGCTTGGTCAACTCCAATAAAATATCCAAGGGTATTTTATGTTACTTGGTCAAAAATTAAAATCCCCAAAGACACAATAAGCCCTTTGGTCACATTAATCCAAAAATACAAAAACAACATAAAATAAAAAACACAAAAATAATTGCATCTCACATATTGCATCCACATAGTTGCATTACATTATCATTTCCATTACATTCACATATGGTATGATCACAACCTTACAAGTAATGACATAGTTTATATTATAAATAAAAAAAATCCACCATCATCCATTCATTCATGTATGTAATTGTGTTTCTCAACACAACCATATGAAAGTTACTATGAGGAACAGGCTAAGATTTTCTGATTATTCAACCATATCTAGTGGCCTTATCAATTTTTGTGAAAATCCATATTGATTAGTAGAGAATAAGGAATATTCATGAAAACCTCAGATATTCAGAATCCCATCACTAATTGAAACACTAAAATCCTAGCTGGACAAGGGAAGATGAAAGTTGCATATAGGGTTCTAATTTACGTGAAAAGGGTCATCCTTGCTTATTCCCCTGTGCGACCGGTTCAAAGATGCTGAGAATTGGCAAAAGGACAAGTTCTGACCTACCCAAAAATGAGTGATTATCATCACTGCATACATCCCTTGCTTACATAAAAATAAGCAAAATCTCGGAACAAAAGCCAAATTCAAATCTCAAAATTCAAAATCTTCAAAAATTGAACATCAGTGCCAAAATTCATAGATCAAAATATCAAAAGAACAAAAGCAAAATAAATAGTGATTATCATCACTACAAAATCCCTTGCTCAAAATAAAAATCAATAAAATAAACAGTGATTTTCATCACTAGACATGAGCAAGTATCCCGAGTCAAAATGAAGAAAATAAGGGAATGGAACTTGAATCCCTAGAATTCTCAACACAACCGAACCAAAAGCACGATGATATGTCTAATACAAAGGTGTTATGCATTTGTGTAGACCAATGTTTGAATGTGGATGAGCTAGACGATGATATGTCATAGGATAAGATGAACAATTGAGGTTCCACGATCTTAGAAATGGGCTGAAAGAATCCCGTATGACATCGGAGAAAAATATTGTGTTCTATATAAATATATTCATTTGAACACATAGGGACAATGAATCCATATGTCCATGATGAAAGCCTTACTTCTTCAAAAGTCTAGTATGGTCAGTACGCAGCTATTGATAGGGTAACTAGAATGTTTGAATCTCAAGCAAAGCCCCAAAAAATTCTTATTTAGCAACAAATCATATCATCAATCGTACCAACATTTTCATTATAATATTCTATAAATTAGGGGGTATCAACATAGTAGGATAGATACCGCATATAGATTAGAAATAATATATAGACAACCATTGACTACTTTATATATTTTAATTTAAAGAAACTTATCAAGAAAATACATACATTTCACACCATTACATCTCACATATGAATACTTAATCAATTTTTATATATTAGAAATAATATATAGACGGCCACTGACTACTTTATATATTTTAATTTACAAAAACTTATCAAGAAAATACATACATTTCACACCATTACATCTCACATATGAATACTTAATCAATTCTTATGATAGAAGTGATTATTTTAATTCATGATTAGTTTTTTGCTTTCTGTGGTATCACCCATTAATATTATTAATATCATATGCATTCCTTATGTTTTAAGTGATTAAAACATACATGTTTATTCATACCATACCATCACAAAATCTAGATGCACACAATTAAAGCAAAGTTAAAAATGCAAAAACAATAATATTGGATCCATAAATACAGAAGTCATCAATCATCCATAATTACATGATAAAGCACATCATAAAACATATAAGCAATATCCATTTGCATATAACCATAAATCCATCATTAGATCAACTCATAATACATCACATCATATCATATGAACATCTAGAGATATACACACATTAACATCTATTTCAAATCCACACAATCATATCTGTCATCTATCACCTAACACATACATACATCAATTCATCATCATCCATCACATCATAAAATAAAATAAAACAAAAACATAAGCAATAAATGATACACATAATGAGTCATAAAGAAAAGATATCATATAAATGTGTGTATCAGGTCCATAAAGGTATAAAAATGCCCATGGGCTATAGTCAGGTAGGTCAAGCCGACCTAAAAAATGAATCAAAAGAGCACCATCAATCAAATATAGGAGTTGATCCCCTTACATCACCTCCCCTAGTTCCACCTCCTCCTATGGCAGTGGCATGGATCGAATGGTGTGAACCTGGTGGTCTCTCTGTCCTTATATGGATCCTATGGCTAGGACGGGGGAAAGACTACCCTGAGGTAGAACACCTGCTGACCTGTGAACCACCTGCACTGGGTGCCTCCCTAGGAATAAGCTTATGCCTCCTGAGCTGCATCTGAAGAGTAGTAATGTGACCAACATGCTCCTGAATCCACCTCTTGTACTTATCCAATAGTAACTGCAATTGCAGAACCTCTGCCCCTAAATCTGTCTCTAGATCCCCCTGTGGTGTAGAAGAAGGGACAAAAAATTGCATCCTAGAAGTACCACCCGTGATAGTAGCCTATAGAGCCTATATCTACACTATGAGATGATATATGGTGGCATCCCATTGTGCTATGGTAGCATCTCACTATTGCACCTAGATCTTGGTCGACTGAAGCTCAGCCTTGACCTCACGCAACTGTTCTCTCATAGGAGAATCTCTCTCCTCCTCATCCTCTTTAGGAGCCTCCTTCTCCTTTGTTGACACCTACTCTGTTGGTTGACCTCATCCTCGCAACCTAGGTTACTGGTACCATGCCACATTCAATGCCCTCATCATTGAGTGTATGCCTCTATAACGCCCCCAATGACTCCTAGGTCAACTACTGGGGCATCCTCCTCATCTGAGAGCTTTGTAATCTGCCATGGGGGTAAGTCCTTCTCTACTATGAGGCACCTATACAAAAATGGAACAAGAGGCACATCCTGCTATATCTCGTACTAATGGAGAACCTGAGAGTAGAAGAAATACTCCCGAATGCCAACCTTACGACCAAGGAACCACCATTTATGCCATGTCTTAGCAGTAAAACTGACTATATTATGCCATGCTGGGCACTCATGATATGGGTGCCACATAACATCCCCGACCTATAGCCCAATGAAAGTAGCAATATAATGGGGAAGCTCCCCCACACGAGGATGAATCTTGTGTATCTCACACTCTCGAGCCCATATATCAGCATAGCATTGCGTCCACTCCTCCACAACTATGATCACAAGAGGAAGCCCTCTAGGATGATCTACCTTGATGTGCTCCCATCCCCAAACTTGTAGAAGCAAGTTGCAAGCAATGCCAATGCGACCTCATCGATGTATGTGGTACAACTCATCATGATCCAAAAAAGATTTACCCCATGCATAGATGATAGGTTCTTCACTATCCAACAAGTCCTGAACTATTGCCTAGAGGTTCCACGAGAACCTCAAACCTGAGCAATCTAGAATCAAGATATTACTACAAACCCAAGGCATCACCATAAGGCTACTTGGGAAAAAATCATTCATTTTTGAATCACGATGTATCACTTCAAACCCAAAAAAGACCAAGATGGTTGAACTACTCCACAGGTGCGATAAAATCATCTTCATTCCCTTATGAAATCAAAAACACTAAGCCAAAGTGATGCAATATGAGCATAAACAAAATCACTCATCCTAACTCTCTAAGAAGGCTATTGATGGTTGGATTTCTCCTCGGGATAGGATGGATGGTTATCATAAACAATTGTAATCACACTTGGATGTGGGTTCACCCATTGAAGGAACAAATGCTAGAAAGGAACCAGATTTGTCATATTGGTCAAGCGACTTGTCGCTTCATTTATTGTCATTTATTCAACAATTCATTTAGTGAAGAGGTAGTTCAAATATTCAAAATAATCATAATCAAAATAAAAAAAAGATCACTCGATCATAACAAAATTGTGTTCATCCTATGAATCATTTCATACAACAATCACATAATTTCCCATGTTTGCTAGGAACGTAAGCAGACATGACATCTTAAATTGTAGCTCTCCTACCAATCGGAATTGATGTAGTAGCTGAAGCTACCCAATTGAGTTTGAGGAAGGAGTGCAATTTAACATACCCAATCCACTGAGCTAAGTCCTCTAAATTTTGAGGCAATGATTCAAGGGGTGCATGCCATCTTGCATGATTAGGCCATCCGGTGTTGATCAAACCACTAATCACCATACACCCTACAAACAAATCAGTCTACATTTTTGCTCAGTGTTATGTTTTCCACACAGCACATCGCAAAAGGGGCATCTATAGACACCTAAAAAATGTCATTTTTGGGGGAGCTACTCACATAGGCACATTTATAAGATCATATAACATAATTTGAACTTTTCAGGCATCAAAAGTGGTTCTCACCATTCATATGGGGCATTCTAAGCCCATCCAAGCTTAGCCGCTTAAACCTAGAGCGGCCAGACCTTAGCCGCTCAATCCTAGAGCAGCCATAACTTAGCCACTGTAAATGATAGTGGCCAGATCTTAGCCACTGCAGCAGATAGTGAATAAGACATAAAAAGCATTTTGCTGACAAATATGCCCAATCACGAGTGGAAGTGGTAGTCTGCATGCAATAAAGATGAGCAGGAGTAACTTTGCTTTCCCTTTCACGACCAATTCACATAGGAGACTTGAGTTTGCATTTAGACTTTAGTTAACTAGTATTTAAATATATAAAAGATAAAAATATTCTCATGCTAACATTCACTGCGCATGAGGTATTTAATCCTAGGGTTTTGAGCATAGACTTTAGGGTTTCACACACTTTAAAAGGTGCAAGACTAGAGCACCAAAATTAGAGAAAAATCAATATTAGAGATCATAATAAGTCAAAATTTTAGGAGAGCTTCCCTTGGAGATCACGTTTATGATGAAGCCTTGAAAAATTAGAGAGCAAAGCAATCACCATTTTAGAACATCAGATACAAGCTTTGATCCATATCTTTGGAGCAAAGAGGACGAGATTCAATTTAGCGGCCGCTATCATTGGATAGTGGCCCGTAGGCCTAGCTTAGGGTTTTAGACATTAGTTTCAATATTCTATTTAGAATATCATTAGCATAACATCATTTCATTCATTCGCATTCATAGCATTAGTTTCATTTGCACTTGCTTTCATTTGAGTATATTCATTGCTAACAACCTCATCCAAGGAGGCAATATCGAACATCTAAGCGTGCGTTGTTGTTTCATTGCTCACAGGGCCACAAGTTCATCGGACGAGAGCTACAACATACGAGAGAAAAATGATCCCTCTAGGAAACAAACCTGGAGAAGGAGGCATCTGTAAGCCCTCATACATTTCGTGTGTAGAACCGAGAAGCTTGTGATAGCGCACCACCCCTTTGCGAGGGGACATTTTACCCACTTGTAACCTTATTGTATCAAAATGGGTATCCCTAAGAGGGATTGACATGTAACCGAGTTTTAATACAAATAAAGAGATCTATCTTTGTTACTTTCGTGTTATATGCTTTTTCATGGTCTTTCATTTCATTTTGGGTTTAACACATTTGCAAGTAGAGTAAGAGTGGTGCGTGCACCCTCGGGGTTGCTACAAATGGCGATCAAGGGAAAAAAGCCCTCATTGTTTTTCTCCTCCATTATTTTGATGACTAGAGAATGATATTTAATTAACATCTGTGTTTCTTCATGCAAGTAAGTTGTTTTCTCATCCACCAAGTGGTAACCACAATTACATGTAATATTATTATTTCATTTTATATATGTTTGTTTTATTTATTTATTATTATTATTATCATTTTAGACTTTGTATTGGTTTAATTCTATTTTTTAGTTTAATCTTATTATTATCATTATTATTTTTATTTATTTATTATTATTATTATATTTTTAAATTTAATTTTGTTTAATATAATAAACTAAGATATTCATATAATATCCAATATGTAAAACACAACCAAAACACAAAACCTAAATGCAACTATATGGATGCAACTACATGGACCACTAGCGGGTGTACTGTTGATAGGAAATTAAGACCCTAAACAATAAAAAATACCCCACCGCTCATCATCTCCCCAAATTACCTTCTGTCAAAGCTCTTTGTCTGCCATCATAAGGAGGTACACTTTTACCAGACTGATCTTTTAACTGGTGATACATGCACCTACAACCATAAGAAGATCAACAATACCATATTCTTGCAAAGAAAATAGGCAACTAAATAGGTATTTAACTGAGGGTTGTTATATAACCCCCCTCTAGAATTAAACACAGTCCCTTTGTTTACATTGCTCAGATAAGTAAATGATGTACAGTAACAAATTATATTGTCAAAACTTAAGCATAATTATAGCAAAAAAAGCATGCATTCAAAAGTATATAATTTTTTGCAAATAAAAAAATATTATTATATCATTGTTCAAAAAAATTTGAAAATCATTTTTGTACAACATATTTCTTGATGATCCAACTAGACATAACATTGTTCTAATATCTTCAGCTTGACTAGTTCAAAGTTTGATGGGATGGTTCTTAATGTGGTGACGACTAGGAATCTGTCGTAGCATAAATCTTATGTTCTAGTTTCTCAAGCTCTTTTCTTCTATTCTCTCTTTCTGGGAATTTTTTAGCATAATGAGCTCTTTGATAATAATAAAATCCATCATGTGGAGCTTTTTCTCTTTTCTCACCAGTATTACGGTCTTGGGTGTTCGCTCCTTGTGCACGAATTCTTTGATCTTCTCTTTCCTTGTAATTTCTCTTATCCTAATAGCCTTGGCTATCGTGATTACCTCATTTTCTTTGGTATCTGCTACTGTTCTTGTCAAATTGGGATCTATATTTACCCCAATTTCTACTATTCAAATCTTTTTTCCACCTCATTGAGCAACTATTTATCTTTTCTATAGCTCTTATCTATCATAGGATTTTTGATAATATGCCTTCTTGATCTTATAGTTATCCTTTTCTTACTGAGTCAAATCACAAGTAGTAGTAAGAGTTGCAGGCTTCAGCATAAGAATCAAGTGACCAATATTTAGGTGTAGTCCCAAGAGAAATTATTGGACTTTAATTTCAGTCTGCTACTCATACTCAGGCATATATTTGAGCAGTTGCACAAACCACTGGTAGCACTCAATGACGGTCATGTTGCCTTGAGTTAACCTTAAATATTTTGCAGTCTTTTCAAGGTAAAAATGTGGTGTTAGAAACCTATCTTTAAATGCCTTTACAAATATTTCCCAGTGTACATCTACAACCTCAATAATATGGGTTTTCCTATAGGCATCCCACCAATTTGCAGTTGCTCTAGTCAGATGAAAAACCGCCCATAAATTTTTGATTTAGAAGAGAGGATTCTAATGGCAAAATATGTTGTTAGGACCCTCCTAACATATTGTAATTATAATTATCCGGGGTGCGTCTTTCCAATCGCACCCCATCCTTCATATTTATGGTGTATCACCATATTCATTTTAAAATCATCAAATACATTCATTTATATTTTATATCAATATTGGAGGTTAAACTCTATATTTCAAAAGCGATTCAAAATCCAAGTGATTCCATCTTATTTTTTAATTTTACATTCAAATATATAGCAATTAGTTTCTTAACATCTGGATCAGAGCTTCAGATTTCACCTGCCGCTGCCATAAATTTTTTTTTATATAAAAAAAAAAATCATCAAGCGACGCATTATTAAAACACGGCAAAGGATTATAATTGAAGGTTATAAAAAAATCATAAACGTCGGGAACGAAGATTATTCGGGAACGAAGATTGGACAAAAATAACAGATTATATATATCGGACAAATAACGCCAGGAAAAAGGACGTCGGGCGTGCTTGTCATCGACGTTAATACAGAGGAAGGGAATTAAAACTTGACGTCGTCGAAGTTTCTCAGAAATTTTTCGTGAATTAATTCGTGGATTAAGTTTAGATATATAAAGTCCGTGAATTAATTTTCGTGGGGAATTATCCCACATAGCGGGTGCGGGAATTTTTTTTTTAGTTTATTAAGTGGGCAGCACGCTTACTGAAGCGTGACTTCGGTCACGCCCGCCCTTGACCAAGCTTCGCGCGTACCCACTGCTCGCCTGGCCTCTGTCGGACGCCATCCCGCCTCTGTCAGTCCACTGCTCGCTTGCTCGCCGCCTTTGTCGGACGCCGTCCTGCCTCTGTCAGTCCACTGCTCGCCTGCTCGCCACCGTCCCGCCTCTGTTAGTCCGTCTCTGTTGCTGTCGTCTCGTCTCTCTGTCTTCGCCATCTCGCCTTCGTCAGTCCATCTCTCGTCGCTTTTGCTCCATCTCCGTCTCTCTTTTCGTCCTCCTCGTCCGTCTTCTTCTAGTCCGTCGCTCCATCAGTCCGTCTCTCGCTGCTCGTTGTCGCTCTCTCAGTCCGTCTCACCTGCTGTCGTCCTGCTTGCTGTGCGCTCTCGGGGGCAAAAATAAATAGTTGATAGGGCATTGCCCACCAAATTTTATATATATATATATATATATATATATATATATAATTAATTTAATTTTTAAATTAAATTAAATTATTGTCCAATTAATTTTTAAATTTTTCTCACCTTGATCGTTACCTACACCAACCGAAATGGCCGACGGACGACGATCATTGGATTCCATCCACGAGAAACACGAAAGGCTCGCTGAAGAAGTTAAACAGGAAAGAGAAGAGAATACCCGTAACACAAGAGAACTCTTCGAGAAAATATTTGCAATAGATGTTAAACTTGATGCCATCAGTCAAAAACAGGCAACAACACAAGCAAACTCAACCAACACCGGGTCATCAAACCGAGCAATGTTAGGAGGTCCACAAACTTCCATTCTACCATGGACGACCAAATTAGACTTCCCAAAATTTGAAGGCGGAGACCCTACAAACTGGATCTACCGAGCAGAGCAATATTTCTCACTAAATCAAATTTCGGAAATACAAAAAGTGCATATCGCCTCCTTCCATTTGGAAAATGACGCCATCCAATGGTACCAATGGTTCGAGAAAACTAATGGCACTCCGTCGTGGTCAACCTTTACATAGAACCTATTAGTACGA
The DNA here is from genome assembly GCA_028583015.1 of Wollemia nobilis. Lineage (NCBI taxonomy): Eukaryota > Viridiplantae > Streptophyta > Pinopsida > Araucariales > Araucariaceae > Wollemia > Wollemia nobilis. The sequence goes on from JAQPPZ010002848.1 coordinate 11,940,870, forward strand.
TTTGGCCCTAGCAAGTTTCAAAGCTTTACGGGGGCCCTCACTAAATTATGCCAAACCACTTCAAGAAGCGAGTACCAAGCAGAATTTGAAAGGTTAGCTAATCGAACATCCGGATTAGACGTTGCCTTCTTTCAAGAATGTTTCGTTAGCGGATTAAAAGAAGAAATTTGAATTGAGGTACAAATGTACAACCCTACAAACATGTTAGAGACCATCGGCTTAGCGAAATTAGCGAAAGACAAAATCAAGGCACGGAATCGATTCACAAAACCAACTTGGGGGAAACAATCAAACACTTATACCAACCCCAAGCCAATGCAAAATGGACGAACCCAAAACTCCTACACAACCCCCAAAATTAACCCCGCTCTACCAATTAAACGTCTGAGTTTTGAGGAAATGAAGGAAAGACAAGCTAAAGGTCTTTGCTACCATTGCGATGAGAAATTTGATAGAAATCATAAATGTGCCTCACGGAAATTATATATTCTCGATGCCACCGAGGAAGGGAATTCTACTGAAGAGGAACCTGAACTCGAAGTAGAGGTATTATCCAACACACTTGAAAGTGACGAAGAAAATACACCAAAGGTTTCCTTCAACGCCCTTGCCGGATTTTTTGCCCCTCAAACAATGCGAGTAAAAGGGTATTTTAAGAAACAAAACCTTACCGTGCTCCTAGATTCTGGTAGCACACACAATTTTATCGATCCAAAAGTGGCTAAACAAGCAAATTGTTTCATATACCCTTGCAATAACTTCGAAGTGATGATTGGAAATGGCGGAAAAATTGCATGCAAAGGAAAATGCAGAAATATAAAACTAACTATGGGAGTTTATACCATGCAAAGCGACATGTACGTCTTACCCCTAGGGGGATGCGACATTGTACTAGGCGTACAATGGTTAAGAACCTTGGGCGTAGTCCAATGGGAATTTGATGAACTATGGATGAAATTCACAAAAAAGAACCAAACCTATATTATCCAAGGCCTGAAATCAGGACCTTCCCAAATCGTCAGCTCGCATAGAATGGAGAAAATTATCCGAAAAGGGAACAAAGGAATGGTTGCCCAATTATTTTCAATTCAACCTAGTCACCAAAAAGACGAGACACCAGAGTTACAAAAAATTTTAGACCACCATAAGGCGGTATTCAACGAACCAAAAGGACTACCTCCACAACGAAGTCACGATCACACTATTCCACTATTTCCAGGGCATCAACCTCCTAATATTAGACCTTATCGTTATCCATACCTCCAAAAGACCGAAATAGAGAAATTAGTACAAGAGCTTCTTACAGCAGGAGTCATTAGACCTAGCAAAAGCCCTTACTCCTCTCCAATTATTTTAGTTAGGAAAAAGGATGGTTCGTGGCGTTTATGTGTCGATTTTCGAGCGCTAAATAAAATGACCATCAAAGATAAATTTCCTATTCCGGTCATAGACGAGCTACTAGATGAACTCCACGGGGCAGCTTACTTTTCCAAGTTGGACTTACGGTCAGGCTACCACCAAATACGAGTCGCTGAAAAGGATATTCCTAAGACGGCCTTTCGCACTCACGAAGGGCACTACGAATTCTTGGTGATGCCATTTGGCCTTACCAACGCTCCTTCTACCTTTCAAAGTCTAATGAATAAGGTATTTCACCCTTTCCTTCGTAAATTTATATTAGTTTTCTTTGATGACATTTTGATTTATAGCAAAACATGGGAAGAACATTTGGACCATGTTAGACAAGCGTTCCAAATCTTGAAGGAAAACCAACTTTATGCAAATAGATCAAAGTGTTCCTTTGGGAAACAAGAAATTGAATACTTAGGGCATATTGTCTCAAAGGAAGGCGTGATGGTAGATCCTTCCAAAATCGAGGAAGTGAAAAATTGGCCTATTCCAAAAACCGTAAAGGCTCTACGTGGGTTTCTTGGACTAACAGGATATTATAGAAAATTTGTCCAAAATTATGGTAAAATCGCTGCTCCTCTAACAACATTACTTAAGAAAAACGCTTTCAAATGGTCGCCTAAAGCGGACGAGGCCTTTATCACCTTGAAAACTGCAATGTGTACCACCCCTGTTCTAGCCATGCCCAACTTTTCTAAACCATTCGTCATTGAAAGTGATGCTTCGAGAATAGGAATGGGAGCCGTACTCATGCAGGATGAAAGACCTCTAGCTTTTATAAGCAAAGCATTTTCTCCTAAGAATTTAGCTCGCTCTACATATGAAAAAGAGATGTTGGCGATTGTCCATGCTATTCAACATTGGAGGCCTTACCTTATTGGCCAACATTTCATTATACGCACCGACCATCATAGCTTGAAATATTTTTTGGAACAAAGGACTAATACCCCGGAACAACAAAAATGGGTTACTAAACTTCTTGGCTATGATTATGAAATTACATATAAAAAGGGCAAGGACAACATGGCAGCCGATGCACTTTCTAGAAAATTTGAAGATATGCCTCAAGTTCATGCTCTTTCCTCCCTTATTCCTAAATGGGTAGATGAGGTGCATGAAGAATGGATAAATGATCCTATTACCCACGCCTTAATTCAACAACTTCAACATAATCCTAGTAGCAAACCTCCATACACTTGGAAGGACAATATATTAAGATACAAAGGGAGGATGGTCCTCACCCCCAATTCAACTTATCGAAAGAAACTTCTTCATGAGTTACATACCTCACCCATTGCAGGCCACTCAGGGGTTCTTAAAAACCTATAAAAGAGCCACTACCTCCTTCTATTGGGTAGGAATGAAAAATTACATCAAAAACTTTGTAAAAGAATGTGAAGTGTGCCAAAGACAAAAGGGGGAGACCATCGCTATTCCCGGATTACTTCAACCTCTTCCTATACCCACCAAAACATGGGCAGATATTTCTATGGACTTTATTGAAGGATTACCTAAATCAGGCGGAAAAACAACCATTTTCGTAGTTGTTGATCGTTTATCTAAATATGCCCATTTTTGTCCAGTGGCTCATCCGTATACCGCAAGCACTATAGCCCACCTTTTCCTCGATAACATCTTTAAATTACATGGTATGCCCTCCACAATTATTAGTGATCGCGACCCAACTTTCACTAGTACCTTTTGGAAGGAATTATTCAAATTACAAGGTACTCAACTTAGTATGAGCTCCGCTTACCATCCTCAAACCGATGGCCAAACCGAAGTTGTAAATAAATGTTTGGAAACATACCTTCGATGCTTTGTCTCTACTCAACCACTCCATTGGGTAAGGTGGCTGTCACTAGCGGAATGGTGGTATAACACTTCATACCATACGTCCATCAAAATGACTCCTTACGAAGCACTATATGGTCAAACACCACCATCCCTCACTTCCTATATTCCAGGGACTACAAAAGTCCATGCGGTGGAAACAGAACTTGCTAGTCGAGAGGACATACTACGGACCCTAAAAGAGAACCTACACACCGCCCAACATCGCATGAAGCAGCAAGCCGATCAACATAGAAGCGAACGTAGTTTTCACGAGGGTGATATGGTTTTCTTACGTCTCCAACCTTACCGGCAAACCTCTCTTAAACAAAAAGGTTCTCAAAAATTAGCACCCAAATTTTACGGGCCGTATAAAGTTCTCCAACGTATTGGGACCGTTGCTTACAAACTTGAGCTTCCTCCCTCTTCCAAACTTCACCCCGTATTTCATGTATCTTGCCTTAAGCTCGCAGTTGGAACACATATCACGACACAAACCACTCTTCCGGAATTCTCCGAGGAGGGAGCACTTTTAGTCGAGCCAGAAGCTATCTTGGATCGCCGCTCTCGTCACCTTCGTACTCGCGATATCACGGAAGTGTTAATCCATTGGAAAGGTCTACCTTTAGAAGACGCGACGTGGGAAACTCTTCACGATATCCAGCGGCAATTTCCAAATTTCCAGCTTTGAGGACAAAGCTCCTTTAAGGGGGGTGGCATGTTAGGACCCTCCTAACATATTGTAATTATAATTATCCGGGGTGCGTCTTTCCAATCGCACCCCATCCTTCATATTTATGGTGTATCACCATATTCATTTTAAAACATCAAATACATTCATTTTATATATATCAATATTGCAGGTTTTTCCTTCAATTTCAAAGGCGATTCATACTATCCAGCGATTTCTTCTTATTTAATTTTACATTCAAATATATAGCACTAGTATCTTAACATATGCTTCTAGACTATTCAACCACCTTTATGGTTCTTCTTCATCACCTTTACCATCAAATTTAGCTATATTAATTCTTCGCATATCTTTATCTAACTCAGAACCCACTTTTTTTCTTATGGGATCAACAAACATTTCTTCTTCAGTTGTTACTGGTTCTTTCTCTTTGGATAGATTTTCTTTTATTTTTTTGTTGTTGAGAAATCATCTCTTGCTATTGAATCATCTGAGCCTTCTACTATTCTACGTGTTCTAACATTTGAGTCTTTTGCATCTCCATATGTTCAGCCATATGAGCTCTTTATAAGTCCATATGCTTTTTTTGTTGGCTCATCTATTCTTAAATTAATTGCAACATTTTCACCATATTATCTTATTTTTGTGCTAGTTATTTTTCTTTTCTAAGTATTCGAGGAGTTTATGTGGCTTCTTATGAGGATCTTGTTCTCACTATCCTTCGAAGTACTCTCTTTGGATTATCAGCAAACATTTCCCGTTGAACCACCACAGGCCTCTTAGAGGAGATAGCTTTCATGCTAGATGTCATCACCTACCCAGAGAAGAGCTTTGCTAATTTTGGTTTAAGTTTTCAAAAGTTATCACAATTTTTCCTAAAGTTTCATTGCCTAGGGGATCGTAACCTAGAGCTCTAATACCAACTGTAACAACCCAAGTCTAACCCACTTGGTTGTATTAACTTAAAAATTACATATTTTTTTTTTTCAAATAATTTTAATAATTATTTTACTACGAGGCATGAGTATTCTTCTTGGGTACCCATTTTGTTGCAGATGAAAAACCCAAGAGATCGATACTTGCCAAGTCTCATTATTTGTTGTCTTAAATGAATTCCATTCTCATCCTGAGATCTTGAGTTTAGGCAAGGGTTTCCCCTCTAGGACCCATTTCACCTAGAGTTTGGATGATTATTTTTCCCAATAGTGTGTGCATGCCTGAGCTAAATGAACATCCACCTACCCTATAGTTTGTCTAGGATCTGCCATAACCTAGAAAAAGACTAGTGTTTCTTGAATTGAACTGATTGATGAATCAATATCCCATTCCATTTTGTCATTGGATAATCGTTCATAATTCAAATAACACCTCTCCATACTATCAGGTGACAACCTAAGAGCGATGCCCATTTTATCCTCTTTTACCTCCCGTACTGACCCTTCCCATCAGAAGTGTAGTTGTCCTTGTTACATGGTAACTGACCTTCCCTCAATTACCATTCAAGATTATCTTTCTTTCCATCCAACCCGATGGATAATTACCTTTCCATCCTTCCTTCCTGATGGATGGATGTCTTAACTATAAGGTATAGGTTCTATTGTTTTTACTTAGAGATGATGTATGGAAGTTCTTGTATTTGATTGCTTTAATTTAAATCCGTAAGCACAATTTATAGTTTAAATATAATATGGCTTCACAATATTAAGTACTATCTAAAATTGATTTTAAGTAAAACATTTCTATATAACAAAGTAAGTCTTATATGAAGATTTATAACTTAATACTTTATAATTCTAGACTTCTAGAATGCTTATTAAATTGGATAATAAAGTATTTATTATAATAGTAGTATTATCAAAAACATCAATACTAGTTGAACAAAATTGTTCTGCTCTCGATTTTAGGTTTATCTATTGTCTAAGCATAAGGGTTAAACTGTTCATGTTAAAGGTTCAAATTATTATTCTACGCGTATTTGATAGTGGTCCACAATAGTATTAGCTTACAACAACAATACTGGCAATTTTTCGATTGATAAGAATCTCACCAAACAATAGTAATTGTGTCACTTACAATTCAACATATAATAATATATATTTATAAAGGCACACATAATAAGTGTAAAATTCACATTCTGGAATGTAAACATGGCAAACACATATATGGATGTGAATTTTTTTATGGAGTACATCTACCATTACATATAGAGATCCTTCAAAAGTTTTGAAATTTTAATTAATACTTGTGCTATTTAGTTTAGGTTTGAAATTTGTATGCAGCTTGGGTGGCCATTGAGGTTTTAGTTTTAGAGGTAATAGTGAATCCTACCCGCATAATAAAAAGTAACTAACTAATAGCTAAAACAAAGTGATTTAGAAATTGGATATCAATACGGTAGTCTGATATTTCCCCTCTCTTTGTCGTAAAAGGATGTTTACAATATAACAAAACTATCCAGGCATGTATGCATTATTTCTGTTGACTTCGAAGATAGCAAAATTGTTGATTCAAAGTTTCATATTTCAAACTTACGAGTATTTTTAGGTCGTATATCTACTAATGTCCATTTAATTTTAATTGAGGCTTCACCAATCTGACTCTATAGGTAAACATTGTTTACACCTTATACACAGATTCTGAGGCTTTGGGAAATAATCACTGTAATGTTGATGAATTGACAATCAATTCACTCTTTTGAACATACCCCATAAAAAGGTAAAAATTGTTACAAATAAACTATTAAAAACTAAAAAAACATATTTAACTTTTGTTTTGTTTATTTTAGCATGGCGAGCATCGTCAAAGTGGAGTCACGACACAACAATAATATGAAAGCTGAGGAAAATGTTTGTCTCATATAAAAACCACATCCCACCCTTCAGTTTATACAACTATCATCTCACCTTTGACAATAATAAATATCACACAAGAGACCTTTCCTATGAATGTTGTTTCAAGCTATGTTTAGACAAGTCTTCTTTTAAATAAGTATCAAATGTTCATAATAGATTATGTAATCTATGGTTCCAATACAAACCCAAATTTTAAAATAAAGTGGCTAAATTTAATATTATACAATGGACTTTTTGTTTTAATTTCGATATATGATATTTATCTAAAGGGTAAATTGCTTATTAAGCGTTCAAAACTGACAACGTAAAATACGTGTTAATTCTATTAGATTTAGATTTTCATTAAAGAAACTAAAATAATGATATTTAAACAAAGGTGGCTATGTTATTTCTTTTATACATCTGACTTTCATTCTAGTTTTTACTGTATAAATTTACTCTAAAGAGTAATTTTCTGAGCATCCAAAGTTGATGTCATGGGATAGTTTAATACAAATAGATGCTGTAGCGACCCCGGGATGCACGCACCACTCTTTTTATGCTACTTGCAATGTATTAAAAACCCAAAATGAAATGGAAGACAATGAAAAGCATATAACATAGAAATAACAAATATGGATCTCTTTATTTGTATTGAAACCCGGTTACATGTCGGTCCCTCTTAGGGATACCCATTTCGATACAATAAGGTTACAAATAGGCAAAGAGTGCCTCTTTCACGAAGAGGTGGTGCGCTTTCAAAAAGCTTCCTAGTTTCGCACACAGAAATGTATGAGGGCTTACAGATGCCTCCTTCTCTAGGCCTATTTCCTAGAGGGATCCCTTTTGCTCTCGTATGTTGCAGATTCCGTCCGATGAACCTGTGGCCCTGTAAGCAATGAAACAACAACACACGCTTAGATGTCCGAGAATACCTCCCTGGATGAGGTTGTTAGCAATGAATATAACAAATGAAAGCAAGTGCAAATTAGACTAATGCTATGAATGCGAATGAATGAAATGATGCTATGCTAATGATATGCTAAAAAAATAATGAATCTAATGTCTAAAACCCTAAGCTAAGCCCGCGGGCCACTGTCCAAGACAACGATCGCTAAAGTGACTCTCGTCCTCTTTGCTCCAAAGCTATGGATCAAAGCTTGTATCCGATGTTGAAATAATGGTTGCTATGCTCTCCAATCTGTCAGGGCTTCACCATACACGTGATCTCCAAGGGAACTCTCCAAGTCTCGAAAGCTCTCCTCAATGACCTGTCCTGATAAATTGTCTGGATAAAGATCTCTTAGATAAAATATGTCTCTCCTCTCTTCCAAGATCGATAAAAATATGGATCCTTGGTGCTCTTAGGCTTGCACCTTTTATAGTGTGAAACCCTAGGTCTATGTCCAAGCCCTAGGAATGAATTTCTCATGCGTAGTGAGAGTTAGCATGAGAAGATTTTTGTCTTTTCTATGTTTGGAGGCCAGTTAACTGAAATATAACTACCAACTTGAGTCTCCTATGCAAACTGGTCATTAGCATGAGAAGATTTTGTCCTTTGTCTATGTTTGGAGGCTAGTTAACTAAAGTCTAAATGCAAACTCAAGTCTCCTATGTGAACTGGTCATGAAAAGGAATGCAAAGTTACTCCCGCTCACCTTTATTGCATGCAGACTACCACTTCCACCCGTGATTAGGCCTATTTGTCGAAAAAACTACTTTTATGGTTTAGTCATTGTCATCTACAGTGACTAAGATCTAGCCATTATCATCTATAATAACTAAGGTCTAGCCACTCTAGGCTTGAGTGGCTAGGATCTGGTCACTCTTGGCTTGAGCGGCTAGGCTTGGATGGCTTGAAAAGGCCCCAAATGAGTGGTGAGAACCATTATTGATGCTTGGAAAGTCCAATATTATGTCATATGATCTTATGAATGTGTCTATGTGAGTAGCTCCCCTAAGCATGACACATTTTAGGTGTCTATAGATGCCCCTTTTTGTGATGCATTGTGTGGAAAACACAATGTTGAGCAAAAATGTAGACTGATCTATTTGTAGGGTGTATGGTGATCAATGGTCTGATCAATGTTGGATGGCCCAATCATGCAAGATGGCATGCATCCCTTGAATCATTGCCTCAATGTTCGGAGGACTTAGCTCAGTGGCTTGGGCATGTTAAATTGCACTCATTCCTCAAACTCAATCGGGTAGCTTCAGCTACTACAATAGTTTCGATCGGTAGGAGAGCTACAATTGAATATGTCATGTCTGCTTACATTCCCAACAAACAAGGGAAATTTGTGATTGTTGTATGCAATGATTCATAGGATGAACATGATTTTGTTATGATCGAGTGATATTTTGTTGATTTTGATTATGATTATGTTGAAGTTTTGAACTACTTCCTCACACAATGGATTGGTGAAGAAATGACAATGAATGAAGTGACAAGTCGCTTGACCAATATGACTAATCTGGTTCCTTTCTAGCATTTGTTGCTTTTAATGGGCAATCCCACATCCAAGTGTGATTCCAATTGTTTATGATAATCATCTATCCCTATCCCGAGGAGCGGTCCAGCTATCAATAGCCTTCTTAGGGAGTTAGGATGAGTGATTCTATTTATGTTCATATTGTATCACTTTGGCTTAATGTTTTTGGTATCATAGGGGAATTAGGATGATCCTTTCACACCCATGGAGCAGTCCGACCATCTTGGTCTTCTTCGGGATTGAAGGGTGGCACATCGTAATTCCAAAATGAAATGCTTTTGCCCCAAGTGGCCTTATGGTAGCCTACTCATCTCATCGAAATGCATGGAGTGTGAATCATTGCAATCATCGAGTGGATAGAGTAAGTAACTAGGTACGAGGCTTGCTTGAGATTATGCTTATATGTGATTTTTTTGTTATTTTGGTCATTAAGATGACTTCAATTCATCAAAATGCATTTATTTAATGTTTTTGTTATCCCCCATGGAAGGAATTTTCTTGTTTTTATCTATGGAGTAGGCTACTGTCAGGTCCAATGGCCTCTGAGTCTCTACCTGTGGCCGTTGTCGCCTTGAGCGGCCATGAAGTTTGGGCCGCTGACGTTAGCAGCGGCCAAGGCATAATTTGAAAATATAAAAAATGTATTTTTAGGGTTTTGACCTATCACTTTCATTTGCTATCAATTCACTTTTTAGAGCTCTGGTGAGACAACGATAATTGCGATTTTTGAAGTTACTACTGATCGAGGACATGGTTGCACAGGGTGAGGCATCAGCTGTTGGAGGAGCTGGAGCTTCTTGGGTATTCTTTCAAACCCTACCCTCTTTTCCTTTTTGGGTAAAACTGAACCTCACTAAGTAAATGGCAAATGAACCCCACTAAACCTGTTGGTAATGAACGAAATCCATAGTTAGGCTTAGTTTAGGTTTTTAAGTGGTGGGTTGGTCCCCATTTTTTTTTTTTTATTTTTTTTAATTTTATGGCCTAGGGTTCATGGGTTTGTCATGTTACCTTTCGACCATTGTCACTCAGAGCGGTAGAAATTTGGTCGTTGTCACTCAGAGCGGCTAAGTTTGAACCCCAACGGTCAAAAATTTGATCATTGGGATTTGGCCATTATTGTCTCCAGTGGCCAGATTCTAGCCATTGTAGGTGACAACGGCTAATCCCCTTAGCCAATTTTGCACATTTTTTCTTTTTATTGGATTTTCTGAGATAGTTTAATAAATTTTTTTGGAATTTTGAACTACTCTTTAGCATGTGTTGCATGCCTAGGTGTATTTATTCCCCCTTATTTGCTCAGATTTAGGAGAGTGTCAGATTTTTTTATGTTTTATTAGGATTTATGCCTTAGATGCACTGTAGTTATGTTTCATATTTCTTTTGCTTTGCTTAGATCCTTACTTCTTAGGCTTGAGACCCGAGTCTCATGAATGACCTTCTACCTCTTTTGGATGACATGGATTGGAGGTGGCTTAAGGCTCGTGGGCTCCAGTATGTTACCAGACTACCTCATATTATGTCAGACCAGGCTTACCTTATGGCTTTGGCCCATCGTTGGGACCCTCGGACTAATACCTTCCACCTCCCGACCGATGAGATGACCATTACGCCAGAGGATGTGTACAGGATCTTTTGGATCCCTTTTGATGGGGTGGCCATTGTTTCTTCGACCACTAATGATTAGGTGGTCATCTTCACTCGAGTGTTCGGAAGGCATTCTGAGGATGCTCTCAAGGACACCAAGTCTGGGGGAGTGTCTATCATCCATTGGTACCGGGAGCATGTTTTCACAATGAGGCATGCGATGTTGTTGATGGTCATCAACAATGTCCTTATCCTAGACTATTCAGGCTTGAGGTTCCCTTGGAACCTCCTTGTGATGGTTCAAGACCTGATGGACAGTGAGGCGCCCATCATCTATGCATGGGGTAGGTCTCTATTGGCTCAGTGTTATGATGAGTTGTACCACATCCATCAGAGGGGTCATGTCAGCATCACCTGCAGTTGGATTTTGTAGATCTGGGGATGGGAGCACATTAGGGTAGATCACCCTAAGGGGCTTCCTATTAAGATCATAGTTATGGATAGGAGGATGCAGTGCTATGGTGCTAGATGGGCTAGAGAGAGCGAGGAGTGCAAGAGCCACACTTTTGTAGGGGAGCTGACTCATTATACTGATACTTTTACTAGACTCTAGGCTGGAGATGTCATATGGTACCCGTATCATGAGTGTCCTACTTGGGATGACCCTGACAACTTTACTGCTAGGATGCGGTATGAGCGATGGCTCATTGGCCATAAGGTTAACATCTGGGAGCACTTCTTCTACTCTCGGGTTCTTCATCAGTATGGGTTGTAGTAGGATGTGCCATTAGTACCATTTTTGTATAGGTGCATTAGAGTAGAGAGACCTCCCCCCCGATAGGTTATAGAGCTAGCTGATGAGGAGGATGCCCCAGCTATTGATCCTGGAGTAGTTGGTGGAGTTATAGATGCATTTGCATGGTGGTGGGGTGACCTGATGTGGTATGATGAGGGCAGTCTGGGCTGAGAGGATGATGGTAGAGATGGGGTAGATCCATCGGGGTGTAGGGTTCATGCTAGGACTACGACGTGGGGCCAGTAGGTAGAGCAGGTGGTAGTGGAGGAGCAAGAGGCTCCTAAGGAGGTGGAGGAGGAGATGGAGCCTAAGGAGAGAGATTCTCCTCTTAGGGCATAACTACATGATGTGGAGGTCGAGCTCCAGTCGGCCAAGATACAGGTACAATAGCATGATGCCATCATAGCTCAGAGGGATACTACTATAGCATAGCTATCAGATCAGGTACAGGCTTTGCAGGCCACTCTAGGAGGAGCTACCCAGATGTAGGTTGTTGTTGCTCCTCCTACTCCTAAGGGTCCTTCGAGGGTAGCTCTTGAGGGTGAGATCAATCATCTATAGGGTTTGTTAGATGAGAGTGATGTTCAGATTGTTGAGGATGCAGCCCAGATTGTCGCTCTCTCGAGGTAGATCAGGAGGCTAGGAGCCATCCCTAGGGAGAGAGGAGCCACAGGTGGGTCATAGGTCAGTAGGAGTTCTACAATAGGGTAGTCTTCCATCCGACCTAGTCATGGGGCCTAGACTCATACTGAGAGACCAATAGGGTCCAGCTCACACCATTCTCCTAGAGATCCGTCCATAGGGGGCGGTGCTGTAGGGGGCATAGGCCTAGTATTTGATTGATGGTTCACTTGGTTTTGATTCATTTTTGAGGTCGGATGACCTATATGACTATAGCCCATGGGCATTTTTGTATATCCATTGACACACATACTTTTATGATATATTTGCATTATGACTCATTATGTGTATCATTTATTGCTCATGTTTTTGTTGTTATTTTATTTTATGATGTGATGTGATGATGGCATTATGATGATTTGATGTATATGTTAGATGATAGATGATATTGTAGATGCTTATATGGATGTGTAAATGCTTATATGATTTGATGATATGACATGATGTATTTTGATGATGAATGATGAATTCATGATTGTATGCAAATGGATATTGCCTATATGTTTTATGATGTGCTTTATGATGTGATGATGGATGATTAATGACTTATGTTTGTGGATGCGATGTTATTGTTAAATGCATGTTTAATTTTGCTTTAATTGTATGCATCTAACTTATGTGATGGGATGGTATAAATGAACCTGTATGCTCTAATCACTTAAAACATAAGGAATGCATATGACATTGACAATCTTAATGGGTGATACCACAGAAAGTAAAAAAATAATCATGAATTTAAATAATCACTCTTATCATAAGAATTGATTAAGTATTCATATATGAGATGTAATGGTGTGTAATGTATTTTCTTGATAAGTTTCTGTAAATTAAAAGATATAAAGTAGTCAATGGTCGTCTATATACTATTTCTAATATATATGCGGTATCTGTCCTACTATGTTGATACCCCCTAATTTATAGAATCTTATAAAGAAAGTGATGGTGTGAATGATGATATGATTTGTTGCTATGTAAGAATTTTTTGGGGCTTTCTAGAGATTCAAACACTCTAGTTACCCTATCAATAGTTGTCTATTGACCACTCTAGACTTTTGAAAAGTAAGGCTTTTACCATGGACCTGGATATTCATGATCTCTGTGTGTGCAAGTGATTGTATATTTTGAGATAGAACTCAAGCATTTCCTCCGATGTCAGGCGGGATTCTTTCAGCCCATTGCTAAGATCAGGGATTCTCAAGTGTTCGTCTCGTCCTAAGTTGGACTTAGTTGGACTATACCACTAGGCAATATTGGGTTACCTAAGCTAGCTCATCCACATTCAAACATTGGTCTACACAAATGCATGAAGCAATTGTGGTAGACATATCATCATGCGTAAGGATCTCTCCTTCTGGTTTTGTACAATGCTGAGAATTCCAAGGATTCAAGCTTTATTCCCTTCTTTTCTTCCTTTTGGCTTTGGATATTTGCTCATATGTAGTGATGAAAATCATTGTTTATTTTTTATTGATTTTTCTTTGAGCGAGGTTTCTTGGAATTTTTGATTTGTGTATCGGATCATTGCTTTGAAATCTGGAATGTATGCTTGGATTTTTGAATATGTACTTTGCTTCGGGTTTTTTCTTATTTTGATTTAAGCAAGGGATTTGGATAGGGCAAAGCTTGTCCTTTTGCCAATTCTCAACACCTTTAAACCGGTTGCACAGGGGGATAAGCAAGGAAGATCCTTTTCGCTTAAGGTAACCTAGACCGCTTTGCAGCTTTCATCTTTTCCTTGTACCAACTAGGATTTTAGTGTTTCAATTAGTGACGAGATCTTGAATATCCAAGGCATTATCATAGCTAGACCTTACCTTCTACTAACCAAGATTGTTTTCCACAAAATTTGATAAGATCACTAGGTGTGGTTGATTAACCAAAAAACCTTAGTATATTATGTATAGCAACAAATAATGGTTGTGTTGAAAAACACAATTACACACATGTGTTGATGGAGGTATGGATTTGAATGATTTGTGCGACAAAATTTGGTATCACTTTTAAGGCTCTCATGACATATGCAATTGTAATTGATTTAAAAATGCAATGCAATTATGTGGATGCAAGATATGAGATGCAATTGTTTTTGTATTTTTGATTTTTATGTTGTTTTTGTATTTTTGTTTAATTTTGACCAAAGGTTGCCTTTGTAGCATGAAGTACCCTTGGAGATTTTTGATTTTGACCAAGTGGCATGAATTACCCTTGGAGATTTTTGATTAAAGTTGACCAAGTGGTTTGAATACCCTTGGAGCATTTTTATTGAAGTTGACCAAGCAATTTGAATACCCTTGGAGCATTTTGAATTGATTTTGACCAAGCGGTTTGAATACCCTTGGAGCATTTTGATTGATTTTGACCAAGTGGCTTGAATGTCCTTGGAGCCTTTGATTGTATTTTGAATTTTTATGTTTTTATGATTTGTTTGTGTTTTTGACCTATTTGATTTTTTTTATTTTTTTGTATTTTTGACATATTTGAATTTTTTTGTATTTTATGTGTAGAATGCCTTTAAGTGAATGATATTGAGAGGTTCAGGCTCCTCAACACCATCTAATGATATAAGGTGATATGCTCCAGGCCCAACTCTCTATGAAATCATGTATGGGCCTATCCAATTTACCATGAACTTGTCTCGTAGATGCGGTGGCAGATTCGAATTCTATTAGTTTTCTTTGAGCACTAGATCTCCAACCTTGAATTCCCTTAGGTGGAATTTACTATTGTAAGCTCACGCAAGGTGATCTTGGTAAATGCAAAGATGCTCTAAAGCATTGACTCGACATTCATCAAGAAGCATCAACTGATCAAGGTGGCCTTGCCACGTGACATCATCATCTATGAAGTCCTTTAATGCTATGCGTAGAGTTGGAATTTCCAACTCTAGTGGCATGATGGCCTCAGTGCCATACACTAGTGAAAATGGTGTTGCCCTAGTGGGCGTCCGTATACTAGTCCTGTATGCCCATAGTGCAAGAGGCAACTGCATGTGCCAATCCTTGTGATTGTCTTGCACCGTCTTCCTCAAGATGGAGACTATTATCTTGTTTGAGGCTTCTGCTTGCCCGTTTGCTTGTGGATAATAAGGCATTGAAAAACTATGCTGAATATGGTATTTGTTCATTAAAGCATGCACATTTTTGTTCTTGAAATATGGCCCATTATCCGATATTATCTTAGAAGGGACCCCAAAATGACTTATGATATTATGGAGTATAAACTCTACAATCCTTGGTCCAGTTGTTGATGTTAAGGGGATCGCTTCCACCCATTTAGTGAAGTATTCTATGGCTATTATGATGAATATGTGTCAGCCTAAGGATGGGGGTGAGATCTTCCCAATCAAGTCTAGTCCCCACTATGAGAATGGCCATGCTTCCTGGATGGGTTGCAAGGCTTGCGATGGTAAGTGCGTTAGATTTGCATGATGTTGGCACTTAATGCATTTCTTGACATACTCACAGTAGTCCTTTTCCATGGTGGGCCAATAGTAACCCATTCTCAAGATGCACTTAACGATGGCCATGCCACTAAAATGCCCTCCACATGTGCCATCGTGAGCTTGCAAAATTGCCCAGGATGCTTCCTAGGGCTCAAGACAATGGAGTAATACTCCATCATATCCTCGTATATAGAGGATTTCTCCTAGAAAGATGTATCTTGTTGCTTTCTATTTGAACATTCACCTTTCAGTATGTGACAAACCTTGAGGTACTATTCCAAGTTTTAGGAAGTCCCGTAGTTGGGAAAGCCAATCCTGATAAGCCATGACTTCTATAGAAAATATGGCTTGCTTTTCCTGTATTTTTGAGCTGGTGAACATGGATTGAGGAACAACTCTATGGTGTATGGTTGCACCACACTCCATAGGTCCTTGGGAGATCAAAGACCCCCAAGGTGTCATTTGCAAGAAATATCTAGCTATGAAGGACCAATCCTGATTTGGTTCGATGTTGATCATGTTGATTGATTCTTGATTGTCAAAAGCTTCACGATGTATTGTTGAGTGTGAAAGCACTTTCACATGAATGGTTGTAAAATTAGTAGATGGATTCTGAGGGATTAAGGATCCCAAAGAGGCCATGGTGTCTACAAATCTATTTGATGTACGAGGGATTGCCTCGATGTCATACCATTCCAACCGAGCTAGGTAGGTGTCAACAAGTTCCTTGTAAGTATTCAAGAGTGGGCACCTACATTGAAATAGTCCTTTGACCTAGTTTACTATGAGCAAGGAGTCACCAAAGATATTCAATATTTTAATGCCCATTGCTATGGCTGTTTGGAGTCCCAAGATCAATGCTTCATATTCTGTGTTGTTGTTTGTGCAAGGGAAGTCTAGTTTGAATGATAAGGGCAATGGAGCACCCTACGGTGTGATAAAGACAATCCCTGCTCCGCCCCCTTGTTCACACTTTGAACCATCGAAGAACAATGACATGTCTCTTTCTTTCTTAGGTTCTTCGAGTTCTGGTGGATCTGATAATGCAAAGACCACATCATCAGGAAATTCTATGGTGAGAGGCTTGTTATCCTGAAGAGGTGCCTCTGCTAATTGATCTGCTATGACTTGTCCCTTGATGGAATTTTGGCTTATGAACTCTAGATCAAATTCTGTCAATAGCATGATCCACTTTGTGGTACATGTATTGTGATATGTCTTGCTCATCATGTACTGCAAAGGATTTTGTTTTGATATGACGTAGGTCGTATGGCTCAACATGTAGTGTCACAACTTTTGAGTTGCAAAGACCACTGCTAAACACAATTTTTTGACATACGCATATCCTAGCTCATAACTCACCAAGGTGCGACTAATGTAATATATGGCTTGCTCTTTATCTTGTGCATTCTTTTGGGCTAACATGGTGCCCAATGCGAAATCAGTAGCCGATATATATAGTAAAAATGGTATGTCTGGCCTTGGTGGAGCCAATACTGGTGGTGTGGCCAGATAAGTTTTGATCTCTGCAAAGGCTTGATGGCATTCTTCATCCCAATGAAAGGGGACCTCCTTGCATAGCAACCGATTCATAGGTCGACATTTGTCTGATAATTATACGATGAATATTTTGATGGATGCTATCTTGCCTTGTAGGCTCCTTAACTCCCTAATGTTGGTAGGGGTGGCCATTTCCAATATAGCCTTTACCTTTGTAGGATCTACTTCGATGCCTCTCTTGGATACGATGAATCCCAAAAGCTTGCCAGAAGTTATGCCAAATACGCACTTCTTAGGATTCAATCGGACATTGTGTTCTATGAGGTGATCAAAGACTTGTCTAAGGACTTCAGCATGCTCTTGCCACAATAGGGACTTGGCCAGTAAGTCATCCATGTAATCCTCTAAGATCTTATGCATATAGTCATGGAATATGTATGTCATGGCCCACTGATATGTGGCACCAACATTTTTGAGACCAAATGGCATCACTTTGTAATAGAATGTTCCCCATGGAGTAATGAAAGTAGTTTTATGTTGATCTTCGGGCTTAATCCAGATCTGGTTGTATCCAAAAAAACCATCCATTAGGGAGAGCATCTCATGACCTATGGTTGCATCTACAAGAGCATCTATGTTTGGCAATGGGAATGAATCCTTTGGTGTTGCCCTATTTAAATATCTAAAGTCTATGCAGATACAGACTCTTCCATCAGGTTTCCCCATGGGTACCATGTTCGACACCCACTCAGGGTAGTCTATAGGAACTATGAATACTGCATCCAGTAGTTTTTGCAATTCATTCTTCACCATCAAAGTGATGGTTGGATGCATTTTCCTCAAATTTTGCTTGACTGGCTTCTTCATGGGATCCAATGAAAGGTTGTGAATGACTAACTTTGGATCTATCCCTGGCATGTCTTTGTAAGTCCAAGCAAAAATATTTGGCCTCTCTTTGAGGAGAGGAATTAGGATGGCTTGTTCCTCTGGAGATAGACTTTCTCCAAACTTGAATTTTCTTGGTTGGGTAGGATCATCACTGATGTCCACCTCGAAAGTCACTTCTATAGCCATATGTGACCCATCCTCTAGCTGATGAGGCATGGGTATCAAATGAATGTCATCGATGGGATTTATAGGACCTACTGACTCAGGTTCCAAACCAACATGGAAGATGTCATACGCACAACCTGATGCAAAATGGAATGGTTGTAACATCTCTTCATTGGGGAAGAGGTCTTCAGGCTCTATGGGTGAATTAGCATGATCCCAATCAATAGCCTCTATATCAAGATGCAATGATTTGGTAGGATCTACTGGATTATGAAGTGGAGTGGTCAAATCAATGGAGATCATGTTGATGGATGGGATGAAATCTCCAGGACCACATGGGTGCAATCTTATCTTAGGGGTTTCCCTTCCATACTTACGATGAGGCTCTGGAGGAATGGGAATTTTTGGATCTGGCCCATGAGTAGGGTGGATAATAGGATCATTGGGCTCTAATCGCTCTCTGAATGTAGGTGGAGGGGGATTGACCATCTGGTGAATGGCAGCTAGGTCAATAGGTCTCCCCAAAAATCATAGATGAGGGTCTATAGCATGGAGTGCCACCTCTCTCTCTACTAGCTCGTTGACTTGTCACAAGTGGTGAGGTCCAAGATAAGCCATCTCGGTCTCATCCTCAAAGTCATCATCACTTATCCAAAAACCATTAGCATTGGTATGCGGTCCTAAGACAAGGGGCTCATGTCTTGGCCCCAAGTAGGCCATCTCTATTTCATCTTCATATTCTTCATCACTTATGAAGAATCCATTTGCATTTGTCTCTTGCCCCAAAGTTAGGGGTTGATGGCTCAGGCCTAAGTAG
The DNA here is from genome assembly GCA_028583015.1 of Wollemia nobilis. Classification (NCBI taxonomy): domain Eukaryota; kingdom Viridiplantae; phylum Streptophyta; class Pinopsida; order Araucariales; family Araucariaceae; genus Wollemia; species Wollemia nobilis. Next base: position 11,960,003 of record JAQPPZ010002848.1, read on the forward strand.
GCTCTTTCTATTGAGTCTTCTGATTCATAGTCACTTTCATCCGATGTATACCCACTCTCATTATGGATGGACCATGTGAATATTTGTAAATAGTGAGGCCCATGGTAGGCTAAGCCAAGTTGTACCTCATCATCACTTGCTTCATATCCATTCTCCTCATCCCATGAGTTGTACCCTATTGGGGTGGAATCAATTGAGATGTTTGGATGATAAATTTTTGGTGGTGGTACGTTCACCATGGCCACTTGTCTATTGCTCAAATTTCCTATTCTTAGGGGGTGATAAGGAATGAAATCGATGTCTTCTCCTAACCCTAAGCTTAATCTATCCAATGCTACTGCAAGAGAGTCATCTCGACCTCCAATATAATAGCCTAACCCAAACCTATCGGAGGGAAGCTGATATTGTGGCTCGTATGGCCGCCTGCACCCCTGCTCATATATACCAAGGCCATAGCCATGCCAATGGCAATGCTCAAAGTAGCTTAGAGAAAACTCAGGATTAGAGAGGTAATGAACATTGACCATGAATAATTCATCACTATCCTCTTCTATGTCTGAAGACTTATGGGCGTAGTCCAGGCCGACATAGACAAAATTGGTTTGGTTGGGAGGGATTCCAAGTGGAACCACTATTCCCACTAGTGGCCTCAAGTCCTTAGGTCTTCCCATGTTTTGTGTAGACTCAATGATAGGCATAAAGGTAATGTTCTACACAAGGTACTCCCCTATGCCTATGCTTGCCAAGTGTATTGATGCATGCGACGTGGATGACCCTACGGATGATACTGGCGAAGCGGGGTGGTAATCACTATCTTCATCTTGATCTTGAAGATCTTCTTCTTCCATAGGACTTGGCATTTTAGCAATGGCTATAGTTGGCACTTCCTTGGGCCTTTCTTCTTTGACTAAGGGTGCCTTTAGCTTCTGATTATCTTTTGGTTTTGATGTTGATGGTACTTTAGAAGCATTGACTATTTTGAGTGCACCAGGAGGTGTTGATGTGCATGGGTCTTTTCTTACCCTTTTGTCTTTGTTATCCATTTGTGTGGTTGGAGATGAAGGTGCTACGTATAGGTGGGTAGAAGGAATTACAAATTCTCCTAGAATGTCCACCTGATGGATGTATTTAAAAGGCTCTTCATCGGCCAGAACCACATAGACTTTGTTTTCGTGCACATACTTGACACATTGGTGCAAGATCGAAGGAACACACTTCATGGCCCTTATCCAAGGATGCCCTAGGAGGATGTTGTACTGCATAGCTCCTTCCAAGACATGACACATCATAGGGATGGTCTTGTGCCCCACCTTGATGGGTAGGACTATCGTTCCCATAGTATTGCATAAAGCATCATTAAAAGCTCTCAATGTGTAAGCTCCTGGAATGATATTGGACTTGGGGATCTTGAGGTGCTCTATTGTTGTTGTTGTAATGATGTTTATTGATGAACCTGTATCGACCAAGACCCTCTTGAAAGGTAAGTCATTGATTGCCACCATAATGTTTAGTGGAGGGTCTAGTAAGGCAATAAGTACTCTCTTAATCTCATAATCATAGAATCAAATTACAGGTTCCTGGCATTCTTGTACTTGTCCCACAAAGTGAGTGAATGCATTCGCATCTTGTGGTTGGAGCTCAATTGTCCTTAAAATTTCCATTAGAGTCTCCCTATGCTTTGGGGACTATTGTATGAGCTCATAGATGGATAACTTAGTCGGAGTCATCTATAGGTTTTGCTCCAATCTACTCTGGATAGTTACCATAGGTCATGTTGGTGGACCTGGAAGGTTGTCTTACCTCTACCTAGGTGTGGCTGGGACATTCATGGGAGCTGTAGGAGGTTGTGGTTGACCATACCACCTAGTCCTTGTTGCTATGTTAACAATCTCAACCATCCCAATGCATCCATGGGTAGGTATATCAGCTCAAACCTGATTGACTTGGGCCCCTTGCTCTCTAGGGGCCTCATGATTGGGCAATGGGTTTCTGTATATGCCCATGTCTCTATTATCGAGAGCCAGTGGGTTGTCAACTTTGAGTTCTCCTACCTCAATCATGTTTTGCACTTGATGCTTAAAACCAATGCAAGCCTCAATGTCATGCCCCGGTATCCTATGATAAGGGCAAAATTGATCTTCCCTATATCCTTTTGGCTTAGGATGGTTGGGATCTATAAGAGGTATATCAAGAAATCTGATCCTCCTGGCCTCGCTCAACTGATTAAATATTGATTGCATTGATTCTGTCAGAGGCATGAAATAGCGAGGTGGCTTGCATTCTCTATTTCACCCTTGATTGTTCCTTTGGTCATAATTGGATGGGGGGGATGTGCTTGATAGTTCTAGGGTTGTTGTGCACCCCCATCCTTGGGTGTAGCCAATACGACTTGATTGACTAGAGCAGGGTTGCCCTACTTCTGCTTGTACTTGTCATTCTTACCATTCTTGTTCCACTCCTTTTTTTGTTTCGAGTTTAATGGTTCCCTCATCTACTTTTATGTCTTCGATGAGTTTGGCCTGTGCCAAAGCTTCCTCAAATGAAGGATACTACTGAAGTTGTAGCAAGAGGGAGATGTGTTTAGAACAACTTTTGGTGAACATGTGAATGATCTCTTCTATGGGAACGGAGAATGATAATTTTACCATGAATTTTCTCCATCTATTCCCATAATCCATTACTGGCTCATCATCATACTATTTCAAGTTGGCCAGGTCTGAAAGGTTCACCTTCTTCTTAGCACCAAAGGAGAAATGCTTTAGGAATGCATTTACTAGTTGTTCAAAGTTGGTTATGCTATGCTTAGGTAGTTGGTTGAACCATTGAGTGGCAGCACCTAAAAATGTCATTATGAATGTTCTTAGCATGAGAGCATCATTGTCTTCAAGATGAAAATATGCATTGATAAAATTGGTGACGTGCTCTTGTGCATCCTCTTCACCCTTAAATTTTTCTAACCTAGGCATCTCAAAGTGCTTAGGATATGGAGGGCTAGGGATTGATGGGCACAATGGTTGGTTGTGTATTTTGCTCAATGTTGGTGAGTTCCCAACTACCTCTTATTTCTCAAAGGCTTTTATATTTTTAGCAATTTCTTGAAATGCCTTTGATGCATGGATTTCCTCCTCTTGTAGGCCTACTCATAGTGGCAATGGAGGTAACTCTCTATCCATTTGATTTGTTCTATTTTCCTCCCTCCTATGAGGGGACTCAAGATTGTGATCCTGGTTTGTTATGTTTGCCCTTTCCCCACTAGTTGGATTTCATTCATGGTTTGGTGGGTGATTTCATTGTGGGCTATCTTGTCTAGTGTGCCTCTCCTTAGGTGAGTCAGCACATCTAGTTCTTTGGTGGTTATCATCATTTGTCTATAAATTGCTAAGAGCTAGCCGCTCAGCTTGCTCTCTTAAGCATTGCTCATGTTGGTGCAAGAGTCTTTCTCTTTGTTTATCCTATTTGAGAGCCTCCACTAGCTCTCGCTCCTTACGTAATGCATTTTCTAACCACCTCACATGGTCAGTTTGTACTATCATAGAAGACTCATGTTTATCTGACTCTGTTCTTGTTGTCTTGACTCATAGATTCCTCGAGGAGGTTTCTATTGTACCTGTACTCTTGCTAGCTAATGTGACTTGTTCAATGTACTATTGAGTATCCCTATGATCAGACTCCATGCATCTACTATGGGGTCACTCTGAGGTACCCCCAGACTAAGAGATGTGTTTAGAAGTCATAGTTCATGAGCTTCCAGATGCAGAGTTCTCAGTAGCTATAGTTCTTTGAGTTGGTCATGTAGGAAACCGATCCAACCCATCTAGCTATCTTATTTTCCATGGTTGGTCCCATGGGGTGCCATTCACTCCTATGAGGTCATAGTCTATGGGAATATTTCCTTTTGTGTGAAGGGTTTCTTCTATATGATTCCCATGACTAGATGTAGCTCTAGTTTCCTGCCCTTCAGTGGGCAGACCTATTTCATATGTTTCTTGTGAATCTTGAGGTGTTGCAACTCTTGCTTGCCTTCTTGATGAAGAGGGCTTTGTGGTGACATGTTTTCTCCATGTGGATGGAGATGTAGCAGTCTCATCATCCCTATGTGAAGAATGAGTTTTAGAACCTTCTTTATGTCCATGTGAGGAGGAAGCCCTTGAAGCTTCCTCACATCTTTGAGATGTTTCTATGTGTTTAGAGGAGGCCCTTGAGGTCTCCTCATGTCTCCTTGATGAGGATGGTTATGAAGCCTCTTTTTGTCTATGTGACTTTGTTCCATGATGTGGTTCCCTACTTGGGGTTTCTCGAGGAGATCCCCCAAGGGTTGAGTTATCACCCCTTAGGCTCATGGAGCTACGTCTCATGGTCTTATGGGTAGGTCATTCAATGTTACTATGACTCCGCCTATGGGTATGAGTTGCTTCAGTCTCTCCCTCGATATCATACCGAGGGTGTTTACTTCTTGTTTTGACCATGTTGTCTATGAATTGATATTTTGAGTTGTAATTTAGGAATAGCCACACAATACCAAACAAATGTTTATCTTGATTATCGATTTAAGTGTGCCCTAAACTATTTGGTGTGTTTTGATGTGTTGTTCTTTTGATTTCTTGCTCTTGTTCTTGGATTAAGAATGAGAAGACTCATCCATAGTGACAATCAAGTACACCCATGCCAAACATGATTTTCTCAAAAGAAGCTAGGGTACACCATTGAAGTCCCAGTGGGGGGTTCGCCTAGCTCTTCCACTCTGAACCAATGATTGTTCCAATAGTGGGAGATAGTTTGAGCACAAGTAACTTAGTATCACTATAAGTAAGTTTCTCAATCCATTTCTAGGAAGCTCTAGGGGGTAAACCAATGGAAGGAGATGAATTCCAATGTCACTGGACTGAATTGAAGGTTGGTGATGAAATCCAACTCCCCAATGTTTAAATGAGATGTGCGTGTGTGGTGTTCATTTTAAGCTTGCGTAACATAAAGTGCATCATATAGCAGCAATGAGTCTTTCCTATATGCCTAAGTGCAAAAATACATTTCAATATTCAGAAAGATGCATGAACTACTATGATTTGTATGAGCGCACTTTATTTCGTGCAGCTATGGCCTCTAGCAGGGCCTCAAAGCAAGCAAACAACATACAATGTCTAGCACATTGGATTCTAGGGTGAAATTTTTAGGCATAAGCCATTGTTCCTAGCAATGCCTAGTGGAAATCTAAAAGAAGATCTAAGATATGTAAAATGCTTAATTCTTTCTCCTTTTATTCTTTCAATTTCCAAACATAAATGTGCTTTAAGTTCTCTATTTTAGACACATAGAAGTAAATAGAAAGCTATAAAATATCAGAGAGGTTGTACCAACCTCTAATCTAGCTCAGAGAACCTTGTTTCTGTCCTCTGTTGCTCTCCAATTTTGGCCATTATTGACCAGAGTGGTTGGTTCTTGGTCGCTGTTAGTGGGAGCGGCTAAATCTCTATTGGTCGTTGTAGCTCAGAGTGGCTGATTTTTGGCCATTGTAGCTTAGAGCGGCTAGACCTGCACACAAAACTAAGTTAGTATTTAGGCAGAAAATGAAAAATCAGTGGAGGTCCCACCATGATCGCCATCTGTAGTGACCTCGAGATGCATGCACCACTCTTTTTATGCTACTTGCAATGTATTAAAAACCCAAAATGAAATGGAAGACAATGAAAAGCATATAACATGGAAATAACAAATATGGATCTCTTTATTTGTATTGAAAACCCGGTTACATGTCGGTCCCTCTTAGGGATACCCATTTCGATACAATAAGGTTACAAATAGGTAAAGAGTGCCTCTTTCACGAAGAGGTGGTGCACTTTCAAAAAGCTTCCCAATTTCACACACAGAAATGTATGAGGGCTTACAGATGCCTCCTTCTCTAGGCCTATTTCCTAGAGGGATCCCTTTTGCTCTCATATGTTGTAGATTTTATCCGATGAACCTGTGGCCCTGTAAGCAATGAAACAACAACACACGCTTAGATGTCCGAGAATACCTCCCTGAATGAGGTTGTTAGTAATGAATATAACAAATGAAAGCAAGTGCAAATTAGACTAATGCTATGAATGTGAATGAATGAAATGATGCTATGCTAATGATATGCTAAAATAATGAATCTAATGTCTAAAACCCTAAGCTAAGCCTACGGGCCACTATCCAAGACAACGACCGCTAAAGTGACTCTCGTCCTCTTTGCTCCAAAGCTATGGATCAAAGCTTGTATCCGATGTTGAAATAATGGTTGCTATGCTCTCCAATATATCAGGGCTTCATCGTACATGTGATCTCCAAGGGAACTCTCCAAGTCTCGAAAGCTCTCCTCAATGACCTATCCTGATAAATTGTCTAGATAAAGATCTCTTAGATAAAATATGTCTCTCCTCTCTTCCAAGATCGATAAAATATCCTTGGTGCTCTTAGGCTTGCACCTTTTATAGTGTGAAACCCTAGGTCTATGTCCAAGCCCTAGGAATGAATTTCTCATGCGTAGTGAGAGTTAGCATGAGAATATTTTTATCTTTTCTATGTTTGGAGGCCAGTTAACTAAAATATAACTGCCAACTTGAGTCTCCTATGCAAACTGGTCATTAGCATGAGAAGATTTTGTCCTTTGTCTATGTTTGGAGGCTAGTTAACTAAATTCTAAATGCAAACTCAAGTCTCCTATGTGAACTGGTCATGAAAAGGAATGCAAAGTTACTCCCACTCACCTTTATTGCATGCAGACTACCACTTCCACCCGTGATTAGGCTTGTTTGTCGACAAAACTACTTTTATGGTTTAGCCACTATCATCTACAGTGACTAAGATCTAGTCATTGTCATCTATAGTGGCTAAGGTCTGGCCGCTCTAGGCTTGAGCGGCTAGGATCTGGTCACTCTTGGCTTGAGCGGCTAGGCTTGGATGGCTTGAAAAGGCCCCAAATGAGTGGTGAGAACCACTGTTGATGCTTGGAAAGTCCAATATTATGTCATCTGATCTTATGAATGTGTCTATGTGAGTAGCTCCCCTAAGCATGACATGTTTTAGGTGTCTACATATACCTATTGAGACATTTAAACACATTACGTGACCACGGATATATCCCTATTGCAATCCAAAATTGCTTGTCCCTAGAAATTCAAAAATACTTTGTGAAAATAAATAATTGGAACTAATATTCTACAGGACAATACATTACTTGTTACCATGCTTAAGGACAGTGTACACTAAGGGTAATTGTAAACAGTTGCTAAAGTAGAGACCTCACAAATTCATTCTCAGAAACCACGCTTTCTAAATAGTAAAGATGGATTGAAAACACCAAATAACATTTTTGGCAGTATTATTTATTATTTAAAATAAGGCCCGATCTAATTCAACTTAAAACAAATTAAATATCACTTTCATTCAAATACAAAATATTGAACGTCAGTAATAGGAATGTCATAAGATATAGTTATCATAATAATCAAACGTAAAGAGGTTTTCCTTCAACCACACCATTCTTTATCATACATACTATTTTTCTATATTAAAATCAACCTCTTTCCAATATGTTACTCCAAATACAATGACACTAAAAAGAGTCTACAAACTCCAAGCTAGCATCGCCTGGTTTATGCTGTCAATGAATGTCTCCACCATTAAGAATACCAAAGTTTTCACATGAGCACCCACGATTCAAATGAGATGACAGTCTCAAGACATTATGGGAATCAGAGCAGCCAAGGCTACCCTTAAAATGCAAACTACCTTATATGCAATCATCGTATGCAGTCACACACTCTTTTAGACAAAAACTCATATGTCTTTAATTTTAAGTTGTTCTAATCATATTTCAAATTGAATCAACAACCAATCAATCTACCATATAATGAAACTTAAAAACACTGCAAGTAAGATATCATACATCAAATAGATTAGAATTACTTGTTATCAATCATAGTAAAAACTCCCACCATTCGAAGTCCAAATCCCCTTTTAATATTCTTTTTTGTAGAAAATATTCCAAATAAACTCAGAGTAAATCCATCCAAAAGTACCTAATGCCCTCACTATTGTTCTCCTCCATTAAATAGATGGCAGGAGCATGATATTCAATTAGCATCCATGTTTCTTCATCTGCGAAGTGGTAACCACAAGTACATGTAATATTATTATTTCATTTTATATATGTTTGTTTTATTATTTCATTTTTGTATGTTTTTTTTGTTTTATTATTATCATTTTAGACTTTGTATTGGTTTAATTCTAAATTTTAGTTTAATATTTTTATTATTATTATTATTATTTATTATTATTACATATATATATTTTAAATTTATTTTTTTTAATATAATAAACTAATATATTCATATAATATCCAATACATAAAACACAACCAAAGCATAAAACCTAAATACAACTATATGGATGCAACTACATGGACCATTGGTGGTTGTACCACTGATAGGAAATTAAGACCCTAAACAATCGCAAATACCCCATCACTCATCATATTCTCAAATTACCTTCCATCAAAGCTCTTTTTCTGCCATCAAAAGGAGGTACACTTTTGCTAGACTGCTCTTTTAACTGGTGACACCTGCATCTGCAACCATAAGAAGATCAACAGTACCACATTATTGCAAAGAAAACATGCAAATAAATAGGTATTTAACTGAGGGTTGTTACACGAAATCCAATGGGATACTAAAATTAGACAACAAATTGGACTTCTTTAGGTGAGTAATTAGGAAGCTCTATCAATAATATTTGGTTTACCTATAGTAGTATTCCTTTTAGATTTTGGGGTTGTAGGAGATCCACATTTTTAGGTTAATGATGGTCTTCAACATGTCTCTTATGACTCTTTCCCTAATATAGAAGGCTTATTCTATCCATTACAAGAGGTGGAAACTCCTTGATGTAGAATCATACTTCTTGAACATCATTTCTATTGGCTTAGGGAAATCCCATATATATGATACAAAATTCATGACTAAGTCGAATGTCTATGTTTTGATTATTATCTAGAAGTCAGTTTGGGGGATTAGGTTGTATCTTCTCAAAGATTATTTCCTTACGTCACCCATGGAGTGTGTATATATCCCTTCTACCACTTCCTAATATGGATATTTGAACTACTCTATTATCTTGGGAGGTGTGGATTGTTACCTCTTCCTCTTTTTCTTCTTCTTCTATTAACCCTATTCTTTTGATGGTCCTTCCTATATAATTGTGACTATAATGGGTGATAATGGAATTATGGTGGGTGGGATGATAGTCATGGATGGTGGTTATGTTACTTGAGCTTTAGGTAATAAAGGTATGATGGAGGTAAATGAGTTGTTCGTGATGAGAAATAGAGGAAAAATGGGAAAACAAGATAAAAAATAAGAAAAATTTGAAAAAATTTAAACTTTAAAAGTTTGTAGTTATTTGCTCATAATTTAGAACTACTCAAAAATGTGAGCAATTCACTCACTGGATGCAATTAGTTCCTATTTGGATAGGGCAGTGATTCGCTAAAAAAATTGACTGATTCACTTGAAAAGGGGATAATTCATTGGATTTAATAGGAAATCACTTTGGTTATTAATGCAAGCAATTTAGTTGAGAAGTCAAATGATTCATTGCTAGTGGAAAATAATTTGCTCATTTTTGGGACACTATTTTCTTTTGGACTTGAGTTTCTTCCTTGAGTGATTTGATTGGATATAATAGGGAGTTCCCATGAGGCTATGACCTACTTAGTATTTGGCATGTGGTAGGCAAGGTGTGTGGTTCACTAGGGATCTTGTTTGTTTGGGTGTTATAGTGCAAAATGAGGTCATATTGGGCCCCCAAGCCTCTCATATATCACATGCAATGCATATGATGCCCATACCCTAGAATAGTCCACTCGAGTAGGGTGATTATTTTTTTAAAGGTTGATTTGCCTTACCTTTTGGTTTGTATAGGGCCCACCCTTGATAGATGCAAGCTACTCACTAAAGCAAGCAAATCACATTTTTAATTTTAATACTATATCTTTGTCCAACCTTGAGGAACATCATTTTTGAGTGAGAGAAGATAAAATTTGAAAAGGAAATGGGAAAATAGAGAAAATTATTAGGAGGGAAATATGAATAGTAGAAATAGTGATAATTTACTGCATTGATAGTCAATACTATTCACATATGCTTTCTTTTGGCTAAGATTCTTTATTACACTAGGTGGAGTTTCTACCTATTCATAGTGACATGCAAAATAACTCCTATAAAGATGATTCTATAGGTGTTTGGACCTAAACTTTTAATGATGTGGTTCAGTCCTCTCCATAAGGAAACAAACTTCTAATGAGCATCTAGTATAAAATCTTTAGTCTATTTGAGGATAAGATCTCCTCTTTATTTTACTTTAGTTGCTACTTTGTCAAACCATTTTGACTACTTTTTGTCATTATAAAACCTTTTAGAAGTTATTTTCTCTCTTGTTTTGAAGGGATAGTAATGCATTCAATATTCCTTGCATCGGCCCAATATTTGTATCTCTAGTTCAAGATACTACAACATTTGGAGAGAAGTGTTAGAAATAGATTATATTACATCATTTGGGTCATGTAAATGTACCTTCATAGGTGCATACTTAGGAAATTAGATTACTTTAGGGTGAATTTATCTAGTTACTTCATGTAATGTAATAAATGCACGTGTTAATATGCAAACTGTATATGTGCAATGTATCCCTTGCACAACTAGATAGACTATTGGCCAAGAAACCTATCTTATATAATTAGTGCCTCATTGTAACAAGTAGAATATAGAAGCTCAAAGCATATTCATAGGTAGTACCATAGTGTTGTGTAGATCACCATATATTGGTGATGATTGCAATGTAGTCCAGTAGCTTTGTTCATGGAGTGTCCATTTCCTCCATAGCTACATTGTATTCATTTTTGTCATTTCTATTTATAGTATATTTTAGTCATCTCATAGATTTACTTTCTTTCATATTATTTTGCATCTTGTGATTGTTATATCCTATTGCATACTATATCAAAAACTAACAGTGGTATCAGAGCCATGGTAGATCTAGCCATAGTAGATCAATAGGAAAACCACCATTATCATTGAGCCAAATTTTTTTGTCAACCTGACACGCTGCTGGAACAACCACTATCAAAAACTCTCAGAAGAGTCTAGGTGGTAGAATTAGAGAGATCCACAAGTGAGGACTAAAATAAATCTTAGTTCCAAAAATATTGTGATTACATTTGACTAGAGTCTTTCCATAAAGTTATTGGAAAAAGTCATGAAGACTAGGACTCAATATTTAATCCACTAGATTGACAAATCAACTAGTGATGATCATTCAAGATATGTAGAATTTGTTAACTATTGTCCAAAGTTTATTTTGTTGTAGAAAATTAATTCTAAAATGATTGAGACACCTCCTAAAATAGAAATCTAGGAGAATTCAACATCGTTGCTCAAAGATCAGTGTGCCTTCATAGTGTAGATATTAGTTCCTTGTGCTAAAAAAGAATACTACGAAAGAAGAATTTTGGAGAAGATTCATGGTGAAGTTAGGATATTGGAGATCTCCATTGCTAGATTGATAACTTCACAAAAGAATAAAAGGTCATAGAAGCCTTGATTCAGAAGAAAAGGCCAGATAAGCCTTGATCTAGAAGAAAATGCCATAAAAACCTTGATTCGAAATAAAATGCCATAGAAGCCTTGTTCCATAAAAAAATGCCATAGAAGCCTTGATCTAGAAGAAAAGGTTGTAGAAGCCTTGATATTGAAGAAAAGGCCATAAAAGCCTTGTCCTAAAATAAAAGGCCATAGAATCCTTGATACTGAATAAAAGGCCATAGAAGCCTTGATACTGAAGAAAAGGCCATAAAAGCCTTGATATTGAAGAAAAGGCCACAAAAACCTTGATATAAAAAAAAGACCACAAAAGCCTTGATCATGAAGAAGAATTTAGAAGAGAATATTTGATTCGGAAGCATATTATATTTTTAGTACTAATACTTTGTTGTAGGGAAAGGAGATTCAGTGAGTTGGAAAAATCCCTACAAGAAAATTCGGAAGAGTGTCTTCTTTAGAATTAATCCAACACCTGAAGAAAAATTTAAGGTAAAGAGATCAAGAGAAGATATCATTGAAGAAGTTTCAGTATTGGAAGAAGAAGGACTAGGAATGTCCTACTCAAATCCATAAGCAATAGAATCAAATATCTAGAAGAATATCTCACCACCAACACTTCCAAGAGTAGAAGGTTGAAGAAAAGGTCTCAAGGAAGACTAGAAGAAGCTACAAGATCAAAGACCTTGGGGATGTCTCAATGAGCATCTAGTAAAATGCTTGGAAAGAATTTTTGAATAAATCATCAAAGGATAACTCATTAGAGAAATTCACTACAGAAGCTAGTGAAATATTTGGGAAAATTATCACCATCCGATAACAAGCCCAAAAGACGAAGAAGAATTTGGCAAGGAGTGCCAAATCTCAGAAGACCTCAAGACATTTAGAATATTGAGAAGAATATTTGAGATAATTATCACCATCCGAAAATAATCCCAAAATAAGAAGAAGAATTTGGTAAGGAGTGCCAAATCTTAAAAGACCTCAAGACATTCAAAATCTTGAGAAGAAGGTCCTACTTGAAATCATAATTTGATAAGAAGACTTGAAGATAGGAAAAGCCTACCAAATCTAAGAGATTTGAATATTACCTCTCATAGTAATAAGATACCATTCAGAGACAAATACTTCTCCAAATCTACATCAAAAGGAGAATATTGCTTAAAGGATCAAATCATCAAAACCTAGGCTTGTAAAAGAAAGTTCGAGACCATTTTTTTGTGAAGAAGAAACTAAGCACCAAGATACCACTCAAAGCAGAAACTTGGTGATATTAGACGCCATCCTCTATAGAAGCTGCAAAATAGCTACAAAAGCTTTCAAAAAGGTAAGCAACTATTGGTGCAAGTAGATTCATTAATTATATTACTTATCAAATTTGTTAAAGCACCTTAATTTGGATTAGAGTTGCAAAAGAGGAAAAATGAATTACAGTATTCAAAAGTGCAAAAAGGAAAAGTTTATTTTAAGGTTCATTTGCACATTATCTTTAGATTTGATTATATCATAAAATTACAACTATCTATCAACTACCAAATATCTACTTTGGAAAGAAAAAGAAGACTAGTTCCTACAACTTTGTAGTGAAATTGTAGAATAACTCTTGAAGGTTAATTTCATATTATTCTTGATTAGTTGCAACAAATTGATTAAGTGCACTTATAAGTTATTTTGAGAGTTCATTGGAGTGATAAGGTGTGATTGTTAGTGCACTAAAAGTGAAATATTAGTGGGTTCATTTGCACTACTATATTAATCTCAAAAAGCTTAGTTTTTGTGTTCTTGAGAAAGGAACAAAATCATATTAGCATCAAGTTCCTAAAGACACCTTTAGTGCACCAAAATTTGAAACTTTTAGTGGCCAAAGGAAACCACCAAAAATATCTCAATCCTCTAAGTTTTGAAGAAGAAAATAGCCACAGAAAATTAGTAAAGGATTACTTCAAATCGATACTTGGTTATTCTTAGATTCAAAGCACTATAATTGCTATATTGCATTTACAAAAGTTGTTATAAGTTGGGTTTATAAATCCAATAGAAAGGAGAGTTGCATATTCAGAAGAACTTCTCCAAAAATCTGCCATAAAATAAAAAAATCAGGAGTGCAAAAGGGGTGTTTTTATATCCTAAAATTATTACATATTGCTACACCATTCTAAGCTATTTTACACAAGTGATAAGGTAGATTTTGAGGTTCCACAAAGGCACATTATATAAGGTTAAAATATCTAGAAACTAGCACACTTTGAGCATAGCAAATGAGCCTCTCAAAAGGCTCACAATTCCTCCATTTTGGATGGCTAAACCTACAAGAAAAGAAGACACAATACAAAGTAAATAAAGAGTATTACATCCAAGGTAATATCATCTACAAAGGAGCATAAAAAATAGGTTAAAAAATGAGGGAAATCATAGAAATACATGTATGTACAAGAGCTCCATCAAGGCACCACCAAAGCTCCACCAAGGCACCATTAGAGCTCCAGCAAGGCACCACCAAAGCTCCACCAAAAGCTACTCAAAAGCCTCTAAAAGCATTATATGGAAACACCTCATCGAACATTCACAACAAATAAAGAATTGGACAAGGCACATTTCTAACAAGAATATTTGCCAAGGTACAATAATTACGTAGAAGACTCATGCACAAGAAGGTGATGATACTTGTTATCTAAATATAACCCTAAAAAATCTCACACAAGCAACCCCACAAGCTCCCATCTGTTACAAGATTGACCAAAGAGCGTTACACAAAGGAGGTTAGAACATTAGAAAAAAAAGAGACACTTGGAATGGAAATGAATGAGCACTCATATTAGAACATAACATTCCTTTTAGACTTGATATAAGGTTTACAAGTGGCAAGAGGTATCTCTACTTCTCTCAAGTGCTCATAAGAAATGGTTGTGACACTTGTCACAAGGTCCAAGACTCCTCCTTCATAAAAATGTTCCCAAGTACAAGGAGTCCATTGTAGACACCTAAAATACATCATATTGAAAATACTACCTATATGGACTCCTTCTGGACCATGTGACTCACCTTAGGCAACCTTAAGGCTAAAATAGTAGTTTTTACCACTTAAATAGAGACATTTACCTTTGCAACCCCCTTGGCCACTCAACCCCTTTCCTACACTCATTCCTTGGTCACCATGTGACCACCCCTCCACAAATTGACCTTAGGTGCACACGTGACCTAACCTTGGTTTAGTAGGAAGAAGAACACAACACCATTTTAATTGTAAAAAGGGGTCATCCTCTCTGGACATTTGCATTGTAAAACACCCTTTTCAAAGGGGTTTATTGTAATCAAATATCTATTTCTTGAAGTAATAAAATGGTTTTGTTTTAGTGCAAAGGTGTCTCTTTTTTTGCTTACATTTGTATTTATAGAACAATCAAGGCAAGCCAAAGTGCAACATGGAAATGAGGAGAAGAGAGCACTAAAAGCTTTGGTCAAGGGAGGCCAAAGACCCCATAGTTGGAAGCACCAACATTCATGCATTGAAGGCAAAGAGATTCCAAAGCTTGAACAATATTTTTAGTGCCAAAGGATAATAGTACATTGCTATCATATACAACTAAAACGACATCGAACATTGTAGTAATAGAATTTTGAAGGCAAGAAATAACCCTTATTTAACATTGTTTTCATTCTTAGGGAGATATCAGGATTGTAAACTAAGGTCAAAGCCTAGATAAAATATCAATATTGAAGGCAAAAATAAAAGGGTGAAATATAACAAACCAAAATACTATTTACAAAATAAACCTAGGGTAAATAAAGGTTACTACTGGAAAAATCAAATTTATAATATTTGCAAATATTATTGTGTTCTAATTTTTTATATTTGGAAGCTATAAGATATACAACACCAAATTAGGTTATTGAAAATTAGAAACACTAAAATAAAATTCTAAGGGATATTAAATGAGGTTATTAAGGTTTTTTCTAAGGTTAGAAATTTATAATATTCTTGTCTCAAAATTTCTCAAAGGGGACAAAAGGAATCCAACATTAAAACCTCTTAAAATTTGGAAAAGTGATTAGTTCAATAGGAGTAATAAGGTGTTAGAAAAGTTGATTTTTTATATTTACAAAACTTTACAAAATCAACCAAAAATTGAACTACATTTTACAAGAGCACTATATCATATTCCAAAATTACTAGGGAGACATAAGTAAGTCCACGGTATATAAGGATTGATATTAGGGAATTTAGATGACATCAAATAAATTATTCCTAGTAGAATCTCAACTACTCAAGGATCCTAATTAGTTCTCCTGGAAGAATAAAGTAAATGCAATCTTGGTATATGAAAAAATTTGGGATATTATTAAAGGGAAAACATGGATACCTACCACATATGATATTGAAATCCTAAAGTTTGAGGAAAATTATTCAAAGGATCTAATGATAATAAACTTTGCTATCACTGATGAGATACAACCCTATATTAGTTCAAAAAAAACATCTTCAAATTCATGGACAAACCTAGAAAAAACATTTGAAGGAAATAATAATGCAACTATTCTTCATATTCAAACTCAACTTCACTCATTAAAGATGAATAATGGAGGAAGCATAGAACTATTTCTAAGAAAGGTAGCAGATATTAAAGGGAAATTATTGACCTTAGGAGAAACAGTTAAGTACAAACTTCTTAATTAGTTAACCATGAGAGCACTTCCAGACAACTATAAACATTTGGTAACATATTTACAAGTCCTAAGTAAATATACCAATGAATTAGTCAATATTCTACAATATTATGAGGTGGAAAATATAGTTAAAGATGAAATGACTAACACTACATTGGCATCTAAAGATAATCCACAGGGAAACATTACTTCTTCATCAAACGGACTAAAACCATGGTATAATAGGTATTGTTAGATATGCAAGAGAAAAGGCCATAGTACCAGCTATTATAGGTTCAATCCCAAAAGTTAGAATCAAGGAAATCAGATGAATAATGGAAACCAATTTTAGCCACGACAATATCAAAATCCTTATCAGCAACAATTTCAGTGTCCAACCAATTATCCCCAATTGGATTATAGAAAAGGAAATAAAAAAGGACATCTAGCTCAGAGGATAGAAGAAATCAAAGAACTGGAAGAATCTACAAATTATTATGAAGTCAAAGCTCTTTCATAAAGAATAACAAGTTATGATGATACTAACTACTTGCTTGAACATGTTACAAAAAATAGATAAGAAGAATCTAAATCTCAAGATCAAGAAGGAGATTCACATTGAAGATAAAAGTCTTCAATACCCAAATAATATAATACAAGGGGGTGTTAGAAATAGATTATATTACATCATTTGGAACATGTAAATGTACCTTCCTAGGTACATACTTAGGATATTATATTACTTTAAGAGGAAGTTATCTAGTTACTTCATGCAATGTAATAAATGCACAAGTTTCAATGTGCAAGCTTTATATGTGCAAGGTATCCCTTGCACAACTAGGTAGAGTGTTGGCCAAGGAACCTATCTTCCTATATAAAAAGGGCCTCATTGTAACAAGTAGAATATAGAAGCTCAGATTATATTAGTAGGTAGTACCATAGTGTTGTGTAGATCACCATTTATTGGTGATGGGTGTTGTAGACATTAAAAATTGGCCTACATTACATCAATTCTCCCTCATGCATTAGCTCTTTAACCATCCAAATTCACCTTTAAAAAAAAATTAAAATTAAACATTTATTGCTTCAAAAAATTAAGGTCATCTTTAAAATGAATTTTCACCAACCAATCATCTCTAAAATTCTAAAAACCACCACCATTGGATTGGGCTTGAAAATAGTTTTTTTATGATTTTCTCCAAATTTCCTCCAATTCTTCTCAATTTCCTCCAAAATCTCTAATACTTCTTCTAAAGTCACATATTTCCTCTAATTTATTCCTATTATTTCTAAGTATCCTTCTTATACCCCTAGCTTCTTCTAATTCTCTCTAATTTCTTTATAATTTCCTTAAGTTCACTGTTCACTATACGTTGTTTACTATACGATGTACATTGTTCATAGATCACTGTTCACATTAATTGTACATTGTACAATGTTTACAGATCATTATACACTGTTCACTGTTCATTATTCACTGTACACTATACATTATTCACATATCACTATACAATGTACATTGTTCACTGTTCATTATGCACTATTCATTATTTTTAAACTCAAAGTAGAATGTGTTATTTTCAAAATGACATTAGCCCACTTTAAAAGTGACATATTATTTTATTAATTTAATTGGTTTATTTTCAAAATAACATGTTCTATTTTCAAGGGGAATGTTATTTCAAAATTCATGTTCAAAGTAGCATGTTTCATTTTCAAAATGGCATGTTACTTCATGATCCATTTTTAAACTAACATGTTTCATTTTCAAAATGGCATGTTACTTCTTTAGCCCACTTTCAAAGTGGCATATTATTTTATTATTTTCATTAATCCATTTTCAAAATAGCATGTTCTATAGGTTTTATTAAATATTTCAAGTCTCCAAGCAAGGGATCTCAAAAGAGTCATCAATATCTTTTTAAGCATCTTGAGGAAGCCATCATCAAGCTCTTATCAAGAGAGAGATATGCAACTTTGTTCCAAGGGTTGTGATCTTTCACCCTCTCTCCATTATCTTATTTCATTTAGTTTCTATATCTATTACTAATTTGGAATTACATTTTCATTTCATAGTTAGGTTCTTTTAGTTTCTTCATTTCAATACTAACCTTGCATATTTCATTTATATTGCTATTGTTTTTAGCATTTATTCATATAGTTAATTTTTTTTTATTCACATCCACCTTGCTATTTAATACATTGTTTCACAAACATTATCATTAATGGGATCCCTATTTTGTGTATGTTCTTCCCTTGCACTTTGTGTGAACTTGGGAATCAAAAGTGGATAGGTCACCTAGGATTAATAAATAATATCACACTTTCTCATTATCTTAATCATTTACTTATTTCATTTCTAATTTTATTTACTATTGCACAAAAGCATATCACATTAAATGGGGTTCCTATTCTGTGTATGCTCTTCCCTTGCACTTCGTGTGAACTTGGGAATCAAAAGCGGGTATATCCCCTAAGGTTAATGAACACCATCATAGTAATTATCATTAAAAGGGGTTCCCACTCCGTGTATGCTCTTCCCTTGCACTTCATGTGAACTTGGGAATCAAAAGCAGGTAGATCCCCTAAGGTTAACGAACATCATCATAGTCATTATAATTTTTCCTTTTATTTTGCACATCACATTAAAAGGGGTTCTTATTTTGTGTATGCTCTTCCATTGCACTTCGTGTGAACTTAGGAATCAAAAGCAGATAGATCCTGTAATATTAACAAAGAATATAATCATTATCATCAACATTTTCTTTTCTTACTTTCATATGCTCATTAAAAAGGTCATTACTCTTTTTATTTTTATAAGGTCAACTAAAAGGGCTAAGGGGGCTTGAATGTTGCAACTCCAAGCTCAGTCATATAGTGGCCTAAGCATGCCCCCAAACACTAATCTCCTTTTTTCCAAGCTTTTGTTGTTGATTTTCAGGTTTGATTGAATTTGTTATCAACTTTTTGTGTACAAATTTGGCTAGGACAACCACCAGATTGAGTAAGTGCCCTTGGTTAGATATTTAGATTTGAATTTTTAATTTATTGTCTATTTTTTTGTAATCTATTTTTCTTCCACTAAACACATAAAAAGAAAAATCATAAAATAACCTTAGCTTATTTAGTTTTAAATTTATTAAATAAAGGAAAAATAAAAGAACTTAGTAATTTGATTTTATTATCTCTTTCGCTTTTCATCTAGGCATTAAAATAAAAAGTGCATATAGTTTGCATATAGGCTAATATTATTTGTGCATTTCTATTGGATCTCTACTTAAAAAAAAGGTTTTACTTCCTTGTAAAGTTAGGTTTAGTTTTCATTCAATCAAAGAATCATTTTAGGATTAGCTTTTGTATTTTACATACTTGTTTTCTTGCATTTTAGTTAGAATAAATATTTTGATTAAATAGTTCATGTTATTAAACCAAAATTAAGTGTTCTCCAATTAACACACAAAACATTCCAACCCTCGAACTTGGACTGAGTCCTAAAATTATTCTTGGTGAACCCCTTTTCCTTGTCCATCAAGTGTAGAGAACAACATACCCCTGTGGTCACCTCGAATCCCAACGAATCCAGCTGAGAATCACATATGGTAGGGCAATTTTCCCCCTCTACATATTTTTGTGAACTCGACGTGAACACCTCCTTTTTATCTTATTTTTATTTTTAAAAATCTAAAAGAAGACCACAAAAATTAGTTTCTTAGATTAGAAAATATAAAAATAAAATTTTAAAAATCTTGTTCGATACACATTTAAGACAAGTTAACTATACCTATCCAATATTTTTTTCCACACTTTGTATTTTATACAATTTTCTTATATTTTTTCTTAGTCCTAATGGCTCCCAATATTAGGAATAAGTGAAAGCTTTTAGAGCTTGGTCAGATCTTCCAAGAAGATGATCAAGTTGATAGGGAGAATCCTAATCTAGATGTTGAAGAGGATGTAGAAACTAGTAATGACCTTGATCCTCGTGAGGGATCTAATGGATGCCTCACTTTTGAATCATATGATCATATCTGGAATTTTATGAAACATCATAAGGATACCTTGATTAAAGCCATGAATGAAGAAGCCCAACTTGAAGAGGGTGGGACATCTCATCATCAAAATTCTTCTCATAAAAATATTGGAATTAATCCTTTGTTTCAATATTCCCATAATATTAATCCTTTTCACAATCCCATGTATTCTACAACAACAACCACCAACATTGGAGGAATTTCACAACCTCCTCCAATGAGTAGCATACCACCAAGATCAACTCAATTTCCATCTCATTTGATCACTTCTTCTAATACAAGTAATATTCCTTCTAATATTTCTTCTTCTATTCCACCAAATATGAATTATTTCTCACAAAACACTACTAAACAAAATATCCTATATCAAAATCCATATGTTGGGGGAATTTCACAATCTCCTCCAATTAGTAGTACATCTCAAAACAATATTCAATTTCCATCTTATAATATTCCTCCTTATAACATTTCTTCTTCTATTCCACCAAATGCAAATTATTTTTTGTAAGAAGATACTACACAAAATATTCCCTTCCATAACCTATATCACAATAGTGTTAATTCCTCCAACATTAACCAAGTTCCCTTTCAATAACCTACCTATAATACTCCCTTAGGGAGCCTAGGGGTATTACACAACAACAATCCTGACATGCAAAGTTTGACGAACATGGTGAAATAATTGGCAATGAGAATGGATTCACTTCAAACTTTAAGTTTCACCTATAATTATAAGAAAATGTGTAATCAGCTCCTATACCCTATCGTTTCCTGTAGCCCCTATCCTAAAAATTTCCCAATACCGATCTTACCCATTTATAAGGGAACAAAGGACCCCATTGAACATTTATGGATATTTAAGACAACATGCCATGATATTATATATGATGAAATATTGGAGAAGTTTATTTTGAAGATTAAGATACATATTACCTCCTAGAGACATGTTAGAGATATTTATAGGAAATTTACAAGAACAAATACTAGATGAATTGGAAACAACTATCACCTCTTTCGAGTAAGCAATCTATTTTTCTAGAAGGGTTGAGCAAGCCCTTATTCGAAGAGATCAAATTAAACCAAATAAATAAGAAGACAAAACCATGAAAAATTAATATAATAACACGCATGTAATTGGTGATGGGGTAGCAGATAATAGATTTACCAATAGTGTTAATGTTGCTAATACCTTGCAAAAGTTGGTACTTAACAAGCCTCATTGACTTTCACCAAGGAATTTTACTAAACTCAACCAATCCATTCCATAAGTTCTTAAGAAAATATTAGAAGTTAATATGATTGAATTAAATCCCTTAAGACAACCTAACACCATGGCTAATTGGTATAATCCTGGTCAACATTGTGATTATCATAGAGTGGAAGGGCACATGACTAGTTCATGTAATATATTGTAACATGTGGTTTAGGATCTAATAGACGAGGGTCACCTTGTTATGGATGACTCTCAAACTACCCCTAACCACAATCCTCCAACTACCAATCAACCTTTTATACAACAAGTACCTACAACTAATCAAGATATGGGGATTTTCCAAGATCCTCTATGCAATATTAAGGAACAAATAATCAATCATCATATCATAATGTGCCACATACCTACCACAACATGATTGGTATGATAACAACTACTACAAGGCAACAAGAACAAGCTCAACTAACTCAAAAATATCCACAAGGGATAAGTTCTACATCCAACCAATCCTCTAGATCTCCTTTAGTCTTGAAGAACTCCCAAAAGAAGACCACAAATGTAGATAACCCACTTTGGTTCTAAAATATTAGCCTACAATCTCCTTTGATTTACAACAACAATTAGCCAATACCCTAGCTAAGATATCCCTCTTAGAGCTTTTACAAACTTCTCCTACTCATAGGGAAGCCTTGTTAAAGCTTCTAAGTCAACAAACTATCCCACACAATATTTCTCCTAGCAACCTAGTTAATGTTATAGGTGCTCTTGGAAAAAATCACATATCATTTATGATAATAATATTCTTTCATAAAACTTACAAGAGGATTCCCCACTTTACATCACTCGATATATTGGAGAAAAGTTTATCAAGAGAATTTTGATAGACAATGGTTCCTCCCTCAATCTATGCGTTTATAATTTTTTTCTAAAAATTGGACTAAAGGAGAAAGATTTAATTAAATAAGATGTCTTTTTTAAGGCATTTAATGATTAATCCCAAGAGGCTTGTGGTACCATATCCCTTCCCCTTAAGGTAGGATCAAAGATTTTAGATACTTTTTTTTATGTAGTATCCTGTCCGTCATCCTTCAATCTTCTTCTAGGATGCCCTTGGATCCATACAATGAGGGTTGTTCCTTCTACTCTTCACCAATGTCTAAAATATGAATTTAAAAATCAACTCATCACTATCCAGGGTGACCCTCATCCATTCCAATACTATTCAATGGTTGAGCAAGCCCAATCAAAATTTGGTTTTTGTCCATATGTTTCTCTCCACAAGAGCCTTTCTTTTCCTTCCTCTTCTTCTTCTTAAATTACCAAGTATTTTGAAAACTTGAAAATAATTGAGGAACCACTAATCATAATGTCAACACAAGATAAAATCAATCAATTAGTTGAAATTCCTCTTCTAGATCTATTTAAGCTACCGCCTTCACCTCAGACTACGGGTTTACCCCATAAAAAGGGTGAAGTAATACATATAGGTATATGCACCTTCACTTATGTAGGTACATCTCATGAAGAAAAGATATGTGGTAGTAATCCATTCCCAATAGAGAAATACTTTATCCATTGTTACTTATCCAATGATTACCAACTTCCTAAGCAGATCTTATCTAGAATGGGATATGAAGGTAAGGGTTTAGGGCCTCAAAAACAAGGCATAAAAGAGCATTTAGAATTTGAATTGTGGACTAGGAGATGTGGACTAGGCTTACCAATTGATGATGATCAAGTCATTACTTATACTAAGTTCATAGATCATAATGGCTTAGAGTGGAATGATGAGGATGAGGAACCTACACCTCCCTCTGATTTTTTTTTTGTAATTTGATAACCATAGTTCACCCCAAGTTGATAGAAACCCAAGGTGAGTATGCTTAAGGAGATGATTTTTGTGATATGGATCATGAATATATCCTTCAAAATAGCTTCTTCTTTGATGGATTGGTCCCTTGTGTCGCTCATGTTGAATCTTCTAGTTCTCAAGTGGACCCTATGTCTCCTGAATATCTTGAGCAATTAGGTGTTATTCTAGCTCCCATTCCTTATGAGGATGAATATAACATTATCATAGAAGAAACCATAGATGTTAACATAGTAAATGAGGAAAGTCCTAGACTCCTTAAGCTAGGAAAATCCTTTTTTGTGGGCGAGAAAGAGAAATTGACCAATTTGCTTAAATAATTTCAAGTAATTTTTGCTTGGTCTTATGTTGACATGCTAGGGATTGATCCCTCCTTAGTTATGCACCACCTAGTAGTTAAACCCAATGTTAAGCCTATTAAACAAAAGCTTAGAAAGATGCATCCTAAAGTCACCCTATTAGTCAAGGAGGAGCTCCAAAAACTCCTTGATGTTGGTTTTATCAAAGCTATCGATTATTTTTATTGGATCTCGAATATTTTTCCTGTAGCTAAGAAATAAGGTACAATCAAAATATGTACTAAATTTTGGGACATTAATTTAGCTTTTCCCAAGTATGAATTTCCTCTCCCTAACATAGATATGATAGTTGATTTTACTACCAATTATGGGATGTTATCTCTCATGGATGGCTTCTCAGAATACAATCAGATCTTGATTGTCCATGAGGATTAGGCCAAGACAAATTTCATCACTCCATGGGGCACCTTTTGTTGGAAAGTCATGCCTTTAGAGTTGAAAAATGTTGGTGCCACATATCAAAGGGCCATGACTTATATTTTCCATGACATGATGCATAATATTCTACAAGATTATGTAGATGATATCTTGGGTCGCTCCATACATCAAGAGAATCATGTTCATGATCTAAGACAAATTTTTGAAAGACTTCAATAGTTTAGAGTTTATCTTAAGCCTTCCAAGTGTTTTTGGAGTCACATATGGCAAGTTATTAGGTTTCATAATTTATAGGCAAGGCATCGAAGTAGACCCTACTAAGATAGCAACCATTACTAACATACCTCCTCCTTGTAACCTAACCGAGTTACATAGCTTACAAAAAAAACTTCAATCTATTCATCGGTTCATGGCTCAGTTAATTGATAAGTGTCAACCCTTTTTAAGATTCTTCAAAAAATATTGAATTTAAGTGGGATGCGGAGTTTCAATAAGCTTTTGATGAAATCAAAAGGTATATCACTTTCCCACCTATCTTAATTTCCCTAGACCAGATAATTATTTGATGCTTTACATAGCATCCACAACTCATGCTTTGGGAGCCATGTTGGCTCAACATGATGATCAAAACAAAGAATGAGCCATCTACTATATTAGTAGAAACTTGGTTAGCTATGAAACCCAATATAATCCCTTAGAGAAGCTTTGCCTTACTATAGTTTTTGCTTCTCAAAAGTTAAGACACTACATGTTTAGCCATAAGACATTGATCATTGTAAATTTTGATCATTTGCATTACTTAATGTCTAAACCCCACCTTTCAGGTCGATCTGCTAAGTGGGTTTTAGCCCTTAGTGAATTTGACCTAATATTCATAGGTCTGAAGGCTATCAAAGTTTAGGTGATTGCTGATCAGCTAGCCTCTACTCCCTTATAGTCAGCCTATCCCTTAGTTATTGAGTTTCTTGATTAATTCCATAACCTAGAAGTAGAAGAGCAAGAATCTTGGACTTTTTTTTTTATGGAGCCTGATGCTTAAAGTGTGTTGGTGTTGGAATTGTTCTAGTTATCCCACAAAAATAGTTTATTCCTCTTTCCTTAAAAAATTGTTTTTATTGCACTAATAATATTGCAAAATATGAAGCTTTAATCCTTGGTATTATAGAAACCGTAGCCTTGAAGGTTAGAGTCCTTTAAATTTTTGGTGACTCTCAACTTATGGTTAACCATATCATCGAAGTTTATCAAACTAAATATGATAAGCTAAAACCTTACAAGGATATTGTTACCAAACTATTATCAACCTTTGATAAGGTAACCATAGAGTCAATCCATAGATCCTCCAATAATCATGCATATGCCATGGCTACTATTGCATCCCTTATCCCCTTGGAGTTTGAAGATGATCAAGCAAAAATTATCATTCGTAAAATCTGAGAGCCCGCAACCCTTAACTCTAGCCTTGTCCCATTAGATGTCCTAACCATCAAAGTTTCCCCATCTAAGCCATGGTATAATAACATATTTAATTTCCTTAAGGATGGTTCAATTCTTGATGGTTTAGATCGTAATCAACATAAGCTTTTATGCAAAGGAGCATGACAATTTGTTATAAATGGAAATACTTTTTATTGATATTCTTTTGAAGGCATCCTTTTACGATGCCTTAAATTTGATGAATCCAAGTTAGCGCTTAGTGAAGTATTCTATTGCCGTGATGATAAATTTGTGACCATCAGATGATGCATGATTAATTTCCCCAATAATGTCCAACCTCCACATGGAGAATGGCCAAGGGGAAGAAATGGCTTGAAGGTTTTAAGAAGGGGCATGAACAAGATTGTCATGATGTTGACATTTATCACAATGTAAAACATAATCGCATGCATCCTTCTCCATGGAATGACAATAATAACCTATCCTACGAATCATTTTGGCAATGATATTTCCACTAAAATGGCCTCCATATGATCCTTCATAAGCTTCACTAAGGGATAGCCTAATATGTAGAAGGGAAAAACTACCTAGAGGGTATGTTGTTGCCTCTTAAGATGTATAAGTGGAAAACTACCCTAGAGGGTGTATATTTTTAATGACCATACCCAAATATTTGTCATCCTTGTTGTTACTTATCAAATGTATCACAACTTCTCTTCCCCTCTCATGGCTGAGCTTTTGCAGCTTTTCTCTCATTTATCTCTTGAATTGTATTTCCCTCTTGAATCTCATTAACCAGTGGAGAGGGCTAGTCTAATATGTAGATAGCCTAATATTAATTATGTATCTTAAATAAAACTATCTTAATCATGTATCATACATGATAGGGTAGTTTTCCCCCTCCACATATTTGGGTATGGGCTGCAAAGCTTCATGAATATTAAAGGTGTATCTTAAAATATGTAGAGGGGAAAACTTCCCTACCACGTACGATTTTTAGTTAGATCCATTGGAAGCTGAGGTGACTGTAGGGGTATGTTGTTCTCTACACTTGATGGACAAGAAAAGGGGGTTCACCAGGAACAATTTTAGGACTCGTTCCATGTCTCGAGGCTGGAATGTTTTGTGTGTTATTTAGAGAACACCTAAGTTTTATTTAATAACATGAACTATTTAATAAAAATATTTATTCCAATTAAAATGCAAGAAAAAAATTATGTAAAATACAAAAGGTAATCCTAAAATGATTCTATGATTGAATGAAAACTAAACCTAACTTTACAAGGAATTAAACCCCCCCGTTTCTTTTTGAGTAGAGATACAAGAGAAATGAATGAACAAGATTAGCCTATATGCAAACTATATGCACTTTTAAATTTAATGCTTAGATGAAAAGGGGAAGAGATAATCAAATCAAATTATGAAGTTCTTTTATTTCTCCTTTATTTAATAAATTTAAAACTAAAGAAGCTAAGGTTCTTTTATAATTTTTCTTTTTATGTGTTTAGTGAAAGCAAAATAGAATACAAAACAATAGAGAATAAATAAAAAATTCAAATCTAAAGATCTAACCAAGGGAACTTACTAAATCTGATGGTTGTCCTAGCCAAATTTGTACCCAAAAACTTGATAACAAATTCAATCAAACCTGAAAATCAATAATAAAAAACTTGGAAAAAAGGAGATTAGTGTTTGGGGGCCTGCTTAGGCTACTATATGACTGAGCTTGGAGGTGCAACAATAAAGCCCCCTTGGCCCTTTTAGTTGACCTTATAAAAATAAAAATAGTATTGACCTTTTGGATGAGCATATAAAAGTAAGAAAAGAATATGTTGATGATAATGATTATATTCTTTGTTAATATTAGAGGATCTATTCAATTTTGATTCTAAAGTTTATATGAACTACAAGGGAAGAGCATACACAAAATAAGAACCCCTTTTAATGTGATGTGCAAGAAAAATGAAAAAATCATGATGACTATGATGATGTTCGTTAACCTTAGGGGATCTACCTGCTTTTGATTCCCAAGTTCACACAAAGTGAAGAGAAGAGCATACATGGAGTGGGAACCCCTTTTAATTATAATGACTATGATGGTTTTCATCAACCTTATGGGATCTACCCGCTTTTGATTTCCAATTTCACACAAAGTGCAAGGGAAGAGCATACATGGAATAGGAATCTTGTTTAATTGGGATATGCTTTTGTGCAATAGTAAATAAAATTAGAAATGAATTAAGTAAATAATTAAGATAGTGAGAAAGTGTGATATTATTTATAACCCTAGGTGACCTACCCATTTTTTATTCCCAAGTTCACACAAAGTGCAAGGGAAGAGCATACATGGAATAGGGACCCCATTAATGATAATGTTTGTGAAACAATGTATTAAATAGCAAGGTGGATGTGAATAAATAAAAATTAACTATATGAAGAAATGCTAAAAATAATAGCAAGATAAATGAAATATGCAAGGTTAGTATTGAAATGAAGAAACTAAAAGTTTCCCTAGCTCCAAAAGTTTCATTTTTTCAGGTTGGTCACTCAAAATATAATCCTTACTGTTGAAAATCTCATAAATCATGGAATCCCACTACCTAATAGGTGTTTTCTATGTCTTATTGATTGGGAATCAACTCGCCATATTTTTCTAACCTATCCTTATTCATGTTCCATAATTAACAAAATTTTCTAAAGGTTCCATATTAGTTGGTACAAGCCTCCTCCAATTGTAGATTTGTTTTTCTAATGGCTTGATCCTTTTCGTAATCCTTGTCTTTGAGTGATTTGGAAATTTTGTCTTCACAATTTCCTATGGAAAATTTGGCTCGAAAGGAATATAATAGTTTTTCTAGATCTGCTAAGTATATTTCATCCACTACTAATAGAATCATCTTATCTACTAAGGAAAATGTGCTCATGGTTCCAAATGGTCCTCATCCAATCCCTAGGTTTGAAGTCTCCTTACTTCAGTCTTTGCACATTTCTCTAGAGAATCCCAACTCTAATTCTTCCCAAATCTCAAGGAATAATATCAAGTGGATTCCTCCACCACAAGGATGGGTTAAACTAAATTTTGATGAGGTAGCTAAAGGCTCTCTAGGCCGAGCAAGAGCATGAGGTATTATTAGGGATTACAAAGGAAATTCTATCTTTGCCTTCACCGAGGGCTTGGGTGAACAATCAAATCACATAGCTGAAGCTAGAGCCCTTTAGAGAGGTCTTCTACTGATCAAATAGTTTCTAGGTAAAGTTATTGTTGAAGGGGACTCTTTAAATATTGTCAATTATTTGAAGAATTCCAAAACCCCTACTTGGAAAGTCAAAAACTACATTGAAGAAGCCAGAAACTTGATCCTTCATCAACATGAGGTCATCATTCAACATGATTTTAGGGAAGTAAATAAAGTGGTGGATAGGTTAGCAAATATTGGAGTTAATGCCCCTGGGATGATGATGTGGACTGACACCCTTCCACATGAGGTTGAAATTATTGCCAAGTTAGAGAAAATTCAAAATGTTTGACAAATTGTTATTCATTTTATTTTGCTTGATTTCTTGTTTGAAAATTTTACTTTCCCTAGGTCAATATCTATCAGTGCCTTTTGCCCCTTTAGGATCCTACTTCACATTCCTATTGTTTCTATGATGATTTTGAGTTCCTCGAGGCAATTGATGATTGGTGTCCTTAGCACATTTGAGATTTTATGTTGCACCTTCCTTGTGCCTTTATCAGGTCTCATTTTCATTAATGTTGGCAGTGCCAGTGTTCAAATTTTTAATGGTCCCAAGGTTACCTTATTTTGTCATCCTAACTGTCATCATTTCTTAGTACTCCGCCTTACACCGAATCTCCTAGATTTCTCCTTCCTAAATCCTTCCTGCGTATCAATTTTTGTGTGTTGCATCACCATTCCTTTCTGTCGCCTTCAATTTTCTTGGGAATCATCACTTTCATCCTCTTTCCCATGCCTCTATCCGTTGGAAAATTCTATCATTTTCCAATGCTTCAAGTTTCTATTTTTCCTTTAAAGGATCATGCTTCTTTAAATTTTTCTTGCCTATTTTTTCAAAATCTCCTAAGAGAAGCACACATTTCTATTTTCGTTGGTCATAGGAGCTGTTGGAATTTCTATTCTACTAAAACCCATTGATTTGACATCAAGTACAGGGTGGAATTGCTATTTCCAAGGAATTGTTACAACTCAAGGTGGTGGTGAAGAAGTTTCCAGAAATACCCAAATCTTTCCTTTGATACTAAAGCACACCTCCACTCCAGAATTACCATCTCCATTGATTTCTTGCCAAGGTTTCAAGAGAACTCTATTTTTTCTTCCATATAGCAATTTTGTAACCTAGCCATTATGGGTTTCATTGAACCAGAGACACTTGAAATTGAACTTGTTGCTGAGGTGATCATGAATGCATGCATATTCATACCTTTTCTACAAAAATTCTCTAGGATGTACTGGGACGTGAATCCTACATTTTCTTACACTTGGGATAAAGGTGTTGTTATCATACATGGAGTGTAATTTTAGGTCGACATCCACATCCTTGTAAAAATAACAAGTTAGCCACTGGTGGGAAGAATAGTATGTAGAGACAAACATAACTAGGACATGGAGCTAAAGGAGTTCGAGCCAAGATCAAGTTTGTGCAAGCTCATAAAACCAAGAATGGTTAGGAAGGATTTACCCACTCCCTAGAAGGAAGTCATGAAATCAGTGATGGAGTATATCATGATCGATGACCCAGGTTCTCTGCTCAGGAGTTTTCACATAGCCTTTGTGAATCACTTTAGGGAAGTGAAACCTCTCAACATCCCTAAATTTTTATTTTTATCTATGGAATATTCCATCAAGTTAACCCACTCGAAGAAGGATGAGGCTTGACCCTCACAAAAGGGAATTTTTAAGGTAATCTACAAACATTTTTTGGAGAAGTTCCAAAAATACAGTTTTGTTACACATGAGTAGCAAGCGGATTCCAAATAGACTATGGAGGAGGATACGTCCTTTACCCCATCCTCAAGTGCTCATGGTTCCAAGAAAAGGAAAGTGGAAGGTAAGAAAGAAGGTCAAGATGGAGTATCACCCCACCTCGTCGAGAAGCTCCCAATGCCTAAAGGATAAATTCATGTATGGTTCCATTGAGGATGAGCTTGAGGATCTTGTGATCAAGTTACTTTAGGATTACATCATAAAGACTACTACTGCTACCATAGCTTAGATGGAGAGTGCAGTAACCATGAGCATGGTGGCCATTGCCCAGATGAAGGAGCACATAAATGCTCTACATTTGCTATTTTTCGATGATAATTACTTTAAGGATCACCCAAAAAAGAATACCGTAGGAGGCAACACTGTTGGCAAGGAGGATGACGTGGTGGAAATTTCCAAGGAAGTCTTCAAGGAAACTCCTAAGGATGTCAAAAAGGACAACACCAAGGATTCTACAAATGTGTAATACCCTTGCAGATTGTCTACTATCTTTGGGTTTTGTCTAGTTGGAATATTTTGTTTCCGTTACATCCTTTTGGACTGTTTTTATTTTATTTTATAGTCTTAGGATTTGTTTGGATGTCATTAGGTTTTTGTGGATGTTGCATCCTCTAATTCTACTTCTGTACTAAGGTGTTAGGGCACCTTTCAAATTCCCTCATCAATACAATTTTGTTAACTTACCAAAAAAAAGAAATGAAGAAACTAAAAGAACCTAACTATGAAATGAAAATGTGATTCCAAATTAGTAAATAATTGTAGAAACTAAATGAAACAAGATAATGGAGAGAGGGTGAAAGAGCACAACCCTTGGAACAAAGTTGCCTCTCTCTCTCTCTCGATAAGAGCTTGATGATGGCTTCCTCAAGATGCTTAAAAATATGTTGATGACTCCTTTGAGATCCCTTGCTTGGAGACTTGAAAGCTTGAAGAAAACTTGTAAAGTTTTAGTGCTTGAGAAAATACTTGATGATGAGGCTATCCCAAGGGCTCTATTTATTTTTTTTCATGACCTTGGGAGAGAGGAAAAATAGCTTGAATTTAAAAATGGCATAAAATATTATCCACCAACTTTGGTGGAAAATAACATGCCACTTTGAAAATGGACCATGTGAAGTAACATGCCTCTTTGAAAATGGACCATGCTACTTTGAAAATGGACTTTGAAGTAACATGCCACTTTCAAAATGGAACATTCTAATTTGAAAATGGATTAAAAAAAATAATAAAATAATATGCCACTTTGAAAGTGGGCTAATGAAGTAACATGCCATTTTGAAAATGAAACATGTTACTTTGAAATGGATCATGAAGTAACATGCCATTTTGAAAATGAAACATGCTACTTTGAAGATGAAATTTGAAATAACATGCCCCCTTGAAAATAGAACATGCTATTTTGAAAATGGATTAATGAAAATAATTAAATAATATGCCACTTTGAAAGTGGGCTAAAGAAGTAACATGCCATTTTGAAAATGAAACATGTTACTTTGAAAATGGACTTTGAAATAACATGTCCCCTTGAAAATAATAAAATAATATGCCACTTTGAAAGTGGGCTAATGTCATTTTGAAAATGACACATTCTACTTTGAATTTGAAAATAGTGAATAGTGCACAATGAATAGTGAATAGTGAACAATGTACAGTGTATAGTGATCCGTGAATAGTGTACAATGTATAGTGAACAGTGAACAGTGAACAGTGAACAGTGAACAGTGAACAATGAACAATAAATAGTGTACAGTGAACAATGTATATTGAATAGTGAACAGTGAACAATGTACAATGTACAATGAACAATGTACAGTGAATAGTGAATAGTGAACAGTGAATAGTGAACAATGAACAGTGAACTTAGATAAATTATAAAAGGAATTGGAGAGAATTATTAGAGGCTAGGGATATTAGAAGGGTATTTAGAAATATTAGGAATAAATTAGAGGAAATATGTGACTTTAGAAGAAGTATTAGGGATTTTGGAGGAAATTGAGAAGAATTGGAGGAAATTTGGAGAAAATCATCGAAAAGATCTTTTCAAGCCCAATCCAATGGTGGTGGTTTTGAGAAGTTTAGAGATGATTTGGTTGGTGAAAATTCATGTCAAATATGACCTTAATTTTTGAAGCAATAAATGTTTAATTTTAAATTTTTTAAAAAGGTGAATTTGGATGGTTAGAGAGTTAATGCATAAGGGAGAATTAATGAAAATTGATGTAATGTAGGTCAATTTTTAATATCTACATTTTACCCTCCTTTTTATGTATTCATTGTACAATGAATGCATAAAAGTAATTGTGCACCAATTTTGATGGTGGGGAGACTTTTGGCTACTTGAAGAGACAATATAGAATAGATGGTGTGAAAACTATTATTCATAAATAATTGTATGCATGCATGCCCCCAGCCTAGGGTGCCCCCTTGAGTTTTGGAGGGAGAACCTAGTTGAACCGATGAAACTTGATTAAGTTGGGTTTGACGAAGAGAGATTTAATAAATATTGAAAAGGATGAGGTATGATTAAATTGACGCAAGATCAAGAATAAAGAAAGATAATATGAGTAATTGAAATGATTGATACCCCCAATTGGGGATTAATGAACAGATCGATAGGTATAATATGAAAAGAGTGATACAAGAAAGAGAAAACAAATAAATAAAGTAAAAAGAAAGGAAAGAACAAGGAGAAATCCATCAAAAGGTCAAATAAATAAAATAGGAGCCTATGCCATTTGAATCAGTTTAGACAAAAAAGGTTCAATGTGATCAAATAAGCATAAGCTAAGCAAAAGAAAAAAAGAAAAAGATGGAGCAAAACCCTATGAGGATTTATGCTTGAATGGTTGAGGATGAACTAAAAACTGCTATGGGTGTGATGCTCATGATTAGCCATGAAGCTATCCTATATGGGTGTAGTGCTCACTAAGAAAAAAAGTAGCATGGAGCATTGACCCACTATGGATGTATACTTGCTAGTGACCAAAAGGTGGAGCAAGAACCCGCTATAGGTGTGTGATCACTAATTGTTTTAGATGGAGAGATACCCACTCTGATGTGTGCTAAAAAATGGCCAAATGGAGGCTACCCCTCGCTAGTGGCCATGAAACTATCATGTAATAGGGTGTAGTGCTCGTTGAGCCAAAAGAAGTGTAACCTGACAGGGGTGTTATGTATGTTTATGGTCAAAAGGAGTGTAACCCAATAGGGATGTTAGCTTTATAGAGATATTGAATAAAATAAATTAAGAATATGACATGTGTGCATGTGCTAGAAAGAAGGTAGATAAACAAAAGTGATGTGTATGTGTGCCTTGTTGAGATTTCAAGAGATATGTTCAAAATAGATAATTATTGTATGAATACCATAATGATATTAATGATATTTTAATGATATTAAATATGAAAAAGCTAAGTAAGATGTGCAAATAAAATAATAAGAATAAAAGAAGAATAAGTGGTGAAAACTTGACAAATATCAAAATTTAAGCGATGGAGAACCATGCAACCTTAGACAACTAAAATACACCTAGCCTAAAAATACTAAGGATTTTCCAAACTTAAGTGCGATGGGGAAGCACATGGTCTCTAATGACAAAGAAGGAATCATTTTTATAGACGAACAAGATCCTCATTGTAAATTCCAAGTTTTATTAATAATGCTATGTGTTCCCAGCATGACTTCGATATTATTGCTAGTGAAGTTATCGATAACGATCATCTGAGCGTATTAACAAGAGAATCCTTAATTTGACTAAGGTATCAATGACATAGGTAAGATATTCCTCTTCCTTAGGACCTTTGGTAGATTATTTAAAAATAAATTTAGTGTTTGACCTTCCTGAAGAGCTTTCAAATAGAATCTTAGCCCTTAGCTCTTCTGCCTTATGAAAAGCTAATTTTATCCAATCCCTTAAAGCTTGGATATCCACAAGGGTTAGAGGAATATCCTTAAAATTTTGGATTTCATCTTGGCTCATTTTAATTGAACCTCTATATTGTCCTATCACTATTGCCTATTCTACAAAGGGATTAATTTTTATTCATCTCATGAATTGGGATCTTCATGACTGGAGTAAACCAAAAGTAGTTTCTCTTTGTAAAAAGTTAATATGGTATAATTCTATTGGCCTTGTTGGTGCATTAATTCCTTATTGGAAAATTTACTACTATGATTTAAATTCTCCATACTTGAAGTCAAATATAAAAGCGTGTAGGTTTATCCATAATCACCTACATAACCACTTTTTATTTTATCGGATAAATATACAATGTTAAACATAATTCACACCAACAAATATAAAATTATAAATGTACGTTGCACATGGTAACAAAAATCTTAAAAAATATATCAAAGAGGGTCTGTGATTTAATGTAAAACCCTATGAACATGCAATGTTTCTAGACTATTGAAATGACCAATGGAAACAATGGAAACTCTATGTTTGTAAGTATTTTTACACACAAACACCTTAAAAGTAACTTTTACATAACTTCTAAATTTATAATATTAAAATGGAGTAAATATGATGGAGATTTTTAGGGATAATGTTTTAAATAAAGTGTTATGTTTAATTCAAAAAGTAATATGGCTATGAAACAATACAATAAAAATAATAATAATGAGATCTCATATATCATAATAGAAAAGATGCACTTAGCTTAATACAAAAGATTCATTCTCATCATTGTTGTAAATAAATCAAAGAAAACATTGCAACTAAGGATTTAAAAGGCCCAAATCCTTATACCCTTTTTGCTTGAGAACTGGAATTCAAGAAAAATAAATAGAAGTTATTATGGATCTTATATTATTTTTGGTGGTGTATTTTTAGACAAACAATTATAGGGTGGCAACATGGTTTGAATTGCATAGTTTACATGTTGACGTTTGTAGCCACCCATATAGCTTTATACATTGAAATGCATACTTAATTATATAACTTTATACGTTGAAATGCATGCTTACTTATATGTAGCTCTATACAATTGAGAAATTTAACTAGGTGTTTATGTGGCATATTTTTATAGCTCATAAAGTGATGAATTGTGACTTCTTAATAAATCATTATTATGTTTTACTTATGCTACATGGAGTGAAGGTGTACAAATGAACCTTGAACAACAATTGGAAATTGGCTAAGTTGCATATTTGCTCTTAATGCAAAACATAGATAATCAAACTAAAACCACTAGAAGCTTGAAGTTACTAATGAAAGCCTTATGTTTGTACAAATTGTTACATGTACACCTAAATATATATTTTCTATTTTTTTTATAGATTTGGTTAGTGTGAGAAACCCCTATGACCGACGTTCAGTTCTAGGCATCCCCATACCATAATGACCTCTCATAATGGGGAGATCTAAGCTTATCAATAGGGAATTTAACACACAAGAGGGAGAGTTTAGCTTATAAATAGGGAATTTAACACACAAGGGGCTTACATACACACACACGTGTCATGGTTGGAACTTTGGACCTCTTAAAGAAGAGCCGAAGCCCAAACCGTTGTGTTGTCCCCATCAGGACAAACTCTTGGATAGAGATAAAACCTCCAGAGCCTCTCTTAGTTGGTCGACAGTATTGTCTCATCTAGGTATACCATTATTTAGAGAGAATCCAGAGGAGAATTTTTTTATGTGTCTGCAAAGACAGTATGAGAGGTGGTTTGAACATTGAACCTCCCATTTATAAGTGTCGGGGCCATATTCTAGAAACCAACTGCACTTCAAAGATGCATAGGGGGTGGTTCGAACACTGGACCTCCCATTTATTAGTATCGGGGCCATATTTTGAAAACCAACTATACTAAAATGATGAACCGTGCATCTAAATATATTTTCTACATATAACTTATAAATTTATAATAACAATGAAGAGTTTTGGAGAGAATACTCTGGATAAGGTAAGGTGGAATGTTATATTTAACTAGAAAGGGTAATATTGGCTAGAAATAATACCATAAGAAAAAGAGAATTTTTGTTGGTTCAATGCCCGATGTGCTTCAATACCTACTGCTTGCATTGGTAAGTCATATTACCTAGACCAACATCTATAGTAGACCTAGTTATGGGATAAAATACTCTATGGGATAAGTGGAGAGCTAATATAATACTATAAGAGAGCCAATAGAGATCCCATTCTTTTTATACAATTCACGAGAGGAACCCTAGTAATGAGCATTAAATATTGGTGTTTTTAGTCCAAGAACCATAACTTTTAGTCATTGCTCCTTTTGAAGCTATCCTTTACCTTTTTTGGCACACTGCTCTGGCACGTATTAACGATCGAATATAAAATAACATAATGCAAAATATACACTTACCATTTATGCTCATACTGATTGGTCATTTCACTCTCATGTTTGTTAAAAATAAATAAATGAAAGCATTACAACCAAAGAGTAGAGAGGCCCAAATCCTTATACCTTTGGCTTGAGAACTAAAATTCAAGGAAGAAAAAATAATTATGGTTTGTGCATTCTTTTTGGTGTGCTCTTAGAAAAACATTTAGAGGGTGCCAACATAATTTTAATTGTATATTTTACTCGTTGAAGCATGTATCCACCTATATATAGGTTTACGCATTGAAATATGTATTTACTTATATGTCACTCTATACAATTGAGATGTTTAATCTCGTTTATAGCCCATAGAATGATGACTCATAACTTCATAATGAACCTTGAATGTACTCATTCATGCAACAATGATCTAAGACATACAAATGAGCCTTGAGCAATGGTAAAAAATCAACTAAGTTCCATATTCGCTTTTAATATTGTACATATTCCATTTTCTTTGATAGTATCTTAGTGTCTGCTAATAACAACAAAGACATTAGAATACGATGAGTAAAAAATGTGAAAATGAAATAAGTGATAGTTGTGTAACAAAAGAAGTTGGTCAAATATACATAACAAACATTAATTGCCCTTCAGTTCACTTAGTTATGGATGTAGGGGTATAGTACAAATATCAAATTTTCAAATACTAATCTACAATAAGATGCATAAGAAAGAGGAGGAAGACCTAAAATCATTATTAGCATAAGTCCAATGCCAGCCTTCAATAGTAGGCTCATCTCATAATAAAGCAAATACATTACAATGCTACTTTTTATCAACACATGCAATGCCATAGAACAAAATATTTAAATAGATACATAACCTAGAATAAAATCGTTTCATGGTTGAATTAAAAATTATTTAAGCTACAGTCGATGGATAAGCAATCAACAAATATTAGGTATAAATTATTCAAAGGGTTCGATACTTGGACAATAAATAAGATCGGTTTAGCAAACAGGAGCAATACGCCAAGCATAAACCTAAATACTTACCGATCAATTTGGAACCCCAACACATTGGATAATAGCCTTAAGATAATAGAAGATATGTTTCTTGAACCTTCTTTCACGTAGTGATATTCACACTCTTAAACTTATAAGTTTTGGAAATTATAACTCGTATTATTCTTACTTAAGTTTTCATGTCCTTATCAACCAAGTAGCTCATAGAGAACATAGAATTCTATACACAATAATCTTCCCTCTATGATGAGCTACTTATCAAGGAAATTTGATAATGTATTCATCACTTCCTTTTATCTTGTCAGAACCCAAGCTAAACTTGTATGAGGAAGAGATTGAAAAACATACTACATGTAAACCAAAAATGTAATTTTTAAGGAGATGTACAATGACTTTTGTAATCTTGTGGTGTTTGCATTGACAAGGTATTACAAGAGCTTACCCGATGAGTGAATGTAGGAATATTTGGCTTAGTTTTTACAAGGTCATGTTGTAGACACTCCCGCAATCACCAAAAAATGAGTTATATCTACTTTTGCAAATCTGCACATAACCATATCAAGTGGTATTAGCTCAACTGGTTAGATTCCTCAATATTTAAAGAGGTGACCAAGGTTCAAATCTTGCCAAGCGATACATGGATAATATCCAAGCTTTGTTGTAATACCAAAGTGTTGATGATGTAATATGGATGGGGCCCTGTGTATGACAAACACCAAAAGCTCCTGTGTATGCCATTTCAAGATAACCTTTTTCTCATTGAAAAGGCGAGTAGATTTATAAATTTTAAGTGATGCCTATGTTAAGCACTTAAGTTATTTAACGTTGATTAATTTCAATTTAAATAACTATTCGAGTCACTCTTGAGACAATATTTTGACGTAAACCCACATTTAGTTGTCAATTTCATAACACAAATCTCAATTTTTTGTTTAAAATTTCATTTAACTCGAATAAAATCCATAAAATAACCTTACAACGATGAGTTTTATAGGCAATTGTATTATTGATACTCATGTTTTTTGGGATGTTAAATGCAACAAGTGCAAGAAAGTACTTACTAGTTTTATAAATTAGCTTAATTTTGATTCAAATTTTACTTAATAATATTATTTTTTAATTATTTTAACTATACTTATCTTTCTTGTGATTGGATATCATATCTAAATTGAAAAATCGTTAAGAATTGATATAAAATATGATTTCTTTTTACAAAAATTAATTTGATTGTAAATAAATATTTATATAAATATAAAACCAAATAATTTGTTTTTTTTTTGATTGGTTGAAAGGGTGTTGAAAGGTCCCTGAACCTTGTACAAGTATAAATTTACATGTTAATCAAACCGACCGAAGAGGCCCAAGAGCTAAAGAACAGAGAAAAAGTCAAACACCACAAGAAGAAAGGTGTCGCGATATCGCGACATGTTGCATTTTCGTGGTTCCAAGCATATAGGAAAGCAAGGAGGAAAAGGTGTCGCGATATCGTGACATGTTGTGCCGTCGCGACCAAGGGAGGAAAAGATGTCGCGATATCGCGACAAGATGCAGCATCACGGCCGAAGGAGAGAAAGTGTCACGAAATCGCGACATGTTGCAACGTCACTGCCAGAATAGAAAAGTGTCGCGATATCGCGACAAGTTTCATCGTCGTGGCTAGAGGAGGAAAGGTGTCACGATATCGCGACAAGTTGAATCATCGAGGCCCAAGAAGAAAATATGTCGCGATATCGCGACATGTTGCATTGTCGCGGCCACAGGAGGAAAAGTGTCGCGATATCGCGACATGCTGCATCATCGCGGCTATAAGAGAAAAGGTGTCGCGATATCGCGACAAGTTGAAAGGTGTCACGATATCGCGACATGTTGCAATGTCGCGCCAAAGGAGAAAAAGTGTCGCGATATCGCGACAAGTTGCAACATCGCGGCCAAGGAGAAAAGATGTCGCGATATCGCGACATGTTGCAATGCCGTGGCCGAAGGAGAAAAAGTGTCACGATATCGCGACAAGTTGCATTGCCGCGGCCAGATGAGGAAAAAGTGTCGCGAAATCGCGACATGTTGCATTATCGTGACCAAGGAGAAAAAGTGTCACGATATCGCGACATGTTGCATTATCGCGGCCAAAAGTTGCAACATCACGGCCAAAGAGAAAAGATGTCGCGATATCGCGACATGTAGTAGCGCCGTGGCCGAAGGAGAAAAAGTGTCGCGATATCGCGACAAGTTGCATTGTCGCGGCCAGATGAGGAAAAAGTGTCGCGATATCGTGACATGTTGCATTATCGCGACCAAAGAGGAAAAGTGTCGCGATATCGCGACATGTTGCATTATCGCGGCCAAAGAGAAAAAGTGTCGCGATATCGCGACATGTTGCATTATCGCGGCCAAAGAGAAAAAGTGTCGCGATATCGCGACATGTTGCATTATCGTGGTCAGAGAAAAGTGTCGCGATATCGCGACATGTTGCATTATTGCGGCCAAAGAAAAGTGTCGCGATATCGCGACAAGTTGCAACATCCCGGTCGAAAGAGAAAAAGTGTCGCGATATCGCGACATGTAGCAGCGTCATGGCCGAAGAGAAAAAGTGTCGCGATATCGCGACATGTTGCATTATCATGGCCGAAGAGAAAAAGTGTCGCGATATCGTGACATGTTGCATTATCGCGGCCGAAGAGAAAAAGTGTCGCGATATCGCGACATGTAGCAGCGCCGTGGCCGAAGAGAAAAAGTGTCGCGATATCGCGACATGTTGCATTATCGTGGCCGAAGAGAAAAAGTGTCGCGATATCGCGACATGTTGCATTATCGTGGCCAAAGAGAAAAAGTGTCGTGATATCGCGACATGTTGCATTATCGCGGTCAGAGAAAAGTGTCGCGATATCGCGACATGTTGCATTATTGCGGCCAAAGAAAAGTGTCGCGATATCGCGACATGTTGCAACATCGCGGCCAAAGAGAAAAGATGTCGCGATATCGCGACATGAAGCAGCGCCATGGCCGAATGAGAAAAAGTGTCGCGATATCGCGACATGATGTAACGCCGCGACCAAAGGAGAAAAAAGTGTCGCGATATCGTGACATGTTGCAACATCCCGGCCGAAAGAGAAAAAGTGTCGCGATATCGCGACATGATGTAACGCCGCGACCAAAGGAGAAAAAAGTGTCGCGATATCGCGACAAGTTGCAACGTTGCGCCCACAGGAGAAAAAAGTGTCGCGATATCGCGACAAGTTGCAACGTTGCACCCACAGGAGAAAAAAGTGTCGCGATATCGCGACATGTTGCATTTTTGCGGCCAAAGGTGAAAAGTGTCGCGATATCGTGACATGTTGCATTTTCACTGCCGAAGGAGGAGAAGGAAAGGGTGTCGCGATATCGCGACAAGTTTCAACAGCATACCAAACCAATCCCCTGGCAACAACTCACATTGTGCAAACATTGAAACT
Organism: Wollemia nobilis; assembly: GCA_028583015.1. Lineage (NCBI taxonomy): Eukaryota > Viridiplantae > Streptophyta > Pinopsida > Araucariales > Araucariaceae > Wollemia > Wollemia nobilis. The sequence goes on from JAQPPZ010002848.1 coordinate 12,001,318, forward strand.
TGTAGGATCGTTCCTTAGGCCGATGGGGAAGGAGTCTCTCCACACATGAATGTCAGATTCGCCGACTCCCTTGTTTGCAAGCCAGTCCGCAGCTTTGTTTCCTTCCCGGTATTGATGCTTAATGGTTAATTTTGGGTAATTGCCAATTAGGGCCTTGCAATCTTGGAAAATCGAAGCAAGGGCCCAAGGAGGCTTAGCGGTACCATTGAGCCAGTTAATACAGTGCAACGAGTCTCCTTCGATGATAAGTTTATTGATGGTCAGCCCTTCCATGAGGATCAAACTTTGGAACAGGGCCCGCGCCTCTGCCATATTGTTGGATTGAATTCCCAGGTTCTGGGCAAAGGCCAAAATTATTTCTCCTCTGTGATTTCTGAGGATTCCCCCTCCGCCAGCCGCTCCTGGGTTGCCTTTAGCCGCACCATCGAAATTGAGCTTGTGCCACCTAGTAGGTGGTAAGACCCACTTGATGACGGACCTGTCAACAGAAATACGGGGCATGACAGAGATGTTAGACAGATTGAAAAGTTTGGTTAGGTCCGATTCTAAGCCAGGAGGGGGGGTTTTGAAGACGAAACAAGAGAGGCATTCTCCATAGCAAGGGTCATGATTTTGACAACGATAATCCTCATATCAGTGGCTTGGTTTTTGAAAATTTTGGCATTTCTCTCGAGCCATATCTGCCACAGGTAAAGGTGGAGGCAAGCTTGCCACATGAATTTTAGTTGGTTGCTCTTGAAAGGCCGGGGCCATTGCTTAAAAAGGAGGGGAATGGACTGCGGGAGGACTGTGGAGATGTCAAAGGTGTTATGGACCTGGTTGAGAACTGCAAGAGAAAAGGGGCATTCCAAAAAAACATGCGAAGTAGACTCACAGGCATTTTTGCATAGGATACACCAATTGGGAATGAGTAACCCTCTGATTATCAAGTTGTCAATGGTGAGGATTCTATTTTGGATGGCCAACCAGCAAAATAATTTGACCTTGGGAATGATCTTGGGGACCCAGACCTGATTTGATAAGTCCCAACCATCTGTGGGAGTTTCTTGACTGTAGTAGGCTGATTTGACAGTGAAATTTCTAGATTCTTCAAGGTTCCAGACCATGGAATCGTCTTTGTGAGAGTTCGGGATGATGCAAGTCCTCAACAAATTTTGTAATCGCCTGAGAGCCTCGGTGATATGCCTAGGCCCGTTAAGAGCTAGGTGTTTCCATTCATGTCTTGCAGGACCTTGGTTAATGAAGTGGCACACCTTATCTCCAAAGGTGGCTTCGGTAGTCGCCTTGAGAACTGCAAGATGTGGATCTTGGCTGAGAGGTTTATCACGGATCCACGGGTCATCCCAAAAATGGATGGTCATTCCAGTTCCTAGACACCACCTTAAGCCTTCCATGATGATTTTCCTTGTTTTGATTACGCCATTCCAGAAATGGGATCCGATAGGGAGGTTGTGCTCTCCAAGAAAGGACAACTGGTGGAGGTACTTAGCTTTAATGATATCAATCCAAGTGACTTTTTCATTGATGGTAAGTCTCCAGGCCTGCTTGGCAATGAGGGCCAAGTTCATCCACTTGATGTCTCTGAATCCGAGTCCTCCATCCTTTTTCTTGGAGCAGACCCTGTCCCAGGCGACTAGCGAAAATTTGTTCTTGTTTTCGTTTCCATCCCAAAGGAATCTGCGTTGAATTTGTTCAATTTTTTGGTAGATGGTAGTTGGAGCTTTGAAAATAGATAAGAAAAAAATAGGGATGCTTTGAAGGCAAGCTTGAACCAGAGTGGCTTTGGCTGCCTGGCTGAGCATTGAGCTTTTCCACCCCGCTAGTTTCTTGTTGAGGCGATCTAAAACAGGATTCCACATAGCCGAGACAGATCTGCCATGGAAAAGCGGTAATCCAAGATAAGTAGTTGGAAGGCTCCCAATGTTGCACCCAAGGATCTCAACAATCCTATTTTTTCTGTGATTGGGAGTATTGAGAAAGTATAGCTTGCTTTTGCGATAGTTGACTTTCTGACCAGCCGCCTCTTCATAAGAATCAAGAATGTTCTTAATGATTTTTGCTTCGGGGACGAAAGCATTAGAGGATAGAATAGTATCATCCACAAAATGTTGATGGGATATGGCTTTGGAAGTTGAGGCTGGTTTGATCCTAGAAAACAAGACCACTATTGCAGGCAGCTGAAAGGGTTCTTCCAAGGGTTTCGGCCAAAATGATGAAGAGAAAGGGGGACAGAGGGTCCCCTTGACGGATGCCCTTGAAACTTTGGAAGAAACCTGCGGGTGAGCCATTGATAAGAACCGAGAACCAAGCAGTCGAGACACATTCATGAACCATCTTGATCCATTCTTTGTGAAACCCAAACTTTTCTAGGACTTCGAACAAGAATTTCTAGGAAACCCGATCGAAAGCCTTGTTCATGTCAAGCTTAAGGAACATGCTGGGTTTTTTATTTTTTGATGCCGAATGGGCCAGTTCGTGGACAATTATCACTCCATCCGAAATGAATCTGCCTTTGACCGAGCTCCCTTGGCACTGATCGATGATGGAGGGAAGGATGTCTTTCAACCTATTTGCCATAACTTTGGTGATAAGTTTGTAAATGACACTGCAAAGACTAATCGGTCTGAAATCAGAAAGGGAAGCACGATCATTGGACTTGGGAATTAAAACAATGAAAGTGGAATTGGCTTCTCTCGGCATATTTTTGGCTCTCTGGAAGAATTTAACCGTAGCAACGACATCTTGGCCCACAATATCCCAGAAATGTTGAAAAAACCGGGGTGGGAAGCCATCAGGTCCGGGGGCCTTATCAGGTACCATTGCGAACAGAGCTTCTTTGATCTCCTCTTCAGTGAAGCTTTCAAGCAATTTTCCATTATCAATGTTAGACACCAACTTTGGGATGTTCTGTAGCAAAGAACTTGAAGTGCGAGGATGGCAGTCAGTGCTTGGACCTAAGATTTCTTGGAAGTGGCAAACAACTTCCTGTCTGATTGCTTGGATGTCAGTGACAATGGAACCATCAGCCTTGGTCAGCTCAGAGATTTTATTAGAGCCTCTGTGACGCATGGTGGAAGCATGGAAAAACTTCGTGTTGGTGTCTCCTTCTTTGAGCCAGAGGTTTCTGGATTTTTGCCTCCAGTAAGTCTCTTCCTTAGCCAAGGCGTTGTGAAAATTTGAAAGGAGGCTCTTTTCTTCAAGGAAAATCTCGGCCCTCAGATCTCCTCCCTGAATCAGATTTTCCACCCTTTTCAGCTCATCCATCAGTTGTTTTTTCTCGATAAAGAGGTTGCCGAAGACATCCCTGTTCCAGCATTTCAGCTTGAGTTTGACCGCTTTCAATTTGAGGAACAGATTCGTGAGAGGGTTTGGACAAAAGTCCTGCTGCCACCATTGGCGAATACACCGGCCTAAATCTGGATGAGTGAGCCACATATTTTCGAACCTGAAAGGGGTTTTGAAGATTTGGTGGGGGCGGGAACAATCCAGAATTAAGGGATTGTGGTCGAAGCCAATTTTAGGGTGGCTATGAAGCCTGGCATCGCCCAAAATAGGAATGAGTTCTTTGGATAAGAGGAATCTGTCTAGCCGGATTTGGATGTGATGGATTCCCGCTCGTCTGTTGCTCCATGTGTAGTTGGACCCTTGGAGCGGCACGTCCATTAGCTCGTTGTGGTTGACAAATTCGTTGAAGTCTTCAATGCAGCTGTTGGTGATTGGATTGCCTCCTTGTTTATCAAACAAATGGAGGGGAGAATTGAAATCGCCACAGAGCATCCATGGAAAGTCTACAAAGTTGTTACGCATTGCAAAAATGTTATCCCACAACAATCTTCTGTTAACAGGACTGTTAGGTCCATAAACATTGGTGGCGATCCACTGGAGGTGAGTGTCTTTATTAGTAAACAAAATGTTGATGGTTCTATCTGAGACTGAAAGAACTCTCCCTTCAATGGTTGTCGGGTCCCATAAACAGAGGAGACCCTCGGATGCCCCTGTGGAGGGACAAAAGGCAAAATTGTTGTTTTCCCATATTAACTTGCAGACTTGAGTGCTGCTATTCTCATCTAATTTGGATTCTTGAAGGAACATGATATTTGGTTTTAGATTTTTTCTTACTGTCACCTTTAGATTAAAAAATTATTTTTATTTTTTCCTATCGTTTAAGTGCTAGTGTCATAAAAAAAAAAAAATCTATTTTTGAGTGTTGGTCATTGTCTATTTGGATGAAATTTTATTTTTTAGTAAGACCTTGTAGGAGCACCTGATGCATATTTGACGAGTTTTTGAGAAGCTGAGGGAGGAGCAGTTCTTGATTAATTTGAAGAAGTGCAGTTTTATGAAGAAGGAGTTGGTGTATCTAGGATTTGTCATCTCATCTAAAGGTCTTAAAATGGACCTAGAAAAGGTGAGGGCTATCATTGAATGGCCTACCCCAAGGAGCATGAAAAAGGTAAGATCATTCCATGGTCTAGCAAGTTTTTAAAGAAAGTTTATTAAGAATTTTAGCAGTATTTATGCACCCCAAACAAAAACAATGAGAGGGGATAAGAAGGAGTTTAAGTGGACTTCTAGATTTCAATAAGGTATTTTAGATAGATTGTGATGCTAGTGGTAGTGCCATAGGAGCTGTATTGAGTCAAGAAGGTAAGCCTGTTGCCTATTTTAGTGAGAAGCTTAATGAGGCTAAGATGAAGTATTTCCTCTATGATCAAGAGTTTTATGCTATAGTTCAGGCTTTGAATAAATGAAGATACTATTTGTTGCAAAAAGAGTTTGTTTTATATGCTAATCATTAGGGCTTACAGTATATTAATAGCCAAGGGAAGCTAAATCAGAGGTACTTAAAATGGGTTGAGTTTTTGTACAGTTATACCTTTGTGTTGAAGCATAGGAGTGGGAAGTCAAAAAGAGTCACAAATGCCCTAAGTAGAAGGTAAAATTTATTGACATAAATGAAGGTGGAGGTTGCAGGGTTTGATGAACATAAGAGTTTTTACCCTGAAGATCCAGATTTTAAAAAATCTTAGAGAGATTTCTTGGCACTAGTTACTTTGGACAGAAGTAAATGGTTGGATTTCCTAATCGAAGATGAAATATTATTTAGAGGAAACCAATTGTGTATTACAAGGAGTTCAATGAGAGAGAATTTGGTCAAGGAGAAGCATAGTGGAGGGTTGGCAGGACACTTTGGTTGGGATAATACCATTACCTTCATTAGTGAGAATTACTATTGGCCATAGTTACAACAAGATGTGAAGAGATTTGTACAAAGTTGCAGATTATGACAGATGGCCAAGGGTGTGAGACAGAACACCAAATTATATTAGCCAATACTTGTACCAAAGAATCCATGGGAAGACATCATCATGGATTTTGTTCTTGGCCTATCAAGGACACAGAGGGAGAATGACTCCATATTTGTGGTGGTTGATAGGTTTTCAAAGATGGCACATTTCATTCCCTGCCATAAAAATAATGATGCAATTCATGTTATAGGGTTATTTTACAAAGAGATGGTACAACTAAATGGTCCACCAAAGAGCATCATTTCAGAAAGAGATACGAAATTTGATGGGTATTTTTTGGAGGAACTTATGGAAGAAGTTGAAAACATGATTCAGGAAATGCATATGAAGTAGAATTACCGAGTGGGCTTAACATATTACCTGTGTTCAAAATTTTTGATTTGGTAGAGTATCATGAAGAAGATAATGATGATGGACCAGTAGTAGAATTTTATAATATACCAACATCTACCATAGAGAAGGAAGAAATAGAAGAAATCCTGGAAACCCGCATTAGAAAAATCACAAGAAACAGGTAGTATGAAGAATATCTAGTTAAGTGGAAGGGCATGCCCGTTGAAGATTCATTTTGGTTGTTGAAGACAGAGGTTGACTACCTTGGTTTTCCTCCAACACTAGATAAGTGAAGGTCACTTCTCGATTTAACCTGGGTGTCTAATGTAGGAGCATCCAGTGGTGTAAGAGTGATCTTGCATCATTCAAATTTATATTTGTTTTATTCTATTCTAAATTTTATTTATTTGTTTAGAGGATGGATAAATAGGCCCAATGGTGAAAGAATCACCCCAATATCCTGAGCGGTTTGGGAGATATGTAAGTTTTATGGTAAAAACCCTACCAAAATGGTGAAAATCCTGCTACTAAAACTTGCAGGTGAATTTTGAAGGCCTTAGAGGCCTCATAGAGGGATGAAAATTAGGTGTAATATACTAAATAGTTCTACATCATTGTAGGTCCTTTCGAGAGCTTTTCAAAAATATACACTAATAGTCAATCTAAGCAACGAGCGAGGAGTTATGACCCCGGGAAGTTTTACCCCCAAAATTCAAATTTTAAATGGATTGTTTTAGGCAAGAAAAGGGGAAACCGGGTATTATAGGGAAATTTTGAATTTGTAAAAGGGGGACTGGTCTGTATCCTCAATATTCATAAAAAGTAATACAAATATTTGACTAAGATATTGTAGTTTCTCTGTGACTTAGTAGATTGTTTGTATAATGTTGATGTTGTCCTACTTCATAATACCAATGTGGTGATGATGTAATACAGATGGGGCCCTGTGTATGACAAACACCAAAATCTCTTGTGTATGCCATTTTAAGATAACCTTTTTCTCATTGAAAAAGATGAATAGATTTATACATTTTAAGTGATGCCTATGTTAGGCACTTAAGTTATTTAATGTTGATTAATTTCAATTTAAATAAATATTCGATTCAATCTTAAGACAAGATTTTGATGTAAACCCACATTTAGTTGTCAATTTCATAACACATAAATCTCAACTTTTTGTTTAAAATTTTATTTAACTCGGAAAAAATCCATAAAATAGCTTTACAATAATGAGTTTTATAAGCAATTGTATTATTGATACTCGTGTCTTTTGGGATGTTAAATGCAACAAGTGGAAGAAAGTACTTTCTATTTTATAAATTAGCTTAATTTTGATTCAAATTTTACTTAATGACATTATTTTTTAACTATTTTAACTATACATATCTTTCTTGTGATTGGATATCATATCTAAATTGAAACATCGTTAATAATTGATATAGAATATGATTTCTTTTTACAAATATTAATTTGATTGTAAATAAATATTTATATAAATATAAAACAAAATCATTTTTCACCTTTAGATCAAAAAATTATTTTTATTTTTTACTATCTTTTAAGTGCTAGGCATCATAAAAAAAAAGAAAACCTATGTTTGTGTGTTGGTCATGTCTAGCTATAACCACAACCAAAACTATGTGTGAGACTCCCTAAAGAATATATACTTCACTCACTTGTTGACCTATGGTATTTTAAAACCTGGGTACATGGGATTGAAATGGGTTCAATATGTATTTCATAATTACCACATAACTCATGTCTCTCCCCCTTTTCCTTGTGATTGAATATTCTATCTAAAGTCAAAAATCCTTATAAATTGATATGCAATACTACTTTAAAAATAAAATAAAAATTAATTTCATCAAAAATAAAGTTTTTTATAAATATAAACCAAATAACTTGAGAAAAACAAGGTATTTTGACTTTTTAGCCCTTCTAAGTACTCTTATAATGTAAAACAAGGCTTATAATTTAGCATGGGACTAATTCAACTATGACTACAATTATGTGTGAGCCTTTCCAATGAATTGAGACTTGCATCTCTTGTTAGCCACTGTTATTTTAAAATTGGTTATAATAGATTGAAACGGGACCCAATTACATTTCATGGTGATCATATCATAGTGTTTTAACATCATCTTTGGTAATAATGTAAAAACTTTCCTAGGAAGAATTGAACCTATGTTTTTTGCCTTGAAATATGATGTGTTCAATCGATTGAGCCCATATCATTTGATACTTAATGTTCACTATTAATATTATACCTTTTGTATATTTTTGCTTTTATGGACTCTTCTCTTTTTTTTGTTTGTTCAAGTTTATAATTATGATTTAATATTTTATCCTGATCGTAGTTTACATGAATATCCTATTAACAATCAATCTTACATATGCATTGAAAATTTGTCACACTTTACAAGCACTATAGTAACTCTATTATCAATATAAGATGTTCTAAAAGGAAAATGGTTAGGACTATTCTTGAAATGAATTTCCACATATTGGAAGAATAAACATTTTGACACGAGCATGATAAATTTCAAATTCATTTTTGTAAAAAATGTGTTTATTGATTGATATATATTAAAATTATTGGCAAAAGAAATAAAACACCCATCTCACATCAAAATGAACAAGATATTATCTAGATATGTTATCACCTTTATAAAACAATAAAAGGGAATGAGAACTAATAAATCACAACAATGACACAAAGAAGATAATTACACACATCTAATATCCTTCGTTTGTATAGTCGATGCTAAACATAGTGAGGCATAGAGTGCTTCTGGGAAAGTGGATGAAGGGCACATGGAACAAAGTTTTCGATAGGAAATGCATTTTGCGCATAGAGGGCAAAAACCCAACACATGGAAAAAACCCGATGTGCTTCAATACCTACTCCTTGCATTGGTAAGTCATATTACCTAGGCCAACATCTATAGTAGACCTAGTTATGGGATAAAATACTCTATGGGATAAGTGGAGAGCTAATATAATACTATAAGAGAGCCAATAGATATCCCATTATTTTTATATAATTCACGAGAGGAACCCTAGTAATGATCATTAAATACTAGTGCTTTTAGTCCAAGAACAATAAATTTTAGTCATTGCTCCTTTTGAAGCTATCCTTTACCTTTTGTGGCACACTGCTCTGGCATGTATTAATGATCGAATATAAAATAGCATAATGCAAAATATACACTTAACATTTATGCTCATACTGAGTGGTCATTTCACTCTCATGTTTGTTGTAAATAAATAAAAGAAAACATTGCAACCAAAGAGTAGAGAGGCCCAAATCTTTATACCTTTGGCTTGAGAACTAAAATTCAAGGAAGAAAAAATAATTATGGTTTGTGCATTCTTTTTGGTGTGCTCTTAGAAAAACATTTAGAGGGTGCCAACATAATTTTAATTGTATATTTTACTCGTTGAAGCATGTATCCACCTATATATAGGTTTATACATTGAAATATGTATTTACTTATATGTCACTCTATACAATTGATATGTTTGATCTCTTTTATAGCCCATAGAATGATGACTCATAACTTCATAATGAACCCTGAATGTACTCATTCATGCAACAATGATCTAAGACATACAAATGAACCTTGAGCAATGGTAAAAAATCAACTAAGTTGCATTTTCGCTTTTAATATTGTACATATTCCATTTTCTTCGACAGTATCTTAGTGTCTGCTAATAACAACAAAGACATTAGAATACGATGAGTAAAAAATGTGAAATTGATATAAGTGATGGTTGTGTAACAAAAGAAGTTGGTCAAATATACATAACAAACACTAATTGCCCTTCAGTTCACTTAGTTATGGATGTAGGGGTATAGTACAAATATCGAATTTTCAAATACTAATCTACAATAAGATGTATAAGGAAGAGGAGGAAGACCTAAAATCATTATTAGCCTAATTCCAATGCCAGCATTCAATATTAGGCTCATCTCATAACAAAGCAAATACATTACAATGCTAATTTTTATCAACACATGCAATGCCATAGAACAAAATATTTAAATAGATACATAACCTAGAATAAAATGGTTTCATGGTTGAATTAAAAATTATTTAAGCTACAGTCGATGGATAAGCAATCAACAAATATTAGGTATAAATTATTCAAAGGGCTTGATACTTGGACAATAAATAAGATCGATTTAGCAAATAGGAGCAATACGCCAAGCATAAACCTAAAATACTTACCGATCAATTTGGAACCCCAACACATTGGATAATAGCCTTAAGATAATAGAAGATATGTTTCTTGAACCTTCTTTCATGTAGTGATATTCACACTCTTAAACTTATAAGTTTTGGAAATTAGAACTCGTCTTATTCTTACTTAAGGTTTCATGTCCTTATCAACCAAGTAGCTCATAAAGAACATAGAATTCTATGCATAATAATCTTCCCTCTATGACAAGCTACTTATCAAGGAAATTTGATAATGTATTCATCACTTCCTTTTATCTTGTCAGAACCCAAGCTAAACTTGTATGAGGAAGATATTGAAGAATAGACTGCATGTAAACTAAAAAAGTAATTTTTAAGGAGATGTACAATAACTTTTGTAATCTAGTGGTGATTGCATTGACAAGGTATTACAAGAGCTTACCCGATGAGTGAATGTAGGAATATTTGGCTTAATTTTTACAAGGTCATGTTGTAGACACTCCCGCAATCACCAAAAATGAGTTATATCTACTTTTGCAAATCTGCACATAACCTGAAAGCACGAGGATACGGAAGCAAAATGGCGTACCGGGTGCGATGCAAACAAAAGCAAAACGTAACGCTAAGTCCTACGAACGAAAATGCATGAAAAGGGGAAAACAAGCGAAATGAAACGAGATGTAAAGCAAATGTAAAGTGCAGCCCTTTATTTTATTAATTTTCTCGAGATCAGGTTACAATACGTCTCCTCCCTTTTCAGGGGCTAGGAGCGTTAAACATAGTTTTGTCACACCACGGATGGTACACTTTCTTCCGCGTGCCCACATGTGAAATGGGTGGGCCAAACGTCATCGCCGCTTGCGTGAATGCATCTGTGCTTCCTTGCTGCCCCTCCGGTGTCGAGATCCTACGTTCAGAAAAATAGCAAACGATTAAAAGCACCTACGGATGGAGGGAAACATGCGATCCCCAAGGCCTCCGGTTAATGCATGCATAAAATAATTAAAACTATAATCAAAACATATCAGAATGAGCTAAAATTTGGACAGAGGCATGAAAACATTACCAAGAACACACTGCAAAAGGAACAGTCGAGAAATCTACCACATATTTCTAATCGCTCTGGGGTGGGACGATTAGGACTATCACAAGATGTCAGAAAGTGACCTCCTAAATGTCCCATCCAGGGGCCTCCAAAACACCTGCAAAGTTGGGGTTAGGCAAAATGGGGCATTTTGAGATGACCCAGAAGGTCGGATTTTGCAAATTCTGCCTCGATCACCCTATATCCGATGATGCTCCCTGTATGTTAGTGAAAGCGAAAAACACTGAAAACACAGCCAATATTCATCAGAATGACATGAAATTTGAATGGCAGCCTATATGAGTGACCTAAAATGAAATGCAAATGAAATAGTAAGGAAATCTGCTATAGATTTCTAATCACTCCGGGGTGGGGCGATTAGGACTGCAGTAGTGCGGGGGGCACCCGGGGGCAGGACGCCCACCGTTTGGGGCTTGGTTTCGGCACCAATCCACTTGGGATGGGTCCAAAACCTCCTAGGGGGTTGTGTCAAAAAATTGGGTGGGGTATTGTGGCCAAATTTTTGGGTTTTGGGTCCGGATTGCGCTTCCAATGATCACCCAATAACCTCCCTTCCAAAAGAGAGATCAAGGATGTAAGAAGCACAAGCGATGGGTGAGGATGTAATTCGGCAGCACTCCATTGCTCCAAATGCTCCTGCTCTATCCTTTTTTGGGGTGAGAAGACTCACCATTTTATAGACCTGAGGGTCTCTTGTGAATGAGCATGCAGAGGTGCCACTTGGCCATCATGCCTTGTCAGGGGAGAGAAGATTCCTCCTTGATTAAGGGCTCCATGATTGCCTCTATGACTGCCTCTTTGAGCTCAAAAATGCTCACTCGCACTCCCATGCATTGAAGGTGGAGTTGAGTGGTGGATCTGAGCTACCATTTGTCAAGGTTTGACCTTTTTCCTATCAAACCTGCTATTCGCCCCACCCTAGAGTGAATGCTGCTAATCATCCCGGGGTGGGACGAATACCAATTTGTAATCGTCCCAGGGTGGAACGAGTAGGGAGCAGAGTGCCTGAAAGGTGCCAAATTGACCTCTGACCTTCCAAAACTATTGTGGGAGTGGTTAGGACCACTGTTTAACCTCTAGGGGCTGCCCTAGGGGCTATGTATGTCAATTCGATCAGTGCTTGTCGTCACATAATCGGATTGGTGTTGTTTTGGTGTCTACAGATGCCCCTTTTTGGGATGCGTTGTGCGTGGCGTAGTGCTGAGCAAAAATAGATAACCAAAGCACTAATGATTAGGGTTTCTCAGTAACCTAACCAAATTTTGATGCCCCAAGTATGGAAAGGGCACGCATTCTTGAATCCTTGCTTCTGACGAGCTAAGGAGCTTAATTCAAGTGTTAACCTTTTTCGGTGAGGTGTTACTTGATCTTGGACATTGTTCAGTCATGAATAGGCAAAGGGCGCAACCTTTTGTCTATGGGAACCTTGAGTTCATGATTCTAGAATGCCAAGTGTTTGATCAGCTTGTGATTATTGCTTGTTTGCTGCCCCAAGCGGGAGCGTGATTGTCTTTGTCAATGATTCTTTGAATGCATGCCATTTCCTTGATTGGGTGTGTATTTGTTGATTGGTGACTAAGTGTGACTACCCCCTCAAGCGACGAATCGATGAGGGAATGACCGACATGAGAAAAGCGATGAGTCACTTGACCCAAGATGACTTTTGTAAGGGTGCCTTCAATTGTTTTTCATTGAATGCTTATGCAGTTTCCGAACAATTTGACCTATTTTTGGTGGGTTTTAACCCTTTTTGTGACGCATTTTGGAGCTGAAATTGTCAAAAATCCGTCCTCCCGTGGAGTGGTCCGGCTATGGTAGCCTTCTTAGGGAGTAGGATAGTGATAATTTGTGACCCCAACGTCAGTTTTGTATGCCAAGAATGTCAGGCGCAAAGGCGCCTTTGTTCGACAATTTTATTGCTATTTTTGGGTGGGTTTGGACCCTTTTTGTGACGTCGTTTGGGGATGAAATTCTCAAAAATCCGTCCTCCCATGGAGCGGTCCGGCTATGGTAGCCTTCTTAGGGAGTAGGATAGTGAGGATTTGTGACCCCAACATCAGTTTTGGATGCCAAGAATCATAGGCGCAAAGGTGCCTTTGTTCGGCAATTTTATTGCTATTTTTGGTGCATTTTGGATGCAGTTTTTGTTATTTTTGATTTTCTTGCTCTGTAATCGTCCCAGGGTGGGACGAATACCAGTTTAGTAATCATCCCAGGGTGGGACGAGTGCTAACTAGAGTGCTCATCCTAGGGTGGAATGATTACAGGCCTAAAAGCCTATATAAGGGCCAAAACTAGGTTTTGGGCTCATTTGCACTTTGTTTTTTTGGCGATTTGGAGCTGTGAGGAGGAGGAGGTCGAGTTCGCGTAGCGGAGCGCTATCAAATTTTTATGGACACAATGAGTTCACGGACCGGATCATCCAGTGGTGGAGCCGAGGCGAGACCCGTGAGTGCTCCTTCTCTTTATTTTGCTTGTTTTTATTTTCAAAAGCCGTAATTTACTTGATATTTCGTTTTTCGTTTAGACTAGAATGAAAACCCTAGGTTAAACTATTTTACTTTGTTTTTGTATTTTGTTTAAACTAAGATAAAACCCTAGTTTAAAACTTTTTTATTTTGTTTTTTTTTTTTTAACTAAGATAAAACCCTAGGTTATTTTTTTTTTTTTTTTGTTTAAAAGTAAACCCAAATTTTTTTAATTTTAAAAACCCTAGTTAAACAATTTTTTTTTTTTTAAACTAAGATTAAAAACCCTAATTTTTTTTTTTTTTTTTTTAAACTAAGGTTAAAACCCTAGGGTAAAAATTTTTTTTTTTTTTTTTTAAACTAAGATTAAAAACCCTAGGTTAAAAATTTTTTTTTTTTTTTTTTTTTTTGTTATCATGTTTTTAATGTTTTTGTGTTGTTTTTGTTTTGCAGGTGGTGAAGAGTCGGTACCGTCTGTCGACGGTGTTTTCGGATGCAGGGAGGTGCTGACTATGGTGGACTAGGAGTGGCTTGATGCCCTTGGGCTCAAGCAGGTGACTCGGTTAGAGCCTATGGTGGGGGATCGGGCATATCTGACTGCCCTGATCAACTTGTGGGATCCCCGCACCAACACCTTTCATCTCCCAACAGGGGAGATGATAGTGACTCTAGAGGATGTCTATCGGATTCTATGGATTTCGATAGATGGATTGCCCATTCGGACTACTCCTCGTGATCAGCGGATGATGGTGCTGACACGGTGCTTTGGGCATGGGGTGGAGATGGGGGTGGATAGTCCGATGGAGAGGGCAGAGGGGGACTGCCTGATTGGTGGGATTTTGGTGCGGTGGTGGCTGGAGAAGGGCGTGTTGGGGGTGAGGCATGCATTGCTCATGACCCTCATCTCCAACATGTTGCTGCCTGACTCATCTGGTGCGAGGTTCCCTTGGAACCTGCTGGAGGTAGTTTTTAGACTGGTTGAGTGTCCGACCTTAGAGGCACCACTGATTATGAGGTGGGGTCAGACACTACTGGCATAGCTTTATGATGAGTTGTACGAGGTCCGCTGTCGAAGGTGGAAGGGGATTGGGTGCAGCTACCTATTGTAGTGCTGGGGGTGGCAGCACATAGCTATGGAGCGGCCATAGGGTTTGTCGTGGACCACTCGAGTAGAGATGGTGGACAGGGAGATAGGGTATGTGGCTCTATGGTGGAGGTCAGAGGAGCAGGGGCAGAGTCGATGGTGGGCAGGTGTCATAGGGCACTATGTTGATGCCTTCTCACGCCTTGCTCCAGGGGAGGTGTTCTGGCATCCATACCAGACTGTCCAGCCTGGCCTGAGGCTAGGGAGTGGCTTCGATGGGTGCATAGGGGGAGGTGGCTGATCGGGCGGCATGGGACCGAGCAGGAGTACTTCTCGTACGTTCGGGTGACTCGACAGTTTGGGGTGCACCAGGGATTTCCTGGTGAGCCTTTGATCTATCGACGTCGGGGCGATGAGAGGACTCTGGCCTGGTCGATCATTGAGCCATTGGGTGAGGAGTCGAATGTAGTGATTGATGTCCCTGACATGGACAATGTCGGGGTGACTACAGAGTATGACCAGTGGTGGATGATGCGGTGATGGCGGGGTGAGGGGCCTCTAGGAGGTACGGATGCGATAGCAGTAGGTGGTGAGGATGCAGAGGCATCAAGGGAGGGTTGGGGCGCTCCATGATGATGTAGATATGGTGGAGGTTGATGACTTGACTGGGGATGACCTAGGGGTTCCAGAGCAGCCGGATATATAGGATGTTCCAGAGTAGTGGGTGTCGGAGCAGCCCACCATCTCGGAGATGCCCATGCCTCAGGCAGTCCCAAGGGACATGGAGGCTAGGTATCACGCTGAGATAGCATGATTGGAGGATCTACTATGGAGATGAGATGAGGAGCATGAGGAGGTTCTACAGGAGAGGGATCTCCTACGGACTCAGTTGGTGGAGTGGGAGAATGCATTGGCTACGTACCATCGATGGGATGGGGACACAGATGCTTCATGGGAGAGGGATCTCCTACGGACTCAGTTGGCATAGCGTGATGATGCATTGGCTACGTACCATCGATGGGAGATGGATTTGGTCCGACATCGGATGGAGTTGGAGGCAGAGATTATCCACCTCGATGGGCGGTTACCTGAGCTCACTAGAGGTGGATCTTCATACCGAATGAGAGACAGTGAGACTGAGCAGTCTGCTTCCTCTCATCGTAGGTGGGTGGGTGAGGGTAGCGCTAGTGGGCATGATGTGGGGGAGTAGCCGCCCTGAGAGGTCCCATAGGACCCACACCACTAGGGGTAGTTCCAGTCGCACCGATCCTGCATGATCATGGTGGCCGACGCCCTAGGCTTGGGGGTTTTTGAGTTTTTGATTTTGTTTGTGAGGTCAGAGGACCATTTTATTGTAGCCTGAGGGCATTTTTGATGATATATATACATGACTTTCTTTGTTTTTATACACTTGTTATGGTTTAATTTTATGCACATTTTAGTTAGTTGATGTATGCATGTGTTATTATGAATGCGATGTTTCTAATTATATGATGTATGCATATGGAATGGATGGAATGATTTGTTGATAACTTGTCGGTGGCACCATAGACTGTACAGGATTCACTGGCTTTCTGTACTATGTGATGACTTTGTGGAATGACTTTGCATGTGTGAATTTTTTTGTTTTGTATTTTTTGATGGTGATGTAAGAATGGACATGTACAACATTTGTTTTAGAATGTAGTTAAGGTTTTCTGAGACTCAGATGTTTTAACTTAACTAGCCAAGACTGTACATTTATCTTACAAGACTTTTGAACAAGGTATGAATCAGACTTGAGTTTGACCAAGTTATTTCACATCCCTGTGTGTGCGATTGAGTTCGTTTATGTGGTATTTGTCAGGATACCGCCAGTTCCAGATAGGCTGTCAACCAAACCTGTACTGAGGATCACCTAATTAGCTCCACTAACTCCTTTGTTGTATTTAGTAAGATTAATCCATAGGACAATCTAAGGTACCATAAGCTAGCTCATCCACATGCAAACATTGGTCTGCTCACATGCAAAGCTAATGTGATAGACATATCATCATGCATTTAGGATACCACCATTGCCAGGTAGGTTGTCCACCAAACCCGTAATGAGGATCACCTAGATGGTTTTTCGAATGCTGAGAATTCCAAGGATTCAAGCTCAGGCATCTTTCGGTTGCTCAACTTGTTGGGATACTTGCTCTCATACATAGTGATAAAAATCACTATTTATTTTTCTCTTTTGTTTTTCTTTTTGAGCAAGGGGTTTGAATAGTGGTGATAACCACTGTTATTTGATTTTGCATTTTTAGGTTTCAAAGTTGAGCTCATAGGTTTTTGGCTTACGAATGGAATTGATCCCTTTTGGCTTTGGGGATGACTACCCATCCTGTTTAGGGACGTGTAGTATGAATCCTTATGACTTTGGGGACCAAAGGTGATTGGGGATGTTACTATGTAATGGCATTGATATTTTAGGCCTTGGGGATGACTACCCATCCTTTTCAGGGGCATGTAGTATGAATCCTTATGACTTTGGGGATCAAAGGTGATTGGGGATATGATTATGTAATGGCATTGATCTTTTAGGCCTTGGGGATGACTACCCATCCTTGTCAGGGGCATGTAGTACGAATCCTTATGACTTTGGGGATCAAAGGTGTTTGGGTTTTTTTGATAGTGGATTTTAACCACTATTTATTATGGGGAATTGGATGGGGAAGAGCTTGTCCTTTTGTCAATTCTCAGCATTCTCAAACCATTCGCATAGGGGGATGAGTAGGCTAACCTTTCACCTATGGTACCCTAGACTGCTTTGTAGGTTTCTCTTGCATTCACACAACTTGGGAATTTTTTTATGTGTTTTAACTTGTGTGGGGATGCTACGTAACGAGGTGTGATCCAAGTAAAACTCTACCTTTGTAAAAATCTGTCTGACTTTGTACAGTTTTTGGCTAGAAATCTAAAGACAATTGAATGACGAAAAACCCTAAATGCATTAGAAGACAACTGACTATGATAAAAAAATGTGGATGGTGTTATTCTGGATGGATGTGTTTACAAAATGGACTGAATGTGGAAAATGATGGAATTGCCTAGTAATTATAGTCTATGGTGCTTATGACATGTATGACCAACAAATATGCCATGTATGGATGTGATGCCTAATGCAATTTATTATATTTTTGTGTTTTGATTTTTAAGAGTATGCATGGAAGTGAGATGCAATTTTTTTGTTATTTTTTATTATCTTTTGTTTTTGTTTGTTTTTGAATATTTGTTTTTGACCAAGCGATTGTGGGAACCCTTGGAGCTTTTGGTTTGACCAAAGAGTTTATGGATACCTTTGGGGCATTTTAGGTTGACCAAGCGATTGTGGGAATCCTTGGAGCTTTTGGTTTGACCAAAGGGTTTATAGATACCTTTGGGAATTTTTAGGGTTTGACCAAGCGATTATGGGAATCCTTGGAGCATTTTGGGGTTACCCAAAGGAATGGTTGACCAAGGTTATATACCCTTTGGGCAATTTTAGGGGTGACCAAGCGATTAGGGAATCCTTGGAGCTTTTTGGTTTGACCAAAGGGATTATAGGATCCCTTTGGGGATTTTGGGGCATTTTGGGTTGACCAAGCGATTGTGGGAATCCTTGGAGCTTTTGGGGTGGGCTATGGCTCTCTAAATGTGGAATGGCCTCAAATGACTGATGTTCAAGGGTTCTAGTTCCTTGATTCCTTCAAGAGAGGCGAGCCGGTATGTTCCAGGTCCTATTTTACTATCAATTACATAAGGACCTAACCAATTTGCCATGAACTTGTCCCTTAGATGGGGCGGCAAGTTAGAATTTTGTTGGTTCTCTTTTAAGACCAAGTCACCAACCTGAAAGTCCCTTAGGTGAACTTTCATGTTGTATGCTTTCTTAAGTCGCTCTTGATAGATACGTAAATGCTCGAGAGCATTGATGCGTCGTTCATCGAGCAACGTAAGCTGGTCTAACCGGGCCTACCATGTAGTGTCATCATCGATGAACTCTTGCATTGATATGCGTAGGGAAGGTATTTCCAACTCGAGAGGCATGACTGCCTTGGAGCCATACACCAGCAAAAATGGAGTTGCCCCAGTGGGCATCCGAATGCTAGTGCGATAAGCCCAAAGAGCAAGTGGGATTTGAATGTGCCAATCCTTATGACTATCTATGACCATATTTTTAAGGATGGCAACTAGCATTTTGTTTGATGCCTCTGCTTGCCCATTTGCCTGTGGATAATAAGGTGTTGAAAAACTATGCTGAATTTTGTACTTTGTTGTCAAAGCATGCACATCTTTGTTCTTAAATGATGTCCCATTATCCGAGATGATCTTGGATGGAATACCAAAATGACATATGATGTTATGTAAAATAAACTCTGCAATGCGGGTTCCAGTCGTAGAGGTAAGCGGAATTGCTTCCACCCACTTGGTGAAGTACTATGTGGCCGTTATGATAAACGTGTGATGACCTGACGACGTAGGGGAGATATTTTCGATTAGATCTAAGCCCCACTATGAAAATGGCCAAGCCGATTGGATCGGCTGCAAGGCCTGAGAAGGTACATGTGTCAAATTGGCATGGTGTTGACACTTCATGCACTTCCTTACATACGTGCAACAATCTCGCTCTAAAGATGGCCAATAATAGCCCATGCGAAGAATGCACTTTGCGATGGCCATACCGCTGAAGTGGCCACCGCATGTACCATCGTGCGCTTGGGTGATCGCCCAAGCGGACTCCTGCTGGTCCAAGCAATGGAGGAGGATCCCTTCATAGCTTCGACGGTACAAAATGTCTCCTAGCAAGACATGTTTTGCCACTTTCTATTTGAATGATCTTTTCATGGCATGCGTCAATCCAAGTGGGAGGTTACCTAGCTTGAGGTAGTCTCTTATGGGTGTGTACCAATCCTGCTGATCAGAAACCTCGATGGTATGAACTGCCAATCCCTCTTGAAGTTCATCCCTAGCAAAAGTTGAGTGGGAATGGACCTGTAAGAATAGTATTGTGTTGCTATTAAGAGGGGTCGGGGAGAACAAGGACCCCTAGTTGGCATGATTCAGACTATCATGGATTCGAGAGAACTTATCCTGAGATGGTTCAATCTGGATCAGGTGGATTCTTGGCGTTAGGTCAGAGCTTGCATGCTCCATCATGGATTGTGATAATGTTTTGACTTGAATGGTTGTCATCTCACCGGAAGGGTCTTGTGGGATTAGTGACCCCAAGGAGGCCATAGTGTCCGCAAAATGATTCGATGATCGAGGGAGTGCCTCGATGTCGTACCATTCAAGATTTGCTAGGAATTTGTCCACAAGGGCTTTGTAGGCCTACAAAACTGGGCATTTACATTGGAATACCCCTTTTACTTGGTTGAAAATTAACAATGAATCACCAAAGATGTTCAAGCATTTGATGTTCATGGTGATTGTTGTCTGAAGACCTATGAGCAAGGCTTCATATTCGGCATTGTTGTTGGTGCATGGGAAATCTAGTTTAAATGATAGAGGCATTGGAGCCCCTTGTGGTGTGAAGAATACAATTCCCATGCCACCCCCTTGCTCACATTTAGAACCATCAAAAAATAGGGTTATGTCGGCCTGTGACTCAGGCTCATCAGAATCTGGTGATTCTGAGACATGGAAGACCCCATCATCGGGTAGCTCTATGGTCAGAGGTTGATCATCTTCGAGAGGAGCCTCTGCTAGTTGATCGGTGATGACTTGACATTTGATGGACTTCTGTCCAATGAATTCGATGTCAAACTCCATCAACAACATGATCCATTTCATCATGCGGCTACTATGATAAGTATGACTCATCATGTACCATAATGGATTCTCCTTAGACACAACATACGTCGTATTGCTCAACATGTAGTGGCATAGCTTTTTGGTAGCAAATACCACTGCTAAGCATAGCTTCTCAACGTATGCATAGTTAAGTTCATAACTGACCAGGGTGCGGCTAAGATAGTAAGTAGCTTGCTCTTTATGTAGTTCATTTTTCTGGGCTAGCATGGCGCCCAGTGCCACCTCGATAGCTGAGATGTATAAGTAGAATGACACTCCTGGTCTAGGTGGTGCCAATACTGGTGGTGAAGCCAAGTATTGTTTAATGTCATCGAAGGCTGACTGGCACTCATCATCCCAGTGAAATGCTACCCCCTTGTGTAATAATTTATTCATGGGTCGGCACTTGTCAGATAGCTGCGCTATGAAGCGCTTGATTGATGTGACCTTTCCCTGTAGGCTTTGAGCTGCTTGATGGTGGTTGGGGGAAGCATTTCAAGGATTGCCTTGAATTTATTTGGATCTACCTTGATTCCTCATTTTGAGACTATGAAACCCAAGAGTTTTCTAGATGTGATGCCAAATACGCACTTCTTGGGGTTTAGTCTGACTTTATGTTCGATGAGGTGATCGAGGATCTTGCTTAAGTCATCGAGATGATCTGGGTGCAAAAGAGATTTGGCCAACAGATCATCCATATAATCTTCCAAAGTTTTATGCATGTGATCATGGAAGATGTATGTCATAGCACGTTGGTAGGTGGCGCCAACATTTTTAAGGCCAAAGGGCATGACCTTATAACAAAATGTCCCCCAAGGCATTGTGAATGCCATTTTTAGTTGATCATCGAGATTGATACGAATCTGATTGTATCCCGAGAAACCATCCATGAGGGAAAGCATTTCATGGCCTGTTGTAGCGTCTACCAATGCATCGATGCTAGGCAAGGGGAAATCATCCTTGGGACTCGCTTTGTTTAGATCTCAAAAATTGGTGCATATGCGAATCCTCCCATCGGGCTTCTTGATGGGTACCATGTTGGACAACCATGGTGGGTAATCCACGTAGATGACAAACTGTGCATCCAACAACTTTTGTAGCTCATCTTTGACCATTAAGGCTACTGTTGGGTGCATCTTACATAGTTTTTGCTTGACTGGCTTGACTGTCGGATCAAGCGTTAGATTATGCGTGACTAGCTATGGGTCTAGCCCCGACATGTCTTTGTAGGACCATGCAAAAACCTCCTTCTTCTCTTTGAGAAGGGCAATGTAATCGGCTTGCTCTTCGGGGGATAGACTTACCCCTAGCTTGATGATTTGTGGATTCATTGGATCAGAGCCGATGTCTACATCAATCGTCTCTTCGATTGACATGTGGGACCCATCCTCCAACTGGTGTGGAGTTGGGATCAGGTGGATATCATTCACTGAATTTAGATCTACGTTTGGAACGTCGGGTTCCTCTTCAGCATGGAAGATATCCTGAGTTGGTCTTGGGGTGAAATGAAGCATCTCACCGCAAGGCCAGTACTCTGATGGGGATGGTGGTGAGTTAGTATGATCCCAGTCTATAGCATCTAAGTCTAGATACAATGGTCATGTTGGATCGGTTGGATTGTGGATGGGGGTGGTTAAGTCAATGGAGATCATGTTGATGAAATGATTTTGGTCTCCATTACCGTGGGTGTGGTGACTCGGACTTCCTTGGTGATATTTGTGCTTCGGATCTGGCTCTGGGGGTATTGGCACAAATGGATCAGCCCTATGTGTGGATAATAGGATAGGGTCTACCCTTGGCACTGATGGCTCTATAGGGTCTCTGGGTGGAAGGTGCTCTCTGTATACCCAAAGTGGCGGATGCAGCACTTGGTCCAGCTGTGCGGGGTTTAGGTGCCACCTATGCCTTGGCCCCATGTTTAGTTGTTGAAACATGTCATCAATGTCCATGGGGTATTGTTGCTATCGCATATGATTGAGATATGCCATCTCAGTTTCATCTTCATAATCACTATCGGAGATCCATAGGCCTTCATTGGCTTCGACAACTATTTGTGGCATGTGAGGCTCGTCTTGCTCGAGAAAATTGATCTGGTCCCATCGGGGTTGTTTCACTCTCTATGGGAGGACCTGATTTTCTTGAGGTGGCCCTTGCTCGACTGGAGCATTCAAGGGGAACATTGCCAATAAGCTTTCTTGATAGTCATCCATGGGGGTCACTTGCGAATGATTGCTATCAGATTCGAAAGGGTCCCACGGTGCTACCTCATACTCTGACTCATCTTCTGAAGATCCTTCTTGACCTTGTCTATATCCCTCTTGTAGGTGAGTCCTCGAACTTTCTCCTTTCTCGATCAAAGGGAAAGGGTTGTTGAAGTCAACAAGGTTGGTTGTTAACAATGGGAGATAATCCCCCAATGTATATGTTGTGTTAGGATTGGCATATGGATCTTGTGCCAACCCATCCTTGTTGCCTATCCCTAGGCCTTGCATGTTCTCTACCAAGATGTCAAGGGGCAGAGGGTGGTTGAACCCTACTCCTGATTTGTCGTATGGCATCTGATATCTTGGTTGGCAAAGAACGTGCACTCCTTGTTCATATCTTCCTAACCCATATCCATGCCAATTACATTGGCCAAGATATCTCAAAGCGAAGTCTAGGTTGGACAAATAGTTGACATCCTCAGCAAAGGGCTCTTCATCTTCTTCCTCTTGCAGGTAAGGTTCAATGCCATTATCGAGGCCCCCATATACAAAATTTGTCTGGTTTGGCGGGTAGCCTAGAGGAACAATAGTGTCGATGGGGAGGCGAGGTCTCCCCATGTCCTGCATGGACTCAAGTGTGGGTGTTGCTACAATGTTCCGCACTAGGTACTCCCCTAGGCCCGTATTGGCCATCTCAATGGTGATCATTGGTGGTTGAGGGGGAGGGAATGGGAGTTCTTCCTGAGTCCACTCCATGTCGGGTGAACTAGGCATCTCGACTTCCATTCGGCTAGGCATCTCCTTGGTAGAGATGGTTGAGACTGATGGCGGTGCCTCTTCCAGGGGTTTCTTCCCATTGTCCTTCGGTGTGGCCACCATAGGTGGCATCATTGGTGAAGGACCAGACGATGAAGATGGACCCGACTGGGGATTTGAGGGACTTAACAGTGGGGATGCATGCGGAATCAGACCCTATTTAGATGGATTCAACTAAAAATCCAAATGTGTCGATGGAAGGGTCGATTGCGGCATCAGCTGCACCGCATTGCAATACTTGAAGGGCTCTAAGTCTATCGGGACTACATGCACCTGCCCTTCGAATGTGTACTTTAGGCACTGATGAGCTATCGAAGGGACACACTTCATGTCCCTGATCCAAGGCCGGCCCAACAAGATATTATAGGCCATCTCACCTTCCAAGATGTGGCACAACGTAGGAATAGTCTTTTGCCCTACTTGGATGGGTAGGACAATTGTGCCAACCATCGAGCATATCGCATCATTGAATGCTCGAAGAGTATAGGTGGAGGCCACGATGTGAGATGCTGGCAACTTGAGGTGTTTCAAAGCCGTTGTTGTGATTATATTACTGGATGAGCCAGTGTCCACCAACACCCTCTTATATGGAATCCCGTTGACCCACGCAATGACGTGCAGGGGTGGATCTGCCATATCACCAGTCATCGATTTTAGCTCATCTTCTCTAAAGGTGATGACTGGCTCGGTGCATCATTTTACATGTCCCACAAAGTTGTTGAAAGAGTTTGCTTCATGGGGCTGCAACTCGATGGCTTTTAATATCTCCATTAGAGCCTCCCGATGGGGTGGTGATTGTTGGATGAGCTCGTAGATGGAGAGCCTAGCCGACGTGGTCCTTAAACTTTGGGTAAGTTTAGTCCGAATCGTGGCCACTGGTCTAGGTGAGGGAGGTTGTGTAGGGTGTTGTTGAGGTTGTGACATTGATGGAACCTCTCCTGTAGCTGCAGCGGGGGCAGCTGTGCTTGGGTACCTCTTGTTCTGAGTCACTATGCTTATCATCCCTACATACCCCTGCATGGGGCAGTTTTGTGTCACCTCATTGACTTGAAGGGTCTTTGCCTGCACATCATGGGTAGGCAGGGGGTCTTTGAAGACCTCCATCTATTGGTTGTTTGGTGCAATGGGATTATCCACCGCTAGCATCTTGTTGTCTATTAGGTCTTGCACTAAGCTTTTGAATTTCCAACATGCATAAAGGTCATGTCCCTTCTATCGATGAAACCTATAGTACAAGTCTTCCCTATAACCCTTGGGTTTTGGCGCGTTGGGGTCTACGGGTCGACTCTCTGGTAGGTTTATCAAGTTTGCCATTGACAAGCGGTCAAACAAGGAGTCTTTAGACTCTGTGAATGGTGTGAATTGTCGCCTAGGGTGATGCTGCTGATTTTGCTCTTGCCTATGATTTTCTCTTTCATAGCTGTCAAGAGGCACTGCCTGATAATTAGCCTTTTGGGGCTGTGTTGCTTGTGTAGGCTTTGGTGTGTTGATAGCAACCTGATTGACCGTAGTGGGTTTCGGTTGCGTGGTCCCTATTTTGGTATTTTTGGGCCACTCTTTCTTGCATGGCTTGGCAATCTTGCCATCCTGTATCTTGATCTCCTCAATGATTCTGGCTTGTGCTAGGGCTTCCTCGAGAGTGGCATATTGTTGTAGCTGCAATAGCATGGAGATCGACCTCAAACAACTTTTTGAGAACATTTGGGTCAAGTCGGCCATGGGAGGGAGGTAAGGTAGCTTTGAAAGCAACGTCCTCCACCGATTTCCATAAGCCACCATGGTCTCTTCCTCATACTACCTGAGGCTAGCTAGGTCACTTAATGATGCCTTCTTCTTGGTATTGAAGGTGAAACATTCGAGGAATGTGTCCACTAGCTGGTCCAGGTTACTGATGCTATGCTTTGGCAACTGGGTAAACCAATCCGAGGTAGGGCCTACGAACGTGGTTATAAATGTTCTTAGAAGCAAAGCATCATTGTCCTGAATGCCAAAGCATTGGCTCAAGAATCTTGTCACGTGCTCTTGGGCATCCTCCTCCCCTCTAAATATTGCCAATTGAGGCATTTTAAAGTGTTCAGGGTATGGGGGTGCAAGCACTGAAGGATGCATAGGGTGACTGTAGAGCTGGCATAAAGTGGGCTTTTGGGGCCCAGAAGTCTTGGTCTCCATAGACTCTAAGCGCTCTAGTAGTGCTTTGTATGCATCGGAAGATTTGATCTCTTCCTCCTTGGTTTGTTCCCATTGCGAATTACGGGGAACTTGAGGCCTATGGAGGGGTAATCGGATAGCACCCCCCTGCCTTGGTAGGGCATTTCAGCCCGCTCTTCTTCTTGCTCAAATTCCTCATAGGCTTCTTGAGGAGTTCCTGGGCATGACCTATAAACATGGGTGGGTGCCCACGGAGGGTGCCCATCATTGGCTCTAGGGGTGGTCTCCCGCTCAGGTCTAGGAGGTCTTGGAGGCAACATTTGATAAGGTCGTGGAGACCTATCTCGCACCAAGGGGTTGTGCCTCTCATACAACTCTATCCTATGCGTGTGAGGGGTTGGGACCCTCTCAGGCATAGTGTTCTGGAGCAACTCATCTATCTGACGCCTAATGCGCTCTTTGCTAAGGTGATACAGGTGCTCTAACTATTGTTGATCTTGCTCAAGCTACATGATTTGTGCTTGGTGGGTGGCATGTTTGGCAAATTCCAAGTCAATTTGTTCCATCGTCTTGAGTCTAGGAGGCCTAGATGCCTCCCCTACACATCTATCTCGGTCATGGTGATCCGAGATCTCTATAGGTCACTTCCCTCTATCGAGGTTAGTGGCATTCACCCGAGGCTCTGGCCTCAGTAGGTGATCCTGATAAATAGCAGGTGCGGAAGTGCATTGTTCCCATGCTATGTATTGCTCTTGAGGAATGTAGTGGTCTTCCTCATGCTCCCTTTCGTATATGTGAAAGGGGCGGGCAGAGTTGGCTCACCCTGTCTGAAGAGCCTTGTGCTCTGGATTTGGCCTATTGTTTTTGATAGTAATAAGGGGTAGAGGAGGGATGATGTAATCATGTGGCCCCTCCTTATGGACCCTATGTTGTTCTAGCACTTCATTGCATGGTGGCCACTCATAACGAGTGTCTAAGGGAGCCTTCCCATTTATGTTGAGTGCCACGTGTAAGGACTCTTCCTGAAAGGGTCTATGTTGAATGGGAGTGCCCCTCGAAGGGGTGCCTCTATAGTCCCATTCCGTCATGGTATGATGTGGACTATTTTGTGGGTCAGGCCGCCAAGGTGGTATGACCAAGTCCTTGGGGCTATAGCGGAGGTGACTTGTGCCCCCTTGTACACTTTTCGTAGCTTCTGCCCATGATTGGGCTTGGCTACGGGTGTACACCATGGTGGTGTCTCTCTACAAGATACGTAGGTTTTTATCTTCTTTACAATTTTTTATGCTACACTAAACAAACAGGAGCCACACAAACAAAGAAGTGATTATCTCATTTATAGATTAAAAGTGTGCCCTAGATCTGGTTTAGTGTGTTTTGATTTTTGTTTTGAAAGCTTTGTAAAGAAAATTTTGTTGTATATGCAATATGAGGGCTCTTATGTCTCCCAAAATGGTCGCCCCTTCAATATACCACTGCCAGGCCATTATACCGAACCTCTCAATATACCCGCCCTTACGTGAGGGAAACTATTGGTACGCGAGAGCAGAACAGTACGTGGAACATAGGCGGTACGGAAGGGGAATCACTCTATTTTTGACACCTACCATAGAAGACTTATCCTCATGCACTGGGAATCACCCCAACTACACTTGGTCAGCTTTCATCAGGATTTACGTCTAGCAACAGTAGCGATCGGGGTTATGTATGCAAAAATTCAAGCCAAGGTGGTGATGAAATCCACCGTTGGTCTTGATCAAGTGTTGGGGTTTTACGACCAACGCCTTGATGTTTAGATTACCTCATGGTGTGTGGGGTTATTTTTACTTGTGAAAAGAAAGAAAACATGCAGTAAACTTTCCTATGCAAGCAAAGAAACATAAAAATCATAGAAACAAAGACAGAAAATTATAGAGAGTGTTCAGACAACCTACCTCTTCTCTGCCCACACCAGATGCCCCTGAGTTTCTGCTCAAAAATTGCACAGAGAGCTAATCATCCTAGGGTGGGATGAATAGCAGATCTGTATTCATCACAGGGTGGGATGAATGCCTTATTCATCCCAGGGTGGCATGAATTCCAGTCTGTATTCATCACAGGGTGGCACGAGCAGCAGTCCAACGCTTGAAGGATTAACACCTGAAAGCAAAAACACACAATTTTGATCAAAAATTTGATCTCAAAATCAAGGGACAGGGTCCCACCATGATCACCACTGAAAGCATGAGGATACGGAAGCAAAATGGCATATCGGGTGCGATGCAAACAAAAGCAAAATGTAACGCTAAGTCCTACGAACGAAAATGCATGAAAAGGGGAAAACAAGTGAAATGAAATGAGATGTAAAGCAAATGTAAAGTGCAGCCCTTTATTTTATTAATTTTCTTGAGATCAGGTTACAATACGTCTCCTCCCTTTTCAGGGGCTAGGAGCGTTAAACATAGTTTTGTCACACCATGGATGGTACGCTTTCTTCCGCATGCCCACATGTGAAATGGGTGGGCCAAACGTCACCGCCGCTTGCGTGAATGCATCTGTGCTTCCTTGCTACCCCTCCGGTGTCGAGATCCTACATTCAAAAAAATAGCAAATGATTAAAAGCACCTACGGATGGAGGGAAACATGCGATCCCCAAGGCCTCCGGTTAATGCATGCATAAAATAATTAAAACTATAATCAAAACATATCAGAATGAGCTAAAATTTGGATAGAGGCATGAAAACATTACCAAGAACACACTGCAAAAGGAACAGTCAAGAAATCTGCCACAGATTTCTAATCGCTTCGGGGTGGGACGATTAGGACTATCACAAGATGTCAGAAAGTGACCTCCTAAATGTCCCATCCAGGGGCCTCCAAAACACCTAAAAAGTTGGGGTTAGGCAAAATGGGGCATTTTGAGATGACCCAGAAGGTCGGATTTTGCAAATTCTGCCTCGATCACCCTGTATCCGATGATGCTCCCTGTATGTTAATGAAAGTGAAAAACACTGAAAACATAGCCAATATTCATCAGAATGACATGAAATTTGAATGGCAGCCTATATGAGTGACCTAAAATGAAATGCAAATGAAATAGTAAAGAAATATACTACATATTTCTAATCACTCCGGGGTGGGGCGATTAGGACTACAGTAGTGCGGGGGGCACCCGAGGGCAGGACGCCCACCGTTTGGGGCTTGGTTTCAGCACCAATCCACTTGGGATGGGTCCAAAACCTCCTAGGGGGTTGTGTCAGAAAATTGGGTGGGGTATTGTGGCCAAATGTTTGGGTTTTGGGTCCGGATTGTGCTTCCAATGATCACCCAATAACCTCCCTTCCAAAAGAGAGATCAAGGATGTAAGAAGCACAAGCGATGGGTGAGGATGTAATTCGGTAGCACTCCATTGCTCCAAATGCTCCTACTCTATCCTTTTTTGGGGTGAGAAGACTCACCATTTTATAGACCTGAGGGTCTCTTGTGAATGAGCATGCAGAGGCGCCACTTGGCCATCATGCCTTCTCAGGGGAGAGAAGATTCCTCCCTGATTAAGGGCTCCATGACTGCCTCTATGACTACCTCTTTGAGCTCAAAAATGCTCACTCGCACTCCCATGCATTGAAGGTGGAGTTGAGTGGTGGATCTGAGCTGCCATTTGTCAAGGTTTGACCTTTTTCCCATCAAACCTGCTATTCGCCCCACCCTGGAGCGAATGCTGCTAATCGTCCCGGGGTGGGATGAATACCAGTTTGTAATCATCCCAGGGTGGAACGAGTAGGGAGCAGAGTGCCCGAAAGGTGCCAAATTGACCTCTGACCTTCCAAAACTATTGTGGGAGTGGTTAGGACCACTGTTTAACCTCTGGGGGCTGCCCTAGGGGCTATGTATGTCAATTCGATCAGTGCTTGTCATCACATAATCGGATTGGTGCTGTTTTGGTGTCTACATAACCATATCAAGCGGTATTAGCTCAACTGGTTAGATTCCTCAATATTTAAAGAGGTGACCAAGGTTCAACTCTTGCCAAGTGATACATGGATAATATCCAAGCTTTGTTGTAATACCAAAGTTCTGATGATGTAATATGGATGGGGCCCTGTGTATGACAAACACCAAAAGCTCCTGTGTATGCCATTTCAAGAGAACCTTTTTCTCATTGAAAATGCAAGTAGATTTATAAATTTTAAGTGATGCCTATGTTAGGCACTTAAGTTATTTAATGTAGATTAATTTCAATTTAAATAACTATTCGAGTCACTCTTGAGACAAGATTTTGACGTAAACCCACATTTAGTTGTCAATTTCATAACACATAAATATCAACTTTTTGTTTAAAATTTCATTTAACTCGGATAAAATCCATAAAAAAACCTTACAACGATGAGTTTTATAGGCAATTTTATTATTGATACTCGTGTTTTTTGGGATGTTAAATGCAACAAGTGCAAGAAAGTATTTACTAGTTTTATAAATTAGCTTAATTTTGATTCAAATTTTACTTAATAATATTATTTTTTAATTATTTTAACTATACTTTCTTTCTTGTGATTGGATATCATATCTAAATTGAAACATCATTAAGAATTGATATAAAATATGATTTCTTTTTACAAAAAATAATTTTATTGTAAATAAATATTTATATAAATATAAAACCAAATAATTTGTCACCTTTAGATAAAAAAATTATTTTTATTTTTTGCTATCGTTTAAGTGCTAGCATCATAAAAAAAAAAATCTATTTTTTAGTGTTGGTCATTGTCTATTTGGATGAAATTTTATTTTTTAGTAAGACCTTTTAGGAGCACCTGATGCATATTTGACAAGTTTTTGAGAAGCTGAGGGAGGAGTAGTTGCTGATTAATTAGAAGAAGTGCAATTTTGTGAAGGAGTTGGTGTATCTAGGATTTGTCATCTCAGCTGAAGGCCTTAAAATGGACCTAGAAAAAGTGAGGGCTATCAATGAATGGCCTACCCCAAGGAGCATGACAAAGGTAAGATCATTCCATGGTCTAGCAAGTTTTTAAAGAAAGTTTATTAAGAATTTTAGCAGTATTTATGCACCCCAAACAAAAACAATGAAAGGGGATAAGGATTTTAAGTGGACTTCTAGATTTCAATAAGGTATTTTAGATAGATTGTGATGCTAGTGGTAGTGCCATAGGAGCTGTATTGAGTCAACAAGGTAAAATTGTTGCCTATTTTAGTGAGAAGCTTAATGAGGCTAGGATGAAGTATTTCGTCTATGATCAAGAGTTTTATGCTATAGTTCAGGCTTTGAATAAATGAAGATACTATTAGTTGCAAAAAGAGTTTGTTTTATATACTAATCATCAGGCCTTACAGTATATTAATAGCCAAGGGAAGCTAAATCAGAGGTACTTAAAATGGGTTGATTTTTTGTAGAGTTATACCTTTGTGTTGAAGCATAGGAGTGGGAAGTCAAAAAGAGTCACAGATGCCTTAAGTAGAAGGTAAAATTTATTGACATAAATGAATGTGGAGGTTGTAGGGTTTGATGAACATAAGATTTTTTACCCTGAAGATCCAGATTTTACAAAAGCTTAGAGAGCTTTCTTGGCACTAGTTACTTTGGATAGAAGTAAATGGTTGGATTCCCTAATCGAAGATGAAATATTATTTAGAGGAAACCAATTGTGTATTACAAGGAGTTCGATGAGAGAGAATTTGGTCAAAGAGAAGCATAGTGGAGGGTTGGCAGGACACTTTGGTTGGGATAATATCATTGCCTTCATTAGTGAGAATTACTATTGGCCACAGTTACAACAAGATGTGAAGAGATTTGTACAAAGTTGTAGAGTATGCTAGATGGCCAAGGGTGTGAGACAGAACACCAAATTATATTAGCCAATACTTGTACCAAAGAAGCCATGGGAAGACATCAGCATGGATTTTGTTCTTGGCCTATCAAGGACACAGAGGGAGAATGACTCCATATTTGTGGTGGTTGACAGGTTTTCAAAGATGGCATATTTCATTCCCTGCCATAAAACTAATGATGCAGTTCATGTTGTAGGGTTATTTTTCAAAGAGGTGGTACGACTACATGGTCCACCAAAGAGCATCATTTCAGATAGAGATACCAAATTTGATGGGTATTTTTAGAGGAACTTATGGAAGAAGTTGAAAATATGATTCAGGAAATGCATATGAAGTAGAATTATCGAGTGGGCTTAACATATCACTTGTGTTCAATATTTTTGATTTGCTAGAGTATCATGAAGGAGATAATGATGATGGACCAGTAGTAGAATTTTACAATATACCAGCGTCTACTCCAAAGAAGGAAGAAATAGAAGAAATCCTGGATACCCGCATCAAAAAAAGCACAAGAAATAGGCAGTATAAAGAATATCTAGTTAAGTGGAAGGACATGTCTATTGAAGATTCAATTTGGTTGTTGAAGATAGAGGTTGACTGCCTTGGTTTTCCTCCAACACTAGATAAGTGAAGGTCACTTCTCAATTTACCTTGAGTGTCTGATGTAGGAGCATCCAATGGTGTAAGAGTGATCTTGCATCATTAAAATTTATATTTGTTTTATTCTATTTTAAAGTTTGTTTATTTGTTTAGAGGATGGAGAAATAGACCCAATGGTGAAAGAATCACCCCAATATCCTGAGAGGTTTGGGAGATATGTAAGTTTTATGGTAAAAACCCTGCTAAAATGATGAAAATCCTGCTACTAAAACTTGCAAGTGAATTTTGAAGGCCTTAGAGGGCTCGTAGAGGGATGAACATTAGGCATAATATCCCAAAGAGCTCTACGTCATTGTAGGTCCTTTCGAGAGATTTTTAAAAAGGTACACTAATAGTCAATCTGAGCAACGAGCGAGGAGTTATGACCTCGGGAAGTTTTACCCCCAAAATTCAAATTTCAAATGGATTGTTTTAGGTAGGAAAATGGGAAATAGGATATTATCGAAAAATTTTGAATTTGTAAAAGGGGGACTGGTATGTATCCTCAATATTCATAAAAAGTAATACAAAGCTCTGGCGAAGATATTGTAGTTTCTCTGTGACTCAGTAGATTGTTTGTATAATGT
The DNA here is from genome assembly GCA_028583015.1 of Wollemia nobilis. Lineage (NCBI taxonomy): Eukaryota > Viridiplantae > Streptophyta > Pinopsida > Araucariales > Araucariaceae > Wollemia > Wollemia nobilis. Next base: position 12,033,832 of record JAQPPZ010002848.1, read on the forward strand.
TGATGTTGTCCTGCTTCATAATACCTATGTGGTGATGATGTAATATGGATGGGGCCCTGTGTATGACAAACACCAAAATCTCCTGTGTATGCCATTTCAAGAGAACATTTTTCTCATTGAAAAAGATGAATAGATTTATACATTTTAAGTGATGCCTATGTTAGGCACTTAATTTATTTAACGTTGATTAATTTCAATTTAAATGACTATTCAATTCACTCTTGAGACAAGATTTTGATGTAAACCCACATTTAGTTGTCAATTTCATAACACATAAATCTCAACTTTTTGTTTAAAATTTTATTTAACTCGGACAAAATCGATAAAATAGCTTTACAATGATGAGTTTTATAAACAATTGTATTATTGATACTCGTGTCTTTTGGGATGTTAAATGCAAAAAGTTCAATAAAGTACTTTCTATTTTAATAAATTAGCTTAATTTTGATTCAAATTTTACTTAATGATATTATTTTTTAACCATTTTAACTATACTTATCTTTCTTGTGATTGGATATCATATCTAAATTGAAACACCATTAAGAATTGATATAAAATATGATTTCTTTTTACAAATATTATTTTGATTGTAAATAAATATTTATATAAATATAAAACAAAATAATTTTTCACCTTTAGATCAAAAATTTATTTTTATTTTTTACTATCTTTTAAGTGCTAGGCATCATTAAAAAAAAATAAAACCTATTTTTTAGTGTTGGTCATGTCTAGCTACAACTACAACCAAAACTATGTGTGAGACTCCCTAAAGAAAATATACTTCACTCACTTGTTGACCTATGGCCTTTTAAAAATTGGGTGCATGGGATTGAAATGGGTCCAATATGTATTTCATAATTACTGCATAACTCATGTCTCTCCCCCTTTTCCTTGTGATTGAATATTCTATCTAAATTCAAACATCATTATAAATTTGATGCAGGAGCATCCGGAAACAGTAGGGCAATCCTGCATCATCCAAAAAATTTTCAGTTCTTTTTAAGTTCTTTGCACTTTGATCTTTTTATTTTCGGCATCGGAGAAGGTTTTGTAAAGCAATGTTTGGGTTTGGAGAAGTTTTAAGGCAAAGGGAGGAGGGGTCGCGAAATCGCGACCTCGAAAGCTGCTGTGAAGCTTTGGCGGGTTCCGTCGCGATATCGCGACGTCGCGGTATCGCGACGTCGCGATATCGCGACCAAATTTCAAAGGCAAAAGAGAAGGGTTCCAAACGTCGCGATATCGCGACGTCGCGATATCGCGACGGTCACCAATGCAAAGTGAAGGAGAAAGGGTCCTGTCGCGATATCGCGACAGGTCGCGATATCGCGACCTGTCGCGATATCGCGGCCGGTTAGAAACCGCCACGTGGCATTTTCACAAGACAACGCAAGGCAGAGAAATTTACGAGGAGCTTCAACAAAGAGAAGGTTGAGAGAGAGAGGGGAGGGGTCACGAAATCGTGACATGTCACGATTTCGCGACCCCAAAGAGTTGAGGCTTGAGGAAGCATTTTTGGTCGCGATATCGCGACATGTCGCGATTTCGTGACCTGTCGCGATATCGCGACCAAGTAAAATCATGACCAAAGAAAATGAACCGAAGACCGGACAAGGCAGGATTGGACACGTGGGCAGCCACGTGTATCAAAACTATGGAGAGGGGCACGTGTTTTGGAAACGTTGTGGACAGAGGTGGGTAAAGCCAAGTATGTATGCGGACAACCGGGGGAGGTCGGATTTAACACGTGGACGGCTACGTGTATTGAATCAAGATGAGAGCCACGGCCGCGTTTCTTTTCTTTTATTGACAAAGTAACGAGGAACGAGGCAATGGAGCAGGACGCAAGTAATGGCCATTATGGAGGAGACCACGGTACGGGAGATCGATCTGACGAAGACGGCGGTTGCAGGTCGAGGAAAACCATTAATGCAAGCTCCATGGTGGTTCGGGCGGTGGCCCATTTATGGCAAAATTTGAATTCTCGTCACTGGGGGAAATTTGAATTTGAAATTTGTTTGGTGGAGGCATTGATTGCACTGGAGGGTCGAGGCCTCGTTAAAAACTCGGAGAAAATCTTTGTAAAGGGGATGGTGAAGTTCGGGATTGGGGAAGAAGTGTTGTGTCGGGGGAAAGTTACTACTGTATTTTGGCATTGAATGAATTAATGAAAATTTTTGTGAATTTACTGTGAGATTTTATGTGTGAATCCCGGCTTTGCCATCAAGTGGTATCAGAGCGGGGTTCTCCTGAGCGTGTAACAGATCGTCGGAGAAAGAGGCAGTTACACCGGGATCTGTGGGAAGATTTAAAAAAAAAAAAAAAAAAATATATATATATATATATATATATATATATATATATATATATATATAATGCCTCCACGAAGGAACCGAGGCGGAGGAGGAGGTGTGGTGCCGGCCGAAGACTTTCGGGCCTTGCAAAGGCAAGTTCAAGCCTTGCAAGCAGAGTTACGCAGAAGGCGCGAACCCGGAGGGGAAGAGGAAAGTGAAGATGAAGTTGAAGAGGAAGAACAGTCTGAGGAAGAAGCGGAAGCTGTGGATCCAGCTCAGGCCCGGTTGTATAAGGCCATCTCTCAGATTGGAAAGCAGCTTAAAATGGAGGTTTCTACATACTCGGGAAACCTAAATCCGGAAGAAGTGATTGATTGGATAAATGATTTGGAGGAATATTTCGAGTATGAGGAAGTTGAAGACCCTAACAGAGTCGGATTTGCTAAGACAAAGTTTAAGGGCCATGCCGGCATTTGGTGGAGAGGAATCCGGTTGGAGAGGAACGAGGAGAGGGAAGGAGAGAATAACGAGATGGGATAGAATGGTGGAGAAGCTTAAAAGACAGTTCATCCCGACAGATTACGAGTTGGATCTGCTAAGAAAAATGCAGAGCTTGAGACAGACAAACAAAACTGTCCAAGAGTACACTGAAGAGTTTTACAAAATTTCTATTAGAACGGGGCATTTAGAGGCAAACAAAGAGAAGGTAGCCCGTTACATTAATGGGTTGAGGCTTGGTATCCGGGAAGAACTGAGCCTGGTTCGATTAAACACCATTGAGGATGCTTACCAATTTGCCTTGAAGGTAGAAGAAAAGGCTGAACGAGGCGGTTTGAAGGCAAGCAAAGAGGAAGAGGCCGAGGTGGAAGGGCTGGTGGGAGAACCGGTGGGGAAAAGTACAAGGATCCGAAGAAGGCTGGTGAAGCCGGTAGTAACCGGGACCAAAAGGAAGAGGATGTTTATCAGCCTTGAGATCAGAACAACTACCTAAGAGGACGGGGTGGATTTGGATGAGGATTTTGAAGAGGAGTATTTCGTGGAACGTGTTTCCATTGTGGTGAAGAAGGACACCGGGCATTTGAATGTCCACAACACCGAGAAAGAACAAACAAGAGGCACGAGGGTCTAGCCGGAGCTGCTTGTGGCGAGAGGAGGATCTTGAATCCGAGCATTTCGAAGAAGCGAGAGAGGGGAGAGACAATGATTGTAAGAAGAGTCTGTTGAACGGGGAGAAGGACACAGACCAGAGGAAAAGCTTATTCCGCACTAGATGTAAATGTGCGGGCAAGGTTTGCAATATCATTATTGATAATGGTAGCACGGATAACCTGGTTTCTGAGGAAATGGTTACCAAGTTACAGCTAGAAAGGAAGAAGCACCCACACCCATACCGGGTCGCATGGTTGCAAAAGGACCACAGAGCTTTGGTCAATGAGCAGTGTTCTATTAAATTTAACATTGGAAATTATTGTGATGAGGTCTGTGTGACATCTTGCCCATGGATGCTTGCCACATGTTGCTTGGGAGACCCTGGCAGTTTGACCGAAGTGCAGTACATGATGGCCGAGCCAACACCTACTCATTGACAAAGAATGGTGTACGCCATAAACTAAAGCCCTTGAAGGATGCAGATGAAAAGGTATGTCATATTTCCGAGTCTGTTTAGTTGAGGGGAGAGAGTTTATGAACGGGTTAAAGCGTGAACATTTATGTTATGCAATAATCCCTAGAGTTAGGGGGAAGGAATGCCGGGATACCCCGGCAGAAATTCTAAATCTGTTGGAGGAATTTCCGGACATTGTGTACGACAATGTGCCCGAGGGCTTACCCCTGTGAGAAAAATTAGCCATCATATAGATTTAATACCGGGATCAAGCCTGCCAAATAAAGCTGCGCACGGGATGACACCTGTAGAGAGCGAGGAATTAAATAGACGGGTCCAAGAATTATTAGAAAAGGGATTAATTCGGGAAAGCTTGAGCCCATGCGCAGTCCCTGCGATCTCTGGCGCCAAAGAAGGATGGGGAATGGAGGATGTGTACAGATTCACGGGCCATCAACAAAATTACTATTAAGTACAGATTCCCGTTACCAAGAATGGATGATATCATGGACTGTTTAAGTGGAGCTGAGTACTTCACAAAGATTGACCTGAAAAGTGGCTATCATCAAATCCGTATCCGAGAGGGAGATGAATGGAAGACAACCTTCAAAACAAGAGAAGGCCTGTTTGAGTGGTTGGTCATGCCCTTTGGACTGTCCAATGCACCAAGTACCTTCATGCGGATGATGAATGAAGTACTGAAAGAATTTTTGGGAAAGTTTGTTATTGTTTATTTAGATGATATATTGATATTCGAGCGGGACCCTGGAGGAACACACGATGCATATCGGGAGGGTCTTTGAAAAGCTGCAAGAAGAACGAGTTATTAATAAATTTGAAAAAGTGTAATTTTGTCAAGAAGGAATTGGTATACTTGGGGTTTGTAATCTCGGCAGAAGGCCTGAAGATGGACCCGAAAAGGTGAGAGCCATCATTGAATGGCCTACTCCAAGGAGCACAACGAAGTGAGGTCATTCCATGGTACGGCCGATTTTTATAGGAAGTTCATAAAGAACTTCAGCGGTATTTGTGCACCTCTCACAGAGACAATGAGGGGAGATAAAAAGGAGTTCAAATGGACATCGGGGGCTGAAAGGAGCTTTGATACATTGAAGAGAAAAGTTACGGAACAGCCTGTTTTGGCACTTCCAGGACTTCAACAAGGTATTTCGGGTGGACTGTGATGCCGGTGGCGGTGCAATAGGGGCGATGCTTGAGTCAAGGAGGCAAGCCGAGTTGCTTATTTCAGTGAAAAGTTAAATGATGCTCGAAAAAAGTATTATGTCTATGATCAAGAATTTTATGCTATAGTTCAGGCCCTGAAGAAGTGGAGACATTATTTATTACCAAAGGAGTTTGTACTATTTACTGACCATCAGGCTTTGCAATACATTAACAGTCAGACAAAGCTGAACCAAAGGCACATGAAATGGGTGGAGTTCCTCCAAAGTTATACCTTTGTATTGAAGCACAGAAGTGGGAAGTCAAACAGAGTTGCGGATGCCTTAAGCAGAAGGCAGACTCTGCTGACCAGATTGACAGTAGAAGTAGTGGGGTTTGAAGAACTGAAGGGTCTATACCCTACAGATCCGGATTTTGCAGAAGCACGGGAGGCTTGCTCAATACCTCTTACTATGGATAGAACAAAATGGTTGGATTTCTTAATCCAAGACGGAATGCTGTTCAAGGGTAGTAAGTTGTGCATTCCAGAAGTTCCATGCGGGATAATTTAATCAAAGAAAAGCACAGCGGAGGATTGGCTGGGCATTTTGGTAGGGATAAGACCATTGCCTTGATTGAGGAAAATTACTACTGGCCACAACTTCAGCAAGATGTACGGAAGTTTGTGCAAAGTTGTAGAATATGCCAGATGGCAAAGGGTGTAAAACAAAATACAGGACTGTACCAGCCATTACCTGTGCCTGAGAGACCATGGGAGGACATAAGCATGGACTTTATCCTTGGATTTCCGAGAACACGAGAGGGAAATGATTCGGTATTTGTAGTAGTTGATCGGTTCTCCAAAATGGCACATTTCATTCCCTACGCCAGAAGACAAGTGATGCAGTCCACATTTCTGGGTTATTCTTCAAGGAAGTGGTACGACTTCACGGTCTGCCAAGAAGCATAGTTTCTGACAGAGATACCAAGTTTGTTGGGTACTTTTGGAGAACTCTGTGGAAGAAGATGAAAACAGACCTGAAATTCAGTTCTGCATACCACCCACAGATCGACGGACGGACGAGAGGTGGTGAACGAAGCTCGGGTAATCTATTGAGATGTTTGATATCGAGATCAGCCTAAAGGATGGGATTTAGTTTTACCACGGGCGGAATTTGCTTATAACGGTTCAGTTAATAAGAGCACCAACAAGTCTCCATTCCAGATAATATACGGGAACAGCCCAAGAAATGTGTATGAACTGAGGAAGTTGGACAAAAGAGAAAAGTGCAGTGCCGAGGCCGAAGAATTTGCGGAGCATATGAAAAGTCTGCATGAAGAAGTAAGAAAACAAATTATAAAAATGAATACTCAATACAAGACAAGGGCAGACCAGAAGCGGCGGTTCAAGGAGTTCAAAGTGGGAGATGAGGTCATGGTGCATCTCAGGAAGGAGAGATTCCCTGCCAAAACTTATAACAAATTGAAGATGAAGAAGTTTGGACCATGCAGAATACTGGGAAGGCGGGAGTCAGGAAATGCATATGAAGTGGAGTTGCCCAATTGGCTTGATATTTCACCTATTTTTAATGTTTTAGATTTAGTGGAATATCATGAGGGGGAGGGTACGGAAATAGCAAGTGCAGAATTATGGCCAATTCCGGCCTCTACTCCAACCACGAGACGAGGTCGAGGAAATATTGGACACCCGTGAAGGCAGAAGCACCAGAAACAAGCAATATTACGAGTATTTAATTAAGTGGAAGGGCAAACCTATTGAGGACGCAACTTGGCTGTCGAAGACGGAGGTTGACCGCCTGGGTCTTCCCCAAACAAAACAGAAGTGAGGATCACTTTTAATTTACCCCGGGTGTCTGATGCAGGAGCATCCGAAAACAGTAGGGCAATCCTGCGTCATCCAAAAAAATTTCAGTTCTTTTTAAGTTCTTTGCACTTTGATCTTTTTATTTTCGGCATCGGAGAAGGTTTTGTAAAGCAATGTTTGGGTTTGGAGAAGTTTTAAGGCAAAGGGAGGAGGGGTCGCGAAATCGTGACATGTCGCGAAATCGCGACCTCGAAAGCTGCTGTGAAGCTTTGGCGGGTTTCGTCGCGATATCGCGACGTCGCGATATCGCGACCGAATTTCAAAGGCAAAGAGAAGGGTTCCAAACGTCGCGATATCGCGACGTCGCGATATCGCGACGGTCACCAATGCAAAGTGAAGGAGAAAGGGTCCTGTCGCGATATCGCGGCCGGTTAGAAACCGCCACGTGGCATTTTCACAAGACAACGCAAGGCAGAGAAATTTACGAGGAGCTTCAGCAAAGAGAAGGTTGAGAGAGAGAGGGGAGGGGTCGCGAAATCGTGACATGTCGCGATTTCGCGACCCCAAAGAGTTGAGGCTTGAGGAAGCGTTTTTGGTCGCGATATCGCGACATGTCGCGATTTCGCGACCAAGTAAAATCATGACCAAAGAAAATGAACCGAAGACCGGACAAGGCAGGATTGGACACGTGGGCAGCCACGTGTATCAAAACTATGGAGAGGGGCACGTGTTTTGGAAACGTTGTGGACAGAGGTGGGTAAAGCCAAGTATGTATGCGGACAACCGGGGGAGGTCGGATTTGACACATGGACAGCTACGTGTATTGAATCAAGATGAGAGCCACGACCGCGTTTCTTTTCTTTTATTGACAAAGTAACAGGAACAGGCAATGGAGCAGACGCAAGTAATGGCCATTATGGAGGAGACCACGGTACAGGAGATCGATCTGACGAAGACGGCGGTTGCAGGTCGAGGAAAACCATTAATGCAAGCTCCATGGTGGTTCGGGCGGTGGCCCATTTATGGCAAAATTTGAATTCTCGTCCTGGGGGAAATTTGAATTTGAAATTTGTTTGGTGGAGGCATTGATTGCCTGGAGGATTGAGGCCTCGTTAAAAACTCGGAGAAAATCTTTGTAAAGGGATGGTGAAGTTCGGGATTGGGGAAGAAGTGTTGTGTCGGGGGAAAGTTACTACTGTATTTTGGCATTGAATGAATTAATGAAAATTTCTGTGAATTTACTGTGAGATTGTCTGTGTGAATCCCGGCTTTGCCATCAAAATTGATATGCAATACTACTTTAAAAATAAAAAAAAATAATAATTTCATCAAAAATAAAGTTTTTTATAAATATAAACCAAATAACTTGAGAAAAACAAGGTATTTTGACTTTTTAGCCCTTCTAAGTACTATTATAACATAAAATAAGGCTTATATTTTAGCATGGGACTAATTCAACTATGACTACAATTAAGTGTGAGACTTTCCAATGAATTGAGACTTGCATCTCTTGTTAGCCACTGTTATTTTAAAATTGGTTATAATAGATTGAAATAGGACCCAATTGCATTTCATGGTGATCATATCATAGTGTTTTAACATCATATTTGGTAATCATGTATAAACTATCCTAGGAAGAATTGAACCTATGTTTTTTTCCTTGAAAGATGATGTGTTCAATCGATTGAGCCCATATCATTTGATACTTAATGTTCACTATTAATATTATACCTTTTTGTATATTTTCGCTTTTATGGATTCTTCTCTTTTTTTCGTTTGTTCAAGTTTATAATTATGATTTAATATTTTATCTTGATCGTAGTTTACATGAATATCCTATTAACAATCAATCTTACACATGCATTGAAAATTTGTCACACTTTACAAGCATTATAGTAACTCTATTATCAATATAAGATGTTCTAAAAGGAAAAGGGTTAGGACTATTCTTGAAATGAATTTCCACATATTGGAAGAATAAACATTTTGACATGAGCACGATAAATTTCAAATTCATTTTTGTAAAATATGTGTTTATTGATTGATATATATTAAAATTATTGGCAAAAGAACTAAAACACCCATCTCACATCAAAATCAACAAGATATTATCTAGAGATGTTATCACCTTTATAAAACAATAAAAGGGAATGAGAACTAATAAATCACAACAACGACACAAAGAAGATAATTACACACATCTAATATCCACCGTTTGTATAGTCGATGCTAAACACAGTGAGGCATAGAGTGCTTCTGAGAAGGTGGATGAAGGGCACATGGAACAGAGTTTTGGATAGGAAATGCATTTGGTGCATAGAGGGCAAAAACCCAACACATGGAAAAAACTAAATGAAGCAAGAAGAAATCAAATTACTTTCACTACAAAGATTGCTTAAGGGTCAACCAAATTGCTTGAAAGGCGAGAATCTAAAGGTCTTTCACAGGATCGGTTTTCTTTGTTATGATAAAAGTAACTAGCCCCATATCTTGCAACCTAATTTTAAGAATGCAACATGTTCTACTATCTACAAACCTAACTTTGACAATACAACTCACTTTATAAAGTCTTCATAAATCTTGGCACCTACAAATGTGTCTCCAAAAACTTCAAAGCTTACTTGGCTATAATGATATAATATTAGCTTTATCTATGTAAAACTTGATCAATGCAGGATATAAGACCAAAATTGAAAATCACCTTAATGAAACAAAAACAACAAACACGCATAAGAGTATCACTGGATCATCATTTTGTGAGTATTTGGTTTATATGAATAAATATCATTTAATTCTAAATCATAAAAACATCATGCAAATTGCAGCAACAGCTAGTGCTATGTATAGCGGCCATGCACAAGACGTATCGTCGCTGGTTTGCAGGAAGTACCCTCGTCCGTCCTTTGTGAGGAGCGGGATGGTATAAAGCCACCATCCTCCTCCCCCGGAGCTTCCACGGCTTTCCATTGAACCGAAGGAAAATAGCATGCAATGAAGAGGAGCCAAAGGGCTGAGGAAGGAAGGTAAATAGCATGCAATGAAGAGGAGCCAAAGGGCTGAGGAAGGAAGGTTGCGAAGATGGATTTCAATTTATAGGGTGTGGTGAATGTGCACGGCTGTCCGAGAGACAAAGGAGATTGAAAATAATGATAGGGTGTGGTGAATGTGCACGGCTGTCCGAGAGGCCCAATAGGCAGGCACAAACAAAAACCGATAGGCACAAACAAAAACCGATAGGCCTAAACGACAGAGAGACAACCATGAAAACTGAAAATAAAAATTGGTATTTTCATGGACGGACAGAGAGAGACAACCATGAAAACTGAAAATAAAATGGACGATGTCCGTCCAATGATTGATGAATGTGTACAGCTCATTTTGGAAAATAGAGAAAGTTGGATGGTAGGGAGAGAAAATCGGAAATGTGCAGGAGGAAGCTGGGAATAGATTGGGGTTGGAAAATAGAGAAAGTTGGACGGGAAGGAGAGAAACTCGAAAACGTGGATTGGGGTTGGAAAATAGAGAAAGTTGAACGGTAGGAAGAGAAACTTGGAAATGTGGATTGGGGCTGGAAAATAAGTTGGACAGTAAGGAGAGAAACTCGGAAATGTGTATTGGGGCTGGAAAATAAGTTGGACAGTAAGGAGAGAAACTCGGAAACGTGGATTGGGGTTGGAAAATAGAGAAAGTTGGACGGTAAGGAGAGAAACTCGGAAACGTGGATTGGGATTGGAAAATAGAGAAAGTTGGACGGTAGGGAGAGAAACTTGGAAATGTGGACTGGGGTTAGAAAATAGAGAAAGTTGGACGGTAGGAAAAGAATTTGGGGTAAATAGAAAGGTTCATTTATAAGTACATATCACATGCATCTTTCATATTAAATATGGTAGGAAAAAATAATGTTCACTGAACCGTTCATGCCATTAAACATGATCATCATTTTTATTTGTCCTTAACCCAAGGCAAGTTCTTTATGCTTAACCCATGGCAAAACATGCCATAGGTTAACGATAAATAAAAATTGAATAACATGATTAGTTATAGAATAAAGAATGAAGTTACACCAACCACTCACTTGTTTTAGGAAAGCATAAATATATTTTTTTAATGGATTCTTTATTTTGGTGTTTAACTTGTAAGAAAATGTATAAATATGAAATTATAAATGTATGTTGCACATGGTAACAACAATCTTCAAAAATATATCAAAGAGGGTCTATGATTTAATGTAAAACCCTATGGACATGCAATGTTTCTAGACTATTGAAATAACCAATGGAAACAATGGAAACTCTATGTTTGTAAGTATTTTTACACACAAACATCTTAAAAGTAACTTTTACATAACTTCTAAATTTATAATCTTAAAATGGAGTAAATATGATGGAGAGTTTTAGGGATAATGTTTTAAATAAAGTGTTATGTTTAATTCGAAAAAGTAATATGGCTATGAAACAATACAATAACAAAAATAATAATGAGATCTCGTATATCATAATAGAAAAGATACACTTAGTTTAATACAAAAGATTCACTCTCATCGTTGTTGTAAATAAATCAAAGAAAACATTGCAACTAAGGATTTAAAAGGTCCAAATCCTTATACCCTTTTTGCTTGAGAACTGAAATTAAAGAAAAATAAATAGAAGTTATTATGGATCTTATATTATTTTTGGTGGTGTATTTTTAGACAAACAATTAGAGGGTGGCAACATGGTTTGAATTGCATAGTTTACATGTTGACGTTTGTAGTCACCCATATAGCTTTATACATTGAAATGCATACTTAATTATATAACTTTATACGTTGAAATGCATGCTTACTTATATGTAGCTCTATACAATTGAGAAATTTAACTAGGTGTTTATGTGGCATATTTTTATAGCTCATAAAGTGATGAATTGCGACTTCTTAATAAATCATGATTATGTTTTACTTATGCTACATGAAGTGAAGGTATACAAATGAGCCTTGAACAACAATTGGAAATTGGCTAAGTTGCATATTTGCTCTTAATGCAAAACATGGATAATCAAACTAAAACCACTAGAAGCTTGAAGTCACTAATGAAAGCCTTATGTTTGTACAAATTGTTACACGTACACCTAAATATATATTTTCTATTTTTTTATAAATTTGGTTAGTGTGAGAAACCCCTATGATCGACGTTCGTTGTTGGGCATCCCCATACCATCATGACCTCTCATAAGGGGGAGATCTAGGCTTATCAATAGGGAATTTAACACACAAGAGGTAGAGCTTAGCTTATCAATAGGGAATTTAAGACACAAGGGGCTTACATACACACACACATGTCATGGTTGGAACTTTAGACCTCTTAAAGAAGAGTCGAAGCCCAAACTGTTGTGTTGTCCCCATCAGGACAAACTATTGGATAGAGAGAAAACCTCCAGAGCCTCTCTTAGTTGGCCGAAAGTGTCGTCTCATCTAGCTATACCATTATTTAGAGAGAATCCAGAGAAGAATTTTTTTATGTGTCTGCAAAGACAGTATGAGAGGTGGTTTGAACATTGAACCTCCCATTTATAAGTGTCGGGGCCATATTCTAGAAACCAACTGCACTTCAAAGATGCATAGGGGGTGGTTCGAACACTGGACCTCCCATTTATTAGTATCGGGGCCATGTTTCGAAAACCAACTATACTAAAATGATGAACCGTGCACCTAAATATATTTTCTACATATAACTTATAAATTTATAATAACAATGAAGAGTTTTGGAGAGAATACTCTGGATAAGGTAAGGTGGAATGTTATGTTTAACTAGAAAGGGTAATATTGGCTAGAAATAATACCATAAGAAAAAGAGATTTTTTGTTGGTTCAATGCCCGATGTGCTTTAATACCTGCTGCTTGCATTGGTAAGTCATATTACCTAGGCCAACATCTATAGTAGACCTAGTTATGGGATAAAATACTCTATGGGATAAGTGGAGAGCTAATATAATACTATAAGAGAGCCAATAGAGATCCCATTCTTTTTAAACAATTCACAAGAGGAACCCTAGTAATGAGCATTAAATATTGGTGCTTTTAGTCCAAGAACCATAACTTTTAGTCATTGCTCCTTTTGAAGCTATCCTTTACCTTTTGTGGCACACTGCTTTGGCATGTATTAACGATCGAATATAAAATAGCATAATGCTAAATATACACTTAACGTTTATGCTCATACTGAGTGGTCATTTCACTCTCATTTTTGTTGTAAATAAATAAAAGAAAAAATTGCAACCAAAGAGTAGAGAGGCCCAAATCCTTATACCTTTGGCTTGAGAACTAAAATTCAAGGAAGAAAAAATAATTATGGTTTGTGCATTCTTTTTGGTGTGCTCTTAGAAAAAAATTTAGAGGGTGCCAACATAATTTCAATTGTATATTTTACTCGCTGAAGCATGTATCCACCTATATATAGGTTTATACATTGAAATATGTATTTACTTGTATGTCACTCTATACAATTGAGATGTTTGATCTCATTTATAGCCCATAGAATGATGACTCATAACTTCATAGTGAACCTTGAATGTACTCATTCATGCAAAAATGATCTAAGACATACAAATGAGCCTTGAGCAATGGTAAAAAATCAACTAAGTTCCATATTCGCTTTTTGAAAGCACGAGGATACGGAAACAAAAAGGAATATGCCACAAGAAAGAACAAGAAAGGACATATGCAAATTGACACAAGGTAAAAGCAATATGAAATATCGTAATCTCTTTATTGATACGCTTTTCAAAATGTGTTACAATACGTCTCCTTCCTTTTTAGGGGATAGGAGCATCAAATGTGTTTCTTGTCACAACATCCATGGATCACAATCCTTCTTCCGCGTGCCCACATGTAAGATGGGCGAACCAAAACATTGCCGCTGCTTGCATATATGATTCTTTGCTCTTTACTGCTCCTCTATTGTTGGAAACCTGTGTTCAAAGAAACAGAAAATATTAGTAGCACTTGCGGACATAATGAAGCATGTATTTCCCAAGGCCTATTGTCAGTAAATGCATGAAAATCTTAAAATGATAATGAAATGACCTCGGATCAACCTAAAAATTTCATAGTAGCATAAATATGTTAACATAAGACCCCTGCAAAAAGAACAGTCTGGAAATTCCTCACATATTTGTATTCGCTCCAGGGTGGGACGAATTCACCTACAATAACCTGTCAAAAAGCACCCTCTTCAATGTCCTACTTAGGAAGCTCCAAATGACCTGCAAAGTTGGGGTTAGCTAATTGGGGGTGTTTTGGGAAGACCCAGATGGTCATATTTCTCCAATTTGGCATCTAGAATCCAGATTTTGCTGGTACCATCTGCAAGTTAGTGAAAGCAGGAAATGACAAAAACCTGGTCAAAATTGCTCAAAATGAAATGAAATTTGAACTGTAACCTATTTAACCTATCTAGAATCAAATGTAAAAGAAAAATCAGAGAAATATATCACAGATTTCTATTCGTCCCGGGGTGGGGCGAATTTCACTATGACAGATTAGGGAGCGCCCGAGGGCAGGACGCCCACCGTTTGAGGCATTGTTTCAACACCAATCCACTTGGGATGGGTCCAAAACTGGTTATGGAGTGTTGTCAACAAATTTTGGGAATTGTTGTGGCCAAAAATTGGGTTTTGGGTTTGGATTCGCGCTTCTAATAGTTGCCCAATAACCTCCCTTTCTAATGAGAGATTAAGGATGTAAAACCACAAATCGCAAGTAGGTATGTAAATTGGCAGCACTTCGTTGCTCAAATGCTCCTTCTATCTATATATTTTGGGTGGGAAAACTCCCCAATTTATAGACCTTAGGGTCTCCTTGTTTGAATTGCACATGCGAGGACGCCACTTGAGTTAACTGTCCTATTTTTAGAGAAAGGCTAACTCCCTGATTAAAAATATTCTTGCATGAGATTTCTAAAATAAAGACACTCATCACTGAAGTCTCTCTTCTTGAATAAAAGCTATTCCTCGCAATTGCATGGCCTGAAGCCTCAGTTAACTGGTGGAGTTGCCAAGGTTTGACTTTTTTTTCTAGTCAAACCTTCTATTCGCCTCATCCTGGGGCGAATGCTGCTATTCGTCCCTGGGTGGGATGAATGCCAGTTTGTATTCATCCCGAGGTGGGACGAGCAGAGAGCAAGGTGCCAAAAAGGTGCCAAATTGACCTTTGACTTCCAAACTACTTTTGGGAGTGGTTAGGACCACTGTTTGACCTCTGGGGGCTGCACTAGGGGCTGTTTGTGTCAATGCGATCAACGCTTGTTGTCATGTAATCGGATTGGTGCTATTTTGGTTTCTACAGATGCCCCTTTTTGGGAAGTGCTATGCAAGGTGTAGCGTCGAGAAAAAATAGATAACCAATGCACTAATGATTAGGGTTTCTCAGTAACCTAACCAACTCTTGATGCCCCAAGTATGGAAAGGGCACGCATTCTTGAATCCTTGCTTCTGACGAGCTAAGGAACTAAAGTCAAGTGTTAACCTTGTTTAGTGAGGTGTTACTTGAACTTGGACATTGATCAGTCATGAATAGGCAAAGGGCGCAACCTTTTTTCTATGGGAACCTTGAGTTCATGATTCACGAATGTCAAGTGTTTGATTAGCTTGTGATAATTGCTTGTTTGCTGGCCCAAGTAGGGGCGTGATTGTCTTTGTCAATGATCCTTTGAATGCATTTCATTTCCAAGATTGGGTATGTTGTTGTTGATTGGCGACTAAGTGTGACTACCCCTTCAAGTGACGAATCGATGAGGGAATGACCGACATGAGAAAAGCGATGAGTCACTTGACCCAAGATGACTTAGGTAAGGGTGCCTTCAATTGTTTACCATTAAATGCGAAAGCAGTTTCGAACATTCTAACCTATTTTTGGTGGGTGTTAACCCTTTTTGTGATGCATTGCGGAGCTGAAATTGGCAAAAATTTGTCTTCCCATGGAGCGGTCCGACTATGGTAGCCTTCTTAGGGAGTAGGATAGTGACAATTTGTGACCCCAATGTCTATTTTGGATGCCAATAATGTCAAGCGCAAATGCACCTTCATTTGGCAATGATATTGCTATTTTTGGGTGGGTTTTGACCCGTTTTGTGACCCTATTTGGGGATGAAATTCTCAAAAATCCGTCCTCCCGTGGAGTGGCCCGGCTATGGTAGCCTTCTTAGGGAGTAGGATAGCAAGGATTTGTGACCCCGACATCTATTTTGCATGCCCGAAATGACAAGTGCAAAAGCACTCTCATTGGACAGTTTTATTGCTCTTTTTTGTGCATTTTTGTGCATTTGTTTGTTGTTTTTTGAAATGTTTGTTTATGATGATGTATGCATGTGGGATTATGATTATGATGTTGCTAATTATATGATGTATGCATATGGAATGAATGAAATTATTTGTTGATAACTTGTCGATGGCACCATAGATTGTACAAGATTTACTGGCTTGCTGTACTTATGGGATGACTTTGTGGAATGACGTTGCATGTGAAAACTATGTTTTTGTATTTTGCATTTTTTGCTGATGGTGATGTATGGAATGAAATGGACCAATTATTTTTAAAATGTAGTTAAGATTTTTTGAGATTCAGATATTTTAACTAACTAGCCAAGATTGTACATTTATCTTGCAAGACTTTTGAACAAGGTATAAATCCGACTTGGAGGTTAACCAAGTTATTTCAAGTTAGTTCATTTATGTGGTATTTTTCAGGATACCACCAATGCCAGATAGGCTATCAACCAAACCTGTACTGAGGATCACCTAACTAGCTCCACTAACTCCATTGTTGTATTTAGAAAGATTAATCCACGGGACAATCTAAGGTACCATAAGCTAGCTCATCCACATGCAAACATTGGTCTGCTCACACGCAAAGCTAATGTGACAAACATATTGTCATGCGGGTAGGATACAGCCATTGCCAGGTAGGTTGTACACCAAACCTGTAATGAGGATCACCTAGATGGTTTTCGAATACTGAGAATTCCAGGGATTCAAGTTCAGGATTTTTATTGGCTCAATGGTTTAGGATATTTTCTCGTATACAAAGTGATGAAAAATCACTGTTTATTTTGTGCTATTTTTTTTTTTTTGTCTGTTTGAGAAAGGATTTTGAATAGTGGTGAGAACCATTATTATTTGATTTGGCTTTTGAGCTTTGTAAATTTAAGCTGGTATGTTTGTGATTGGTGAATAACATTGATCCTTTTAGGCCTTGGGGATGACTACCCATCCTTGGCAGGGACGTGTAGTATGAATCCTTATGAATTTGGGAACCAAAGGGTAGAATGGAGATGATGAAGTAAGGGTATTGATCTTTTAGGCCTTGGGGATGACTACCCATCCTTGGCAGGGATGTGTAGTATGAATCCTTATGACCTGAGATACCAAAGGTGATTGTGATGATGGTGTTTGTGAATGGTCATTGATCCTTTGATGCCTTGGGGATGACTACCCATCCTTGGTAGGGATGTGTAGTACGAATCCTTACAACCTTAGGAACCAATGGTGATTTTTGAATTATTGTTAGTACGAATTCTTAGCATTCTTGAACCATTCGCACAATAGGCTAATCTTTCACTGATGGTACCCTATATTGCTTTGTAGGTTTCTCTTGCGTTCACACAACTTAGGAATTATTTTATGTGTTTAAATTTGTGTAGGGATATTACATAACGAGGCGTGACCCAAGTAAAACTTTCCTGTGTAAAATATGTTTGACTTTGTACAATTTTTGGCTAGAAAGTTAAAGACAGATGAATGACGAAAACCCTAAATACATTAGGAGACAACTGACTTTGCTAAAAATAGGGATGGTGTGATGCGGGATGTATGCATTGATAAAATTGATTTGATGTGAAAAATGATGGGATTGCCAAGTAATGACAGTCTATGGTGCTTTTGACTTGTATAACCAACAAATATGCAATGTATGAATGTGATGCCGAATGCAACCTATATTTTTGTATTTTTGATGTTTTATGAGTATGCATGGAATGGAGATGCAATTTTTTTTGTTATTTTTGATGATTTTATTGTTTTTGTTTATTTTTGAATATTTATTGTGACCAAGCGGTTATGGTAACCCTTGGAGCTTTTGGTTTGACCAAAGGGTTTAGGGATACCTTTGGGGTGTTTGTGGGGTTGACCAAGCGATTATGGGAATCCTTGGAGCTTTTGGTTTGACCAAAGGGTTTATGGACACCTTTGGGGCATTTTGGGATTGACCAAGCGATTGTGGAAATCCTTGGAGCATTTTTGGTTTGACCAAAGGGTTTATGGACACCTTTGGGGCATTTGGGGATTGACCAAGCGATTGTGGAAATCCTTGGAGCTTTGGTTTGACCAAAGGGTTATGGAAACCTTTGGGGCATTTTGGGATTGACACGATAAACTTGGAGCTTGTTGACCAAAGTTTGGCATTGGGCATTTGGGAACAAGCGATTAAAATCCTTGGAGTTTTTGGTTTGACCAAAGGGTTTATGGACACATTTGGGGCATTTTGGGATTGACCAAGCGATTGTGGAAATATTTGGAGCTTTTGTGTGGACTATGGCTCTCTAAATGTAGAATGGACTCAAATGACTGATGTTCAAGGGTTCTAGCTCCTTGATTCCTTCAAGAGAGGCGAGTCGGTAGGTTCCACGTCCTATCTTACTTTTAATCACATAAGGACCTAACCAGTTTGTCGTGAACTTGTCTCATAGATGGGATAGAAAATTAGAATTCTACTGGTTCTCTTTTAAGACCAAATCTCCAACCTAAAAATCCCTTAGGTGAACCTTCATGTTATATGCTCTCTTAAGTCACTCTTGATATATACGCAAATGCTCGAGAGCATTGACGCGTCATTCATCAAGCAATGTAAGTTGATCTAACCGGGCCTACCATGCAGTGTCATCATCAATGAACTCTTGCATTGATATGTCCAGCGAAGGGATTTCCAACTCAAGAGGCATGACAGCCTCGGAGCCATACACCAGCGAAAACGGAGTTGCCCCAATGGGTGTTCGAATGCTAGTGCGATAAGCCCATAGGGCAAGCAGGATCTGAATGTTCCAATCCTTATGATTATATATGATAGTATTTTTGAGGATGGTGACGAGCGTTTTATTAGACGCCTCTGCTTGCCCATTTGCCTGCGGATAATAGGGTGTTGAAAAACTATGCTGAATTTTGTACTTTATGGTCAAAGCACGCACATCTTTGTTTTTGAAGGGCGTCCCATTATCCGAGAGGATCTTGGATGGAATACCAAAACAAAAAATGATATTATGCAAAATAAACTCCGCAATGCGAGGTCCAGTCATAGAGGTTAATAGAATTTCTTCCACCCACTTGGTAAAATAGTTTGTGGCTGTAATGATAAATGTGTGATGACCCGACGACGTAAGGGAAATCTTTCCGATTAGATCATAGCCCCACTAAAAAAAATGCCAATCTGATTGGATTGGTTGCAAGGCCTGAGAAGGTATGTGTGTCAAATTGGCATGATGTTGACACTTCATGCACTTCTTCACATATGCGCAACAATCTCGCTCTAAAGATGGCCAATAATAACCCATGCAGAGAATGCGCTTTGCGATGGCCATACCGCTGAAGTGGCCACCACATGTACCATCATGGGCTTGGGTGATCACCCAAGCGGACTCCTGCTGGTCCAAGCAATGGAGGAGGATTCCTTCATAGCTCCAAAGATACAAAATGTCTCCTAGCAAGACATGTTTTTCCGCTTTCTATTTGAATGATCTTTTCGTGGCTTGTGTCAATCCAAGTGGGAGAGTACCTAGCTTGAGGTAATACCTTAGGGGTGTGTACCAATACTGTTGATCAGAAACCTCGATGGTATGAACAACCAATCCCTCTTGAAGTTCATCCCGAGCAAAAGCTGAGTAGGAAAGAACTTGTAAAAACAGTGTTGTATTGCTATTAAGAGGGGTAGGGGAGAACAAGGACCCCCAGTTGGCTTGAGTCAAACAATATTGGATTCAAGAAAACCTATCCATAGATGGTTCAATCTGGATCAAGTGGATTCCTGACGTGAGGTCAGAGCTTGCACGCTCCATCGCGGGTTGCGATAATGTCTTGACCTGAATGGTTGTCATCTCACCAAAAGGGTCTTGCATGATTAGGGAGTGCCTCGATGTCATACCAGTCAAGTTGTGCTAGGAATTTGTCCACAAGGGCTTTATAGGTCTGCATAACTGGGAATTTACATTGGAATATCCCCTTAACTTGATTGACAATTAATAGCGAATCACCAAAGATGTTCAATATTTTAATGTTCATGGTGACTGCTATTTGAAGACCTATGAGCAAGGCTTCATATTCTACATTGTTATTGGTGCACGGGAAGTCTAATTTAAATGACAGAGGCATTGGAGCCCCTTGTGGAGTGAAGAATACAATTCCTGCGCCACCTCCTTGCTCACATTTAGAACCATCGAAGAATAGGGTTATGTCAGCCTATGACTCAAGCTCATCAGAATCGGGCGATTCTGAAACATGGAAGACCCCATCATCAGGTAGTTCAAATGTCAGAGGCTGATCATCTTCAAGAGGAGCCTTTGTCAGTTGATTGGCGATGACTTGACCTTTTATGGATTTCTATCCAATGAATTCTATCTCAAACTACATCAACAACATGATCCATTTCGCCATGCGGCTACTATGATAAGTACGACTCATCATGTATCGCAATAGATTCTCCTTAGACACAACATACATTTTTTTGCTCAGCATGTAATGGCATAGCTTCTTGGTAGCAAACACCACTGCCAAGCAGAGCTTCTCGAAATATGCATAGTTAAGTTCATAACTGACTAGGGTGCAGCTAAGATAGTACATAGCCTGTTCTTTGTGAAGTTCATTTTTCTAGGACAACATGGCACCCAGGGCCACCTCAGTAGTTGAGATGTATAAATAGAACGACACTCCTAGTCTAGGTGGTGCCAATACTTGCGACGAAGCCAAGCATTGTTTAATATCGTCAAAGGCTGACTGGCACTCGTCATCCCAATGGAATGTAACCCCATTGTGCAATAATTTATTCATGGGTCGGCACTTGTCAGATAACTGCGCTATGAAGCGTTTGATCGACGTGACCTTTCCCTGCAGACTTCTGAGCTGCTTGATGGTATTTGGGGGAAGCATTTCAAGGATTGCCTTGACTTTGTTGGGATCCACCTCGATTCCTCGTTTGGAGACTATGAAACCCAAGAGCTTTCCAGATGTGATGCCAAAGACGCACTTCTTGGGGTTTAGTCTAACTTTATGCTCAATGAGGCGATCAAGTATCTTGCATAAGTCATCGAGATGATTGGGGCACAAAAGAGATTTTGCCAACAAATCATCCACATAATCTTCCAAAGTTTTATGCATGTAATCATGGAAGATGTACGTCATGGCACGTTGGTAGGTGGCGCCAACATTTTTAAGGCCAAAAGGCATGACCTTATAACAAAATGTCCCCCAAGGCATTGTGAATGCTATTTTTAGTTGGTCCTCGGGATTGATACAAATTTGATTGTATCCCGAGAAACCATCCATGAGGGAAAGCATTTTGTGGCCCACTGTAGCGTTTACCAATGCATCGATTCTAGGCAAGGGGAAATCATCCTTAGGACTCGCTTTGTTTAGATCTCAAAAATTGGTGCATATGCGAATCCTCCCGTCGGGCTTCTTGATGGGTACCATGTTAGACAACCATGGTGGATATTCCACGTAGATGACAAACTGTGCATCCAATAACTTTTGCAATTTGTCTTTGACCATTAAGGCCACGGTTGGGTGCATCTTGCATATTTTTTGCTTTACTGGCTTGATTGTCGGATCCAGCGTTAAATTATGCATGACTAGATATGGGTCTAGCCCCGACATGTCTTTATATGACCATGAAAAAACCTCCTTCTTCTCCTCAAGAAGGGCAATGTAATCGGCTTGCTCTTTGGGGGAGAGACTTACCCCCAGCTTGAGAATCTATGGATTCATTAGATCTGTGCCGATGTCTATGTCAGTCATTGCCTTGACTGACATGTGGGATCCGTCCTCCAACTGGTGTGGAGTTGGGATCAGATGGATATCATTTGCTAAATTAAGATCATCGTTAGAAACGTCAGGTTCCTCTACAGCATGGAAGACATCCTGAGTTTGTCCGAGAGTGAAATGAAACATCCCACCACAAGGCCAATACTCTGATGGGGAGGGTGGTGTGTCAGAACGATCCCAATCTATAGCCTCTATGTCTAGATGCAATGATTGTGTTGGGTCAACTAGATCATGGATGGGGGCGGTCAAGTCAATGGAGATCATGTTGATGAAATGATTGTAACCTCCATTACCGCAGGTGTGATAACCTTGACATTCTAGATGTTCTTGATGCTTTGGATCTGGCTCTGTAGGCACTGGTACAAAGGGATCAGCCCTATGCACGGACATGCAGACAGGGTCTGCCCTAGGCACTGATGGTTTGATAGGATCTCCAAGCAGAATATGCTCTCTATGTACCTGGAGTGGCGGGTGCAGTAATTGCTATAACTATGCCGGGTTGAGGTGCCACCTATGTCTTAGACCTATGTGCAGGTGTTCAAACATGTCATCTATGTCCAAGGGATACTGTTGTTGCATTTATCGCATGTGGTTGAGATAGGCCATCTCGGTTTCATCTTCATAATCACTATCAGAGATCCAAATGCCTTCATTTGCTACAATAGCGGTTGGTGACAAATGAAGCTCATCTTGTTCGAGCAAATTAATATGGTCCCATTGAGTTTGTTCCGCTCTCGACAGGGGGACCTAATTTTCTTGAGGTGGCCTCTGCTCAATTGGACCATCCAATGGGAACATGGTCAGGAAGATTTCTTGATAATTATCCATGGGATGCATGTGGGAATGATTGCTTCCTGACTCAAGAGTATCCCAAGGTGCTACATCCTCTTCAGTCTCTTCCTTTTCCCATATATTTAGAAGAGATTCTAGGTTCTCCTCCTTTTCAGGAACCTCCTCTTCAAAAAAAAGATCCTCCTCTTCCTCAAAAAGACCCTTCTCTTCCCATATATCTAGAAAAGATTCTATATTATCCTCTTCAGAAACCTCCTCTTCAGGAATATCCTCTTTAGGAATCCCCTTTTCCCAAGGAGCCTCCTCTTTAGAAAAAAGATCTTTCTTTTTAGGAAGCTTATCAACAACCTTTTGAATTTGAACCGCAATATTATCCCTAGATGTTAAGTCATCCAATTCCATCCATTCCATATATGAACGATCTAGAAGAATTTGCAGATCCAGACCAGCTAGTTGTTCTCTGATAGCGTTTCCCCCAGTGGTTATTTCTCTCTCTATCAATTCCCCAAGGTTCCACCAGGAGATATACTTATGAATAATATTAGTCCAGTATTGATCCCATATTTGAATGGACCATTCTGAACTCGCAATGAAGTTGGTTTGTTAGCTATGGCTCTAGTAATACAAGAATTTAGATAGGTTTCTCTAGGATTTCCCCCCTTTCAGAATTAGACGTGAAAGTTTCCTCTCATCCGGCTCAAGTAACTATACCGAAACTTAAAAGTGATTCTGCAAAAAAATGCTTTTTGCTCTGTAGAAAGACTAAATAAATAGCTACTCTTTGCTCAAGTTCCAAGTGAAATTGAGTATTCATTTACGATTCATATTATGTACTCCAAATCATCATCCGAAGACCCTTCTTGGTCTTGTTCATACCCTTCATGGAGGCGAGTCCTTGAATTGTCTCCCGTTGCGACCGAAGGGAAAGGGTTGTTGAGGTCAACAAGGTTGTTTGTGTGTAATGGGAAATAATCCCCCAATGTATAAGTTGTATTTGGATTGGCATATGGATTTGATGCCAACCCATCCTTGTTGCCTATCCCTAGGCCTTGCATGTTTTCAACCAAGATGTCTAGGGGCAAAGGGTAATTAAACCCTACGCTTGACTTGTCATAAGGCATTTGGTATCTTGGATGGCACAAAACATGCACTCCTTGTTCATGCCTGCCCAACCCATATCCATGCCAATTACATTGGCTAAGATATCTTAATGCAAAGTCTGGTTAGATAGATAATTGAAATCCTCAACAAAAGGCTCTTCATATTCCGCTTCTTGTAGGGAAGGTTCAACGCCATTATATAGGCCCCCATAAATAAAGTTTTTCTGATTAGGTGGGTATCCTAAAGGAACCACAGAGCCTATGGGGAGTCGAGGTCTCCCCATGTCTTGCATGGACTCAATTTTGGGCGTTGCTATAATGTTTTGCACTAGATACTCCCCCAATCCTGTGTTGGCCATCTCAAACTGTGATTGTTGGCATTTGAGGGGAAGCAAATGGAAGTTCTCCCTGAGTCCACTCCATGTGGGGTGAACCAGGTACCTCGACTTCCATTCGACTAGGCTTCTCTTTTGTCGAGATGTTGGAGACTAAGGGTGGTTCCTCTTCCAGGGGCTTCTTTCCTTTGTCCTTTGGTGTGGCCACCGTAGGTGGCGTCGTTGTGGGAGGACCAGATGAAGAAGATGAACCCACCTGGGAATTTGATTGATTTGGTAATGGAGATTCCTGTGGAATCGAACCCTTTTTAGATGGATTTAACTAAAAATCCAAATGCGTTGATGGAAGGGTCGACTGCGGCATTAGTTGCACTGAATTACAGTATTTGAAAGGTTCTAAATCTACGAGGACTACATGTACCTGTCCTTCAAATGTATACTTCAAGCATTGATGAGCAATTGAAGGGACACACTTCATGTCCCGGATCCAAGGTCGCCCTAGCAAGATATTGTAAGCCATCTCACCTTCTAAAATGTGGCACAATGTATGAATGGTCTTTTGTCCCACTTGTATGGGTAGGAAAATTGTGCCAACCATCGAGCATATTGCATCATTGAATGCTCGAAGCGTATAAGTGGAAGGTACGATGTGAGAGGCCGACAACTTCAAATGTTTTAATGCGGCGGTTGTAATAATGTTACTGGACGAACCAGTGTCTACCAACACCCACTTATATGGAATCCCGTTGACCCATGCAATAACGTGCAGGGGTGGATCCGCCACATCACCAACCATCAATTTTAATTTATCTTCTCTAAAGGTGATGACTAGTTCCATACATTGTTTCACATGGCCCATGAAGTTGTTGAAAGAATTTGCTTCGTGGGGATGCAGCTCAATTGCATTTAATATCTCCATGATATCCTCCCGATGGGGCACTGATTGTTGAATAAGCTCATATATGGAGAGCCTAGCCGACATGGTCCTTAGAATTTGAGTAAGTCTAGTTCGAATTGTGGCCACTGGTCTAGGCGAGGGAAGATGCGTAGGGTTTGGTTGAGGTTGTGACGTTGATGGAACTTCTCTTGTGGTTGTCACGGGGGCAGCTCCTAGGTATCTCTTATTCCTTGTCACTATGCTTATCATCCCCACATACCCCTCCACGGGGAAATTTTGTTGCACCTCATTGACGTGAAGAGGTTTTGCTTATGCATCATGTGCGGGCAAAGGGTCTCTGAAAATGCCCATTTGTTGGTTGTTGGGTGCTATGGGGTTATCCAATGCCAATGTATTATTGTCAAAGAGGTCTTGCACCAAACCTTTGAACTTCCAATAGGCGTTAAGGTCATGTCCCTTTCGTCTGTGGAACCTACAGTACAAGTCCTCCCTGTTCCCCTTAGGCTTTGGCACGTTAGGATCTATCATTTGGATCTCTGGCAGATTATTCAAGTTTGATGCTGACAAACGGTCAAACAAGGAGTCTCTGGACTCTGTGTATGGTGTAAATTGCCGCCTAGGGTGACGCTGCTGAGTTTGTTCCTGCTTTTGGTTTTCTCTATCATAATTTTTTGGAGGCACCGCCTGATAGTTAGCCGTCTGAGGCTGTGTTGCTTGGGCAGGCTTAGGGGCATTGATAGCAACTTGATTGACCGCGGTGGGTTTCTGTTGCGTATTCCCTATTTTAGTGCTCTTATTCCATTCTTTTTTCTTAGGCTTGGCAATTTTGCCATTTTGTATCTTGATCTCTTCGATGATTATGGCTTGCGCCAGAGCTTCTTCTAAAGTGGCATATTGCTCGCAGCCTACAATAGCACGGAGATCGATCGCAAACGCACTCTTTGCGAACATTTGAGTTAGGTCGGATATAGGAGGGAGATAGGGTAGCTTTGAAAGCAACGTCCTCCATCAGTTCCCATATGCCGCCATAGATTCCTCCTCATACTGCTTAAGGCTAGCTAGATCACTTAGTGAGGCCTTTTTCTTTGTGTTGAAGGCAAAAAATTCTAGGAACGCGTCCACTAGCTGATCCAAGTTGCAGATGCTATGCTTCGATAGTTGAGTAAACCAATCCAAGGCAGGGCCTACGAATGTGGTTCTAAATGTTCTTAATAGCAAAGCATCATTGTCCTGAATGCCAAAGCATTGGCTCAGGAATCGAGTCACATGCTCTTGGACATCTTCCTTCCCTCTAAAGAGTGCCAACTGGGGCAGCTTAAAATGTTCAGGGTATGGAGGTGCCGACACTGACGGATGCACAGGATGACTATGGAGTTGGCATAAAGTAGGCTTTTGGGGCCTAGAAGTCTTGAGCTCCATAGTCTCTAAGCGTTCTACAAAACTTTGTATGCATCGAAGGACTTGATCTCCTCCTCCTTGGTTTTCTCCCTCTGTGGGTTGTGGGGAACTTGAGGCCTTTGGAGAGATAACTGGGTAGCACCCCTTATGCCTTGATAGGGCGTTTCAACCCGCTCTTCTTCTTGTTCATAATCCTCATAAACTTTTTGAGGAGTGTCTGGCCTAGGCCTGTAAACATTGATGGGTGCTCGTGGAGGGTGCCCATCATGGTTTTGGGGAGTGGCCTCCCACTCAGGTCTAGGAGGTCTTAGAGGCAGTACTTGATGAGGTCGCGTAGACTTGTCTCACACTAAGGGGTTGTGCCTCTAATACACTTTTGATTTATGTGCGCGAGGGGCTGGGACCTTCTCAGGAACATTGTTGTGAAGCAATTCAGCTGTCTGATGCTGAATGCGCTCTTGGTTAAGGTGACACAAATGTTCTAATTATTGTTGGTCTTGCTTGAGCCACGTAATTTGCGCTTGGCAGGCGGCTAGTTTGGAAAATGCCAAGTCAATTTTTTTTGCCGTCTCTTGTTTAGGAGGCCTAGATGCCTCTCCTACATGTCTTTCTTGGTCATAGTGATCTGAGACCCCTATGGGCTGCTTCCCTCTGTCGAGGTTAGTGGTATTCACTTGAGGCTCTGGCCTTAATGAGCGATCCTGATACATTGCGGGTGCGGATGTGCATCATTCCCATGCTGTGTACTACTCTTGAGGAACGTAGTGATCTTCCTCACACTCTCTATTATATGCATAAAAGGTGCGGGAAAAATTGTCTTGCCCTGTCTGGAAAGCTTGATACTCTGGGTATGGTCTAGTTTTTTTTACAGTAATCAGGGGTAAATTAGGAGTAACAAAATCATATGGTTCCTCCTTGTGGACCCTTTGTTGTTCAAGCACTTCATCACTAGGCCACCCATAACGAGTTTCCAAGGGGGTCCTTATATCTAGGTCAAGTGCTATATGTAGGTTTTCATCTTGAAAGGATCTTTGCTGAGTGGGGGTACCCCTTAAGGAGGTGTCTCTATGTTGAGTGGGTGTGCCCCTAAAGGGGGTGCCTCTATAGTCTTGTTCGGTGATGGCATGATGGGGACTAACTTGTGTATCCTGCCACCAAGGCGGGATGGCCAAGTCCTCAAGACTATATCGGAGGCGACTTGTCCCCCTTGGTGCACTCTCTGTAGCTTCTGCCCGTGACCGGGCTCGGCTATGGGTATACACCATGGTGATGTTTACCTAAAAATGCATAGATTCTTTTTTTGGATTTTTCTTTTTACGATTTTTTTGATACACTAAACAGAAAATAGCATACACACACAAGCGATGATTATCTCTTTTAAAGATTAAAAGTGTGTCCTAAATCTGGTTTAGTGTGTTTTGTTGTTTGTTTTTGAAATCTTTGTGTAAAAACCATTTAAATGCAATTATGAAGGCTCTTATGACTCCCAAAATGGTTTCCCCTTCAATATACCATTGTCGGACCGATATACCAACCTCTCTATATACCCGCCCTTACGTGAGGGAGACTATAGGTACGTGAGAGCAGATGATACGTGGAACATAGGTGGTACAAAATGGGAATCACTCTGTTTATGACACCTACCATAGAATACTTATCCTCATGCACTGGGAATCACCCCAAGCTACACTTGGTCAGCTTTCATTAGGATTTACGTCTAGCAACAGTCGCAATCGGGGTTATGGATGCAATATCTCAAGCCAAGGTGATGATGAAATCCACCGTTGGTCTTGCTCAAGGGTTGGGGTTTTATGACCAAATACTTGTGTTTAAAATACCACGTGGTGTGTGGGGTTCTTTTCAAGTTGCAAAATTGAAACAATCAAGTCTCTAAACTCTCCTATGCAAGCAAAAATCAGAGAATAGAAAACAGAAAATTGACAAAGGGTGTTTAAAACCCCTACCTCTTCTCTGCCTAAATCAGATGTCTCTAAATTTCTGCCTGAAATAGTCTAGCATTTGAAAACTTGGTACCTGCAAGCAAAAAAAAAAGGAACTTTAATCAGAATTTTAATCTTAAAAATCAAGGGACACAGGTCCCATCATGATCACCATTGAAAGCATGATGATACAAAAACAAAAAGGAATATGCCACAAGAAAGAACAAGAAAGGACATATGTAAATTGACACAAGGTAAAAGCAATATGAAATATCATAATATCTTTATTGATATGCTTTTCAAAATGTGTTACAATACGTCTCCTCCCTTTTTAGGGGATAGGAGCGTCAAATTTGTTTCTTGTCACAACATCCATGGATCACAGTCCTTCTTCCGCATGCCCACATGTAAGATGGGCGAACCAAAACGTCGTCGTCGCTTGCATATATGATTCTTTGCTCTTTCCTACTCCTCTTCTGTCGAAAACCTGCATTCAAAGAAACAGAAAAGATTAATAGCACCTGCGGACATAATGAAGCATGTATTTCCCAAGGCCTATTGTCAGTAAATGCATGAAAATCTTAAAACGATAATGAAATGACCTCGGATCAACCTAAAAATTTCATAGTAGCATAAATATGTTAACAGAAGACCTCTGCAAAAATAACAATCAGGAAATTCCTCACATATTTGCATTCGCTCCAGGGTGGGACGAATAGACCTACAATAACCTGTCAGAAAGCACCCTCTTCAATGTCCTATCTCGGAAGCTCCAAATGACCTACAAACTTGGGGTTAGCTAATTGGGGGTGTTTTGGGAAGACCCAGAAGGTCATATTTCTCCAATTTTATCTCTATCACCCAAATTTTTTTGGTGCCATCTGCAAGTTAGTAAAGGCGGGAAATGACAGAAACCTGGTCAAAATTGTTCAGAATGAAATGAAATTTGAACTGCAGCCTATTTAACCTACCTAGAATCAAATGCAAAAGGAACACTAGAAACATATATCACAGATTTCTATTCATCCCGGGGTGGGGCGAATTTTACTGTGATAGATTGGGGAGCGCCCGGGGGTAGGACTCCCACCGTTTGAGGCACTGTTTCAGCACCAATCCACTTGGGATGGGTCCAAAACTGGTTATGGGGTGTTTTTGACAAATTTTGGGAATTTTTGTGGCCAAAAATTGGGTTTTGGGTCCGGATTTGTGCTTCTAATAGTCGCCCAATAACCTCCATTTTGAATGAGAGATTAAGGATGTAAAAGCACAAATCACAAGTAGGTATGTAAATTGGTAGCACTTCATTGCTCAAATGCTCCTTATCTATATATATTTTGGGTGGGAAAACTCCCCAATTTATAGACCTTAGGGTATCCTTGTTTGAATTGCGCATGCGAGGGCGCCACTTGAGTTAACTTTCCTATTTTCAGAGAAAAGCTAACTCCCTGATTAAAAATCTTCTTGCATGAGGTTTCTAAAATAAAGAAACTCATCACTGAAGTCTCTCTTCTTGAATAAAAACTATTCCTCGCAATTGCATGGCCTGAAGCCTCAGTTATCTAGCGGAGTTGCCGAGGTTTGACTTTTTTTTCTAGTCAAACCTTCTATTCACCTCACCCTGGGGTGAATGCTGCTATTCGTCCCTGGGTGGGACGAATGCCAGTTTGTATTCATCTCGGGGTGGGACGAGCAGAGATCAAGGTGTCAAAAAGGTGCCAAATTGACCTTTGACCTTCCAAACTGCTTTTGGGAGTGGTTAGGACCACTTTTTGACCTCTGGGGGCTGCCCTAGGGGCTATTTGTGTCAATTCGATTAGCGCTTGTTGTCATGTAATCGGATTGGTGTTGTTTTGGTGTCTACACTTTTAATATTGTACATATTCCATTTTATTCGATAGTATCTTAGTGTCTGCTAATAACAACAAAGACATTAGAATACGATGAGTAAAAAATGTGAAAATGAAATAAGTGATAGTTGTGTAAAAAAAGAAGTTGGTCAAATATACATAACAAACATTAATTGCCCTTCAGTTCACTTAGTTATGGATGTAGGGGTATAGTACAAATATCAAATTTTCAAATACTAATCTACAATAATATGCATAAGAAAGAGGATGAAGACCTAAAATCATTATTAGCCTAAGTCCAATGCCAACCTTCAATAGTAGGCTCATCTCATAACAAAGCAAATACATTACAATGCTACTTTTTATCAACACATGCAATGCCATAGAACAAAATATTCAAATAGATACATAACCTAGAATAAAATGGTTTCATGGTTGAATTAAAAATTATTTAAGCTACAGTCGATGGATAAGCAATCAACAAATATTAGGTATAAATTATTCAAAGGGTTCGATACTTGGACAATAAATAAGATCGGTTTAGCAAACAGGAGCAATACGCCAAGCATAAACCTAAAATACTTACCGATCAATTTGGAACCCCAACACATTGGATAATAGCCTTAAGATAATAGAAGATATGTTTCTTGAACCTTCTTTCACGTAGTGATATTCACACTCTTAAACTTATAAGTTTTGGAAATTAGAACTTGTCTTATTCTTACTTAAGGTTTCATGTCCTTATCAATCAAGTAGCTCATAGAGAACATAGAATTCTATACACATTAATATTCCCTCTATGACGAGTTACTTATCAAGGAAATTTGATAATATATTCATCGCTTCCTTTTATCTTGTCAAAACCCAAGCTAAAATTGTATGAGGAAGATATTGAAGAACAAAATGCATGTAAACGAAAAAAGTAATTTTTAAGGAGATGTACAATAACTTTTGTAATCTAGTGGTGATTGTATTGACAAGGTATTACAAGAGCTTACCCGATGAGTGAATGTAGGAATATTTGGCTTAGTTTTTAAAAGGTCATGTTGTAGACACTCCCGCAATCACCAAAAAATGATTTATATCTACTTTTGCAAATCTGCACATAACCATATCAAGTGGTATTAGCTCAACTGGTTAGATTCCTCAATATTTAAAGAGGAGACCAAGGTTCAAATCTTGCCAAGCGATACATGGATAATATCCAAGCTTTGTTGTAATACCAAAGTGCTGATGATGTAATATGGATGGGGCCCTGTGTATGACAAACACCAAAAGCTCCTGTGTATGCCATTTCAAGATAACCTTTTTCTCATTGAAAAGGCAAGTAGATTTATAAATTTTAAGTGATGCCTATGTTAGGCACTTAAGTTATTTAACGTTGATTAATTTCAATTTAAATAACTATTCGAGTCACTCTTGAGACAAGATTTTGACGTAAACCCACATTTAGTTGTCAATTTCATAACACATATATCTCAAATTTTTGTTTAAAATTTCATTTAACTCAGACAAAATCCATAAAACAACCTTACAATGATGAGTTTTATAAGCAATTGTATTATTGATACTCGTGTTTTTTGGGATGTTAAATGCAACAAGTGCAAGAAAGTACTTACTAGTTTTATAAATTAGCTTAATTTTGATTCAAATTTTACTTAATGATATTATTTTTTAATTATTTTAACTATACTTATCTTTCTTGTGATTGGATATCATATCTAAATTGAAACATCGTTAAGAATTGATATAAAATATGATTTCTTTTTACAAAAATTAATTTGATTGTAAATAAATATTTATATAAATATAAAACCAAATAATTTGTCACCTTTAGATCAAAAATTTGTTTTTATTTTTTTGCTATCGTTTAAGTGCTAGCATCATAAAAAAATCTATTTTTGAGTGTTGGTCATTATCTATTTGGATGAAATTTTATTTTTTAGTAAGACCTTGTAGGAGCACCTGATGCATATTTGACGAGTTTTTGAGAAGCTGAGGGAGGAGCAGTTGCTGATTAATTTTGAAAAAGTGCAGTTTTGTGAAGAAGGAGTTGGTGTATCTAGGATTTGTCATCTCAGCTGAAGGTCTTAAAATGGACCTAGAAAAAGTGAGGGCTATCATTGAATGGCCTACCCCAAGGAGCATGACAAAGGTAAGATCATTCCATGGTCTAGCAAGTTTTTAAAGAAAGTTTATTAAGAATTTTAGCAGTATTTTTGCACCCCAAACAAAAACAATGAGAGGGGATAAGAATGAGTTTAAGTGGACTTCTATATTTCAATAAGGTATTTTAGATAGATTGTGATGCTAGTGGTAGTGCCATAGGAGCTGTATTGAGTCAAGAAGGTAAGCTTGTTTCCTATTTTAGTGAGAAGCTTAATGAGGCTAGGATGAAGTATTTCGTCTATGATCAGGAGTTTTATGCTATAGTTCAGGCTTTGAATAAATGAAGATACTATTTGTTGCAAAAAGAGTTTATTTTATATACTAATCATCAGGCCTTACAGTATATTAATAGCCAAAGGAAGCTAAATCAGAGGTACTTAAATGGGTTGAGTTTTTGTAGAGTTATTCCTCTGTGTTGAAGCATAGAAGTGGGAAGTCAAAAAGAGTCACAGATGCATTAAGTAGAAGGTAAAATTTATTGACATAAATGAAGGTGGAGGTTGCAGGGTTTGATGAACATAAGGTGATGAGGATTGATGTTTGATCTTTCATATGACCCCTCTAGTAGTTCCTAGCTAGGTTTGCATAGTTTATTTCTTGCAAATTAATAATTGTAAGTGAGTCTCCTTCTCACATGCACTTGTGGGCACTAGTTATCTTCTAGTTGTCATTTAGAGTGTTAGTTAGTAAGTGTGAACTCAAAGTAGGAAGTGTGTACTTCAAGATAGCTAAAATGGATCTTCTAGTTAGCAATATTCCTTTCTCTTAACTTAGAAGTTTACGTGCATTCTCCTTTGCACTTTTGTAGCTTATGGTTAAGCATATTGGATCAAATCCATGATTTGATGGGTTTGGTTATGTATTTTGGGCCATTAGTGCCTATATATTGAATTGTAAATAATAGAACACTTAGTTGGATTTTCAATCCTTTTCATTGGTATCAGAGCCTAGTTCATGTTTGCACTAGGGCTTGTGAGGTGAGAGGATAGGAGATAATTTTGTTATGAGAAATTCTTTCTCATTGAGGACTCGGTTTAAGCTCAAGGGGAGCTTGAAAACCATTCGGAGAAGGAAGTTCCTTCGACGACAAACTCCTCGTTCCAACTTTTTGCTTATGCTCAAGAGGTATAGGAAAAGTTTGCCTCAGAGTTCTTCGTATTGTGATCCTTGGAAGGGATTGGATCGTAGCTACGGTCCAATTAGGATTAGGGAGCCATTTAACCCTACTCCCCCCCATTTTTGAGTACTGAAGAGCTCCAGGAGGTCATCAAAACCAGGTCGTGTGTCGACTTGGGTCTGGTTGCCTTTCAAACGCTGGTCGTGTGTCGACCGGATCTTGAAAGGAGAGCTACTGAAGGGATCTGGTTGCTCTTATTTTTGCAATTTAAGCTTTTCAAGTTTTGGAATTAACCCTCCTGGTTAATTTTTAAATTTTTCTAGTTTGTATTAGAAAAGCTTCAATTTTTATTAATATATTATCTTTTTAATATATTAATTTAAACTATTGTAAAAAAAAAAATATTGAATTTTTTTTTATTTTTTTAGCAACTGGATTGTGCCTTTTCGGCTATCGCACCAGCATCGAGGGTGCATGGTCGGCAGCCACGGGCTGGTCGAGCGCGTTAGACAATCCTGACGCACTCGGCTCGCTGCCCATGAACTGATAGCCTGACATTCTGTCAAGCGTCGATCCCGCGACGTACGTCGTCATCGACAGTGCTCGCAACGCAGCCATGGCGACACCGCCCGATGTCGAGCCGACGACAGTCTCCATTGCCCGTCGGCCTGACAGCCTGACAGCTTGTCAGGCTTTGAATCTGGTGTGGTAGGTTCAGCCGTCGTAACGCCTAACAGTATTGTCAGGCATCTGTAGGCTTGTATGCCTACGATGCAGCGTCTGACAAAATTGTTAGACGTCTGCAGGGCCTGCTGCCCGCAGAGCCGCATGGTAGTGCCTGACAGTGCTATCAGGTGTCTGTCGAGCTTGCGGCCGACAGTGCCAGGGTCTACAACATTTTGGTCAAGGGCAACTACGGCTGTCCAGCTACGGGCTTCTGCCCTTTGGTGCACAAAAGTTTGTGCACGAAAATTAGTGCACGAAAGATCAAGGCAGAATTTTGCATGATTTGTGCCCACTGTAATTCTTCTGCACTTAACTGGAATTTTGTTGTTGGTTTATTTGCTCGGGAAGCGTGCAACAGGAGTTTTGTGAAGTCTGCCTCGGGAAGTGTGCCACAGTAGCAGCAGAATTTCATGCACTGAAATTAAGTTGGAGTGCACTGTAAGTCATCTTGAAGGGTAATTTATTGTAAATTTTTAATTTTTACTATTTAAGGTTGCATGTTAAAATTTTGTTTTTATTAATTTAATTTTTAATAACTTGATTAAATTCATTAATCTTTGATTAATTGAAATTTAATTTTTAATTAAGTTATTTTTAAATTAATAAATTCTAAATTGCACCTTAGATTAGTTTAAAATTTCAAAATTTTGAGCCTTAGGAGTAAATTTTCAAATTCAGAAGCACTCCATTGTAACAAGGAAAATTTTCATTTTCTTTCCTTGATTTAGTGCTTTCTCATTTTTACTCCTGGCTTATACCTGGGTTCACATGGCTTCTGACTTGGCTGCCCAAGTGGCAGAACTTGCCCATGTTGTAAATGCTTTAGCAGATAAAGCTAATGATACTACCATGGCAGAAGTCCTTGGCAATCTTGCCATGAAGGTAAATGACATTTCTGTGCATAATGCTTCAACTTCTGCTCATGATTCTCGTCTGAGAGTTCGTTGTGAAGTTCCATTTTATGATGGATCCAGGAACCCTGATGTCTTGAATAGTTGGATTCTTGACATGAGTTCTTGGTTTTCTTACTCTCAACTTTCAGATGACGATGTAGTGCCTTATGCTAAGCTAAAACTTTTTGGTTTAGCCAAAGTACTTGTTGAACGAAAAAGAGGACAGGATGCACTCACTTCATGGGATGAGCTTATACATTGTCTTAAGACCAATTTTTATCCTTCAAATTATTCTAGGGAATTGGTTATTAAATGGTTTCATTTTCGACAAGGTACTAATATGTCTGTACAAGAATATATTTTCCAGTTTAACAAGTTCAGGATACTTGTGAATGTGGAGGATGATGTTCCAGCTTTGATTCTCAAATTTCAAAGTGGCTTGTTAGAGCATTTGTACAGGGAACTAATGTTTGTTTCTATGGAAACATTGGATTCGGTTTTCAACCAGGCGCAACTTGCGGAGGACAAGTTTAAGGCGCATTCGCAAGCATTCCGCGCACCTGTTACTCAAGTGGTTGCAAACTCATCAAAAGGGAATAATTCTTTCTCACAAAAGAAGAATTTTGCTCAAAAGAAGAATGTTTCTTCTCCATCTCCTTCTTCTCCTTCCCCTTCCGCTTCTACTCCTTCTTCTTCTTCTTCTAAACCTTCTTCTTCTTTTTCTTCTTCTAAAAATTTTTGCAATTATTGTAAGAAGAAAGGTCATGAAAAAGCTGATTGCTTTAAGCTTAAAAAGAAGAGTTTAGTAATTACTACTCAAGAGGAGGATGCTCCCAAAGGTCCCCTTGAGTCTGTAGGAGAGAGTAGAGTATACACGGAATTACGAGGTAAGCTTAATGAAGTTACCTTGGTAAATGTAAGTTCATCCGAAGGGGCTCGTGATGCTTTGTTCATCACTCGAGCCCATTTGCTTCATAATTTTGCAACCGATTGTATAGTGGATAATGGCTCGCTAGAAAAATCTAATTGCGAGGTCCATTGTCGAGCGTTTGAAGTTACCTATGGAGCCTCATCCTCAACCTTATTCTTTGGGTTGGAAGGATAGTGGAAGAGGCTCAGAAATCACTCACACTTGCACATTAAAATTTGCACTTGGCCCACATTTCATAGATCAAGTCACTTGTGATGTGACTCCTATGGATTGTTGTGGGATTTTGCTTGGACAACCTTTTCAGTATGATAGGAGAGCTGTTTATGATGCTTTCAAAAGAACCTACACACTTCAAAAATATGGTAAGGTCTTTCTCATTAAAAGCACCAACACTCCTAACATCATTCTAAGTTCCAAGCAAACAAAAAGAGTAATTAAAAAAGGTGGTGATGTTGCTCTAATTTTCATTCGCTCTCAAAACACTTCTACATCCACATCCATTACAAAGCAACACTCTTCAATGGATAAAATATTGCAAAGTTATTCACACATATTTCAGGAGCCAAAGTCTCTTCCTCCAATTCGCACAATTAATCATAGCATTGAAATCATTCCTGGTTCTTCACTACCTAATGCACCCATGTATAGACAATCTATTTTGCAAAATGAAGAAATAAAAAGGCAAATAGAAGATTTGTTGTCTAAGGGTTTCATTAAGGAAAGTACTTCTGCTTGTGCCTCACCTATTTTGTTGGTTCTTAAAAAATATGGCACTTGGAGATTGTGTATTGATTTTCGTGCTTTGAACAGAATTTCTGTAAAGAATAGATATCCATTACCACGCATTGATGATTTATTAGATCAGCTTCAAGGAGCTAAGTTCTTTTCAAAAATAGATCTCAAAAGTGGATATCATCAAGTGCGTATCCAAGCTGAGGATACATGGAAGACAACTTTTAAGACGAAGATGGGCCTCTTTGAATGGTTGGTCATGCCCTTCGGTCTTACTAATGCTCCTGCAACCTTCATGAGGTTGATGAATGATGTATTTCATGATGTACTTGACAAATTTGTAATAATATATCTTGATGATATATTGATTTTCTCAAAAACTTGGGAGGAACACCTTAGGCATATCCAGAAAACCCTTGATCTTCTTGCGAAGAATCAATTATATGCCAATTCTTCCAAGTGTTCTTTTGGCAATACTTCAGTTTCTTACCTTGGCTATGTGATTAGTGAAAGTGGAATTCAGGTAGATCCCATAAAAGTTGATGTTTTACTTAAGTGGTCCCCTCCTACAACTCTCACTGAGTTAAGGAGTTTTCTAGGACTTGCAAATTTTTATCGCAAGTTCATTCCTCAATATTCCACCCTTGCAGCTCCATTGCATTATCTCACTAAGTCCAAAATTCCATTTCATTGGGAGAAAAGCCAAGAAGTTGCCTTTGAGAAACTCAAAAAGAAACTTTGTACAACACCTGTGTTAACTTTACCCGACCTCTCTCAACCTTTTGAGATTGAAACGGATGCCTCTAAAGTTGCCTTAGGAGCTGTGCTCAAACAGAATGGTCATCCAGTTGCTTATCATTCAGAAACTTTTTCTGCTTCTAAGTTGAACTATTCTACATATGACAAGGAGTTGTATGCATTAGTTCAAGCTATTAAGTATTGGAGACATTATCTTTTGGGAAAAGATACGGTAGTACACACTGATCATATGCCTCTCAAGTTTTTACAATCTCAAAGTAAAATTGAAGAATCAAGACATATGAAGTGGGCCTCTTACCTCCAACAATTTCACTTGGTGATCAAGTACAAAAAGGGGAAGAGTAATACTGTTGCTGATTGTTTGAGTAGGCCTCCAGCCGCTCTTGCCTTAACGGTTATGTCCACTTCACACTTGGGATTTCAGACTTGGCCTAATCAGTATTCACAGGATCCTGATTTTGGAAAAATATTTGAGCAAGTGAGTAAGCCTTCTTCTTCCAATTTGCGTCCTTTCCAAGATTTCTACATCAAAGAAGGACTTCTTTACAAATTGGACAAGGTTTGTGTTCCTTGTGAGCCTAGAGTGTCACTTCTTAAGGAAGCTCATTCTACACTTTATGGTGGTCACTTTGGGAAGCATAAAACACTTCATCATTTGCAAAGATTTTTCTATTGGCCTAAAATGCAGAGGGATGTGTTGAGATTTCTCAAACAGTGTGCAGTTTGTTGTCGCTCAAAACCAGCTAATAGGAAGTTTGGCTTAGGCATGCCTTTGCCCATTCCTTCCCATCCTTGGGAAAGCATTTCCATGGATTTGGTTAGTGGTTTTCCTATGACAGTGCGCCAACATGATTGTGTGTTCGTGGTGGTTGACAGATTCAATAAAATGGCTAAGTTTATTCCATGCCGCAAGACAAGTTCTGCATCAGACTTAGCCCAATTTTTCTTTGACAACATTTGGCGTTCCTTTGGTCTACCTACCAGCATTATCTCGGATCGTGATTCACGCTTTGTGGGTCACTTTTGGCATTCTTTGTGGAAGATTTTGGGAGTTTCCCTTAACTTTTCCATCGCCTATCATCCGCAGTCCGATGGGCAGACTGAAGTGGTAAACCGTACACTTGTGCAAAGTTTACGAATCTATCATCACGCTTCACCGGCAAAGTGGGACTTGAGTCTCACTCATATTGAACATGCCTACAATAGGGCCCTACATTCTTCTACAGGTCATTCACCCTTTGAGGTTTGTATGGGATTTCAGCCCTTGGCACCTTATGAGTTACCTTTGTCTTTGCCTTCTCCTGTCACTTCACATCTTCAGAAGGAGCAAGACAAGGCACACTCATTTATTCAACACTTGCACAATCTTCAATCAAAGGTGGTTGAGATTTTGCAAAAGACACAACAACAGCAGAAAAAGGCCATGGATCGACATCGAATTCCTCATCCATTTCAGGTTGGTGACAAAGTTTGGTTGCATCTTGACAAGCGACGTTTTCCTGATAAGACTCATAGCAAAATCAAACCAATTCGCTATGGGCCTTATACTATTCTTCAACAGGTGTCCGAGAATGCTTTCCGCCTTGATCTTCCCGCACACTTGGGAATTCATGACGTCGTCAATGTAGATCTTTTGAAGTTGTACTTTGACTCTACATTGGAGACTGCACCAGCTATCAGTCATCCTGTGGACGTGGTTCCTGATGCTCAGTTACCATTGGATGCAGATCAGATCTATGACACGAAGACTCGACAGACTCGCCAGGGGTCTACCACCTCATATCTTGTGGCTCGACGAGGACAGCTGCCGCATCAGGCTCGTTGGATTTCTTTTCATCAGATGTCCCGTGACTTTCCTATTCTTCTGAAAGCATTGGAGTCCAATGCTTCTATTGTGGGGAGGCATGATGAGGATTGATGTTTGATCTTTCATATGACCCCTCTAGTAGTTCCTAGCTAGGTTTGCATAGTTTATTTCTTGCAAATTAATAATTGTAAGTGAGTCTCCTTCTCACATGCACTTGTGGGCACTAGTTATCTTCTAGTTGTCATTTAGAGTGTTAGTTAGTAAGTGTGAACTCAAAGTAGGAAGTGTGTACTTCAAGATAGCTAAAATGGATCTTCTAGTTAGCAATATTCCTTTCTCTTAACTTAGAAGTTTACGTGCATTCTCCTTTGCACTTTTGTAGCTTATGGTTAAGCATATTGGATCAAATCCATGATTTGATGGGTTTGGTTATGTATTTTGGGCCATTAGTGCCTATATATTGAATTGTAAATAATAGAACACTTAGTTGGATTTTCAATCCTTTTCATAAGGGTTTGTACCCTGAATATCCAGATTTTACAAAATCTTAGAGAGCTTTCCTGGCACCAGTTACTTTGGACAGAAGTAAATGGTTGGATTTCCTAATCGACGATGAAATATTGTTTAGAGGAAACCAATTGTGTATTACAAGGAGTTCGATGAGAGAGAATCTGGTCAAGGAGAAGCATAGTGGAGGGTTGACAGGACACTTTGGTTGGGATAATACCATTGCCTTCATTAGTGAGAATTACTATTGGCCATAGTTATAGCAAGATGTGAAGATATTTATACAAAGTTGCAGAGTATTCCAGATGGC
This sequence comes from Wollemia nobilis, assembly GCA_028583015.1. Classification (NCBI taxonomy): domain Eukaryota; kingdom Viridiplantae; phylum Streptophyta; class Pinopsida; order Araucariales; family Araucariaceae; genus Wollemia; species Wollemia nobilis. Next base: position 12,074,030 of record JAQPPZ010002848.1, read on the forward strand.
CAAGGGTGTGAGACAGAACACCAAATTATATTAGCCAATACTTGTACCAAAGAAGCCATGGGAAGACATCAGCATGGATTTTGTTCTTGGCCTATCAAGGACACAGAGGGAAAATGAATCTATATTTGTGGTGGTTGACAGGTTTTCAAAGATGGCATATTTCATTCCCTGCCATAAAACTAATGATGTAGTTCATGTTGTAGGGTTATTTTTCAAAGAGGTGGTATGACTACATGGTCCACAAAAGAGCATCATTTCAGATAGAGATACCAAATTTGATGGGTATTTTTGGAGGAACTTATGGAAGAAGTTGAAAATATGATTCAGGAAATGCATATGAAGTAGAATTACCGAGTGGGCTTAACATATCACCTGTGTTCAATATTTTTGATTTGGTAGAGTATCATGAAGGAGATAATGATGATGGACCAGTAGTAGAATTTTACAATATACCAACATCTACTCTAGAGAAGGAAGAAATAGAAGAAATCTTGGATACTGCATCAGAAAAAGCACAAGAAATAGGCAGTATGAAGAATATCTAGTTAAGTGGAAGGGCATGCCTATTGAAGATTCATTTTGGTTGTTGAAGACAGAGGTTGGCTGCCTTGGTTTTCCTCCAACACTAGATAAGTGAAGGTCACTTCTCAATTTACCCTGGGTGTCTGATGTAGGAGCATCTAGTGGTGTAAGAGTGATCTTGCATCATTCAAATTTATAGTTGTTTTATTCTATTCTAAAGTTTGTTTATTTGTTTATAGGACGGAGAAATAGGTCCAATGGTGAAATAATCACCACAATATCCTAAGCGGTTTGGGAGATAAGTAAGTTTTATGGTAAAAACCCTGCTAAAACGGTAAAAATCCTGCTACTAAAATTTGCAAGTGAATTTTGAAGACCTTAGAGGCCTCGTAGATGGATGAAAATTAGGAATATTATGCTAAGGAGCTCTACGTCATTGTAGGTCATTTCGAGAGCTTTTTGAAAAGGTACACTAATAGTCAATCCGAGCAACGAGCGAGGAGTTATGACCCCGGGAAGTTTTACCCCGAAAATTCAAATTTTAAATGGATTGTTTTAGGTAGGAAAAGGGGAAACAAGGTATTATAGGAAAATTTTGAATTTGTAAAAGGGGTACTGTTTTGTATCCTCAATATTAATAAAAAGTAATACAAAGCTCTGGCTAAGATATTGTAGTTTCTCTGTGACTCGGTAGATTGTTTGTATAATGTTGATGTTGTCCTGCTTCATAATACCAATGTGGTGATGATGTAATACGGATGGGGCCCTGTGTATGACAAACACCAAAATCTCCTGTGTATGCCATTTCAATAGAACCTTTTTCTCATTGAAAAAGATGAATAGATTTATACATTTTAAGTGATGCCTATGTTAGGCGCTTAAGTTATTTAACGTTGATTAATTTCAATTTAAATAAATATTTGATTCACTCTTGAGACAATATTTTGACGTAAAACCACATTTAGTTGTCAATTTCATAACACATAAATCTCAACTTTTTGTTTCAAATTTTATTTAACTCGGACAAAATCCATAAAATAGCTTTACAATGATGAGTTTTATAAGCAATTGTATTATTGATATTCGTGTCTTTTGGGATGTTAAATGCAACAAGTGCAAGAAAGTACTTTCTATTTTTATAAATTAGCTTAATTTTGATTCAAATTTTACTTAATGATATTATTTTTTAACTATTTTAACTATACTTATCTTTCTTGTGATTGGATATCATATCTAAATTGAAACATCATTAAGAATTGATATAAAATATGATTTCTTTTTACAAATATTAATTTGATTGTAAATAAATATTTATATCAATATAAAACAAAATAATTTTTCACCTTTAGATCAAAAATTTATTTTTATGTTTTACTATCTTTTAAGTGCTAGGCATCATTAAAAAAAAAAAAAAAACCTATTTTTAAGTGTTGGTCATGTCTAGCTTCAACTACAACCAAAACTATGTGTGAGACTCCCTAAAGAATATATACTTCACTCACTTGTTGACCTATGGCTTTTTAAAAATTGGGCGCATGGGATTGAAATGGGTCCAATATGTATTTCATAATTACTGCATAACTCATGTCTCTCCCTATTTTCCTTGTGATTGAATATTCTATCTAAATTCAAACATCCTTATAAATTGATATGCAATACTACTTTAAAAAAAAAAAAAATCAATTTCATCAAAATAATTTTTTTAATAAATATAAACCAAATAACTTGAGAAAAACAAGATATTTTGACTTTTTAGCCCTTCTAAGTACTCTTATAATGTAAAATAAGGCTTATATTTTAGCATGGGACTAATTCAACAATGACTACAATTATGTGTGAGACTTTCCAATGAATTAAGACTTGCATCTCTTGTTAACCACTGTTATTTTAAAATTGGTTATAATAGATTGAAACAAGACCCAATTGCATTTCATGGTGATCATATCATAGTGTTTTAACATCATCTTTGGTAATCATGTATAAACTATCCTAGGAAGAATTGAACCTATGTTTTTTGCCTTGAAAGATGATGTGTTCAATCGATTGAGCCCATATCATTTGATACTTAATGTTCACTATTAACATTATACCTTTTGTATATTTTCGCTTTTATGGACTCTTCTCTTTTTTTTGTTTGTTCAAGTTTATAATTATGATTTAATATTTTATCCCGATCGTAGTTTACATGAATATCCTATTAACAATCAATCTTACACATGCATTGAAAATTTGTCACACTTTACAAGCATTATAGTGACTCTATTATCAATATAAGATGTTCTAAAAGAAAAAGGGTTAGGACTATTCTTGAAATGAATTTCCACATATTGGAAGAATAAACATTTTGACATGAGCACGATAAATTTCAAATTCATTTTTGTAAAATATGTGTTTATTGATTGATATATATTAAAATTATTGGCAAAAGAACTAAAACACCCATCTCACATCAAAATAAACAAGATATTATCTAGAGATGTTATTACATTTATAAAACAATAAAAGGGAATGAGAACTAATAAATCACAACAATGACACAAAGAAGATAATTGCACACATCTAATATCCACCATTTGTATAGTCGATGCTGAACATAGTGAGGCATAGAGTGCTTCTGAGAAAGTGGATGAAGGGCACATGGAACAGAGTTTTGGATAGGAAATGCATTTGGTGCATAGAGGGCAAAAACCCAACACATGGAAAAAACTAAATGAAGCAAGAAGAAATCAAATTACTTTCACTACGAAGATTACTTAAGGGTCAACCAACTTGCTTGAAAGGCGAGAATCTAAAGGTCTTTCAAAGGATCGGTTTTCTTTGTTATGATAAAAGTAACTAGCCCCATATCTTGCAACCTAATTTTAAGAATGCAACATGTTCTACTATCTACAAACCTAACTTTGACAATACAACTCACTTTATAAAGTCTTCATAGATCTTGGCACCTACAAATGTGTCTCCAAAAACTTCAAACCTTACTTGGCTATAATGATATAATCTTAGCTCTATCTATGTAAAACTTGATCAATGTAGGATATAAGACCAAAATTGAAAATCACTTTAAAATGTTAAGGTTATATCTTATCTTATCTTAATGAAACAAAAACAACAAACACACATAAGAGTTGTACATATCACTGGATCATCATGTTGTGAGTGTTTGGTTTATATGAATAAATATCATTTAATTCTAAATAATAAAAACATCATGCAAATTATTGTTGCGCATATTAAACAGTGATATTTTGATACCTCTAAATAAATGTTATTATTCGAATGTCCAAAATTTTGTGTAGATTATTGTTATAATAATTCAAACTAAACCATCAAACATCATGTAATATTTTTTTATCATCCATATAACCATCAAGATAGAGCTTAAGACATTCTCATAATAATGGGTTGACTTCTCTTTCTTTAACATAACTTATGATGAAACTAGAAATATCCCATGGATTCTTGAGAATCCAGATAGTCACATTTAACAAGTGAATTATATATAATTAAAAATCTCATTTTTTATATGGTTGTTTGAGACAATGGATCAAATTTTAGGCTATAACAAATAAAAACGAATTCCTTTGAAATTCTTAAGATTATGTACCATGAAGTGTTGAATAAAGTGGTGAGTGGCGGATGTTTGCTTTGAAGAGGTCAAGTTTTTGAGTGCCCTCTAAACTCGATAGTACTCCTTATAATCTAAGGCTCCCGTGCATAAAATCTCAAACAAACCTTTAGATTATAATAAAAATAGTTAGATACTCATCAAAGATTCATTAGATAATTTATTTTTCTCAACATTATAAAACATATAAACTATGTAATTAGCTTAACCAACTTAATGTATTGATATTATTTCCTTTTCTTCTCTATCTCTTTGTAAAAGAAATAAGATTTACATGTGAATTATGTAGCAATCATATAAATATCACAAAGGAGTTATTAAATATATATTTTTTAGTTTATCAGAACCTATTGAGGAGCTGAGAGATTTATATATGAGAGGCTACAGAAGCTATTGAAGAGGTTTTCAATTATTATTAATAGAGGCTACATAGATGAGACTCGCTCCAAAAACATAAAATCTATGTAGTGACTCGTGCAATAAAGAAAAAAGATTTGGTGCAACAAAGAGAACAGATTTGGGCACAACCTGCCTATGAGTAGTTCGGATCAAGATTGAACATGTTGACGTTCACACCTACCTTACCCATAGATATGGGAATGAGGGTATTAGAGTGTAGATCTGATGGGCTCTAGTCCCTTAAGCATGTAAGGGCACCCTAGCCACCGGAAGTGCATGAAGGGGATGGGCCATTTCACAAGACAATTTGAGAAGTTCGGACAGATCCACTGGATGCTGGGCATGAGGAAGCCATAGGAAATGATGGAGCAGTTTGGCCACCCATAGTTGAACAGTGGAGAGCCCAAGAGCCTTACCGGGGCATACCCGCCTACCGGCACCAAAGGGGGCCAATCTCAAGTCATTTCCCCTTACATCCACATTCTCCCCGCCCTCCGAGTGAAGAAATCTCTCTGGCTTAAATTGGTGAGGCGAATCCCATATCTGGGGATCATGGGTAATTGACCACATGTTCACCATAGCAGTGGTGCCTGCTGGGACGCAGTACATGCCATCGGCTAGGTAAGTGTCTTGTGTGGAGAGGCGAGCCCAAGACAGGAGAGGGCCTGGCGGATGCATTCTCAGTGTCTCCTTCACCACTGCTTGCAGGTATGGCAGTTTATATATGTCGTCTTCCTTGACGCTTCTATCTCGCCCTACCACTGTGTCCAACTCTGCATGGACTTTCTTCTGGGCTTCAGGATTTAGCACCATCTCCGCCATGGTCCATTCTGTTAGCAGGGCAGTGGTGTCCGTTCCACGGAATATCATTTCCTGCACACAACACGATCAAGACAAGTGGTTAAACAGGTCACGACCCATTCCCTACAATGAAATCGATAGAACACCATATATTTGCATGAACCGATTCTTCTACAATCGTTATAACCAAGTATAGGCGTGTATAGGCTAAAGAGATACCCAAAGAACTGAGATCATGTCCTCGTCCTCAAGCTTATCCTCTCCTTGCAGCGACAGTAGAACATCTACGAAGTCAGAGTCTGCAGCATCCTTTTGCTGCTCTCTCTGTCTCTCTCGGTGTTCTTCTATGATATCTTTAACAAAAGATGTTATGCGGGGCACCTGCTTGGCACAACGCGCATGGATTCGGAGGGGGTCAAGTGGTCGAAGCCAAGGAAGGTGATCCGCCCAGTTAAACGCCCCCAAGAGCTGGAATCCCTCGTCCACCATCTCTCTCAAGCTCTTAACTTCTGCTGAGTCGCTCTCACCACACACGTCGAACCTCTTGCCAAAGACGCTTCCCATGATGTTGTTCAGGGATGCTAATGTTAGAAAAATTAACCCAGATTTCACGCCTGTGCCCAACTGCGCTCCGAACCTTGGGCGAAACCGGATTGCGCTCCAGAAATGGGTGAAGTCGGACTGCACTGCCGCAGTCTGGGATCCCGAAAAAGGGCTGACATGACGCCGCACCTACCTCTGACAGATGTGACGCTAGTGCGGCGATTGGTCAGAAACCCTAGTTGAGGGCCTCGTCGGAACTCGTCGGAGGACAAACCCCAATCCTCCTCTCTGCGGCTATATAAGGCGTCTCGGGTATTTAAGAAAAAGAGAGGAGGAAGAGCAGTGCAAGAGGAGTAGAGGCAAAGAAAAGTATCTCAGTGAGCAGTTTGACTCAGCTGATTAATGTCTGAGCAGCCGACTCGACATTTTGTCTATTTTAGTTTATCCTACAGCGCAGCCTATAGATGTTGTAATTTCCTCGGTTGAGGAACTCTGTAACCCCCGTTTAATATAAATAAAGTTTGTTGTTTGTTTTAGGCATCTTTAGGGTTTGCAGTTTGTTGTTCTCTATTCCGGTTATTCTCTCCTCTCATACGGGTGTTGCCAAGCCAGGCAAACCCAGCGACAGCCGCGAAGACGAAGAAGTTGAAGGGCAAAAAGTCTGAAGTCGGCCGCTGTCCGCACTTCACCCAGCATAAGTCCGTCGGCTGACCGAAGTGCAAACTTCGCCCAGTTTCGGGTGAAGTCAGTAAGCAGCCGCGAAGAGCGAACTTCGCCCAGTTTCGGGCGAAGTCCGGCTACAGCCCCGAAGAGCGAACTTCGCCCAGTTTTGGGTGAAGTCCGGCTGCGCAGCCGAAGTGCGCAGTTCGCCCATTTTAGGGCGAAGTCTGTCGGAGCGGCCGAAGTTCGAACTTCGCCCAATTTCAGGTGAAGTCTGTCAGCGTAGCCGAAGTTCGAACTTCGCCCAACTTCGAGCGAAGTCTGTCAGCGCGACCGACATTCACACTTCGCCCTAGTTTTGGGTGAAGTCCATTGGAGCCTCCGAATTTTGCACTGTGCTGTCTGCGCAGTCGATCCGTTCGGACTTCGGCGATTGTTGAAAAAAAAAAAAAATTTTAAATTCTTCAAATTGGTATCAGAGCTGATTGTGTCATGACACGGAGATAGAAGAATGGCTTTCGAGAGAAAATCGCTGCAGTTGCAGATCCCACGATTTAACGACAAGAACTACGATTACTGGAGCATCCAGATGAAGATCCCGTTCGGATCTCAGGAGCTATGGGAGTTAGTCGAGAATGGCTACCCAGAACCGACGGATGCAGTAGCACTGGCTGCCCTCTCTCAAGCAGACAAGGATCTATTGAAAGAGCACAAGAAGAAGGACCAGAAGGCCCTCTTCTACATCATGCAAGCGGTTGAGGAGACCATCTTCCCGTGGATTGCATCAGCCACCAAGGCCAAGCAGGCCTGGGAAACCTTGCCATGTTCGTATCAGGGCACCGACAAAGTGAAGTTGGTGAAACTACAGATGGTCAGGAGACAGTTTGAGAACCTGTAAATGAGCGAGTCCGAGTCGATGAGCGACTTCTTCACCCGGACGACTGACATTATCAACCAGATGCGGTTGAACGAAGAAAATGTCCAGAGCTAGAGAATCATGGAGAAGATTCTCAGAAGTCTTCCTGCCAAGTTTGACTCGGTTGTAATAGTAATCGAAGAGTCGAGGGATCTGACAACCCTCTCGATAGACGAACTCATGGGTTCATTGCAGACCCATGAACAGAGGCTGAGCCGTTCATCTCAAACCTCTCTAGAGCAAGCATTTCGGGCTCAAGCCTCAGTCCGAGACAGCAGCAGACAAGACTCCCACCACAGCGCTTCTAGTTCTCAAGGAGGAAGAGGCAGAAGTAGGCGTGGGAGAAGTAACAATCAAGGAGGGAGATCAAACCCTCATGACGCTGATAATCAGTGAGGACATGAGAAGAAAAACCATAGGAGAATCATCTAGCACCGCCTTAACTGTTGAGAATAGAGGAAGAGGAAGAGAAAGAGGCAAGAGTTCACATCGTGGCAAATCCAAAGGCAGATCCAAATCACGTGGAAAAGGAAAGCTACAGTGTTGGCACTATGGCAAAAAGGGTCATCTCAAGAAGGATTGTTGGCAAAGAAAGGGTGATGGAAATGAAGGTAATGATAATAATGGTAACACTTCAGAAGCCGATATTATTGGACAAATTCTACAAGATGCTTTAATCTTATCTCTTGATAGAAATAGTGATTATTGGGTAATTGATAGTGGTGCTTCATTCCATGCTACCTCACCTAGGGAATACTTCATAGATTATGTTCCTGGAGATTATGGACTGGTTCTATTGGGAAATGACCAACCATGTAAAATCGTGGGTATTGGAAAGATTTTGATTAAATCCCCAAATGGATGTCAATGGGCTCTTAAAGAGGTGAGACACATACCAGATTTAAAGAGAAATCTTATATCGGCAAGTAAGCTTGATGGTGAAGGATACACGGTTGCATTCGAAGAAAATGCTTGGAAAGTTACTAAAGGTTCATTGATAGTAGCTAGAGGTAAATTGGTGGGTACTCTTTATTTACTTACTGATTTTTCTCACTTCTCCATGAATTTAGTTTCTACGGGTGAGAGTGCATCTTTGTGGCACCAAAGACTTGGCCATATGAGTGGAAAAGGTATGGAAATTTTACATTCAAGAAAGTTATTGCCTAAGTTAAAAGAGATTGATTTGGAATTATGTGAGGATTGTGTTTATGGTAAAGCAAAGAGAGTTAGATTTCTCAAGGATGGCAAGGAAAGGAAGAAAGAGAAATTGGAGCTTGTGCACTCAGATGTTTGGGGCCCAGCTCAGGTAACTTCTCTTGGAGGTTCCTCTTACTATGTACTTTTTATTGATGATGCAACAAGGAAAACATGGATATATTGCATTAAGAATAAAAGTGATGTTTTTAATACCTTTAAGAATTGGAAAGCATTAGTTGAAAATGAAGCTGGAAAAAGGTTAAAGTGTCTAAAGTTGGATAATGGTGGAGAATATTGCAGTAGAGAATTTGATGTGTTTTGTTCTAAAAATGGAATTAGAAGAATCAAGGTAGTTCCAAGAACACCTCAAGAAAATGGGGTTGCTGAAAGAATGAATAGAACCATCATGGAGCGTGCTAGGAGCATGAGAATACATGCAGGCTTACCATTATTTTTATGGGCTCATGTTGTTGATACTGCGGTATATCTGATTAATAGAGGACCGTCTAGTGCCTTGGATGGAGGAATTCCGGAAGAGCTTTGGATAGGTAAACCAATAAATTATTCTTTCCTTAAGGTATTTGGATGTGAGGCTTTTATGCATATAGACAAAGAGAACAGAAATAAGTTAGATGCTAAGGCCCAAAAGTGCTATTTTATTGGTTACGGTATTGATGGCTTGGGTTACAGATTATGGGATTGTGATAACCGAAAAGTCATTAGAAGTAGGGATGTCATATTTAATGAAAAAAACTTGTATAAAGATCGGTTGCGGGGAAAGAAACGAGAAGAGGAAAATGCTGAATACATAGACCTTGATGGACACATAGAAAAGGTAACTCCAAAGGTGGTAGAAGATCAAAATGTACAGCAGCAACAACAAGCACCTCAATCTCCAGAAAGTGTTGTTAGACGTTCTACCGGGATAAGTAAAATTCCTCAACGTTTCTCTGATTATGTTTTGTATACTGATCTTTGGTGAGCGAGAATGTTTTCAGGAAGCATTACAAATGGATACCGGGAATAAGTGGGAGCTTGCAATGAAGGATGAGATGAATTCTTTACTTCACAACCAAACTTGGGATTTGGTTGAGCTACCCAAAGGTAAAAGAGCTTTGACCAATAAATGGGTGTACGGGATTAAAGAGGAGAATGAAGGGCATAAGAGATACAAAGAAATACTATTGGTCAAGGGATTTGCTCAGACAAAAGGTATTAATTTTGATGAGATTTTTTCTCCGGTTGTAAAAATGACCTCTATTAGAGCTATTTTGAGTCTTGTAGCTATAGAAAATTTGTTTCTGGAGCAATTGGATGTGAAGACAACATTTCTTCATGGTGATTTGGAGGAGGAAATTTATATGCACCAACCGAGAAGGCTTTCGGGTGAAAGGTAAAGAGGATTGGGTATGTAAAGTGAAAAAGAGCTTGTATGGGTTAAAACAAGCTCCTAGACAGTGGTATTTAAAATTTGATAAGTTCATGGCTAATCAAAGGTTTGAAAGATGTCAAAGTGATCACTGTGTATATTTTAAGCAAGCTGGAAATGGTAACTATGTTATTTTGCTATTGTATGTGGATGACATGTTAGTTGCAGGAACAAATATGCAAGATATAAACATGCTCAAGAAGAAGTTGGCTAAATCCTTTGCCATGAAGGATTTGGGAGAAGCCAAACAAATCCTTGGTATGAGAATAACAAGAGACAAGGAGAGTCACACTCCGAAATTATCACAAGCAAAATACATTGAAAAAGTGCTTAAGAGATTCAACATGAACAATGCAAAGTCTGTTGCTACTCCATTGGCAAAGCATTTCAAACTCACCAAAGATTTGTGTCCCAAGACACAAAAGGAACAAGAGCATATGGCTAAGGTTCCCTATGCATCAGCGGTTGGAAGCTTGATGTATGCAATGGTTTGTACAAGACCAGATATTGCCCATGCTGTGGGAGTAGTGAGTAGATTCATGAGTAATCCGGGAAAAGGACATTGGCAAGCGGTAAAATGGATACTCAGGTACTTGAGAGGAACTTCAAATTATTCTTTGAATTTTGGAGGCTCTAATATATGCTTGAAAGGTTTTGTAGATTCTGATATGGCGGGTGATCTTGATGGTGGAAGGAGCACTACGGCTACATATTTACTATAGGAGGAGGAGCGGTTAGTTGGATTTCTAAACTCCAACACGTAGTTGCCCTTTCAACCACTGAAGCTGAATATGTTGCTGCTACAGAAGCAAGCAAAGAGATGGTTTGGTTGCAAAGACTAATGGAAGAACTGGGGAAGAAGCAAGAGGATAATAGGTTGTGGAGTGATAGCCGAGTGCTATACACCTTGCAAAGAATTCAGCATTCCATTCAAAAACTAAACACATCAAACTCAGGTATCATTTCATTAGATCAGTAGTGGAAGATGGATCTTTGAAATTAGGGAAGGTTCACACATCACAAAATCCTGTTGATATGCTTACAAAAGTGGTGTCAAGAGAAAAGTTGAGCTTTTGCTCAACTTTAGTTGACCTTAAGGAATAAGAGGCCATGATGAGAATTTTTCAGTCCTTGGTTGCAGTATGGTGCAATGGAATTAGTCTCCAAGTGGGAGATTGTTAGGAATGGAGCCTAATTATGAGGAGGCTAAACGAGAGAAAGTTTTGGATTTCTTGCGGGACGGGCGGGGAAAGTTTCCAGATTTACGGTCTGTTAGTCTACCGAGAGAAAGTTTTCGGATTTACAACGGGACAACCGGGGAAAGTTTTTTTTGTTTTTATCCCAAAATTAGATGTTGGGAACTCAATGTTAATCTTGGAATGTATTAAGAAAAGCAGTTTTTTTTTTGTTTTTTTCTTATATATAGTTGTGAGGAAAAACAAAGAAGACTATGACAAAGAAAATTACTGTGTTGATTCCTTGGAAATATAGAGAGGAAATTACAGCAGATGTTTGTTGTAGGTTGTAACCCTCTATTGCTTGGATTGAGAAAATGAAGGACTGAAAATTCTCGGTGGATGTAACCCACATTGGGTGAACCACGTTAAAATCGTTGTCTCTTCTTCTGTGTGTGTTTGTCTAATTTTTCTTTAATTCTATCGTTAAAGTTTGAAACACTATAATTGCTTTTCTATATAAATATATTTTATATAGTGATTTACTCTAACGGTAAGGAGAGAAACTCGGAAACGTGGATTGGGATTGGAAAATAGAGAAAGTTGGACGGTAGGGAGAGAAACTTGGAAATGTGGACTGGGGTTAGAAAATAGAGAAAGTTGGACGGTAGGAAAAGAATTTGGGGTAAATAGAAAGGTTCATTTATAAGTACATATCACATGCATCTTTCATATTAAATATGGTAGGAAAAAATAATGTTCACTGAACCGTTCATGCCATTAAACATGACCAAACATGCATGATCATCATTTGTATTTGTCCTTAACCCAAGGCAAGTTCTTTATGCTTAACCCATGGCAAAACATGCCATAGGTTAAGGATAAAGAAAAATTGAATAACATGATTAGTTATAGAGTAAAGAATGAAGTTACACCAACCACTCACTCGTTTTAGGAAAGCATAAATATATTTTTTTAATGGATTCTTTATTTTGGTGTTTAACTTGTAAGAAAATGTATAATCACCTGCATAACCACTTTTTATTTTATCGGATAAATATACAATGTTAAACATAATTCACACCAACAAATATGAAATTATAAATGTATGTTGCACATGGTAACAACAATCTTCAAAAATATATCAAAGAGGGTCTGTGATTTAATGTAAAACCCTATGGACATGCAATGTTTCTAGACTATTGAAATAACCAATGGAAACTCTATGTTTGTAAGTATTTTTACACACAAACACCTTAAAAGTAACTTTTACATAACTTCTAAATTTATAATCTTAAAATGGAGTAAATATGATGGAGAGTTTTAGGGATAATGTTTTAAATAAAGTGTTATGTTTAATTCGAAAAAGTAATATGGCTATGAAACAATACAATAACAAAAAAATAATAATGAGATCTCGTATATCATAATAGAAAAGATGCACTTAGTTTAATACAAAATATTCACTCTCATCGTTGTTGTAAATAAATCAAAGAAAACATTGCAACTAAGGATTTAAAAGGTCCAAATCCTTATACCCTTTTTGCTTGAGAACTGAAATTAAAGAAAAATAAATAGAAGTTATTATGGATCTTATATTATTTTTGGTGGTGTATTTTTAGACAAACAATTAGAGGGTGGCAACATGGTTTGAATTGCATAGTTTACATGTTGACGTTTGTAGTCACCCATATAGCTTTATACATTGAAATGCATACTTAATTATATAACTTTATACGTTGAAATGCATGCTTACTTATATGTAGCTCTATACAATTGAGAAATTTAACTAGGTGTTTATGTGGCATATTTTTATAGCTCATAAAGTGATGAATTGTGACTTCTTAATAAATCATGTTTATGTTTTACTTATGCTACATTGAGTGAAGGTATATAAGTGAGCCTTGAACAACAATTGGAAATTGGCTAAGTTGCATATTTGCTCTTAATGCAAAACATGGATAATCAAACTAAAACCACTAGAAGCTTGAAGTCACTAATGAAAGCCTTATGTTTGTACAAATTGTTACACGTACACCTAAATATATATTTTCTATTTTTTTATAAATTTGGTTAGTGTGAGAAACCCCTATGACCGACGTTCAGTGTTGGGCATCCCCATACCATCATGACCTCTCATAAGGGGGAGATCTAAGCTTATCAATAGGGAATTTAACACACAAGAGGGAGAGCTTAGCTTATCAATAGGGAATTTAACACACAAGGGGCTTACATACACACACACGTGTCATGGTTGGAACTTTGGACCTCTTAAAGAAGAGTCCAAGCCCAAACTGTTGCGTTGTTCCCATCAGGACAAACTATTGGATAGAGAGAAAACCTCTAGAGCCTCTCTTAGTTGGCCGACAGTGTCGTCTCATCTAGGTATACCATTATTTAGAGAGAATCCAAAGGAGAATTGTTTTGTGTCTGCAAAGACAGTATGAGAGGTGGTTTGAACAATGAACCTCTCATTTATAAGTGTCGGGGCCATATTCTAGAAACCAACTGCACTTCAAAGATGCATAGGGGGTGGTTCGAACACTGGACCTCCCATTTATTAGTATCGGGGCCATGTTTTGAAAACCAACTATACTAAAATGATGAACCGTGCATCTAAATATATTTTCTACATATAACTTATAAATTTATAATAACAATGAAGAGTTTTGGAGAGAATACTCTGGATAAGGTAAGGTGGAATGTTATGTTTAACTAGAAAGGGTAATATTGGCTAGAAATAATACCATAAGAAAAAGAGAATTTTTGTTGGTTCAATGCCCGATGTGCTTCAATACCTACTGCTTGCATTGGTAAGTCATATTACCTAGGCCAACATCTATAGTAGACCTAGTTATGGGATAAAATACTCTATGGGATAAGTGGAGAGCTAATATAATACTATAAGAGAGCCAATAGAGATCCCATTCTTTTTATACAATTCACGAGAGGAACCCTAGTAATGAGCATTAAATATTGGTGTTTTTAGTCCAAGAACCATAACTTTTAGTCATTGCTCCTTTTGAAGCTATCCTTTACCTTTTGTGGCACACTGCTCTGGCACGTATTAACGATCGAATATAAAATAGCATAATCTAAAATATATAATTAACGTTTATGCTCATACTGAGTGGTCATTTCACTCTCATTTTTGTTGTAAATAAATAAAAGAAAACATTGCAACCAAAGAGTAGAGAGGCCCAAATCCTTACACCTTTGGCTTGAGAACTAAAATTCAAGGAAGAAAAAATAATTATGGTTTGTGCATTCTTTTTGGTGTGCTCTTAGAAAAACATTTAGAGGGTGCCAACATAATTTTAATTGTATATTTTACTCGCTGAAGCATGTATCCACCTATATATAGGTTTATACATTGAAATATGTATTTACTTGTATGTCACTCTATACAATTGAGATGTTTGATCTCGTTTATAGCCCATAGAATGATGACTCATAACTTCATAATGAACCCTGAATGTACTCATTCATGCAACAATGATCTAAGACATACAAATGAGCCTTGAGCAATGGTAAAAAATCAACTAAGTTCCATATTCGCTTTTAATATTGTACATATTCCATTTTCTTCGACAGTATCTTAGTGTCTGCTAATAACAACAAAGACATTAGAATACGATGAGTAAAAAATGTGAAAATGAAATAAGTGATAGTTGTGTAACAAAAGAAGTTGGTCAAATATACATAACAAACATTAATTGCCCTTCAGTTCACTTAGTTATGGATGTAGGGGTATAGTACAAATATCGAATTTTCAAATACTAATCTACAATAAGATGCATAAGAAAGAGGAGGAAGACCTAAAATCATTATTAGCCTAATTCCAATGCCAGCATTCAATATTAGGCTCATCTCATAACAAAGCAAATACATTACAATGCTAATTTTTATCAACACATGCAATGCCATAGAACAAAATATTTAAATAGATACATAACCTAGAATAAAATGGTTTCATGGTTGAATTAAAAATTATTTAAGCTACAGTCGATGGATAAGCAATCAACAAATATTAGGTATAAATTATTCAAAGGGTTCGATACTTGGTCAATAAATAAGATCGGTTTAGCAAATAGGAGCAATACGCCAAGCATAAACCTAAAATACTTACCGATCAATTTGGAACCCCAACACATTGGATAATAGCCTTAAGATAATAGAAGATATGTTTCTTGAACCTTCTTTCACGTAGTGATATTCACACTCTTAAACTTATAAGTTTTGGAAATTACAACTTGTCTTATTCTTACTTAAGGTTTCATGTCCTTATCAACCAAGTAGCTCATAGAGAACGTAGAATTCTATACACAATAATCTTCCCTCTATGACGAGCTACTTATCAAGGAAATTTGATAATGTATTCATCGCTTCCTTTTATCTTGTCAAAACCCAAGCTAAACTTGTATGAGGAAGAGATTGAAGAACATAATGCATGTAAACGAAAAAAGTAATTTTTAAGGAGATGTACAATAACTTTTGTAATCTAGTGGTGATTGCATTGACAAGGTATTACAAGAGCTTACCCGATGAGTGAATGTAGGAATATTTGGCTTAGTTTTTAAAAGGTCATGTTGTAGACACTCCCGCAATCACCAAAAAATGAGTTATATCTACTTTTGCAAATCTGCACATAACCATATCAAGTGGCATTAGCTCAACTGGTTAGATTCCTCAATATTTAAAGAGGTGACCAAGGTTCAAATCTTGCCAAGCGATACATGGATAATATCCAAGCTTTGTTGTAATACCAATGTGGTGATGATGTAATATGGATGGGCCCTGTGTATGACAAACACCAAAAGCTCCTGTGTATGCCATTTCAAGATAACCTTTTTCTCATGAAAAATGCGAGTAGATTTATAAATTTTAAGTGATGCCTGTTAGGCACTTAAGTTATTTAACGTTGATTAATTTCAATTTAAATAACTATTCGAGTCACTCTTGAGACAAGATTTTGACGTAAACCCACATTTAGTTGTCAATTTCATAACACATAAATCTCAACTTTTTGTTTAAAGTTTCATTTAACTCAGACAAAATCCATAAAACAACCTTACAACGATGAGTTTTATAGGCAATTGTATTATTGATACTCGTGTTTTTTGGGATGTTAAATGCAACAAGTGCAAGAAAGTACTTACTAGTTTTATAAATTAGCTTAATTTTTATTCAAATTTTACTTAACGATATTATTTTTTAATTATTTTAACTATACTTATCTTTCTTGTGATTGGATATCATATCTAAATTGAAACATCGTTAAGAATTGATATAAAATATGATTTCTTTTTACAAAAATTAATTTGATTGTAAATAAATATTTATATAAATATAAAACCAAATAATTTGTCACCTTTAGATCAAAAATTTGTTTTTATTTTTTGCTATCGTTTAAGTGCTAGCATCAAAAAAAAGTAAAAAAAATCTATTTTTGAGTGTTGGTCCATGTCTATTTGGATGAAATTTTATTTTTTAGTAAGACCTTGTAGGAGCACCTGATGCATATTTGACGAGTTTTTGAGAAGCTGAGTGAGGAGCAGTTGCTGATTAATTTTGAAAAAGTGCAGTTTTGTGAAGAAGGAGTTGGTGTATCTAGGATTTGTCATCTCAGCTGAAGGTCTTAAAATGGACCTAGAAAAAGTGAGGGCTATCATTGAATGGCCTACCCCAAGGAGCATGACAAAGGTAAGATCATTCCATGGTCTAGCAAGTTTTTAAAGAAATTTTATTAAGAATTTTAGCAGTATTTATGCACCCCAAACAAAAGCAATGAGAGGGGATAAGAATGAGTTTAAGTGGACTTCTAGATTTCAATAAGGTATTTTAGATAGATTGTGATGCTAGTGGTAGTGCCATAGAAGTTGTATTGAGTCAAGAAGGTAAGCCTGTTGCCTATTTTAGTGAGAAGCTTGAGGCTAGGATGAAGTATTTCATCTATGATCAAGAGTTTTATGCTATAGTTCAGGCTTTGAATAAATGAAGATACTATTTGTTGCAAAAAGAGTTTATTTTATATACTAATCATCAGGCCTTACAGTATATTAATAGCCAAGGGAAGCTAAATCATACGTACTTAAAATGGGTTGAGTTTTTGTAGAGTTATACCTTTGTGTTGAAGCATAGAAGTGGGAAGTCAAAAAGAGTCACAAATGCCTTAAGTAGAAGGTAAAATTTATTGACATAAATGAAGGTGGAGGTTGCAGGGTTTGATGAACATAAGAGTTTGTACCTTGAAGATCCAGATTTTACAAAAGATTAGAGAGTTTTCTTGGCACCAGTTACTTTGGACAAAAGTAAATGGTTGGATTTCCTAATCGAAGATGAAATATTGTTTAGAGGAAACCAATTGTGTATTACAAGGAGTTCGATGAGAGAGAATCTGGTCAAGGAGAAGCATAGTGGAGGGTTGGCAGGACACTTTGGTTGGGATAATACCATTGCCTTCATTAGTGAGAATTACTATTGGCCATAGTTACAGCAAGATGTGAAGAGATTTATACAAAGTTGCAGAGTATGCCAGATGGCCAAGGGTGTGAGACAGAACACCAAATTATATTAGCCAATACTTGTACCAAAGAAGCCATGGGAAGACATCAGCATGGATTTTGTTCTTGGCCTATCAAGGACACAGAGGGAGAATGACTCCATATTTGTGGTGGTTGACAGGTTTTCAAAGATGGCATATTTCATTTCCTGCCATAAAACTAATGATGCAGTTCATGTTGTAGTGTTATTTTTCAAAGAGGTGGTACGACTACATGGTCCACCAAAGAGCATCATTTCAGATAGAGATACCAAATTTGATGGGTATTTTTGGAAGAACTTATGGAAGAAGTTGAAAATATGATTCAGGAAATGCATATGAAGTAGAATTACCGAGTGGGCTTAACATATCACCTGTGTTCAATATTTTTGATTTGGTAGAGTATCATGAAGGAGATAATGATGATGGACCAGTAGTAGAATTTTACAATATACCGACGTCTACTCCAGAGAAGGAAGAAATAGAAGAAATCTTGGATACCACATCAAAAAAAGCACAAGAAATAGGCAGTATGAAGGATATCTAGCTAAGTGGAAGGGCATGCCTGTTGAAGATTCATTTTGGTTGTTGAATACAGAGGTTGACTACCTTGGTTTTCCTCCAACACTAGATAAGTGAAGGTCACTTCTCAATTTACCCTGGGTGTCTGATGTAGGAGCATCCAGTGGTGTAAGAGTGATCTTGCATCATTCAAATTTATATTTGTTTTATTCTATTCTAAATTTTGTTTATTTGTTTAGAGGATGGAGAAATAGGCCCAATGGTGAAAGAATCACCCCAATATCCTGAGCGGTTTGGGAGATAAGTAAGTTTTATGGTAAAAACCCTGCTAAAACGGTAAAAATCCTGCTACTAAAACTTGCAGGTGAATTTTGAAGGCCTTAGAGGCCTCGTAGAGGGATGAACATTAGGCATAATATCCCAAGGAGCTCTACATCATTGTAGGTCATTTCGAGAGCTTTTCGAAAAGGTACACTAATAGTCAATCCGAGCAACGAGCGAGGAGTTATGACCCCGGGAAGTTTTACCTCGAAAATTCAAATTTTAAATGGATTGTTTTAGGTAGGAAAATGGGAAACAGGGTATTATAGGAAAATTTTGAATTTGTAAAAGGGGGACTGGTCTGTATCCTCAATCTTCATAAAAAGTAATACAAATATCTGGCTAAGATATTGGAGTTTCTCTATGACTCGGTAGATTGTTTGTATAATTTTGATGTTGTCCTGCTTCATACCACCAATGTGGTGATGATGTAATACGGATGGGGCCCTGTGTATGACAAACACCAAAATCTCCTGTGTATGCCATTTCAAGAGAACCTTTTTCTCATTGAAAAAGATGAATAGATTTATACATTTTAAGTGATGCCTATGTTAGGCACTTAAGTTATTTAACGTTGATTAATTTCAATTTAAATAACTATTCGATTCACTCTTGAGACAAGATTTTGACGTAAACCCACATTTAGTTGTCAATTTCATAACACATAAATGTCAACTTTTTGTTTCAAATTTTATTTAACTCGGACAAAATCCATAAAATATCTTTACAATGATGAGTTTTATAAGCAATTGTATTATTGATACTCGTGTCTTTTAGGATGTTAAATGCAACAAGTGCAAGAAAGTACTTTCTATTTTTATAAATTAGCTTAATTTTGATTCAAATTTTACTTAATGATATTATTTTTTAGCTATTTTAACTATACTTATCTTTCTTGTGATTGGATATCATATCTAAATTGAAACATCGTTAAGAATTGAAATAAAATATGATTTCTTTTTACAAATATTAATTTGATTGTAAATAAATATTTATATAAATATAAAACAAAATATTTTTCACATTTAGATCAAAAATTTATTTTTATTTTTTACTATCTTTTAAGTGCTAGGCATCATAATTTAAAAAAAAAAAAAAACCTATTTTCAAGTGTTGGTCATGTCTAGCTACAACTACAACCAAAACTATGTGTGAGACTCCCTAAAGAATATATACTTCACTCACTTGTTGACCTATGGCCTTTTAAAAATTGGGTGCATGGGATTGAAATGGGTCCAATATGTATTTCATAATTACTGCATAACTCATGTCTCTCCCCCTTTTCCTTGTGATTGAATATTCTATCTAAAGTCAAACATCCTTATAAATTGATATGCAATACTACTTTAAAAAAAAATTAATTAATTTCATCAAAATAAATTTTTTTATAAATATAAACCAAATAACTTGAGAAAAACAAGGTATTTTGACTTTTTAGCCCTTCTAAGTACTCTTATAATGTAAAATAAGGCTTGTATTTTAGCATGGGACTAATTCAACTATGACTACAATTATGTGTGAGACTTTCCAATGAATTGAGACTTGCATCTCTTGTTAGCCACTGTTATTTTAAAATTGGTTATAATAGATTGAAACAGGACCCAATTGCATTTCATGGTGATCATATCATAGTGTTTTAACATCATCTTTGGTAATCATGTATAAACTATCCTAGGAAGAATTGAACGTATGTTTTTTGCCTTGAAATATGATGTGTTCAATCGATTGAGCCCATATCATTTGATACTTAATGTTCACTATTAACGTTATACCTTTTGTATATTTTCGCTTTTATGGACTCTTCTCTTTTTTTTGTTTGTTCAAGTTTATAATTATGATTTAATATTTTATCCCGATCGTAGTTTACATGAATATCCTATTAACAATCAATCTTACACATGCATTGAAAATTTGTCACACTTTACAAGCATTATAGTAACTCTATTATCAATATAAGATGTTCTAAAAGGAAAAGGGTTAGGACTATTCTTGAAATGAATTTCCACATATTGGAAGAATAAACATTTTGACATGAGCACAATAAATTTCAAATTCATTTTTGTAAAATATGTGTTTATTGATTGATATATATTAAAATTATTGGCAAAAGAACTAAAACACCCATCTCACATCAAAATCAACAAGATATTATCTAGAGATGTTATCACCTTTATAAAACAATAAAAGGGAATGAGAACTGATAAATCACAACAACGACACAAAGAAGATAATTGCACACATCTAATATCCACCGTTTGTATAGTCGATGCTAAACACAGTGAGGCATAGAGTGCTTCTGAGAAGGTGGATGAAGGGCACATGGAACAGAGTTTTGGATAGGAAATGCATTTGGTGCATAGAGGGCAAAAACCCAACACATGGAAAAAACTAAATGAAGCAAGAAGAAATCAAATTACTTTCACTACGAAGATTACTTAAGGGTCAACCAACTTGCTTGAAATGCGAGAATCTAAAGGTCTTTCAAAGGATCGGTTTTCTTTGTTATGATAAAAGTAACTAGCCCCATATCTTGCAACCTAATTTTAAGAATGCAACATGTTCTACTATCTACAAACCTAACTTTGACAATACAACTCACTTTATAAAGTCTTCATAGATCTTGGCACCTACAAATGTGTCTCCAAAAACTTCAAAGCTTACTTGGCTATAATGATATAATCTTAGCTCTATCTATGTAAAACTTGATCAATGTAGGATATAAGACCAAAATTGAAAATCACTTTAAAATGTTAAGGTTATATCTTATCTTATCTTAATGAAACAAAAACAACAAACATGCATAAGAGTTGTACATATCACTGGATCATCATGTTGTGAGTGTTTGGTTTATATGAATAAATATCATTTAATTCTAAATCATAAAAACATCATGCAAATTATTGTTGCGCATATTAAACAGTGATATTTTGATACCTCTAAATAAATGTTATTATTCGAATGTCCAAAATTTTGTGTAGATTATTGTTATAATAATTCAAACTAAACCATCAAACATCATGTAAGATTTTTTTATCATCCATATAACCATCAAGATAGAGCTTAAGACATTCTCATAATAATGGGTTGACTTCTCTTTCTTTAACATAACTTATGATGAAACTAGAAATATCCCATGGATTCTTGAGAATCCAGATAGTCACATTTAACAAGTGAATTATATATAATTAAAAATCTCATTTTTTATATGGTTGTTTGCGACAATGGATCAAATTTTAGGCTATAACAAATAAAAATTAATTCCTTTGAAAGTCTTAAGATTATGTACCATGAAGTCTTGAATAAAGTGGTGAGTGGCGGATGTTTGCTTTGAAGAGGTCAAGGATTTGAGTGCCCTCTATACTCGATAGTACTCCTTATAATCTAAGGCTCCCGTGCATAAAATCTCAAACAAACCTTTAGATTATAATAAAAATAGTTAGATACTCGTCAAAGATTCATTAGATAATTTATTTTTCTCAACATTATAAAACATATATAATTAGCTTAACCAACTTAATGTATTGATATTATTTCCTTTTCTTCTCTATCTCTTTGTAAAAGAAATAAGATTTACTTATACTAAGTCTTTCCCCTCCCTTTTAAATAAAAGCCTTGCATTTTTTTTTGCTAATTAATTAATTAAACGTACTAACATAAAAAAAATAAAGGGTAACATGTGAGCATTTCAAAGGGGGGCAAATTTGGCATATTTAAATTTGTTTGTTGTCATATATTATATATATAAATTATGTAACAATGTCTAAGAAGAATAAAGAAAATTAAAAGCAATCATATAAATATCACAAAGGAGTTATTAAATATATATTTTTTAGTTTATCAGAACCTATTGAGGAGCTGAGAGATTTATATATGAGAGGCTACAGAAGCTATTGAAGAGGTTTTCAATTATTATTAATAGAGGCTACATAGATGAGACTCGCTCCAAAAACATAAAATCTATGTAGTGACTCGTGCAATAAAGAAAACAGATTTGGTGCAACAAAGAGAACAGATTTGGGCACAACCTGCCTATGAGTAGCTCGGATCAAGATTGAACATGTTGACGTTCACACCTACCTTACCCATAGATATGGGAATGAGGGTATTAGAGTGTAGATCTGATGGGCTCTAGTCCCTTAAGCATGTAAGGGCACCCTAGCCACCGGAAGTGCATGAAGGGGATGGGCCATTTCGCAAGACAATTTGAGAAGTTCGGACAGATCCACTGGATGCTGGGCATGAGGAAGCCATAGGAAATGATGGAGCAGTTTGGCCACCCATAGTTGAACAGTGGAGAGCCCAAGAGCCTTACCGGGGCATACCCGCCTACCGGCACCAAAGGGGGCCAATCTCAAGTCATTTCCCCTTACATCCACATTCTCCCCGCCCTCCGAGTGAAGAAATCTCTCTGGCTTAAATTGGTGAGGCGAATCCCATATCTGGGGATCATGGGTAATTGACCACATGTTCACCATAGCAGTGGTGCCTGCTGGGACGCAGTACATGCCATCGGCTAGGTAAGTGTCTTGTGTGGAGAGGCGAGCCCAAGACAGGAGAGGGCCTGGCGGATGCATTCTCAGTGTCTCCTTCACCACTGCTTGCAGGTATGGCAGTTTATATATGTCGTCTTCCTTGACGCTTCTATCTCGCCCTACCACTGTGTCCAACTCGCATGGACTTTCTTCTCGGGCTTCGAGGATTTAGCACCATCTCCGCCATGGTCCATTCTGTTAGCAGGGCAGTGGTGTCCGTTCCACGGAATATCATTTCCTGCACACAACACGATCAAGACAAGTGGTTAAACAGGTCACGACCCATTCCCTACAATGAAATCGATAGAACACCATATATTTGCATGAACCGATTCTTCTACAATCGTTATAACCAAGTATAGGCGTGTATAGGCTAAAGAGATACCCAAAGAACTGAGATCATGTCCTCGTCCTCAAGCTTATCCTCTCCTTGCAGCGACAGCAGAACATCTACGAAGTCAGAGTCTGCAGCATCCTTTTGCTGCTCTCTCTGTCTCTCTCGGTGTTCTTCTATGATATCTTTAACAAAAGATGTTACGCGGGGCACCAGCTTGGCACAACGCGCATGGATTCGGAGGGGGTCAAGTGGTCGAAGCCAAGGAAGGTGATCCGCCCAGTTAAACGCCCCCAAGAGCTGGAATCCCTCGTCCACCATCTCTCTCAAGCTCTTAACTTCTGCTGAGTCGCTCTCGCCACACACGTCGAACCTCTTGCCAAAGACGCTTCCCATGATGTTGTTCAGGGCTGCTACTGTTAGAAAAATTAACCCAGATTTCACGCCTGTGCCCAACTGCGCTCCGAAACTTGGGCGAAACCGGATTGCGCTCCAGACATGGGCGAAGTTGGACTGCGCTGCCGTAGTCTGGGATCCTGGCAAAGGGCTGACATGACGCCGCAGCTACCCTCTGACAGATGTGACGCTAGTGCGGCGATTGGTCAGAAACCCTAGTTGAGGGCCTGTCAGAACCTGTCAGAGGACAAACCCCAATCCTCCTCTTCTGCGGCTATATAAGGCGTCTCGGGTATTTAAGAAAAAGAGAGGAGGAAGAGCAGTGCAAGAGGAGTAGAGGCAAAGAAAAGTATCTCAGTGAGCAGTTTGACTCAGCTGATTAATGTCTGAGCAGCCGACTCGACATTTTGTCTGTTTTAGTTTATCCTGCAGCGCAGCCTGCAGATGTTGTAATTTCCTCGGTTGAGGAACTCTGTAACCCCCGTTTAATATAAATAAAGTTTGCTATTTGTTTTAGGCATCTTTAGGGTTTGCAGTTTGTTGTTCTCTGTTCCGGTTATTCTCTCCTCTCATACGGGTGTTGCCAAGCCAGGCAAACCCAGCGACAGCCGCGGAAGACGAAGAAGTTGAAGGCCAAAAAGTCTGAAGTCGGCCGCTGTCCGCACTTCACCCAGCACAAGTCCGTCGGCTGACCGAAGTGCAAACTTCGCCGGCTTCGGGGAAGTCGATAGCGGCCGCGAAGAGCGAACTTTGCCCAGTTTCGGGCGAAGTCCGGCTGCAGCCACGAAGAGCGAACTTCGCCCAGTTTCGGGCGAAGTCCGGCTGCGGCCCCAAAGAGCGAACTTCGCCCAGTTTTGGGCGAAGTCCGGCTGCGCAGCTGAAGTGCGCATTTCGCCCATTTTAGGGTGAAGTCCGTCGGCGTGGCCGAAGTTCGAACTTCGCCCAATTTCGGGCGAAGTCCGTTGGCGCAGCCAAAGTTTGAACTTCGCCCAACTTCGGGCGAAGTCTGTCGGTGCGATCGACGTTCGCACTTCGCCCTAGTTTTGGGTGAAGTCCGTTGGAGCCTCTGACTTCCACACTGCACTGTCTGCGCAGTCGATCCGTTTGGACTTCGGCGATTGTTGGAAAAAAAAAAAAAATTAAATTCTTTAAATTGGTATCAGAGCTGATTGTGTCGTGACACGGAGATAAAAGCATGGCTTCTGAGAGAAACTCACTGCAGTTGCAGATCCCATGATTTAACGGCAAGAACTACGATTACTGGAGCATCCAGATGAAGATCCTATTCGGATCTCAGGAGCTATGGGAGTTAGTCGAGAATGGCTACCCAGAACCGATAGATGTAGTAGCACTGGCTGCCCTCTCTCAAGCAGACAAGGATCTGTTGAAAGAGCACAAGAAGAAGGACCAAAAGGCCCTCTTCTACATCATGCAAGCGGTTGAGGAGACCATCTTCCCGCGGATTGCATCAGCCACCAAGGCCAAGCAGGCCTGGGAAACCCTGGCAAGTTCGTATCAGGGCACCGACAAAGTGAAGTTGGTGAAACTACAGATGCTCAGGAGACAGTTTGAGAACCTGCAGATGAGCGATTCCGAGTCGATGAGTGACTTCTTCACCCGAATGACTGACATTATCAACCAGATGCGATTGAACGAAGAAAATTTCCAGAGCTAGAGAATCGTGGAGAAGATTCTTAGAAGTCTGCCTGCCAAGTTCGACTCGATTGTTATAGTAATCGAAGAGTCGAGGGATCTAACAACCCTCTCGACAGACGAACTCATGGGTTCATTGCAGACCCATGAACAGAGGCTGAGCCGTTCATCTCAGACCTCTCTGGAGCAAGCATTTCGGGCTCAAGCCTCAGTCCGAGACAAGCGGAGACAAGACTCCCACCACAGCGCTTCTAGTTCTCAAGGAGGAAGAGGCAGAAGTAGGCGTGGGAGAAGTAACAAGCAAGGAGGGAGATCAAACCCTCATGACACTGAGCCAAGTTGCAACTTTCATTAGCAAGGAGGAAGAGGCACTGGTAGAAATCAACAAGGAAGCTCTCAGCAGAAGAAGGACATGTCAAAGGTCCAATGCTACTACTGCAGTAAGTTCGGCCATTATGCCTCACAATGCAAGAAGAAGATGGTGAACGAGAATCAACAGCAAGCCCATTATATGGAGGAACCTAGAAATGCGGCAGGAGGAAATGTACTGCTGACTTGCAGTATTGAAGAAGAGAGCAAAAAAAACATCTGGTATCTTGACAGTGGTTGCAGCAACCACATGACTGGGAACAGAGAGATGTTCTCACAACTGGATGAAACAGTCCAGTCCGAAGTCAATATGGGGAACAATAGCAAAGTTCCTGTGATGGGGAAAGGAAAGATCCTCATCCGCACCCGGCACGGTGAAAGTAAAACAATTCAAGATGTTTTTTATGTGCCTGGGTTGAAGCATAATCTGCTAAGTGTTGGACAGCTTGTGTAGAAGGGGCACACTGTACTATTCAAAGACGGTGTCTGTTCCATCAGAGACAAAGTGCATGGACAAATCGCAACAGTGTCCATGACAAAAAACAAAATGTTTCCGCTGCAGATTCAGAATGAATCTTTGATGTCTCTGAGTGCAGTTGAGAAAGATGCTACCTGGCTGTGGCATCTCAGATTCGGTCACCTAAGCTTTAGTGGCCTGAATCAACTGCACAAAATGCGAATGGTGAAGGGTTTACCCCTTATCGAGCAACCGAACCAAGTGTGTGAAGGTTGCCTAGTCGGCAAGCAGCACAGGGATGCATTCCCTGTAGGACAGTCTTGGAGAGCATCACGACCTTTGGAACTGGTGCACTCAGACATTTGTGGTCCGATGCAGACCACCACATTTGCTAGCAACAAATACTTCTTGACATTCATAGATGACTTCAGTCGGAAGACTTGGATTTATGCCATCAAGCTGAAGTCAGAGGCATTTTCCAGATTCAAGGAGTTCAAGGCTCTGGTGGAGAAACAGAGCGGTTATTATGTGAAGACTCTCAGAACTGATGGAGGTGGAGAGTACATCTCCAACGAATTCCACAACTACTGCAAGCAGCACGGAATTCGAAGGCAGTTCACTACCAGATACATGCCACAGTAGAATGGCATAGCTGAGAGGAAGAACCGAACCATCATGGAAATGGCGCGAAGCATGATGAAGGCGAAGGGATTATCACATGAATTCTGGGCAGAGGCTGTAACATGTGCAATCTACTTGCTGAACAGATGTCCCACCAAAAGCGTGAAGGACAAAATCCCTCAAGAAGCCTGGAGCGGAGTGAAGCCAAGTGTGGCTCACTTGCGTGTGTTCGGGTGCATTGTATATGCACATGTTCCAGAAGAGAAGCGGCAAAAGTTGGATGATCGAGCTGAGAAATGCATTTTCATAGGGTATAGTGAGCAGGCGAAGGCATATAGGCTGTACAACCCTGTGAAAAATAAGCTCATCATCAGCCGTGATGTGAAATTTCTTGAAGATCAAGCCTGGAACAGGAAGTTAGAGACTGGCCAGTTAGAGCCAGCAGAAGTTCAATCTGTTGACTTGGAAGAAGGAAGTGTGCAGCCACCTGCAACTTCCAACAGCAACAACGATGCCAGCAGTAGCACAACCACTCCATCACGGTCACCTCCACTTGCAAGCAGAATTCAAAATCTGAGGACCCCTGCGAAGACTCGAAGCTTGTAAGACATTTATGAGGCAACCCAAACCCACATAGATGAAGAGCACTCTGACTTTGCATTCTTTACTGAAGTTGATCCAGTAGAGTTCGAAGATGCAAGTCAGAATCAGAAGTGGGTGCATGCGATGGACGAGGAAATAGCAGCCATTGAAAAGAATGAGACATGGCAGCTGACAGAACTTCTAGCAGGGAAGAAGACCATTGGGTTCAAGTGGGTTTATGTTCAACGCCCAAAGAGATGTTGACAAGCATAAGGCCAGACTAGTGGCGAAGGGTTACAAGCAGAAGTCAGGCATCGATTACCATGAGGTATATGCGCCTGTAGCCCGACTTGACATAGTTAGGATGATCCTGGCATTAGCAGCCCAACAAGGTTGGAAGATGTACCAGATGGATGTCAAGTCAGCCTTCCTCAACGGAGTGTTGGAAGAAGAGGTCTACATAGACCAGCCACCTAGTTACGAAATTGAAGGCTAGGAGGGCAAAGTCCTGAAGCTAAAGAAGGCCCTGTACGGTTTGAAGCGAGCACCCCGAGCTTGGTACAGCCGGATTGACGACTATTTTCGGGGAGAATGTGTTTCAAAAATGCCCATATGAGCACACCCTGTACATGAAGACAAATGAAGCAGGTGAGCTCATTATCGTCTGCCTGTATGTGGACGATTTGATTTATACTGGCAACAACAATGTCTTGTTCGACCAGTTCAGAATAGCCATGAAGGAGTTCAAAATGACGGACTTAGGGCTGATGAAGTATTTTCTCGGCATTGAAGTTGACCAATTGACAAATGGCATCTTCATTTCTTAGGGCAAGTATGCGAAGGATGTCTTGAAGTGCTTCAAGATGGAGGACAGCAAACCTGCCATCACACCTGCAGCCACAGGTTTGAAGCTGAGCAAGTTGGATACAGGGAGGAATGTTGATCCAACCTTGTTCAAAAGGCTAGTTGGCAGTCTGATGTATTTGACTGCAACTCGACCAGATCTGATGTTCGGAGTCATTCTGATCAACCGTTTCATGGAGACTCCGAAGGACATGCACTGGCAAGCAGGCAAGAGGATCTTGCGCTATGTCAACGGGACGCGGAACCATGGCCTATTTTACGCCAGACGGGACCAGCTGGAACTGGTCGACTTCAAAGACAGTGACTAGGCTGGCAGTACCGATGATCGGAAGAGCACCTCCGGGTATGCTTTCCATCTCGGATCAGGGGCAGTATCATGGGCGTCCAAGAAACAACCCATCGTTGCGTTGTCCACAGCCAAAGTAGAATATGTCGCCGCCACGTCAGCCGCATGCTAGGTAGTTTGGCTGTGAAGAGTTTTGAGTGAACTGAACTTTCCTCCGAAAGGCGCGACCATAATTTTCTACGATAACAATTCAGCCATTGCACTCTCAAAGGATCCTGTGTTCCATGGCCGGATGAAGCACATAGACATCCGGTATCATTTCATCAGAGAGCTGGTGAAATTTGGCGAAGTACAACTACAGTTTTGCAGGTCCAAGGAGCAGCTGGCTGACATCTTCACGAAGCCTTTGAAGGAGGAAGACTTCATGGATTGCGAGAACAGCTTGGAGTCAAAGCGCTCGTGAAATCAGGCTTAAAGGAGGGTGTTAGAAAAATTAACCCAGATTTCACGCCTGTGCCCAACTGCGCGCCGAACCTTGGGCGAAACCGGATTGCGCTCCAGACAT
Source organism: Wollemia nobilis (assembly GCA_028583015.1). Lineage (NCBI taxonomy): Eukaryota > Viridiplantae > Streptophyta > Pinopsida > Araucariales > Araucariaceae > Wollemia > Wollemia nobilis. The sequence continues at coordinate 12,103,340 of JAQPPZ010002848.1, forward strand.
GGGTGAAGTCGAACTGCGCTGTCGCAGTCTGGGATCCCGACAAAGGGCTGACATGATGCCGCACCTACCCTCTGACAGATGTGACGCTAGTGCGGAAATTGGTCAGAAACCCTAGTTGAGGGCCTGTCAGAACCTGTCAGAGGACAAACACCAATCCTCCTCTTTTGCAGCTATATAAGGCGTCTCGGGTATTTAAGAAGAAGAGAGGAGGAAGAGCAGTGCAAGAGGAGCAGAGGCAAAGAAAAGTATCTCAGTGAGCAGTTTGACTCAGCTGATTAATGTCTGAGCAGCCGACTCGACATTTTGTCTGTTTTAGTTTATCCTGCAGCGCAGCCTGCAGATGTTGTAATTTCCTCGGTTGAGGAACTCTGTAACCCCCGTTTAATATAAATAAAGTTTGTTGTTTGTTTTAGGCATCTTTAGGGTTTGCAGTTTGTTGTTCTCTATTCCGGTTATTCTCTCCTCTCATACGGGTGTTGCCAAGCCAGGGAAACCCAGCGACAGCCGCGGAAGACGAAGAAGTTGAAGGCCGAAAAGTCTGAAGTCGGCCGATGTCCGCACTTCACCCAGCACAAGTCCGTCGGCTGACCGAAGTGCAAACTTCGCCTCGCGCGGGTGGAATCGGCAGCAAAGCGCGAAGAGCGAACTTCGCGCGCGACGAGTCCGGGCGAAGTCCGGCTTCGCGCAGTGCGAACTTCGCCGGTTTAGGCGAAGTCCAGTCGCGCAAGTGCGACTTCGCCCATTTTAGGGCGAAGTCCGTCGGCGCGGGCGAAGTGCGAACTTCACCCAATTTCGGGCGAAGTCCGTCGGCGCAGCCGAAGTTCGAACTTCGCCCAACTTCGGGCGAAGTCTGTCGGCGCGACCGACGTTCGCACTTCGCCCTAGTTTTGGGCGAAGTCCGTTGGAGCCTCCGACTTCCGCACTGCGCAGTCGATCCGTTCGGACTTCGGCGATTGTTGAAAAAAAAAAAAAAAAAATTAAATCCTTCAGCTACTTGAACGTGCTTACGGAGCTTGACTACCCCGTTGGACAGATATTCTTTGTTTATGTTGGCAAGCATGGCGAGGGAGTCCACTTGGCGCCCTGGTTCATGTGCAGCAATCCTCCGTGGAGAGAAGAGATGCGCGGCAGAAATCCTGCGCAGCATCCTCCAATACTCCCCATTAGGCGCAAACCCGATAGCCCTTCCGAACATCAACTGCTGGGCGGACTGCTTGAGAGGCCTGTCTGCAAAGTTAGGGGAGCTTAGAAGTTCTCTGGCCACATCGGGATCACAAGTAACCACTGCCGGAGTTGAACCTAAGCTGAAGGCCATGAGCTTCTTAGCCTTGTGGAGTTGAGCCAAGTGGGCGAGTTTACGGTGAGCAAGGCCGCTCATATCCACGAGGCTTCCAATTATCGGGAACCCTTTTGGCCCTGGAATGGCAGATGCTGTACCCTTTTTATGCCTTCCAGCCCAGGCACCACCCCCTGCCGTCCACCATGTGATTATCAGAGTGCAGATTGCAGCAACAGCTAGTGCTATGTATAGCGGCCATGCACAAGACGTATCGTCGCTGGTTTGCAGGAAGTACCCTCGTCCGTCCTTTGTGAGGAGCGGGATGGTATAAAGCCACCATCCTCCTCCCCCGGAGCTTCCACGGCTTTCCATTGAACCGAAGGAAAATAGCATGCAATGAAGAGGAGCCAAAGGGCTGAATGGTTATGAGGAAGGAAGGTTGCGAAGATGGACTTCAATTTATAGGGTGTGGTGAATGTGCACGGCTGTCCTAAAACGTAGGCCTCGAGCACAAACAAAGATACGCATAGACGACCGAGAGACAAAGGAGATTGAAAATAATGATACGAAATCAAATCAGCAGGGGCCCAATAAGCAGGCACAAACAAAAACCGATAGGCATAAACGACAGAGAGACAACCATGAAAACTGAAAATAAAAATTGGTATTTTCATGGACGGACAGAGAGAGACAACCATGAAAACTGAAAATAAAATGGACGATGTCCGTCCAATGATTGATGAATGTGTACAGCTCATTTTGGAAAATAGAGAAAGTTGGACGGTAGGGAGAGAAAATCGGAAATGTGCAGGAGGGAGCTGGGAATAGATTGGGGTTGGAAAATAGAGAAAGTTGGACGGGAAGGAGAGAAACTCGAAAACGTGGATTGGGGTTGGAAAATAGAGAAAGTTGAACGGTAGGATGAGAAACGTGGATTGGGGCTGGAAAATAAGTTGGACAGTAAGGAGAGAAACTCGGAAACGTGGATTGGGGTTGGAAAATAGAGAAAGTTGGACGGTAAGGAGAGAAACTCGGAAACGTGGATTGGGATTGGAAAATAGAGAAAGTTGGATTTGGAAATGTGGATTGGGGTTAGAAAATAGAGAAAGTTGGACGGTAGGAAAAGAATTTGGGGTAAATAGAAAGGTTCATTTATAAGTACATATCACATGCATCTTTCATATTAAATATGGTAGGAAAAAATAATGTTCATTGAATCGTTCATGCCATTAAACATAACCAAACATGCATGATCATCATTTGTATTTGTCCTTAACCCAAGGCAAGTTCTTTATGCTTAACCCATGGCAAAACATGCCATAGGTTAAGGATAAAGAAAAATTGAAAAACATGATTAGTTATAGAGTAAAGAATGAAGTTACACCAACCACTCACTCGTTTTAGGAAAGCATAAATATATTTTTTTAATGGATTCTTTATTTTGGTGTTTAACTTGTAAGAAAATGTATAATCACCTGCATAACTACTTTTTATTTTATCGGATAAATATACAATGTTAAAAATAATTCACACCAACAAATATGAAATTATAAATGTATGTTGCACATGGTAACAACAATCTTCAAAAATATATCAAAGAGGGTCTATGATTTAATGTAAAACCCTATGGACATGCAATGTTTCTAGACTATTGAAATAACCAATGGAAACAATGGAAACTCTATGTTTGTAAGTATTTTTACACACAAACACCTTAAAAGTAACTTTTACATAACTTCTAAATTTATAATCTTAAAATGGAGTAAATATGATGGAGAGTTTTAGGGATAATGTTTTAAATAAAGTGTTATGTTTAATTCGAAAAAGTAATGACTATGAAACAATACAATAACAAAAATAATAATGAGATCTCGCATATCATAATAGAAAAGATGCACTTAGTTTAATACAAAATATTCACTCTCATCGTTGTTGTAAATAAATCAAAGAAAACATTGCAACTAAGGATTTAAAAGGTCCAAATCCTTATACCCTTTTTGCTTGAGAACTGAAATTAAAGAAAAATAAATAGAATTTATTATGGATCTTATATTATTTTTGGTGGTGTATTTTTAGACAAACAATTAGAGGGTGGCAACATGGTTTGAATTGCATAGTTTACATGTTGACGTTTGTAGTCACCCATATAGCTTTATACATTGAAATGCATACTTAATTATATAATTTTATACGTTGAAATGCATGCTTACTTATATGTAGCTCTATACAATTGAGAAATTTAACTAGGTGTTTATGTGGCATATTTTTATAGCTCATAAAGTGATGAATTGTGACTTCTTAATAAATCGTGATTATGTTTTACTTATGCTACATTGAGTGAAGGTATACAAGTGAGCCTTGAACAACAATTGGAAATTGGCTAAGTTGTATATTTGCTCTTAATGCAAAACATGGATAATCAAACTAAAACCACTAGAAGCTTGAAGTCACTAATGAAAGCCTTATTTTTGTACAAATTGTTACACGTACACCTAAATATATATTTTCTATTTTTTTATAAATTTGGTTAGTGTGAGAAACCCCTATGACCGACGTTCAGTGTTGGGCATCCCCATACCATCATGACCTCTCATAAGGGGGATATCTAAGCTTATCAATAGGGAATTTAACACACAAGAGGGAGAGCTTAGCTTATCAATAGGGAATTTAACACACAAGGGGCTTACATACACACACACGTGTCATGGTTGGAACTTTGGACCTCTTAAAGAAGAATCGAAGCCCAAACTGTTGCGTTGTCCCCATCAGGACAAACTATTGGATAGAGAGAAAACCTCTAAAGCCTCTCTTAGTTTGCCGACAATGTCGTCTCATCTAGGTATACCATTATTTAGAGAGAATCCAAAGGAGAATTGTTTTGTGTCTGCAAAGACAGTATGAGAGGTGGTTTGAACAATGAACCTCTCATTTATAAGTGTCGGGGCCATATTCTAGAAACCAACTACACTTCAAAGATGCATAGGGGGTTGTTCGAACACTGGACCTCCCATTTATTAGTATCGGGGCCATGTTTCGAAAACCAACTATACTGAAATGATGAACCGTGCACCTAAATATATTTTCTACATATAACTTATAAATTTATAATAAAAATGAAGAGTTTTGGAGAGAATACTCTGGATAAGGTAAGGTGGAATGTTATGTTTAACTAGAAAGGGTAATATTGGCTAGAAATAATACCATAAGAAAAAGAGAATTTTTGTTGGTTCAATGCCCGATGTGCTTCAATACCTACTGCTTGCATTGGTAAGTCATATTACCTAGGCCAACATCTATAGTAGACCTAGTTATGGGATAAAATACTCTATGGGATAAGTGGAGAGCTAATATAATACTATAAGAGAGCCAATAGAGAGAGAAACTTGGAAATGTGGATTGGGGTTAGAAAATAGAGAAAGTTGGACGGTAGGAAAATAATTTGGGGTAAATAGAAAGGTTCATTTATAAGTACATATCACATGCATCTTTCATATTAAATATGGTAGGAAAAAATAATGTTCACTGAACCGTTCATGCCATTAAACATGACCAAATATGCATGATCATCATTTGTATTTGTCCTTAACCCAAGGCAAGTTCTTTATGCTTAACCCATGGCAAAACATGCCATAGGTTAAGGATAAAGAAAAAATGAATAACATGATTAGTTATAGAGTAAAGAATGAAGTTACACCAACCACTCACTCGTTTTAGGAAAGCATAAATATATATTTTTAATGGATTCTTTATTTTGGTGTTTAACTTGTAAGAAAATGTATAATCACCTGCATAACCACTTTTTATTTTATCGGATAAATATACAATGTTAAACATAATTCACACCAACAAATATGAAATTATAAATGTATGTTGCACATGGTAACAACAATCTTCAAAAATATATCAAAGAGGGTCAGTGATTTAATGTAAAACCCTATGGACATGCAATGTTTCTAGACTATTGAAATAACCAATGGAAACAATGGAAACTCTATGTTTGTAAGTATTTTTACACACAAACACCTTAAAAGTAACTTTTACATAACTTCTAAATTTATAATCTTAAAATGGAGTAAATATGATGGAAATTTTTAGGGATAATGTTTTAAATAAAGTGTTATGCTTAATTCGAAAAAGTAATATGGCTATGAAACAATACAATAACAAAAATAATAATGAGATCTCGTATATCATAATAGAAAAGATGCACTTAGTTTAATACAAAATATTCACTCTCATCGTTGTTGTAAATAAATCAAAGAAAACATTGCAACTAAGGATTTAAAAGGTCCAAATCCTTATACCCTTTTTGCTTGAGAACTAAAATTAAAGAAAAATAAATAGAATTTATTATGGATCTTATATTATTTTTGGTGGTGTATTTTTAGACAAACAATTAGAGGGTGGCAACATGGTTTGAATTGCATAGTTTACATGTTGACATTTGTAGTCACCCATATAGCTTTATACATTGAAATGCATACTTAATTATATAACTTTATACGTTGAAATGCATGCTTACTTATATGTAGCTCTATACAATTGAGAAATTTAACTAGGTGTTTATGTGGCATATTTTTATAGCTCATAAAGTGATGAATTGTGACTTCTTAATAAATCACGATTATGTTTTACTTATGCTACATTGAGTGAAGGTATACAAGTGAGCCTTGAACAACAATTGGAAATTGGCTAAGTTGCATATTTGCTCTTAATGCAAAACATGGATAATCAAACTAAAACCACTAGAAGCTTGAAGTCACTAATGAAAGCCTTATGTTTATACAAATTGTTACACGTAAACCTAAATATATAATTTCTATTTTTTTATAAATTTGGTTAGTGTGAGAAACCCCTATGACCGACATTCAGTGTTGGGCATCCCCATACCATCATGACCTCTCATAAGGGGGAGATCTAAGCTTATCAATAGGGAATTTAACACACAAGAGGGAGAGCTTAGCTTATCAATAGGGAATTTAACACACAAGGGGCTTACATACACACACACGTGTCATGGTTGGAACTTTGGACCTCTTAAAGAAGAGTCGAAGCCCAAACTGTTGCGTTGTTCCCATCAGGACAAACTATTGGATAGAGAGAAAACCTCTAGAGCCTCTCTTAGTTGGCCGACAGTGTCGTCTCATCTAGGTATACCATTATTTAGAGAGAATCCAAAGGAGAATTGTTTTGTGTCTGCAAAGACAGTATGAGAGGTGGTTTGAACAATGAACCTCTCATTTATAAGTGTCGGGGCCATATTCTAGAAACCAACTGCACTTCAAAGATGCATAGGGGGTGGTTCGAACACTGGACCTCCCATTTATTAGTATCGGGGCCATGTTTCGAAAACCAACTATACTAAAATGATGAACCGTGCACCTAAATATATTTTCTACATATAACTTATAAATTTATAATAACAATGAAGAGTTTTGGAGAGAATACTCTGGATAAGGTAAGGTGGAATGTTATGTTTAACTAGAAAGGGTAATATTGGCTAGAAATAATACCATAAGAAAAAGAGAATTTTTGTTGGTTCAATGCCCGATGTGCTTCAATACCTACTGCTTGCATTGGTAAGTCATATTACCTAGGCCAACATCTATAGTAGACCTAGTTATGGGATAAAATACTCTATGGGATAAGTGGAGAGCTAATATAATACTATAAGAGAGCCAATAGAGATCCCATTCTTTTTATACAATTCACGAGAGGAACCCTAGTAATGAGCATTAAATATTGGTGTTTTTAGTCCAAGAACCATAACTTTTAGTCATTGCTCCTTTTGAAGCTATCCTTTACCTTTTGTGGCACACTGCTCTGGAACGTATTAACAATCGAATATAAAATAACATAATCTAAAATATATAATTAACGTTTATGCTCATACTGAGTGGTCATTTCACTCTCATTTTTGTTGTAAATAAATAAAAGAAAACATTGCAAACAAAGAGTAGAGAGGCCCAAATCCTTACACCTTTGGTTTGAGAACTAAAATTCAAGGAAGAAAAAATAATTATGGTTTGTGCATTCTTTTTGGTGTGCTCTTAGAAAAACATTTAGAGGGTGCCAACATAATTTTAATTGTATATTTTACTCACTGAAGCATGTATCCACCTATGTATAGGTTTATACATTGAAATATGTATTTACTTGTATGTCACTCTATACAATTGAGATGTTTGATCTTGTTTATAGCCCATAGAATGATGACTCATAACTTCATAATGAACCCTGAATGTACTCATTCATGCAACAATGATCTAAGACATACAAATGAGCCTTGAGCAATGGTAAAAAATCAACTAAGTTCCATATTCGCTTTTAATATTGTACATATTCCATTTTCTTCGACAGTATCTTAGTGTCTGCTAATAACAACAAAGACATTAGAATACGATGAGTAAAAAATGTGAAAATGAAATAAGTGATAGTTGTGTAACAAAAGAAGTTGGTCAAATATACATAACAAACATTAATTGCCCTTCAGTTCACTTAGTTATGGATGTAGGGGTATAGTACAAATATCGAATTTTCAAATACTAATCTACAATAAGATGCATAAGAAAGAAGAGGAAGACCTAAAATCATTATTAGCCTAATTCCAATGCCAGCATTCAATATTAGGCTCATCTCATAACAAAGCAAATACATTACAATGCTAATTTTTATCAACACATGCAATGCCATAGAACAAAATATTTAAATAGATACATAACCTAGAATAAAATGGTTTCATGGTTGAATTAAAAATTATTTAAGCTACAGTCGATGGATAAGAAATCAACAAATATTAGGTATAAATTATTCAAAGGGTTCGATACTTGGTCAATAAATAAGATCGGTTTAGCAAATAGGAGCAATACGCCAAGCATAAACCTAAAATACTTACCGATCAATTTGGAACCCCAAAACATTGGATAATAGCCTTAAGATAATAGAAGATATGTTTCTTGAACCTTCTTTCACGTAGTGATATTCACACTCTTAAACTTATAAATTTTGGAAATTACAACTTGTCTTATTCTTACTTAAGGTTTCATGTCCTTATCAACCAAGTAGCTCATAGAGAAAGTAGAATTCTATACACAATAATCTTCCCTCTATGACGAGCTACTTATCAAGGAAATTTGATAATGTATTCATCGCTTCCATTTATCTTGTCAAAACCCAAGCTAAACTTGTATGAGGAAGAGATTGAAGAACAGAATGCATGTAAACGAAAAAAGTAATTTTTAAGGAGATGTAAAATAAATTTTGTAATCTAGTGGTGATTGCATTGACAAGGTATTACAAGAGCTTACCCGATGAGTGAATGTAGGAATATTTGGCTTAGTTTTTAAAAGGTCATATTGTAGACACTCCCGCAATCACCAAAAAATGAGTTATATCTACTTTTGCAAATCTGCACATAACCATATCAAGTGGCATTAGCTCAACTGGTTAGATTCCTCAATATTTAAAGAGGTGACCAAGGTTCAAATCTTGCCAAGCGATACATGGATAATATCCAAGCTTTGTTGTAATACCAATGTGGTGATGATGTAATATGGATGGGGCCCTATGTATGACAAACACCAAAAGCTCCTGTGTATGCCATTTCAAGATAACCTTTTTCTCATGAAAAAGGCGAGTAGATTTATAAATTTTAAGTGATTCCTGTTAGGCACTTAAGTTATTTAACGTTGATTAATTTCAATTTAAATAACTGTCCGAGTCACTCTTGAGACAAGATTTTGAGATAAACCCACATTTAGTTGTCAATTTCATAACACATAAATCTCAACTTTTTGTTTAAAGTTTCATTTAACTCAGACAACATCCATAAAACAACCTTACAACGATGAGTTTTATAGGCAATTGTATTATTGATACTCGTGTTTTTTGGGATGTTAAATGCAACAAGTGAAAGAAAGTACTTACTAGTTTTATAAATTAGCTTAATTTTTATTCAAATTTTACTTAACGATATTATTTTTTAATTATTTTAACTATACTTATCTTTCTTGTGATTGGATATCATATCTAAATTGAAACATCGTTAAGAATTGATATAAAATATGATTTCTTTTTACAAAAATTAATTTGATTGTAAATAAATATTTATATAAATATAAAACCAAATAATTTGTCACCTTTAGATCAAAAATTTGTTTTTATTTTTTGCTATCGTTTAAGTGCTAGCGTAAAAAAAAAATAAAAAAATCTATTTTTGAGTGTTGGTCCATGTCTATTTGGATGAAATTTTATTTTTTAGTAAGACCTTGTAGGAGCACCTGATGCATATTTGACGAGTTTTTGAGAAGCTGAGTGAGGAGCAGTTGCTGATTAATTTTGAAAAAGTGCAGTTTTGTGAAGGAGTTGGTGTATCTAGGATTTGTCATCTCAGCTGAAGGTCTTAAAATGGACCTAGAAAAAGTGAGGGCTATCATTGAATGGCCTACCCCAAGGAGCATGACAAAGGTAAGATCATTCCATGGTCTAGCAAGTTTTTAAAGAAATTTTATTAAGAATTTTAGCAGTATTTATGCACCCCAAACAAAAACAATGAGAGGGGATAAGAAGGAGTTTAAGTGGACTTCTAGATTTCAATAAGGTATTTTAGATAGATTGTGATGCTAGTGGTAGTGCCATAGAAGTTGTATTGAGTCAAGAAGGTAAGCCTGTTGCCTATTTTAGTGAGAAGCTTAATGAGGCTAGGATGAAGTATTTCATCTATGATCAAGAGTTTTATGCTATAGTTCAGGCTTTGAATAAATGAAGATACTATTTGTTGCAAAAAGAGTTTATTTTATATACTAATCATCAGGCCTTACAGTATATTAATAGCCAAGGGAAGCTAAATCAGACGTACTTAAAATGGGTTGAGTTTTTGTAGGGTTATACCTTTGTGTTGAAGCATAGAAGTGGGAAGTCAAAAAGAGTCACAGATGCCTTAAGTAGAAGGTAAAATTTATTGACATAAATGAAGGTGGAGGTTGCAGGGTTTGATGAACATAAGAGTTTGTACCCTGAAGATCCAGATTTTACAAAAGATTAGAGAGCTTTCTTGGCACCAGTTACTTTGGACAGAAGTAAATGGTTGGATTTCCTAATCGAAGATGAAATATTGTTTAGAGGAAACCAATTGTGTATTACAAGGAGTTTGATGAGAGAGAATCTGGTCAAGGAGAAGCATAGTGGAGGGTTGGCAGGACACTTTGGTTGGGATAATACCATTGGCTTCATTAGTGAGAATTACTATTGGCCATAGTTACAGCAAGATGTGAAGAGATTTATACAAAGTTGCAGAGTATGCCAGATGGCCAAGGGTGTGAGACAGAACACCAAATTATATTAGCCAATACTTGTACCAAAGAAGCCATGGGAAGACATCAGCATGGATTTTGTTCTTGGCCTATCAAGGACACAGAGGGAGACTGACTCCATATTTGTGGTGGTTGACAGGTTTTCAAAGATGGCATATTTCATTCCCTGCCATAAAACTAATGATGCAGTTCATGTTGTAGTGTTATTTTTCAAAGAGGTGGTACGACTACATGGTCCACCAAAGAGCATCATTTCAGATAGAGATTGAAAGCACGAGATTCCGGGCAAAGGAAACATAATTGCAATGCATTCAAATCAAATACGCTTAAATCCTAGAAATGTAAAGTGCATGAAATGAAAGAGACGCATTGAAATGAGATACAAGCAAAATGGAGAAAACACAACCCTTTCATTAAACTTTCTTGATCTCTGTTACAAAGACGCCTCCTCCCTTTTCAGGGGCTAGGAGCGTTAAAAGAATTTGATTACAATCAAGACTTAAGGTTCCTCTTTCCGCGTGCCCACACTTGAAATGGGCGGGCCAAGATGATTCCGCCGTTGATGTTGATGAGTCCTTAACCTCTGTTGCTCCTCCTGCGAACAAGGAAACAACAAAGATGTCAGTAGCACCTGCTGCAAATAAGAAGTGTTGGTTCTCTAAAATGAACGAAAGATGCATGCACATGATTAACTAAATCGATAGACAAAATGACTCTAAATGACCTAAAAACTTGACAGAGGATATAAGATATCACCAGAGGTCCACTGCCATTGAAACAGTCAGCCAATATGCCTTAAACTGGAATTCGTCCCTGGGCATGACGAATTCTGACTGCTATTCATCCTTGGGTGGGACGAATTCTTCTATGTTGGAAAAGCCGACCTAATGCTGCTCCAATGTCGAATCCCGAGACCTCCAAAACACCTGTAAACAGAGGGGTTATGTAATTGGGGCCATTTTGGGACGACCCAGATGGTCGGATTCTCCCAATTTGGCCTCTATCCTCGAGAATTTGATATCGCCACCTGCAAGTTAGTGAAACAACAAAGCGACACAAAGCGTGATAAAATCTGATCAAAATGTTATGAAATTGAAGCTATGAGTTAACCAGACAGAATAACACAATATGCAACCTGAAACAATAATCTAGAACACTTTAAAATAAAACTTAGAAAAGTGCGGGGGTGCCCCAGTGGGCCTCCCACCATTGGCACTTGATTTCGACGCCAATCCACTAGGGATGGGCCCAAAACCTCTTAGGATTGGGATATCTGCGAATTGGTGGTGTAAGGTGGTCAAATTTTGGATTTGGGTTGGATCCACGCTTCCAAGAGCCACCCAATAACATCCCTTGCAAAAGAGATTAGTGGATGTGAGAAGGTGAATCAAAAGGATGCAAATGGGTATTCAATTGGATAGCACTTCGTTGCTTGAAATCGCATCCAATCTCTATATTTTGGGTGAGAAAAGTCCCACATTTTATAGACCCATGGGGTCTCTTTTGAGAGGGAAGCATAAGTGCCATGTGTTGGTCATAGGTGCCATGTGGTGGTTATGTCTTCCCATGAGGGAGGAGAGTCCTCCATGACTTGGGCTTTCATAACTGCCCTTGTGACAGTCCTCTAACGGCCTATATGTCCACCCACACACGCGTGCGAGGCAGGAGCCATCAACTGACTGTCCTGGGCTGCCACTTGGCGCCATTCTTCTTTTTGCCCATTAAACTCAGAATTCATCCCTACTAGATATGAATTCAGAATTCGTCTCTAGGTGAGACGGATTCCATTTTGAATTCGTCCCTGGGTGAGACGAATACTGAGCAAGGTGTCTAAATGTACCAAATTGCCTCTTGACCTTACAAAATTGCTATGAAAGTGGTTAGGACCACTGTTTGACCTCTGAGGGCTGCCCTGGGGGCTGTTTTTGTCAAAGCGATCAGTGTTTGCAGTCACATAATCAGATTGGTGCTGTTTTGATGTCTATAGATGCCCCTTTTTGGGATGCGTTGTGCATAGCGCAACGTCGAGCAAAAATAGTTAACCAAAGCACTAATGATTAGGGTTTCTTGGTAACCTAACCAAATTTTGATGCCCCAAGCATGGAAAGGGCATGCATTCTTTAATCCTTGCTTCTGACGAGCTAATGAGTTTGATTTCAAGTGTTAACCTATTTTGGTGAGGTGTGACTTGAGCTTGGACATTGATCAGTCATGATTAGGCAAAGGGTGCAACCTTTTATCCTCAGGGGAACCTTGTGTTCATGATTCACGAAATGCCAAGTGTTTGATTGATTTGATTGTTGCTTGTTTATTGCCCCAAGTAGGAGCATGATTGTCTTTGTCAATGATTCTTTGAATGCATGTCATTGCCTTGATTAGGTGTTTGCTTGTTGATTGGTGACTAAGTGTGACTACCCCCTCAAGCGACGAATCGATGAGGGAATGACCTTCGTGAGAAAAGAGATGAGTCGCTTGACCCAAGATGACTTGTGCAAGGGTGCCTTTAGATGGTTTATCGTTAAGCATGTGCAATTTTTCCAACATTTGGACCTATTTTTGGTGGGTGGTAACCCTTTTTGTGATGCTGTTCGGAGCTGAAATTGGCAAAAATCCATCTTCCCATGGAGCGGTCCGGCTAAAGTAGCCTTCTTAGGGAGTAGGATGATGACAATTTGTGACCCCAACGTCTGTTTTGTATGCCAAGAGGTTAAGTGCAAGAGCACTTGTGTCCGGAAATGCTTATTGCTTTGTTTTTATGTTGCATTTTTTTGTTGTTTTTGAGTGGGTTTTGACCCTTTTTGTGATGCCATAATGGGGTGAAAGTGTCGAAAGTATGTCTTCCCATGGAGCGATACGGCTAAGGGTGCCTTCTTAGGGAGTAGGAGAGTGACAATTTGATCCCCGACATCGATTTTATATGCCAATATATTAAGTGCAAGAGCACTTGTGTCCGGCAATGCTTATTGCTGTTTGTTTTTGTGTTGCATTTTTTTGTTGTTTTGATTTTTTTTTGTGACACCATTTGGGGATTAAATTGTCAAAAATCCATCCTCCCGTGGAGTGGTTCGGCTATGGTAGCCTTCTTCGGGAGTAGGATAGTGACAATGTAAATCCCGACATCAATTTTTCTATGCCAAGAGGTTAAATGCAAGAGCACTTGTGTCTGACAATGTTTATTGTTGGTTTTGTGTTGCATTTTTTGTTGTTTTGTTGTTTTTTGTGACACCATTTGGGGATTAAATTGTCAAAAATCCGTCCTCCCGTGGAGTGGTCCGGCTATGGTAGCCTTCTTCGGGAGTAGGATAGTGACAATGTAAACCCCGACATCAATTTTGCTATGCCAAGAGGTTAAGTGCAAGAGCACTTGTGTCTGGCAATGTTTATTGTTGGTTTTGTGTTGCATTTTTTTTGTTGTTTTTGTTGTTTTGATTTTCTTTGATTTTATGCATGATGGTTGATGAATATGGATGCATGCATGTTGATTTATTTTGATGGATGCATATGCTATGATGAATGCAAATGTTTTTTATTTATATGTGATATGCAGAGATGAAATGGATGAATGGGATTTGTGATGTTTGGCTATGGCACCATAGACTGTTTAGAACTCTTTTATTTTGTTTTTAGGTGATTGTTGTGATGCGTGACTTTGTATGTATACATGTGGTTTTTCTATTTTTTTGTATTTTTTGATGGTATTGTAAGGGTGAAAAGTAGTGCATTTGGTTTAGAAATGTAGCTAAGTTTTTCTGAGACTCAGACGATTTTAACTTACTAGCCATGACTATACTTTGTCTTACAAGACTTTTGAACAAGGTATGAATCAGACTTGTTTTTGACCTAGCTATTTCACATCCTCGTGTGTGCTATTGAGTTCATTTATGTGGTATTCATCAGGATACCGCCAGTGCCAGATGGGCTTTCAACCGAACCTGTACTGAGGATCACCTAATTAGCTCCACTAACTCCTTTGTTGTATTTAGTCAGATTAATCTGTGGTGTTATCCAAGATGCCATAAGCTAGCTCATCCACATGCAAACATTGATCTGTATGCAAGTTAATGTGATAGATATATCGTCATGCGAGAGGTTTACCACTAGTTATCGATAGGCTATCAACCAAATCCGTATTGTGGCTTGCCTTATGACCTTTTAGAATGCTGAGAGTTCCAGGGATTCAAGTTCCACTCCCTTATTTTCTTCAATTGTATTAGGATACTTGCTCGTTTGTAGTGATAAGATCACTATTTATTTTTATTTGTTTTTCTTTTGAGCAAGGGATTGGGGATATGGAGTGATGAAAATCACTATCGTTTGTGCCTTTGATTTTTGCACTGTAAGATGTCAAGTATTTGATTTTTGACATTTTGCAAATTTTTTGATGTTTTGCAATTATTGAGAACTAGGGATTCTTAAGGAATTGGTTAGGGAGGATGCTTGTCCTTTTGCCAACTCTCAGCATTCTTGGGGTCATTCGCACAGGGGGATGAGCAAGATAACCGTTTCACTTTTGGTGACTTGGATTACTATGCAGGTTTCATCTTTCGTTCACACAACTTAGGAATTGTTTTATGTGTTTTAATTTGTGTTGGGATGTTACGTAACAAGGTGTATTTCAAGTGTAACTCTACCTTCGTAAAATCTGTCTGACTCGGTACATGACATAGCTAAAAATCAAAATGATGACTGAATCACGAAAACTCTTGATACATTAAAAGACCACTGACTCTAGTGTGGTAAAAGCAATGCATGGTGTTTTTGTTGTTTTTGTAAAATGGAACAGTGTGGAGCAAGATGGACTTAGTAGGGCAATTACAGCCTATGGTGCCCTTTGACCTATACGACCACAAATATGCAATGTATGGATGCAGTGCTTAATGCAACTATGTATTTTTGTATTTTTGATGGTTTGATTTTTGTGAATATGAATATGAGGTGCGAGAAGAGCTCTCTATTGATGAATTTGAGTATGCCTAGAAATGAGATGCAAATTTTTATTGTTTTTGATTATTTTTTATTTTTGACCAAGTGATTATGATAATCCTTGGAACTTTTTGGGGTGACCAAGTGATTGCGATAATCCTTGGAGCTTTTTTTTTTGGGGTGACCAAGTGATTGCGATAATCCTTGGAGCTTTTTTTTGGGGTTTTGACCAAGTGATTGTGGTAATCCTTGGAGCTTTTGGGTTTTTTTTGACCAAGTGATTGTGATAATCCTTGGAGCTTTTGGGTTTTTTTTGACCAAGTGATTGTGATAATCCTTGGAGCTTTTTGAGGTGACCAAGTGATTGCGATAATCCTTGGAGCATTTTTGATTTGACCAAGTGATTGCGATAATCCTTGGAGCTTTTTGGGTTTTGACCAAGTGATTGCGATAATCCTTGGAGCTTTTTGGGTTTTGACCAAGTGATTGCGATAATCCTTGGAGCTTTTTGGGTTTGACCAAGTGATTGCGATAATCCTTGGAGCTTTTTGGGTTTTGACCAAGTGATTGCAATAATCCTTGGAGCTTTTTGTGTTTTGACCAAGTGATTGTGATAATCCTTGGAGCATTTTTTGTTTGACCAAGTGATTGCGATAATCCTTGGAGCTTTTTGGGTTTTGACCAAGTGATTGCGATAATCCTTGGAGCTTTTTTTTTTTTGGTTTGACCAAGTGATTGTGATAATCCTTGGAGCTTTTTGGGTTTGACCAAGTAATTGCGATAATTCTTGGAGCTTTTTGGGTTTTGACCAAGTGATTGTGATAATCCTTGGAGCTTTTTGGGGTGACCAAGTGATTGTGATAATCCTTGGAGCTTTTGGTATTTTGACCAAGTGATTGTGATAGTCCTTGGAGCTTTTGGTGTTTTGACCAAGTGATTATGATAATCCTTGGAGCTTTTGGGGTTTTGACCAAGTGATTGTGATAATCCTTGGAGCATTTTTGGGTTTGACCAAGTGATTGCGATAATCCTTGGAGCTTTTTGGGTTTGACCAAGTAATTGCGATAATCCTTGGAGCTTTTTGGGTTTGACCAAGTAATTGTGATAATCCTTGGAGCTTTTTGGGTTTTGACCAAGTGATTGCGATAATCCTTGGAGCTTTTTGGGTTTGACCAAGTAATTATGATAATCCTTGGAGCTTTTTGGGTTTGACCAAGTGATTGCGATAATCCTTGGAGCTTTTGGGGTGACCAAGAGATTGCAATAATCCTTGGAGCTTTTGGGGTGACCAAGCGATTGCGATAATCCTTGGAGATTTTTGGTTTGGACTATGGCTCTTCAGGGGATAGAGGTACCCCCAGCTTGATGGTCTTTGTGCTCCAGATCTGGCTCTGGAGGTATGGGCACGAATGGATCGGCCCTATGCATGGATAGGAGGATAGAGTCTACCCCTGGCACTGATGTTGTTATGGGATCTCTGGGCGGAAGTTGATCTTTATGTGCCCAAATTTGTGGATGTAATGCTTGGTCCCACTGGGGTGGGTTAACACACCACTCATGTCCTAGTATTATGTTTATATGTTGACATGCTTCCTCAAATTTTATGGGATGTCGATGCTATCGCATGTGATTGCTGTGGGCTATCTCTATTTCATATTCACTTTCAACTAGTGAGTACAGCTCATAAGAATCTAGAGAATTTGAGACATGGAGGACTGCATCATCAGGTAGCCGTATGGTTAAAGGTTGATCCTCTTTGAAAGGAGCTTCATGTAAGTTGGGCCTTGGGAGCTCCAAAATCTTGGTCTCTATCGACTCTAAGTGCTCTAGAACTTTGCATGTATCGGGGGATTTGAGCTCCTCCTCTTTGATTGGTTCTTGTTGAGGAACTTGGGGTGTATGGAGGGGTAACTGGATAGCACCCCCCATGCCTTGATAGGGTAGTTCATCCCGCTCTTCTTCTTGCTCTGATTCCTCAGAAGCTTCTTGATGAATTTCTAAGGGTGGACCATGAACCTGAGTGGGTTCCTGAGGAAGAGGCCCATCATTGTTTATAGAATTAGCCTCCCGCTCATGTCTGGGAGGCATTCTGGGAGATGCTTGATAAGGTCGCGGAGACTCGTCTCGCACCCGGGGGTTGTGCCCCTCATACTGTTGTGCTCTTTGGGTGCGAGGGGTTGGCACCCTCTCAGGTAGTTTATAGCGCAACTTATCCACTTTGCACTGCATATATAAGTATTCTAACTCCTGACAACCTTGCTCAAGCTACGTGATTCGAGCTTGGCAGGCAACTTTTCTGGTGACTGTCGGGTCAATTTGGTCTACCCTATTTTTCTCAGGAGGTTCAGATTTGTGCCTCTCATAATGTTTTGTCTTATGTGTGTGAGGGGTTGGAGTCCTTTCCTGCATAGTGTGTTGGAACAACTCATCCTTCTAGCACTGAAGGCACTCTTCGTTAATATGGTACAGTTTCTCTAACGGTAGTCGATCGAGCTCAAGTTGCATGCGTCGTATCCAGCATGCGATGTGCTCGATAGATTCTAAGATAGTTGGTCTTGTCACTTCATGTCTAGAAGTCCTATGTGCCTCTCCTAGATATCTATCTCGGTCATAGTGATCCAAGATCTCTATAGGCTGCATCCCTCTGTTGGGGGTAACAACATTCCCTCGAGGCTTTGGCCTTAGTGAGTGGTCCTGATAGATAGCAGGTGTAGAGGCATATTGCTCCCGCACTGTATATTGCTCTCGAGGAAGGTAGGGATATTCCTCTTGCTCTATTTCATAAGTGAAAAAGGGACGGATGGAGTTAGTTCGCCCCACCTGAGGAGCCTTGTGCTCTAGATTTTTCTTTGTAGTCCTGACAACTAGAGGGGGTGAAGGAGGGATAATGTAATCATGTGGTTCCTCCCGTCAAACCCTATGTTGACCTAGCGCTTCATTGCGTGATGACCACTCATAGAAATATTCTAAGGGAGCTCTCCTATGACTGTACCCATCATGGAAGGGTGTGTGCTGAATGCTATGCTGAATAGGAGTGCTCCTCGAAGAGGTGTCCCTGTAGTCCCTTTCCTTTAAGGTGTGGAGGGGACCGCATTGTGTTAGTCCAACCGGGCCTTGTGTGTTAGGTCACCAAGGTGGTATGACCAAATCCTTGGGATTGTAACGGAGATGACTCATGCCTCCTTGGACATTCCCCATAGCATCCGCCTGTGATTGGGCTTGGCTACGGGTGAGCACCATGATGATGTCTCTCTAAAAACCCTAAAAATTGAAATGAGTCATATGGGGCCAAAAATTGGCATGTGCATCCCTATTATAGTATATAAGACAAAAATGGAGTTTCAAGTCCTAGCTCTAAATACATTAGGAGATATTGACATCCGAACAGCTCAAAAAGTGTAAAAAATTGGGCACGCAATTTTAGAACCTAATTTCGGGGCACTAGATGATGGAATTTAGCCCTGAAAACTAGATTTTTTGGGAAATAAAACTCTAGGGAGTTATCCCAACTAACTCCCTGTAAAATTTCGTGTCAATCGGAGCTACGGTTGAGAAGTTATGGCCCCGACAAGATGCACTAAAATTTAGGAAAAAAAAGTAAAATTTCCTAAATTTCATTGGATGCTCCCGCATCACTTATGGGCACATTTGGGGTGATTTTGGGTTGACCAAAGGGTTCATGGACACCTTTGGGGAATTTTGGAGTGACCAAGCGATTACGGGAATCCTTGGAGCTTTTTGGAGAAAATGACAAAATGCGTAGATTTTTATCTTTTGTTTATGATTTTTCTTTTTGTTACACTAAGCAGAAATGAACACACACATATACAAACCATGATTATCTCTTTTAGGGATTAATAGTGTGTCCTAAACTGGTTTAGTGCATTTTGATGTTTTGTTTTGTTTTTGTAGGTTTTGAAGAACGTTCAAATGCATTATGACGGCTCATATAACTCCCAAAACGGTAGCCCCTTTAATATACCAACTAGGCCGATATACCAACCTCTCTATATACCCGCCCTTACGAGAGAGAGACTATAGGTATGTGAGAGCAGAAGGTACATGGTACATAGGCGGTACGAAAGGGGGATTGTCCTATTAATGGCACCTACCATAGAAGACTTATCCTCGCGCACATGGGAATCACCCCAGTGACGCTCAGTCAGATTTCGTCAGGATTTATGCCTAACAACAGTTGAAAATCAAGGAAATGGATGCAAAGCTAAGCCAAGGTGGTGATGAACCCACCGTTGGTCTTGCTCAAGGGCTGGGGTCTTACGACCAGCTCCTTGGTTTAAAGTTGTTGCGTGATGTGTGTGTGATTCCTTTTATTTGAAAAATAAAACATGCAGCAACACTACTTTCTTTAAGCAACACGTAATTTGAAAGAAAAAGAAATAGAAACAAAAAGTAGAAAATAACGAGAATAGTTTAAGAACCCCTACCTCTTCTATACCCAAATCTGTTGTTTTCTAATCTTCGTCTATGAAAAGTTGCAGGCGAGAATTCGTCCCTCGGTGAGACGAATTGCAGAACGAAATTCGTCCCTCCCAGAGACGAATTTGAATTCGTCTCAGGGTCAGACGAATTTCAGTAAAGCAATCACCACAGTCAAGGATGAATAACAGTCAAAAACCAAAAAGGTACCTGTCAAACAAAAAACACAAAAATTTAATTAGTTTTTGTGATCTTAAAAACCAGGGAACAGTGTCCCACCGTGATCGCCACTGAAAGCATGAGATTTCGGGCAAAGGAAACACTAATTGCGATGCATTCAAAATTAAATACGCTTAAGTCCTAGAAATGTAGAATGCATGAAATGAGAGAGACACATTGAAATGAGATACAAGCAAATGGAGAAAACATAGCCCTTTCATTAAACTCTCTTGATCTCTGTTACAAAGACGCCTCCTCCCTTTTCAGGGGCTAGGAGCGTTGAAAGAATTTGATTACAATCACTTAATGTTCCTCTTTCCACGTGCCCACACTTGAGATGGGCGGGCCAAGATGATGCCACCGTTGATGTTGATGAGTCCTTAGCTTCTGCTGCTCCTCCTACGAACAAAGAAACAACAAAGATGTCAGTATCACCTGCAGAGGGCCACTGTCATCGAGACAGTCGGCCAATCTACCTTCAACTGGAATTCATCCCTGGGCAAGATGAATTTTGACTACTATTCGTCCTTGGGTGGGACGAATTCTTCTGTGTTGGAAAAGCCGACCTGATGCTGCTCCAATGTTGAATCCTGAGACCTCCAAAACACCTGCAAACAGAGGGGTTATGTAATTGGTGCCATTTTGGGATGACCTAGATGGTCGGATTCTCCCAATTTTGCCTCTATCCTCAAGAATTTTATATCGCCACCTGTAAGTTAGTGAAACAACAAAGCGACACAAAGCGTGATAAAATCTGATCAAAATGTTATGAAATTGAAGCTATGAGTTAACCAGATAGAATAACACAATATGCAACCTGAAACAATAATCTAGAATGCTTTAAAATAAAACTTAGAAAAGTGCGGGGGTGCCCCAATGGGCCTCCCACCGTTGGCACTTGATTTCGGTGCCAATCCACTAGGGATGGGCCCAAAACCTCTTAGGATTGGGATGTCTACGAATTGGTGGTGTAAGGTGGTCAAATGTTGGATTTGGGTTGGATCCACGCTTCCAAGAGCCACCCAATAACCTCCCTTGCAAAAGAGATTAGTGGATGTGAGAAGGTGAATCAAAAGGATGCAAATGGGTATTCAATTGGACAGCACTTCGTTGCTTGAAATTGCCTCCAATCTCTATATTTTGGGTGAGAAAAGTCCCACCTTTTATAGACCCATGGGGTCTCTTTTGAGAGGGAAGCATAAGTGCCATGTGTTGGTCATAGGTGCCATGTGGCGGTTATGTCTTCCCATGAGGGAGGAGAGTCCTCCATGACTTGGGCTTTCATAACTGCCCTTGTGACAGTCCTCTAACGGCCTATATGTCCACCCACACATGCGTGCGAGGTAGGAGCCATCAACTGACTGTCCTGGGCTGCCACTTGGCGCCATTCTTCTTTTTGCCCGTTAAACTCAGAATTCGTCCCTACGAGAGATGAATTTAGAATTCGTCTCTGGGTGAGATGGATTCCATTTTGAATTCGTCCCTAGGTGAGACGAATACTGAGCAAGGTGTCTAAATGTACCAAATTGCCTCTTGACCTTACAAAATTGCTATGAAAGTGGTTAGGACCATTGTTTGACCTCTGAGGGCTGCCCTGGGGGCTGTGTTTGTCAAAGCAATTAGTGTTTGCAGTCACATAATCGGATTGGTGTTGTTTTTGGTGTCTACAGAGATACCAAATTTGATGGGTATTTTTGGAAGAACTTATGGAAGAAGTTGAAAATATGATTCAGGAAATGCATATGAAGTAGAATTACCGAGTGGGATTAACATATCACCTGTGTTCAATATTTTTGATTTGGTAGAGTATCATGAAGGAGATAATGATGATGGACCAGTAGTAGAATTTTATAATATACCGGCGTCTACTCCAGAGAAGGAAGAAATAGAAGAAATCTTGGATACCACATCAAAAAAAGCACAAGAAATAGGCAGTATGAAGAATATATAGCTAAGTGGAAGGGCATACCTGTTGAAGATTCATTTTGGTTGTTGAATACAGAGGTTGAATGCCTTGGTTTTCCTCCAACACTAGATAAGTGAAGGTCACTTCTCAATTTACCATGGGTGTCTGATGTAGGAGCATCCAGTGGTGTAAGAGTGATCTTGCATCATTAAAATTTATATTTGTTTTATTGTATTCTAAATTTTGTTTATTTCTTTAGAGGATGGAGAAATAGTCCCAATGGTGAAAGAATCACCCCAATATCCTGAACAGTTTGGGAGATAAGTAAGTTTTATGGTAAAAACCCTGCTAAAACGGTAAAAATCCTGCTACTAAAACTTGCAGGTGAATTTTGAAGGCCTTAGAGGCCTCGTAGAGGGATGAACATTATGCATAATATCCCAAGGAGCTCTACATCATTGTAGGTCATTTTGAGAGCTTTTCGAAAAGGTACACTAATAGTCAATCCGAGCAACGAGCGAGGAGTTATGACCTCCAGGAAGTTTTACCTCGAAAATTCAAATTTTAAATGGATTGTTTTAGGTAGGAAAAGGGGAAACAGGGTATTATAGGAAAATTTTGAATTTGTAAAAGGGGGACTGGTCTGTATCCTCAATCTTCATAAAAAGTAATACAAAGATCTGGCTAAGATATTGGAGTTTCTCTGTGACTCGGTAGATTGTTTGTATAATGTTGATGTTGTCCTGCTTCATACC